>CM070875.1:28327742-29527742 GCA_036365515.1 Torymus aiolomorphi
AAATAACGTAGTGATCTGCCCGATACATTTCAAAGCTAATGTTGTTTGACCTTTTCTTGAGGGATTGTTGGAAACTCTCCAATAACAAATAACGTAGTTATCTGCCAGATAAAAATATATTATTGTATTGTTAAAAAGTGTAATAAAATATTTTGTGTAATAAAAATCAACACGTTTTTTAAAAGCTAATTTTTTAAGTACGTTCTAACAACACAATTTGTCTAGTCCTTTTAATTCTTCTAGTCTCATCTATTCAATAAGCTCTCTCTACAAATGGTAATAATTTTTTTCATGACTATACAAATAAATATGAAACTTTCTACGAAAGTATAAAATAAGGCAAGTATAGAAGTTTTTTCTGTATAATCTATAAAAAAACAGCACAATTTGCCTAGTCGTTTTATTTCTTCGAATCTCGAAATGTATTTAAATTTGTTCATCTTTCTGTACAAATTAAACACAAGAAAGTACTGAAATCAATTTACTGTAGTCAAGTACCCATAAGTTAACTTGACTGACATAATATAACTTTTCATACTTATCAAACATATTCAGCCAGCGGGCATAAAGTAGTACTTAACGCCCAAGATACATAATAGCTCATATACAGCTCTTACAAATCTTTATAGAACCTATGCACTTTACGCCCGTGTGGGCAAAAATTATTTCAATTATATAATATTATATAAGTACATTCAAATTTTTCATTGTAAATCAAACAAACGAAAGTTGTGAAATCAATTACCGATAGTCAAGTAATGCAAGCAACTCTCCGAAACAACTGTACGACTGTTCTGAGAACTGTGTTCAAATTTGTTCATTCTTCTATACAAATTAAACACAAGAAAGTACTGAAATCAATTTATTGTAGTCAAGTACCCATAAGTTAACTTGACTGACATAATAGAACTTTTAGTACCTTGCGTGTAAAATTACATTTTACGCCCACGTTGTATCTTCAAAAATATTCAGCCAGCGGGCATAAAGTATTACTTAACGCCTAACAGGCGCAATAGCTCTCATACTCCTACAAAACTTTATAGAACCTACGCACTTTACGCCCGTGTGAGCGAATATTATTTTAATTATATAACTATTATGCCTTCTTTTTATTTCTAAAAGTTATAAGAATTTTTTCAGATATTTACGAAAAGTCAAAGCCTATATAAAAAAATTACATAGTTACCACCTCATCACCATTTTTCATTATTCTTTCTCAATTTTGAAATTTCTATAATATTACGCATCTTGGGAGGACAATAGAAGTCTATGGAGCTGCTCTAGCAGGGGTGGTCCTCCAATCTCCCATACATACTTGGCGGGCCCGACGGTTTGCAGTTTAAGGTCTAGGCATGGTCATTTTCATATAAATATTCATATATTTAAAGATCAGATAAAATGTATAAATGGGTTGCTTCTACATATTAAGTAGGGCTCAGTATTGAATTTATTACTCTGTTTTTGAATAGAAAGTGCAAACCCGCATGAAAATATCATATGAGATCTCATGTGAGAATATTGGACATCAGATCTCATTTGGGAATATCGGACATCAGATCTCATAGAGAATATCGGGCATCAGATCTCATTTGAGATCCCATAATATGTAAAATTGCAGATGACATCACACATATGATATCTCATATGAGATCTCATATGATATTTACACGACGGAAAAGAATAAAAAATAGGTAGCTTACAAAATGGTTAATAAAACCTAAAGCACTTTTGAGTAGACAATAAATTTATATGCATTTTTTATCCCATTCCCGTTTAAAAAAGACGGACACAAGGAAAAATATTTTCGGTAATGAAAGTAAATCATGAGATTCTGCGCATGTAGGGATATTATATTTAAACGGTATCAATTAAAAATTAGAGCCAATGTAATTATTTATAATGGGCTTATAGGTATAAACATTGTTAATGAATTTATGTAAAAATTTAGTATTCTACATTTACAAAGCCCACCAGTAAACTGGAAACCGTCGGGCCCGCCAAGTACGTATGGGAGATTGGAGGACCACCCCTGCTAGAGCAGCTCTATAGACTTCTATTGTCTTCCCAAGATGCGTAATATTATAGAAATTTCAAAATTAAGAAAGATCAATGAAAAATGGAGATGTGGTGGTAACTATGTAATTTTTTTATATAGGCTTTGACTTTTCGTAAATATCTGATAAAATTCTTATGAATTTTAGAAATAAAAAGAAGGCATAGTAGTTATATAATTAAAATAATTTTCGCCTACACGGGCGTAAAGTGCGTAGGTTCTATAAAGTTTGGTAGGAGTATGGGAGCTATTACGCCTGTTAGGCGTTAAGTAGTACTTTATGCCCGCTGACTGAATATTTTTAAGTAGTTACGAAAAGTTGTATTATTCAGTCAAGTTAACTTATGGGTACTTGACTACAATAAATTGATTTCAGTACTTTCTTGTGTTTAATTTGTATAGAAGGATGAAAAAATTTTAGTACATTTCTGAGAATAGTCATACAGTTGTTTCCGAGAGTTGTTTGCATTACTTGACTATCGATAATTGATTTCACAACTTTCATTTGTTTGATTTGCAATGAACAATTTGAATGTACTTACTTACATATAATTTGTTCAGCATACAATGACTCAAAGAAGTAAAAGACTTTTTCACTGGTATTTATTTGATTTCTTTTAAAAAAACATAAATATTATTATTTTATAGATTATACAGAAAAAACGTCTATACTTGCCTTATTTTATACTTTCGTAGAAAGTTTTATATTAACAATATTATTATTGTACAGTCATGAAAAAAATTATTACTATTTGCAGAGTTCTTATTGAATAAATGAGATTCGAATAAATAAAAGTTATTTGTACAGTTATGAAAAAAATTCTTACCATTTGTAGAGAGTGGTTATTGAATATATTAGGTCAGAATAAATAAAAGGATTATAGACAAATGGCGTGGATAGAATATATTTAAAAAATTAGTTTTTTAAAGAACGTGTTGATTGTTTTGAAAAAATATTTAAGCTCTCATTAAAGTTTTTGGTACAGAGGGAGAGAGTGAGGGGGAAGAGATATATATATTACAACCATCCGACTCCGAAATAAAATCCAGCGTCGGTATAAAACTATTTTTTAGGGTACGGTTTGAATAGGTCTGTTCGTATCGTACATTATTCTTGCGTTTTTATGTTGGTATGTATGCCTGCGCGACATTTGCGCAATTTGCGCAAGCGGTTTCCGTCCTATTCTGGACACAGCCTTAAGAGAGTAGGTCCTTCTTCTTTATCTTGTGGAAATGAGTATGTAGATGTCGAACAACACTTTTTTTTGGTACGGCACAAATCGCACGGCACACGACGTACAGAACGCAATGTGGATTCGCTCTTATGACGGCACAAAGGCATACAGTGAATCCACATTGCATGCCGCATGCCATATGCTCTATGCGCTATGCCGTCAGAAAAAAAGTTGTTGTCTGAAATCTATAGGATTTATAACTCTATGGTTATAAATCCTATAGGAATTGTAACCATAGAGTTATAAATATTATGCTCCATCTACAACCTCACGCAAAAACTGTGTGTGCACGCAAATCTCGCTTGCAACCAACCTTGACTAAAAATTGCCACACTTTGTCTTCAGAAAACCATCCAAGAATTGTTTGTTTGAGGTTAGAAAACAGTTTTGATTTTAAACAAGGTTGGTTGAACTCCTTATTCTAGTGAAATCTAGTGAAATTTGCGTGCACGCACAGTTTTTGCGTGAGGTTGTAGAAGGCTCTTTATAGATTTCGGACAACAACTATTTTTCTGACGGCATAGCGCATAGAGCATACGGCATACGGCATGCAATGTGGATTCGCTGTTATATAAATCTCACCACAGTGTTGCCAGATTAAAGTATACGAAGTCGCCACCAGTGCGTGTAAAAGTCGCCGTTTATCGCCGATGCAATATAGAAAAATCGTCCAACTAATCACCTAAAATTCAAATAATTAGAAACTAATAACGTTTCTCTACAATTCAATTTTTAAACCCAAGTAACCGGTGGATGCGAGGTCCACGTAAATAAAGGGAGTCACCACAAATGACCCGTGGCGTGCCGTGCCGTGCAGTTTTGGCGTTGTAATTATTTCAAATCCATACCAAAACTGCACGGCACGGCACGCCACGGATCATTTGTATGGCGACTCCCTCAGTGAATTATGTAGACGTGCAACAGCAAGCAAGACCATTACTTAAATAATTTTTAAACCCAAGCAGGCGGGGGACACGAGGACCACGCATATAAGGAAGTCACGTAGACGTCTATCTTGGGTGTTCCCCGCCTACTTGGGTTTAAAAATTATTTACATAATCATCTTGCTTAATGTTGCATGTCTACGTGACTCCCTTATATGCGTGGAACTCATGTCCCCCGCCTACTTGGGTTTAAGAATATTTTAAATTATCGACCCGCTTACATATTAGAAAGAAATCCTATGCTTCTTGATTCTTAAGGTAGCTCCGGCGCGATATATATGTATATAAATATACAAATTTTTTACGATGTTTAGAGCGAATCCACATAAAAGGTACAGACCTGTGCTTTTGTGTTTTTGTGCCAAACGAAAAAAAATAGTTGTCCGACATCTAGCATACTCGTTACCCATTGCTGAAGATTAACATATTGAACTTCTGTCATAGGTCATGAGTATGCTAGATATCGGACTAATTTTCTTCGCTTGGCACAAAAGCACAAAAGCACAGGCCTGTGCCTTTTATGTGGACTCGCTCTTACTTCACATGTTATAATTTAAGAAATAATATAGTATGAAACAAGGGTTCTTGAAGTAACAAAAAAAACTTTTTCAAAGAAATTTGAATATTGTTCAAGAAGATATCGTCAATTGAAAAAAAAATCAACAAAACCCATGAATCTTTTTCATTTTTCATCCGATTTTAATTTGCAAGATCTCATTTTATTCCTTGTTCAATTTCAGGGGGAGGTGGCGATATAAAAATTGGAAAATTTTCAAAACCTGCAAAGTTATAAGCAATTGTTTATAAAATTCACTCACATAACTATAAACAATGGCTTATAACTTTGCAGGTTTTGAAAATTTTCCAATTTTTATATCGCCACCTCCCCCTGAAATTGAACAAGGAATAAAATGAGACCTTGTAAATTAAAATCGGATGAAAAATGAAAAAGATTTATGGGTTTTGTTGATTTTTTTTCCAATTGGTGATATCTTCTTTAACAATATTCAAATTTCTTTGAAAAATTTTCTTTTCGTTACTTCAAGAATCCTTGTTTCATATTATATTGTTTCTCAAATTATAACATGTGAAGTAAGCATCGTAAAAAATTTGTATATTTATTTATATTATAACCATAGTCACATAAACAAATCAGATGGTGTAGTCGTATATGTGAAAAAAGACGTAACCCAGACAACTAATGTAATAGAACTGGGTAGGCTAAAAATACTAAATACAATTATAAACCTTAAAAACAATAGTCATTTGGAAATCTCATCTATGTACAGATCACATGATTTGCATTATACAGAGTTTATTTTAAAAGTAAATCAATATTTGCAACTTAAGATAAATGTTAAAAACCATTTGATAATAGGTGACTTTAATATAATGCTGCAAAATAATATTAGTCAGAATTTTCTATACAATTTTCTTGAAAATGGCTATTACTCTGGCTTTACTGATACGACTAGACCATAAAATGTAACAACTGATACATGTGGAACATGCATAGACAATATTTTTATAAAAACTAGCTCAATCAATGCAAAAACTTTCAAATTAATGACACTTATTACTGATCACTATCCGCTATTTATAGACATAAAAAAACCACTAGTGAATACAGACATGGAAAAAAGAAAACTAATTATTCATCAAATTACAAAAAAAATAGCTATTATAGCAAGTCAAAAATATTGGACTGAATACACACAAATCGATGATCCAAACGAAGCAATAAACCTCTTTATAGATGGAATAATACAATAGTCTAGGCGCAAAGTACCTTTTCAAGGCTGATTGATGGCCACACCTCCGAGTAGTTGTTTTTAATGATTTTTTTTTCGCTGAACACGAATCTTCAACTTGGAAGTCCGAAAAGTGGTCAGGGAAAAGTTATTAACAATTTTTTAATTGTTTAAAAATTCATAAAAAAGTAAGTAAACACGATATTATTACTTGCGAGGTGTCAAATTGTTCGTATTTTAATAAAAAATAAGACCGTTTTTGCGCAATTAAAAAAAATAATTAGAAGAAAAGCTATGGCAAGATGAGTACGAATAACTATTTCTTACTTTTCACCATTTTCGCGAATTGTTTTTAAGATATCTCCGGTTCTAATAATCATATCGAGATCTACCAGGTCACATTTTAAATAAGAAGTTGTGTAGAATTGAATAGTATATAAATTTTTTTGGAAAACATCGATTTAGATATCAGAAAAACAACGGAAAACAAAAAATTATGGCAAAAAATGTCGATTGTATTTGTTTATATCTTTTTATACATGTCTAATGTTAAGAATTATGAACAAAACATAATTATTATTATTCCTTGAGTCATGAACTTTATAATTATATATATTTTTATGTGATTATCTTATTTATATCCCGCTAAAACTGCATCAAAGTGTGCGGTACTCGCAGGAGCACCGCGCGCCGCGCTCGATTGTATCAGAATGTAAGCGCTACACGCTATTATGTATATTTCTATTCGTATTTTGACAATAAGTAGCATTTATCTGTTTTATATTAATGTTACACTGAGAAAAATGTGCGTAGTCACTACTACTATATCGTATAGTTCTCAAAATATTGTTACGGTTTCTATTTTTTTCAGTAAAATATACATATTGTATTAGTTATTGATACTATATTTTAGTAGTTTTAATTATAATTATTGTAAATGCAACTGTAATATTAAGTAAATTTCACTATAAAATATGGTTGTAACGATTTTTCACTATATTATGGCAATAGTAACTATATTTTCACCTCAGTGATAATAATACCAAACCAATTTCTTAATAATGTTATTATATAAAATTATTTTATAAAATATTAATATTTATAATATAAATATTTTTTTTATTATTTTATATCTTATTTTTCCACAATAAGATATCCATGTAACAGTATAAATAGAATATATTGCAAAAATATATTCAATAAAAATTAGATTACGGAATGCGATTTCTATTAAATTATTCATTACATATTATTTATTCTTAATAAAATATTCAATTTTTTTAATACAACTATTTGAAAATGGTTTAATATTATTAACTTCAATATAAAACAGATAAATACTACTTATTGTTAAAATACGAATAGAAATATACATAATAGCGCGTACGCGCTTACGTTCTGATACAGTCGAGCGCGGTGCGTGGTGCTCCTACGAATACCGTACACTTTGATGCAGTTTTAGCGCGATATAAATAAGATAATCATATAAAAATATATATAATTATAAAGGTTATGACGCAAGGAATAATAATAATTACGTTTTGTTCATAATTCTTAACATTAGACCTGTATAAAAAGATATAAACAAATACAATCGACATTTTTTGCCATAATTTTTTGTTTTCCGTTGTTTTTCTGATATCTAAATCGATGTTTAAAAAAAAAAAAAATACATATTATTCGATTCTACACAACTTCTTCTTTAAAATGCGATCTGGTAGACCTCGATATGATTATTAGAACCGGAGATATCTTAAAAACAATGCGCGAAAATGGTGAAAAGTAAGGTTATTCGTACTCTTCTTTCCATAACTTTTCTTCTAATTATTTTTTTTAATTCCGCAAAAACATTCTTATTTTTTATTAAAATACGAACAATTTGACACCTCGCAAGTAATAATATCGTGTTTACTTACTTTTTTATGAATTTTTAAACAATTAAATTGTTAATAACTTTTTTCCTGGCCACTTTTCGGACTTCCGAGTTGAAGATTCGTATTTAGCGAAAAAAGAATACATTAAAAACAACTACTCGGAGGTGTGGCCATCAATCGGCCACGAAAAGGTACTTTGCGCCTAGACTACAATGTCAAGAAAAATCAAAAAGGAATCCGGAAAGACAATAATGTACCTAGAAAAGAATGGATTACAACTGCTTTACTAAAATCTTGTAAAAAAAGGACAAATTATATAAACAACTTAAAAAAGATCCAATGAATGATAATTTACAAAGTAAATATAAAATTTATGTTAAATGTCTAAACAAAATTATAAAAGATGCCAAAATTAACTACGATAAGGATCTTGTAGAGAAAAACTCAGGTAATCCAAAGCAGCTATGGAAAATTATAAATTCCAAACTGGGTAACAAAGGTAAAAAAGATAATAATACAAGTGAAATATATGATGAAAACAAGGAGATATTAAAAGATCCACCCAAAATTGCAAATATCATGAATGACTATTACGGCAAAATGGGCAAAGAAATGAGTGACAAAATTATTGCTCCAAGTAACAATTTTATTCAACTACCATCAAGCAACTTAAATACAATTTTCCTACATCCTACAAATGAAATTGAAATTAAAAAAATTATAGAAAATTTGAAAATCAAGAATGGCGGAGTTGATAAAATAAATGCTAAGACACTCAAAACAATATCTGATCTTATAGCAGATCCTTTGGCACATATTATCAATAAATGTATTGAAAAGTCAATATGGCCGGATGCGCTAAAAGCTGCTGAAGTAGTACCAATTTACAAATCAGGGAAAAAATTAATAGTTAATAAATATATACCGATATCATTAATATCGAATATTGCAAAAATCTTCGAAAAGGTAATCTATGAAAGAATTTTTTATTTTATTAACAAGCATAAAATATTAAGCAAAAAACAGTTTGGCTTTATTAAAAACAAAGGAACCAGAGATGCTCTAAGCTGTATTACAAAAAGGATCTATGAGAACTTAGATAAGAGTAAGCCAATTATAGTCGCTTTTCTAGATGTAGCAAAAGCCTTCGATACAGTTGATCATAATATACTACTTGATAAGTTGCAAGCGTACGGGATAAGAGGTAATGCTTATAAATTAATGCAAAGATACTTAGCAAATAGAAAGCAGAAAGTAAGAATTGACCAAAGTGAGAGTGAACTTATAACAATAACGATGGGAGTGCCCCAAGGAACAATCCTTGAGCCACTACTTTTTATATTATATATAAATGATTTACTGATAACAATGCCAGAAAACTCAATTTTATCATATGCTGATGACACAGCAGTTACATCATCAGGTAAAACCTGAAAAGAAGTTGAAAGTGAAATGAATCAGTATCTTGAAAAAGTAGCAATATGGCTCACATTGAATAAACTAACATTAAACATAAGTAAAACTGTGTACATAACTTTCGGGAATTACTGTGACAGTGTACCAAAAAATTTAGATATTTATATTAACAAAGAAAAATTAAAGAGAGTGGACTCGTATAAATATTTAAGATTCAATTTTGATTATAATCTAAAATGGGATGAATATATTAACTACCTAATCAAAAAAACAAGTTACTTAAATTTCATCTTTTACAAAATTAATAAATTTATGCAAATAAATACGTTAAAGGTTATTTACTATGCATTTTTTCACAGTGTTATTAATTATGGGATAATTGCCTGGGGGGGGGGGGGTTATAAAAACAATCAACATTTGCTTCAAAGTATACAAAACAGACTACTTAAACTAGTTTTCAAAAACACTTTCGAGCAAAATAAACCAATGAATATTAAGCAGCTATTCATATGGGACTGCTTAAAATATTATTACAATGAAATGAAAAATATATTCATAAACTCAAATAGTAAGACAAGAAATAAAGCTATATTATTACCGAAAATTGAAGGGCCGGATGCAATAAGGGGGTTAGCGCTCGAAAACCCGTAAAAGTATTGTCCAAGTGACTAAATTTTCAATGTAGCCAAATTAATTTTTAAAAAATATCACCTTGTAGGGAATGAAAAGAAGTATTTTTACCTAGAAGGAATTTTTTTTATTCGACTTTCTTTTTAATATAAAAATTAAAAACTGAAAATTTTGTTCATCTATTTTTAATAGCTTTCAAAAACATTAATCGTCCAAACTTGATCAAATATCATCGAAATATTTTGAAATTTGACAGAGACGTGCAGAATACTCCAGCGTTGCCGATGGGATTGATAAAAGGATGTAAATCGATAATTGTTAATAATTATTTAATTGCAAATATATTGCGATCGGTAATTACGTTTTCTTAACTTTAACGGAAAAAAGTATCGAGGGAAGTTGAAGCTAGGAAAAACTTCCAGCGAGACATTTGTTCCTTAATAGTCTAATAAATTTCTGACAAAGTTTCAAATTGATTTAATAATAAATGACTTAAATAGAGCGTTATTAATAAAGACGCGCGCTAGCAACATCGGCGGCGCGGCGCGGTGTGAGCTAAGCCTGTTGTGTTTACATGTTTTTGCACTGATGTATCACGTTTATAAAAATTAGAGAATTATTACGTTGACTTATAAACTGTGTTTTTACGTTATATAAAACATAATATCGTTACACAATAATCCGTTAATTTTTATAAACGTGATACATCAGTATCTTACGTTTATATATAATATATAAAACATAATATCGTTACACAATAATTCGTTAATTTTTATAAACGTGATACATCAGTATCACGTTTATAATAACGAATTAACGAATTATTATGTAACGATATTATGTTTTATATAACGTAAAAACACAGTTTATAAGTCAACGTAATAATTCTTTAATTTTTATAAACGTGATACATCAGTGCAAAAACATATAAACATAACAGGCTTAGCTCGCGCCGCGCCGCGCCGCCGATGTTGCTAGCGCGCGTCTTTATTAATAACGCTCTATTTAAGTCATTTATTATTAAATCAATTTGAAACTTTGTCAGAAACTTATTAGACTATTAAGGAACAAATGTCTCGCTGGAAGTTTTTCCTAGCTTCAACTTCCCTCGATACTTTTTTCCGTTAAAGTTAAGAAAACGTAATTACCGATCGCAATATATTTGCAATTAAATAATTATTAACAATTATCGATTTACATCCTTTTATCAATCCCATAGGCAACGCTGGAGTATTCTGCACGTCCCTGTCAAATTTCAAAATATTTCGATGATATTTGACCAAGTTTGGACAATTAATGTTTTTGAAAGCTATTAAAAATAGATGAACAAAATTTTCAGTTTTTAATTTTTATATTAAAAAGAAAGTCGAATAAAAAAAATTCCTTCTAGGTAAAAATACTTCTTTTCATTCCCTACAAGGTGATATTTTTTAAAAATTAATTTGGCTACATTGAAAATTTAGTCACTTGGACAATACTTTTACGGGTTTTCGAGCGCTAACCCCCTTATTGCATCCGGCCCTTCAATTGACAAAAGAGTAAGCGAACAAAACAATCACATAACTGCAATAAAGACTTTCAATCTTCTACCAAACGAGCTTAAAACTTTAGATATAGACAAAAGACCCACTATATACACGTTAAAAAATGGATTGTGAAAAATATTTATTAAAAACGAGTTGGATATTCCTTGAAAACGATTTTATACTATAACTTTGTTATAGGAATACACGTCGAAAATTTAGATAATTGCATATAGCATATAGACATATTACTGTTTTTAGAAACTTTATTATAATGTTAAAAAATACTTAATAGTTTTAAGAATTAGTATTAGTTATAGTTTTAAGTAACTCTATACTCTGGATCTGCAAACAGGAAATTTATTTTCCTCTGCAGGATTACTCCAATCTAACGTACTACTGTAATGTACTCTGGATAAATAAATAAATAAATAAATATATATATCGCGCCGGAGCCACCTTAAAAATCGCCCACTCGGCGACTAGTCGCCTGCCTAATATTCACCATGTAAAGCGAGTCATGAGACACCTGGCGGATAAATCTCAAAGCCTCAAGGTACCCCTCGAGAAGCGAATTAATTATTAAATGTTAAATCTTAAATGATCAGCGGTAAGCCGGGAATTGAAAAATGGGATAGTATCAAAAAAAGTTAAGATCAGTTTTTTTATTTCAGTGAGTGATTTAATCAGATGCGTGGGAGACGACTATAACGATGCTACGTCGAGCGAGACTGCGTCTAGCGTCTTGAACGCAAACCACTTGTTATAGTGTAGTATAAATTCTCAGTCCTCAGACCTAAAAAAAAATTGAGATAATAGATCTGTGTTTAATAAGGTAATATAACAAGTGGTTTGCGTTTAAGACGTACTCTCCCTCGACGTAGCATCTTCGGCCGTCTCCCACGCACCTGATTAAATCACTCATTGAAATTAAAAAACTGATCTTAACTTTTGATACTATCCCATTTTTCAATTCCCGCTGATCATTTAATTTGCTTCTCGAGGGGTACTCGAGGCTTTAAGATTTATCGATCAGGCTTCTCACGACTCGCTTCACATAGCGAATTGCCGCTAGCGGCGAGCCTTTCAAAATCGTCCAATCGGTGATAAGTCGCCCAACCCCGAGTGGAAATTCATGCAGGCATACCGGAGTTAATAATCAGGCCCTGTACAGGGTTGGTAGGCACGGGCGTATCCAGGCATGTCACGCGGATCTATGCAGGCCCTGAACAGATGCCTTAAAATCAATGTTTGATGCTCCTTAAATACTTATCTAAACCTAAACATATGCCCTATTTTTCGAAGTATAATCCGAATTGTACTTCGAAATATGAAGACCCCATAGATATGTAAAAGATCATAAGAAACTTATGAAAAAAATAAGTCAGGTTACCTGTCCAGGCCTGGCCTAGAACCGCTTAACCTGCCTGCAAGTTGTAACGTATAGGCTACCCGGGCCTGTAAAGAATGATCAGGCACCGGTACAGGCATCCGCATAAACACATATATACACACACCTCTCTGCATAATACATGCAAAAATAGGCAGCCAGCAGAAACCCCGTCCCTTTTCATATTCATAAAGCCATCTCATTTGGCGAGAACGGCGAGAGAGGATCCACAACAAACTCTGGGGGTGGAAGGGGGTGTTACTGTGTGTACCCTATATATAGGGTAAGTGTGCCAGTTACTGTGCCCCTTAAGGCGATGTCCGTAGTATTTAATCAATTACTATTTTTTTTTTTCAATTTTTAATCATCTTAAGACCTTTATATGATAATTATATATTCTGCGAGCAGAATAAACACCTTTTTAATACAATATTATGTAAGGAATATTAAATAATTAATAAAATAACAGCATAAGCCTTTGCATCAGTTACTGTATCATTAATTTAGTTACTGTGTGTCAGTTAGTATATATTGTTTTAATTACTGTGTGTCACTTAGTGTACATTGTTTTAATTACTGTGTGTCAGTTAGTGTATATTGTTTTAATTACTGTGTCACTTAGTGTACATTGTTTTAATTACTGTGCCTTAGATTCTGGACACTGTATTTAATCCTGTGTCTTTTTTTCTCACTCATCTGCATCTGCATAAACTATATAAAATATATTTAAACATGAAATTTGTTTTTTTTTTTTATTATATTTAGTAGACTCCCTGCTGGAAATATCCATTTCTCTCCCATTGCTATGATTTACTACGTATAGAAGTACTTACTTATTATAGAAGAAAATAAAATAAAGATGGGAATAAAATATATTAAAAACTGTGTTATTTGCTCTGTGGGTAAGCAACGAACGTCAAAGTTGACTTGCACACAGCACAGGCGACGAAGCATGAGAAAGTAAGGTTAGCGTAGCCTACCGCGAGGGGGCACAGTAACTAAATACATTCATGAAAACTTGTCCAGTTACTGTGCACAGTAATAGAAACATGCCGAAAATTCGTTTTAGTTACTGGATTATATTAAATTAAACAATAATATTAATCAAAACTACTTTTTTATTGTTCTTTTGTCAACTAGATGGGTTTTACAAACATTAAGTGTATTTTTTTATTATGAAAAATTTTATTTTTATAGTTTTTCAATCACTTTTGTATAAGCATATTCTTAAGCGTTTCGATAAGATCATAGAAATCGCGATGAGAAATTTAATAAATTATTTGAAATGTATTATAAGAATAATTAAGTCATACTGTAGGTTTAACAATAAAAAGCATGAATTGAACTGTATATAAAAATTTAGATATTTATGATTAAATATGATTATACTCTACTATAAATGAAAATGATTTAAGGGCACAGTAACTGGTACACTTACCCTACATGGACGATCGATCGACTAATTTTCACCTTATAGTACATTACGATACATGTGCCTTAAGTAGCCCATTATTGCACGGCGTGAAGTTACCGTAACTTCACGCCGTGCAATAATGGGTTACTTAAGACTCTAGTATCGTACTAGTACATTTCGACACGGGTGGGGAAGTCGATTATTTAGCTGGTGTGACTTTTTGCACGAGCGAAGCGAAAAATCATATCAAAGTTGTGATTTTGAGGTTAGAGTGGTATAAAATATTTTATAGCATAGCCTAAGCCCGCTGTCACGCCTATCCGTGCGCTAAGCAGTCCTTTTTTGCACCGTGAGGTTAGCGCACGAGCGTAGCGAGTGCGATATACACGGTGCAATAATGGGCTACTTATCGCACGGATAGGCGTGACTTAAGTGCGGGCTTAGATAGGTCACACTGTGCTATAAAAATCATTTCTACTCGGAATCTGGCAACACTGCATCTCGATATTCATTGGCTTCAGTTCTGGTAGGCTGGCGAATGCACGGAAAGATATAAATCATTATTGAAAAGTATATGTAGATAAAAATATATGTCAAAAAGAATTTTAAAATTCGAATAAATTAACTTTTAAAAAATGCAATAATAAGTAACCAACATCAAGAGTGCACAAATTGGGAAATGGATTTTGCCGGGGTTTTGAGAGTCAATTGATGTTATCTGCAGATAATGAAGTCCAATAGGTATAATGTCCGTAGTTCATGCTCACGGGCCCGTTTTTCTCGAAATGGAGTTTTTAATCTTAAATGTTCGTCACTTCATAAAAAAATCACGTCTGTTCTATCGATCATTCCACTGCAATTATTTACGGCACAAAATACGCAAAAAATATCATAAAAGTAGTGAGTGAAAGCTTTAATTTAATAGCTTTTTTCTTAGGAAGTCATTATCGGTCAAAGATAGCGTAAATAAATGATAAAATTAAAGTTTTTACTCTTTACTTTTATAATTTTTTCGTTGTATTTCTAACATAAATATTTACGGTGTTGTGACCAATAGAAGAAATATCATTTTTTTTAATAAAAAAACGCCTATTTGACGATAGATAGCTGATACCTTGATAAAAATGGTTATGTAGAGTAATTATTATCAAGTAGTGGAGACTATTTTTCTGTACTGCCAATCGACTGTCAAAGCCCTGTGGAAATCCATTAACTAAAGAGTGTGCAGTCTGCTTGTACTTAACTAATTGCAAATGACTTATCAATCAAGAGTATTTCGATAATGTTATAAAAAAACGATAAGTAGGAGTAAAACAAACATTTTTTTAGAACTTGCAAATTACGAACGCAACGTCAGCAAGAATGTGTACAAATATAACGCCTATCGAAAGGCAGCAAGTACCTTAGCGTCTTTGAAGGAAAGAGTGAAATCCGGAGAGGAGGCGAAAAAACTACCCGGCATCGGTGAGAAAATTGCAAAGAAAATCGACGAATTTCTCGAAACCGGCAAATTACGGAAATTAGAAGATGTAAGCCGTTTTCATCGATGAATTTACATAAATTTACAATATGTTGTAGAACTGATGAAAATTATGGGAATCATTTACAGATTAGAAAAGACGACAGCAACGTGGCGATAAATGTATTGACCAGAGTCTCTGGAATCGGTCCGGCTAAAGCTAAGGAACTTGTCGATGCCGGAATTAAAACGATCGTAGATTTGAAAAAGCACGAAGATAAATTGACTCACCATCAGAAAATAGGATTGAAGTAATCATAAATATAGTTTTATTGTTTATTCGTCATGTTTTTGCCTTGAATATTATTATCATTATAATTTCATAGATATTTCGAGGATTTTGAAAAAAAGGTTCCCAGAGAAGAAATTGAAAAAATTGAAAACATAATCAAGGACTCTATTACCGAATTGGACGATAAGTATATAATTACAATTTGTGGAAGTTATCGCAGAGGAAAGAAGGAAAGTGGAGATATAGATATCCTTTTAACACATCCGTCTTACACATCTGAATATAAGGATGCGAAAAAACATTCGACACTTTTGAAATCTGTGGTCAAACATCTTGAAGAAAAGAAATTGATTACCGATACAATTTCTCATGGAGAAGCCAAATTTATGGTATATCTAGTAGAGTCATTATATTGACGTTTATATACTTAAATTTATAAGGGAAAAAAATTTATAATAAAATGTAAAATAACATTGATTAGAAAATTATTTTCAGGGTGTTTGCAGATTAAATACTGAAAAACCATACAGAAGATTAGACATACGTCTAGCACCCCATAATCAATATTATTGTGCTGTTCTTTACTTTACTGGAAGTGATTTGTTTAACAAGAATATGAGAACATACGCTTTGGAAAAGAAATATACTTTAAACGAATATACATTAAAGAAATTAACGCTAGAAGGTAGTAATTACTGAACATAAATAACATTTATTAAATGAAAGTAATTTTTAAAGCATTATTATTTTTTAGGTACTCCTGGAGATGCTCAGAAAATAACGTGTGAAGAAGATATTTTCAAAATTCTTGGACTTCCGTATAAAAAACCCGAAGAACGAAACGTTTGAAAAAAAAAAGAAATTAATAAAAAAAATATATTTTGTTACCTTTACCATTGAAGAAATTCTCGACTATCAATGAGGAACTCACTAATTTTATCCTATACTTTTTATAAAGTATTTATTTAATGTTTAACGATTTTACATATAATATAAAAAATACCTTTTTTACTTTTTATAAAAATGATGAAATAAAACACTCTTTATGTTATAAAATACTGTATTAGTCAAAAAATTATTAATCACTTATTACGAAAATTTTGAAAGTATTAAACACAGCACTCTTTCCTTAAAAATAATTTGTTTAATATCACAATCAATTGCATTCAACTCTGTGTGTGCAATGAGCACATTTCTCTTTTTTGTAACACTGATGTATTTCAATTATTGATTATTTTATATGGATATCAAAATTTCCTTTTTGTATAAAATACAAGCTATGAATGCCCATAGAGTAGTTGTCCATAAATTCATAGCTAATTCCGACGTGTGCGTTGTAATTCCTGGGGTTTCCCATCCAAATGGGAAAAGGCCCATAGTCAAATAGTGTCCAACATATAATAATATTGGATTGGCTCCTAAAAAAAGTTGCATTTACAAATTACTTATTTTAATAGTTTTTGATATTTACTCAAAAATTATATTTACCTGCATATATAAAGGGAGCACCACTCCACCATTTCTTGTGATCAATTAAATAGTATAAGATAGAAAACAGTAAAAATGCAAAACTAGATGTACACAAAATGAATGATAATGACATCATATTTTTATTGATTGGTATTGCGCCACCTTCTTTACCAAAATCACATAAGATACCAGCCAATAGACCCTTAAACCAATATGTATATTTAGTTGAATATGTTTGAAATTAATCAATAAAGCAACAAGAATTTTGTATACCGTTCCAATAGCCCAAGCTACCCATCTGACTATTCTTGCATTAGCTTGATAATAAGTGACATAGATACGACTAGCCTGAACTCCCATAAATACAATAAGTACAGCTGATATTGTATTCATAAAACCTATAAAAATAATCAATGTATATCATTTATAATATAATAAAAAATAGTTAAATATTTTATGAAATAAAATTTAAAAAAAAAATTTTTTATTTTTATATTACCTTCTGGTTAAGCAATGTATCTAATAAAGCTAATAAAGCTAATAAAGATAACAAAGGCAAAAAATGTATATATGCAAGCGTAAAGAACAATGTACATAATAATTTAAATAATTTAAATTTAAATATAAATGTAAAGCGAAGGGTATGAATGAGTGTATGTTGAATTTAGTTAAGAAATATTGTAAACCAAGTCCATTTCTGGGCCAATCAAGGCTGAAATAAAGTTTGTGTGTGTGTGTGTGTGTGTGTGTGTGTGTGTGTGTGTGTGTGTGTGTGTGTGTGTGTGTGTGTGTGTGTGTGTGTGTGTGTGTGTGTGGGTGTGTGTGTGTGTGTGTGTGTGTGTGTGTGTGTGTGTGTGTGTGTGTGTGTGTGTGTATTACCTTCTGGATCATGAGAAAGTGTAGGTCCATAAACAGGATTCATTTTTTTCATATACATATGTTGGCCAAAAATAAGCCTATCAATGTAACCAGCTGCACCTCCTGTACAGTTGGTATAAGTTCCATGATGGTGGTAACCCCCAGGACCTATATAACCACGTGGACATCCAGGAACATGTAACAAGAATGTTACACAAGTGTGTATTGTTATTATTATAAATACAACAATCCATTGGGCCCATCTCTCTAAAATATCTTGTAAGAATACAAATCGTCCAAACTGAAAGGATCTTTGGGCACTTGCCAGACATGTTTCAATCAAGGAGCAAATGAAATATGAAATTGCCAACAGTTGTAGTACACCTGGGATCCTTAATTCTGATAGAGAAGAGTTCTGTTGAGAATTAATCAGTAAGCCAAACAGTATCAAAAAAGCACTTCGCTGTAACTGTTTTACTATGAGTCTTGTACGAGAAATTGATACTCGTAGATGTACTCGAACAGAATTTACAATAGTAAAACCCATGGCCCAAGCAAACCTTTAAAATATAAATATACCCATAAATTTAAGTGTATTAATTATTATACATAACAAATAATTTAATTATATATTACCAAGGCAAAACCAAGTCTGCAACTGTAAGACCATTCCATGCTGCATGTTTTAAAAAAACATACTCTCCAGCACCATTATTCACAAATATCATGAGTAAAACAGCAATCCTGAAAGATAAAATATTTAATAAATCTTAATATTTTTATTTTACAGTAAATATATTTAAATTTATTGAATTTAAAAAAGTAATTTTGTTACCCTCTAAACGCATCCAAAGCTTGAATCCTCATTCCAGTTTTTGATACTGTTAACAATTGAGGTGGAGAATCTAATTCTTGTAATCTGTCAAGATCCTGAAGAAATATAAAATTAAACATTAGGTAAACTTTATTTTATTATATATATTAGCAAAATCCATACGCGTTTCGCACGCCCAATTTTCTTACATAGTAATATTCAATAACAAATATTTTCTACTTCATGATTGCATTTTTCTTTAATGAACATTCCCGCTCAGAAAGTATATACATGTTTTACACTAAATAACAGATTATGATGCTTTCTCATTTTTGAGGTTAAAAAATAAATGAAAACAGTATTTATTTTGTAAAGAAATTATCTAATACGAACTTTGAATTAATAACTTAATGATTATTTTATCAATTTATTCAAACGCCCATTCAAAAATCTTTCTTAATTTAAATCGAAACATTCATTTTATATCAGAGAACATTTTAAATTTTGGCACCATTCAAACCGGATATTTACTCATTAGCTAATCACATCACTTCTTTAAATGCTTCACAACATCCTGCCGTCGTTTTTTTAAGAGAGGATAAAAACACACACACACACATACATTATGTATTAATACCTACTCCTTGCACTTCTGCAGATCTTCTTAAATAAGTTCTCACTGTTTGAACAATCATCTTTGATGTAAATAAAACCACAAATGCAAGTAAATATACCATTATTGCAGCCAAGAGTGCTATAATACAAATATAGAATTTTTTATAAACTCTGAATAAGATGAAATAAAAATCATCAAAAAAAATTGATGCTCACGTAAATACGGATTCCATGGTTCGTAAAGAGTATAAGCTGAAGAACAACCCCCTGCAGATATGTTCCAACCATACCGCCCATGTTGTTTAAATGAAAATGATCCACTAAAATGTAAAAAAAATTTTAGTTTGTATAAAATCTATTTTTTTTCCTCATAAAGTATATTTATGATTCCTTACCAAGGCCAGAGGTTTTCACCTACTGTATCCTTATAAGCCAAGCGCAATGGATATTTGGTAGATATTTGTATTGTTGTATTACTCTGTTTTGTTAGATTTGTTACAGGTTGTGGATCACACTATACATAAAAAATAAGTATAATAAAGTAAATAACTAACTATACTAGTTGAAAACTAGAAAAATTTAATTTATAAGTAATGCTTAATTCATAAAAGAACTACAATGCATAACGTACCAAGAAACAATCATCGAAAACACTGAGAAACGTTACAACATGATCATATTCATTTATGATGCTCAGACAAGCTGTATCGAGTGGAAGGGACTTATTTTCGTCGAGGCAAGCTCCGCTAAGATGTTTGGACGTCATTTTAAACAGCAATAAAGTTCTTTACTACTCTGTATGCCTTTAACAGAAAAATATTAAATACGGATCGTATACATCAATTACAATTAGAACGCCATTAGCAGTCTAATAAAGTAAAATAACAAAGCTCAAAGGAAGTATGTTATCTCTTTCTCCCCCGTACAATTGAAATAACGATGATGTTATCGCTAGGCGAAGCTGGGTTTTCCTCGGCGGCTCAGTGCAGATAGCTGCAGTGTACATATACATTAGTTTCCCATCGATAAAAATTGCGTCGAACTGAGGAGCAGCAGCAGCAGCAGCAGCGAGACGCAATTGCGCAGAGCGTCTAGCGCCCAATTCTACGAGCGAGAATTCCCAACTTTATTTTAGCGGCTGCTTCGATTCGGGAAATTTATTTTGCTCTGAAACTGCGATTAAAAAACGTCCCGTCGCGCGAGGTACAACAGAAAACACATTTCCATATACTTTTCCGCGAACTCTCTTTTAGGAGTTGTAGTGTTACGACCCGAGTCGGGGTCTTTTAGTCGAAAGGTATTTCTACAATGGTCGCCGCGTTGACCAATTAGATTGTGGAATTCGTTCGTTCAATTAAGCGCTGAAGCGCAAGGAGTCGCGGGAAATTTGAAATAAAGACTTAAACTCGAGAGAATAGACTTTAACTTGATTTTATTGAATTAATTAAGAACTTTTTTAACTTTGACAAACAATGAACTTTAGAACCGTGACTCTATACAATTCAATATCGACTGACACTATGACGTGGTCAGGGTGCGTGCACTAGTGCAATTAAACAAACTACGAAGCTTATCACATGCTTGGTAGCGACTGGCTCCGGCTCGACGCAAAAGAAAGAAAGAAGGGATGGTGGGGGCCCCCTCCGTCGCCCCCTACAAGTGAGGTACAGCCTGCCCGGATCACCGTCCAGGAGCCCCTTACGTAGAAATGAATCCACGTAGGAGGAGCCTGGGCGATTCCAGTTACCTCTCCTTAAAGACGGAAATCAAAAAGAGGAAGTCCACACTATCAGAAGTTATAGAGCAAAAACGGTTGTATGGCTGGACTACTATGTGGAGTGTAGAATGGGGAAAAACCTCGCTAGGAGTAAAAACCCATTTATCTTAAGTTAGTTGTTGAGACGCGTAGAATGACTTTATTAGACAGAAAAAATAGATGAGTAATTTATATAGGTAGGTAAAGGTAGGGCTGCCACCTTACCGGAATCCTGCCGGCTAGGCCGGAAATTTGATGTTTAGGCCGGTTGCCGGAATTGTTCTCCGACCGGCCTATCAAAAGCCGGAAATCAGAGGGTCATTCAAATTTGAAGAATGAAAATATTTTATTTTACTGAAAGTCGTAAATAATAACCATAAATTTAATTAATAAATGTATATTTATTACGTTATTTATTTATTTATAAAAAATACAATTTATTATCTACAATATAATTAATAATTTGTAATGTAGATGCTCTAACGGCATGAATATAGCGCACGTCTTCAAACCCAAGTAGGCGGGGGATATGAAGTCCACGCATATAAGAGAGTCCTATGAAAAAATAATCCAAACGATTATTTAAACAATTTTTAAACCCAAGTAGGCGGGGGACATGAGGTCCACGCATGTAAGGGGTCATGTAGACATGAGAAAATAAGAAAAAGGATAATTTAACTAATTTTTAAACCCAAGTAGGCGGGGGATATGAGGTCCACGCATATAAGGGAGTCATGTAGATATGAAAAAATAAACAAAACGATTATTTAAACAATTTTTAAACCTTATTTTTGCTTATTATTGCACATCTACATAATTCCCTAATAAGCGTGGACCTCGCGTCCCCCGGCTACTTGGGTTTAAAAATTATTTAAAGAATCGTTTGCTTATTTTTTCATGTCTACATGACTCCCTTACATGCGTGGATCTCATATCTAGGGTTGCCACATTTTCAATAAAAAAATAACGTATTTTTATTTTCCCCATGTAAAAAGAAAACGTACATTGATATAAAGAACGTACATACGTACTTCATGTACTGCAAGTGATTTAACTTTCGTTAAAAACTTTCCATACTAGGTATAAGTTTATAATCTGATGCTAAGGATTAGAAACAATGCTTGTAGGCTATGCAGTGCTAAATTTTTTTATTAAGTATTTTTTAAATTGTATTACATTTAAATTATTTACAAGAAAACTAGTAGGCGGGGATGCGAGTTCTACGCGTGTATGGGAGCGCGTCAGACGTGCATTCATGGCAAAATAATTATTTGAATAATTCTTAACCCCAAACAGGCGGGGGATGCAAGTTCCACTCGCATACGGGAGCGCATCAGACGTGCATACATGGCAAAATAATTATTTGAATAATTCTTAACCCCAAGTAGGCGGAGGAAGCGAGTTCTACGCGTTACGGGAGCGCGTCGGACGTGCATACATGGCAAAATAATTACTTAAGTAATTCTTAAACCCAAGTAGGCGGGAGATGCGAGTTGTTAGACTTGTAAAAACGATTTTAAAACGTTTACACAGTACGAAATAAAGTATGAAATTTTAAATATTGGGAGTGAAAATTAATGATCGAGGAAGCTACGTGCCAATCAATTAACAGCGGTTTTTTGACTTGAATACACGTCTGACACGCTCCCGTATACGCTTCGAACTCGCGCCGCCGCCTGCTTGGGGTAAAGAATAATTAAAATAATTATTTTGCCATGTATGCACGTCTAACGCGCTCCAGTATACGCGTGGAACTCGCATCACCCGCCTTTTTGGGGTTAAGAATTATTCAAAATTTTATTTTGCCATGTATGCACATCTGACGCGCTCCTGAATATGCGTAGATCTCGCATCCCCCGCCTGTTTGGGGTTAAGAATTATTCAAATAATTATTTTGCCATGTATAAACGTATGACGCTGTCCCATATACGCGTGGAACTAGCATCCCCCGCCTACTTGGGGTTAGGAATTATTTAAATAATTATTTTGCCATGTATACACGTTTGTCGCGCTCCCGTATACACGTAGAACTCGCTTCCCCCGCCTATTTGCGGTTAATAATTATTAAAATAATTATTTTGCCATGTATAAACGTCTGACGCTCTCCCATATACGCGTGGAACTCGCATCCCTCGCTTACTTGGGGTTAGGAATTATTTAAATAATTATTTTGCCTTGTATGCACGTCTGACGCGCTCCCGTATACGCGTAAAATTCGCTTCCCCCGCCTACTTGGGGTTAATAATTATTAAATAATTATTTTGCTATGTATACGCGTCTGAAGCGCTCCCGTATACGCGTAAAACTCGCATCCCCCTCCTACTTGGGATTAGGAATTGTTTAATTATTTTGTCTTGTATGTACGTCTGACGCGCTCCCGTATATACGTAGAACTCGCATCCCCCGCCTGCGAAATGCCAAGTTGCTCCGTTGCTCGCGTAAACTTTTCTAACAATAAGAAAAAGGAATGGAAAAGAAGTAAGTATGGTATTATACCTTGAACTCTGAAAATGTTGCAAACTTGTGACGGTATTATACTAACAATAAGTATTATACAATAATACTCGCATCTATGATACCGAGGTACTACACGCGCCCAACCGTGCTAAGACCAGAAAGAGAACGTTTTGTTAGAAAAGCTGAAAATAACGTACATTTGCGTACGTTATGTTTCTTTAAAAGTTTAACGTACATTAATCCAAAATAACGTACAATACTTTATATTAACGTACGGGTGGCAATTGACTCATATCCCTCGGCTACTTCGATTTAAAAATTGTTTAAATAATCGTTTTGTTTATCTTTTCATGTCTACATGACTCCCTTATATGCGTGGACTTCATATCCCCCGCCTGCTTGGGTTTCAAAATGGTTTAAATAATTGTCTTGCATATTGTTTCACGTCTACGTAATTCCTTAATATGCGTGGATCTCATATCCCCCGCCTACTCGCCTCCCCCCGCCCCGGTCATCGGTCGGCCGGAAACTTCAAATGTAAAAGGTGGCAGCCCTAGCTAAAGGTGATATGCTCGGCTCGACGCCGGCGGTGAGGCTCATTTTATATCCTTGGTCGTGGGTGGAGCTTCAGGTTGGTGGTAGGAGGCAGCATGGTGTAGAGGCTGTAGGGCACCAGGTTGCCCCAGAGGCCTCCCCCATTCTAAAGTCGGGGGCGTAGCGGTGGAGGGGCCCCTGACCAGAAAATAGGGCCGAGAATGATAGGCATCGGGTGGTGGACCGCCCCTGCCAGTGGCGTAGGGTGCCGCTGGTCCGTGATTGGTCATTGGTGACGGCTCGGGCCGTTAGGTTGTTGTGCGCCACTGCGCGCTGGCTCTAGGAATTGTTTGTCGCTGCTGGACCGTTGACTTGTCCTTGGGTGACCCTTATTGTTGACTGTCAGCTGTCTCTGGGGGTGCCTCACGCGTAAACACTTCTTGAAAGTATTTACGCTTTTCGCCTCTCGGAAGTGTTTACTCGTGGCCGTCCGTTGGGATGACCTTATTGTTGTTGTCGTTCGCCTTGAGGTCATGTCTGTTGTCATCTGGTGATCGTCCTTGGGCTCGCTCCCGTTGTCATCTATCGATCGCCCTTGAGATGAATTCTGTAACAGAGCTTTTCCTACCCGAGCGAGCTTTTCCCTAGCTATTATTATTATTATTACAGTTCGTCTCGTAATTATTATTTATTATCAGAATAGTTATTAATTTAACCGCAGATTACTATCGTTATTTATTGCTAAATCCCAATTTGTTTGTTAACGCATTATTGCTATACGGGCGCAATTATTATTTGTTAAAGTTAATTAGTTAACAAATTCAGTATCGCTTGTTTATCATCAATTTCTATTCGAGTTATCGTTAATTACTTGTTTATAACTTGGTTAATTAACTAAACAATGTATAGATTAATCTTTGGTATTTATTTAAATTATCTTATTATTTATTTGTGGGAATGTTCCGGAATCATTGTAGGGTGACCCTAAATGCAACGATACTCGTTCGCGTGAACGCAGTTCATAACACTCGATACTTGACTAAAAAAGAATCGATCTAATAAGGATCGAATCTTTTAAGTATCGGTGAAATGATCGATACTTTAGAAAAAGAATCGAATACTTTTTCAAGTATCGGGTAGTATCGGCCTTCACTACTGGGAGAGATTTGTTTATCAAACACGTGGTATAATGTATTATTATAGACCGAGTAACAAAAATGTTTGGCAACTCTAATACTTAGATGAAAGGAGTCACTCGAGTGTTCACCGGGAAACACTTTTTGAAGATAAATTTCAGTTGACACGGTGTGTATACGTTGAATGCGCGAGTCCGGTGTAACGGCTGTCAGAGGACGTTAAGGATATATAAAGAGAAATGTCGCTGACTTTGGAGAATGAGAAGGTTATGTTAAATTACCTTTGACATAATCATGTTATTCTACGGCCAGCCTTGAATAGGTGTACGCGGGGTTAACACGAATTTTATGTTTGGACTTTGCAAGAAAAATGACAGCGGTCAAGCTGAGCGATCTGGATTTAGATGACCCTAGGTTTAGGATCAGGCCGTATCAACAGATGATTGCCTCTTGTACAGGTGCACTTATCACTTCATTCTTTGGTAAGATAAACATTGATCTTTGCAGCATTCAAATTATGTGTTAAATATAAGTAAATAATTTTTTTAAATAATTTTTGTCTGTTATTTTAGTTACTCCATTAGATGTAGTTAAAATTCGCTTGCAAGCGCAGCAGAAAGCCATGTTATCAAACAAATGTTTCTTATATTGTAATGGGCTAATGGATCATATCTGCTCTTGTGCAAATGGTAAGGGAGGAATCAGTCAAGCAGCTTGGATCAGAGAAAATGGAAAATTCAACGGCACATTGGTAGTATTATGTATATAGATATTTAAATTGTTGCATTATATTGTTAATTATTTTATTTAAAAATTATTTGCAGGATGCCTTAGTTAAGATTAGTAACCAAGAAGGAGTACGATCACTGTGGAGTGGATTAAGTCCTACATTAGTTTTGGCTGTACCGGCTACAATTGTATATTTTGTTTCTTATGAACAACTAAGGTTGTACTTAAAGGTAAGACTTCTTGAAAATCTAATTTACATATAATCTAAAACATATTTAAAATATAATATAAGAATAGGTAAAAAAATAAATATACAATTAGAGGGCTTAATAACCTTATTTATTTGTCATATATTATGTTTTAAAAGGACCAGTATAATTCACAATTACAGAATGTAAGTATCAAGGAACAACCTTTTTGGATTCCTATGGTAGCTGGAGGCACAGCAAGAATATGGGCTGCCACACTTGTCAGTCCACTAGAATTAATAAGAACTAAAATGCAGTCACAAAAATTAAGCTATGCAGGTTTGTATTTACTAAACTAATTTGTGTTCTAAATTTATGTTCAGGAAAAAATATGAAATTTGTATATTTTTAATTGTTATAGAATTAACTCAAGCTTTGAAAACAGTTGTAAAATACGGTGGCGTTAAAGGATTATGGATGGGCTTGAGTGCAACTTTATTGAGAGATGTACCATTTAGTGCTATTTATTGGTTTAATTATGAAGGCTTAAAAAGGATAGCCCCTAGTTCTACTCAACAAGCTTTTACTTTTAATTTTGTAGGAGGTGCTATAGCTGGTTCTGTAAGTTTATTTAGTAAGAGAAAAAAAATAATATTTAATTTAAATATTGATTATCAATTTATGATTATATTTATAGATAGCAGCCTTTATTACTATTCCATTTGATGTAGTGAAAACCCATCGACAGATAGAAATGGGAGAAAAACAAATCTATTCCGGTAATCATTACAAAATAATTGTTACAATAATTTAAAATTATTTTAAAAATACTTATCTTGTTACAATTTGCATTTGAATCTGTAATGTCTCTTTCATTTTTAGATACTCCAAAAAAATCTAGTAGCACATGGATCACTATAAGAAGAATATATAGTCAAAGTGGAGTTAGAGGATTATTTACAGGATTAACTCCTAGACTTGTCAAAGTTGCTCCAGCTTGTGCACTCATGATTTCTACTTTTGAGTATGGGAAACGATTTTTCCAAAGATACAATGCAAATAATGCTCTTATAGCAATGAATGGTGATATACAATTACTAAATCAGAAGCAAGGGCCAATTTAACTGACTTTTACTGTTTATAATTGTTGTAAATAAATGAAAAAAAATGTTGAATTGACTTCTGCATTTCTACATATTCTTAAAATATTTTATAATTTATAATCTATTTTTCTTTTAATAATGTAGTTATTATTGATAAAAATGATTTTTGAATTTTATTTTACAAAGATGTGATCTAATTATAAAAAAGATTATCTACTCGGCAAGTAAAATGTTGACATGCCCGTTGATTTGTAACAATTTTAAAAATTAAAATTGGAAAATTATTAAGTTGAAATATCGCTCTAAGGCAGAATCCACACTATACCCGTCCCCCCTAAGGGAGAATGTACATAAGCGCTGCGCTACGCTGAGCTACGCTGCGCTGCGCTACGCTGTCGCATTGATTACTTGTAGACCTCGTCGCTGATTGGCTAATATTTAAATGTTAGCCAATCAGCGACGTTGTCTACAAGTAATCAATGCGACAGCGTAGCGCAGGGGCCTTTCTACATATGTGTGTTCTGTGTGTTCTGTGTGTTCCCGACAAAGACAGATAGATCTGTTCCGTTTATGTAAGACAGAGACAGACATAGAGAGAAGTTGTCTAGAACAGACAGAACACACATATGTAGAAAGGGCCCTGTCTGTTCTAGACAACTTCTCTCTATGTCTGTCTCTGTCTTACATAAACGGAACAGATCTATCTGTCTTTGTCGGGAACACACAGAACACACATATGTAGTGTTATGAACTGCGTTTGCGTAGACGAGTCGTGCAACACATAAAGGAAGTTCTACAATGGAACCTTGAATATTGATTTCTGATAAAAGTTAAATAAAATAATATTAAATAAAATAAAAGTTAAATTAAATAATAATAGTTATATGCGTTCCCATAACAATCTCGATCTAAAATTCCTAAGGTAAAATCTATATATTAATTAGTTAATTAAATAAGTTATAAACAAGTAGTATTAACAATAACTCGAATAGGAATTGACAATAAACGAGCGATAATGAACTTATTAACCAATTACCTCTAACAAATAGTAATTGCGTCCGTATAGCAAGGTCAACGCGCTAACGAACAAATTGAGATTAGCAATAAAACTAAATTAACGATTAAATTAATAACTATTTGGACAATAAACATTAATTACATTATAATAATTAGCGATAACAGCAGGCATAATAATAATTAGGGAAGCTCGCTCGGGTAGGAAAAGCTCTGTTACAGGAGTCACCCCAAGGACGAACAACAGACGACAACACGAATGACCCTCAAAGACAAGCGACGGATGACAACACGAGTGACCCTCAAAGACAAGCGACAGACGACAGCACGAGTGACCCTCAAAGACAAGCGACGGATGACAACACGAGTGACCCTCAAAGACAAGCGACAGACGACAGCACGAGTGACCCTCAAAGACAAGCGACGGACGACAACACAAGTGACCCCTAAGGCAAGCGACGGACGACAATAAGGTTATCCCAACGGACGGCCACGAGTAAACACTTCCGAGAGGCGGAAGGCGTAAACACTTCCAAGAGGTGTTTACCCGTGAGGCACCCCCAGAGACAGCTGACCGACAACAATAAGGGTCACCTCAAGGACGAGTCAACGGTCCAGCAGCGACAAACAATTCCTGGAGCCGGAGCACAGTGGCGCGGAACGACCCAACGGCCCGAGCCGTCATCAACGGCCAATCACGGATCAGCAGCATCCTACGCCACTGACGGGGGCGGCTCCCCACCCGCTGCCTAAGCGCTCTCGACCCTATTTTCCAGTCAGGGGGCCTTCCATCATCACGCCCTCGACTCTAGAGTGGGGGAGGCTTCTGAGGCAACCTGGCGCCCTACAGCCTCTACATCATACTGCCTCCCACCACCAACCTAAAGCTTCCAACCAATAGCGTTCCTGCAAGAATCATCGTCAACGGCCGAAGGTCCGCGTCCAGGATATAAAAGAAGAGCCCGGGACCGCCAGAGTCAGTCGCTACCAAGCACATGATAAGCTTCGTAATCTGTTCAATTGCACTAGTGCACGCACCTGACCACGTCGTAGTGTCAGTTCAATATTGAATTGTATAGAGTCACGGTTCTGAGGTTCATTCTTTGTCAAGATTAACAAAGTTCTTAATTAATTCAATAGAAATCAAGTTAAAGTTCATTCTCTCGAGTTCAAGTCTTTATTTGAATCTCCCGCAACTCTGTGCGCTTTAGCGCTTAATTGAGCAACGTTCCCGAATTCCTGTTGGTCAACGCGGCGACCATTGCAGAAGCGCCCTTCTGCTTCCAGAACCCGACTCGGATCGTAACATTTTGGTAACAGCGGTGGGATTGCTCAAAGAGTTGCAAGGAGGAAAGTACATTTTCGGAGAAGTGCGCGAATCGTGTTCCGTCCAAGGTTTTAAGTCGTGGTTTGCCTTGGAACCTGGGCGAATGCCGGAATACCCGATTGGGCAACGGGGTCCACGACAGCAACAAAGAGAACATCCCCAGCCAATCGACGGTCACAGAGCTCCTCCAAACTCTCGAGAAGGTAGTCCTGATTCGGGCTACGGGAGCGACATCGACGAAGAAATCCCAAGGCCTATTAACAGACGCAAAGCAATTACACCAGAACGTCGCCATTATCAATTACGTTCAGGGCGTCATTTACGCTCTCTCCACTGCCTGTCCACGCCTCCGCACTGCAAACATTGTCAAGGACATTGATATTTTTCCACGAGCCAACAACGTCAGATACGGATCTTCAGCACCTATCACGAGTCATCAGCCCCAGCCCCAGATCACCAGCGCCAGTTACGAGTCGTCAGCCCCAGCAGCAAGGACACCTGTGAATTTTAGAGCTAAGTAATCCGAGCGAGCGAGCGAGCAATTATTTAGGAAAATGTCGATAAATAGCGAGCAAGCGTCCGGCTCATGGTCAGTTTCGGAAAATTCCAGTCTAACGGAGAAAAGTAGTCTACCTGAAGGTATTGTAGCGCTAGATTTAACTGTAAATAATCGTGATGAACCAAGTATACCGCCAATTAGGCCGCCATTTAATCCTGCGCCGAATTTCCGGAATATGAGAGACGATTTAATTTCGCGTAATGATTCCGATAATAATTCGATAAATAATAAATCCGTTAGATCAGATCCTTTAGCCAGTTACAAAAAGATCAATGAGATAGTGCGTATACTCCCGGAATTTAATGGAAAGAATATCTCTGTAAATCGGTTTATAAGGGAGTGTAGGGAAGCCGAGAGTTTCGTAAATCCAAGTGACCAAAGTTTCTTCTTAAAATTAGTAAAATCACGAGTCACCGGTGACGCTAACGATTATTTACAATTTAAAAGTTTTAACGATTTAAATCAGCTTCTATCAGAACTAAAGAGGGTATTCGCGCCCACTCAAAATTTGCCTCAAATTCAGACTGACTTAGCACGAGTACGACAGAAACCAGAAGAAAAAGTTTCTGAATACGGATTAAGGGTCACTCAGATTTTGCAAAAGGCTCGAGAATTGATAGATGAAAACTTTAATCCCGTCGTGGCTTGCGGTATGATTGAAGGAACAACGAACACGGTCATTGAATGTTTTACCTTAGGTCTAGAAGCCGATATAGCAACGCGAATAATAGGGAAACAATTTTCCACTCTCGAAGCAGCAATTAGCACCGCCATCACTTGCGAAAGATATGTACAGCAGCGAAGGGAATTGCATGGGGAAAAGACAGAAGAAAATCGAAAGCGGGCATATTGCCATATTGCGGAGCCTCAGGAGGAGGGAGAGTCGGAAAGGAAGAAACGTAGATGTTTTAAATGTGGGGGGTTAGGTCATATTGCACGATATTGTCAAAAATTAGGGAACCTAAAGCCTTTTTGTAACAATTGTAGACGGTGGGGACACTCTTTTGAATCATGTAAACACCGGAATACTTCTTTTCCGAATAATAGCCAACCCCTCGCGATAGAATATCCGTCTCGATCCTTTCCAAATAATAAAGCGCGTTCTTTAAACTCGAACACGGTTCAACACACGGGCGCAATGTTGAACCGGCCTCGTCGCAACAACCAAGCGTCCATACCCGCGCTGTTATCCTTGCCCATGATACCTCCCAAAAATCAAAATCCTCTATCGTAATTCTAAGAAGTAAGGATTTAATTAAAGATATGCCTCGGTTCCTTATCGACACAGGTTCTGAGCTTAATATAATTAAACAGAGCCTAGTTAATCCTAACCTATCCATTGATAAAACAACCGTGTATAGACTAGCGGGGATAAACGAGGGCTTGGTCGCAACCCTGGGATGTGTGAAGGTAAGGTTAGATAACGTTCACTGTCGATTAAACATAGTACCTGATACCTTCCCCATAGGAACAGACGGGATTCTAGGTATAGAATTTTTCGGAGTGATGCCCTTCTATGGGGAAATCCAAGGGAAACTGTTCCTTTTATTAGTCACGATGTTTTGTACCTTCCCGCTAGAACCAAAACCTTAGTCAGAATTACTATTAACAAACCCAACCGCTTTTCCGGTTATTTACCTAAAATAAATGCAGGCCCGGGAATTTTTATTGGAGAATGTTTAGTTACGAGTGATAACGGTAAGGCCTCCTTATTTGCCATAAATTCTACGTCGGAAAACGTGAGTCTAATTCTTCCCCCGCTCCAATTAGAATCCTATGACAATACAATTAGACCCATACGTGTCATTAAAACTACGAATGAACCTGAGGCTAAGGCTAATATTCAATTCAGAATAAATAAAATACTTGAGCTGCTTGATCTAGAGGACCTTGATTCCATAGAGAGAGATAGTATAGAGAGATTAATTTCGGAGTTCCCTTGCCAATTCCATTTGCCGAATGATAAGCTTAGCAAAACTTCTAAAATCATGCACAAGATTCCGACTACCAATGACATTCCCATTAACGTAAAACAATATCGTCACCCACCTCATTTACGCGATGTAGTTCAAGAACACGTTCAAGAGTTGATTAATAACGATATAGTAGAGGAATCAGAATCACCTTACAACTCCCCCTTATGGATAGTCCCTAAGAAACCGGATTCACAGGGAAATAAGAAATGGCGACTGGTAATTACTGCAATACAAATTAGTTGCAGCGTTACGTTTGGGGACAGGTAAATTCAGTTAAATTTTCAGAAGCCTATAGGCTTCTTGAAAAAGAAGATATAGATGTTTTTATTTTTAGCTGATTAACCTGGGTTTTTATGGAAAATCGTAATTTCGACGTATTTATTTAAGTATTAGAAAATAGTTAACACTTAAATGTTTTCCAAAATTTTTGTACCAAGAGGCAAATGTTCAGCGAACATTTATAGCTTTCAAAAACTATCATTGGCTATTTCTAAATTATAAAAAAAAATTCAATAAAAACAAAAAACACATTTAACTTAAAAACATGAATCAAATCAGTTTCTCTACGAAACTTTTCGTTGTGAATTAATATGGAAAGAATGGTTTCATTTGAAAAGATGAATATTATTTGTTATTAGTTTATTCATGCAATCTCTCTTATGAAGTATATCTTGCGAATAAATAAGAAATAAAAAGTGCAATCACTTTGACTAGTTAAGGATGGAACTCCGTTAAAGGCCGTTGCTTCGAATACCATAATTTTTCGGCGCACAAGAGCCAAAAAAATGTCAAGTAAAGAAAGTATATGTCGTTGCGCGGTGCGAAAAAAAGCAAACAAACCGCTATATCACGGCTAAATGGCTAAATGCTGCATATTATACTTCTAAATTTTAATTATCACAATATAGTTACATGATTTCAAAAAATAATTTATACATACATGTATTACATTGAACCTATCGTTATTAAAATTTTATAAACGTTCTAATGAGTGCATGAGTGGCATGATCAAATGTGTTAATTAGTGAGTGTTCTTGAACATCGACATATTTATAAATATATTATTTACAACCACGTAGAAAACACATGAAATATTTAAATTATTTTGTCACTTAGCAATATAGTGAGTAATTAATTTTTCTTTATTTTTAAACCTGTATTTATATTCATTATAATCAATCTACTTAGTAGTTTAAACATTTTTGTCGTGACGTACAGTACTAAAAGTACTATAGATGCAATGAAAGCATATATATCCAAAAGCGAGACTTGCCACCAAGGCATATCTACTATCGGTGATCTAAGGGAGTCAAGGGAGTCTTTACCATGACGAACCACGTATTCTATCCAAAATGACGCCGTTTGAATCGGAGTTAAAGGTCGATCTCTGAATTCACTGCTGACTTTTTTAACCGTTTTCCTAAAAAAAAAAAACAAATAATCGTTTGGATCAAACAAATTTACTTAATAATTACAATGTATATTTGTACTTGTTGATATAATTTTTTCTCGATCAGGCGGGGGTTATTTAGAAATAAAACAAGTTTTATTTCTGGCGAATATTTAGCGACGTTTCGTTGGCTGGTCTGCCAACCTCTTCAGGCTAATTTTTATTGAAAAAAACCGATGTTAGTTTTTTTACACTTAATTATACAACACATAATATAATTTAACGCAACAATACCTTCAAAAGTTATAATGTTAACAAGTCAGTGATCGAATTTTATTTCGTCAATAATGAATTTTAAAAATACGACAAAATACACATAGGAACCGGCGTTTATATACCCCGTTGAGCTGATTATACACACAGAAACCAAAACAATAATAACAAGTTACAGCTAGCATTTAAATTTCCTCAATACCGGAAAGTACGTTTTATTCAGTGTGAAAATATCTTCTTTCTTATTTATGCTATTCAAATGACATTTAATATGTATTATTTCGGCTGTGAGTCTCTTTTTGTAATTGCTCTCGTTATCCAAAATTTGAACATTCTCCCAATCGAAGTGGTGATTAAACTCATCTTGGTGTGAGACCACCACTGACTCTGAGTTTTTGTTGTTTTTATGCTCCTTAATGCGCTTTTTTAAGGTTCTTTTGGTTTCACCTATATATGTCGCCGGACACTCTTTACATCTGAATTTATATACAATATTTGTTCGATCCTATTTATTCGTAACGTCTTTTCCCAATTTTATAATCGAGTTAAGAGTTCTTTTCACTAGTGGAATCGACATAATATTATGTGTTTTAAGAATGGCCGACAATTTTTTGTAATTATTAATAAGAAATGGCAACTGAACTCTGGGAAGATATTTAAACTTGTTATTGTTATTGTTCTGTTTATATTTAAGAGAAATTCTACGATTGCTTATGTTTCCTTTAATGAATTCTAGCGGATAATCATTAGTGAGTAACATGGTCTTAATCTTACGTAGGTTAACTTTATGGAAACTTTTTTGTGACAACAATAATGCTCGGTCTACCAAATTATAAATGATGTTCCTCTTTTGCTGTATTGGATGATGTGAGAAATAGTTTATGACTCTGCCAGAAGAGGTCGGTTTTTGAAACCAATTAGTGATAATCGAATTATTCTTTTTTATGATGGTTAGATCTAAAAAGTTTATGCTGTTATTGTTTTCTAATTCATGCGTGAACTGTAAACTATTGTGATATGAATTGAATGTTTTTATAACATGATCAATATGTTCCTTTTTTACACAGATAATAGTATCATCCACGTATCTGTAGTAAAAAAGGGGTGTACAATTATGGTTACTTATCAAACTGTCTAAACATGTTTTTTCCAGATCATCCATTACAATGTCAGCAAAAAATGGGGAAATCGGAGAACCCATCGGTGTACCGAATGTTTGTCTATAATATTCATTATTAAACGTAAAATATGTATTGTCGTACATAAAATGAATGCAGTTTTTTATTACGTCTACTGGAATCATGCAATTCGGAACAATAGAGTGTGCTCGCCTATCTATGCTATCGCACACCAATTCAACCGGAATGTTGGTAAACAGGGATTTTACATCTAGCGATAATAACACATGATCGTTGTCTAATTGCATATTTTCAAGTTTGTTTTTCAATTCAAAACTGTTATTGATATGAGAAAGTGGAAGTGCTATGCATATCAATAAAAATTAGCCTGAAGAGGTTGGTAGACCAGCCAACGAAACGTCGCTAAATATTCGCCAGAAATAAAACTTGTTTTATTTCTAAATAACCCCCGCCTGATCGAGAAAAAAATTCTATCAACAAGTACAGTAATGGAGGGTGAAAAAATGTACAATTCAATTAATCAGAGTTCTGGATCGGATATGAACTCAAACTCCACAGTGAGTTTCTTCAAGATCGTCGATACACAATATGGTAGACGCACCAAAAACCTTTTTGAAAGAATGGAATAATTCCACCCAAGACCTGGCCAAATGCACATCACAACGGCTGTTTCTTCAAAAATGCCGAAACGACAACATCATTCCGAGACACATCACAAATATCAGTAAGAGACTGTCGTACATATCGTTTCATAGCAACACGTGCAAAAAGAAATTCGATAATTTTAACAAATACTTTTCAAACAAATTACTCAAGTTGGAAATTCAGGACATAAACTTACACATCAATTTTCTCATCAAAACCCGTAAAAAATTAATGAAACTAATCATGGATTCGAATATAGACCTAGTAGCCTCAGATACATTTTTTAATTTGTCCGTATCAAAATTCGTAACAGTCCGGAAAAAATACGACTATAAACAATATAACAAATTTTTATTATTAAAACCAAAAATCTTGAAAACCGTGAATAAACACCAGTGGGTAAAGAACCTCAGTGACACAGAAATTCCACCGGATGTTCTCGACATTGTGGCCTTAGGCCCTAGCTTTAGTAGTGCTTCAAGTGTAACCAAAGATGATGTTTATGTGATAGTTAAGAATGTGGAAAAACTGTTTACAATCGTTAGACATAAACCATACCATCAAAAATGACATCCGGGAAAAAATTACCAATAACATCAATATGACGCTTAGAAAAGTAAATCACATTTCAATTGAGGAAAAATCGTTTAAAAATAAATTAAATACAACCAAAACCTTTTTAAAAAATAACCCGAACATTTTATTCATTAAAGCTGATAAAGCCAATGTAACGGTCTGCCTCAATAAATCTGATTATCAAACCAAAATGTTAGACCTTTTGTCCGATAGAAATACTTATCAAAAAATAAACAAAAACCCGTTGGATTTATTACAAAGAAACACTTCAAAAATTTTAAAATCCCTTAATGATAACGAATTCCTCCAAAAAAAAATTCATAACAATCAACTCACGTTAACGGACACAGTTTTGGCGAAATGTTATGGATTACCCAAAATTCATAAAGAAGATGCTCCCTTACGTCCAATTATTTCTTTAGTAAATAGTCCGACATATTGGTTATCAAATATTATTTATAAACAGTTAAAAAAATGCATAGCACTTCCACTTTCTCATATCAATAACAGTTTTGAATTGAAAAACAAACTTGAAAATATGCAATTAGACAACGATCATATGTTATTGTCGCTAGATGTAAAATCCCTGTTTACCAACATTCCGGTTGAATTGGTGTGCGATAGCATAGATAGGCGAGCACACTCTATTGTTCCGAATTGCATGATTCCAGTAGACGTAATAAAAAACTGCGTTCATTTTCTGTACGACAATACATATTTTACATTTAATAATGAATATTATAGACAAACATTCGGTACACCGATGGGTTCTCCGATTTCCCCATTTTTTGCTGACATTGTAATGGATGATCTGGAAAAAACATATTTAGACAGTTTGAAAAGTAACCATAATTGTACACCCCTTTTTTACTACAGATACGTGGATGATACTATTATCTGTGTAAAAAAGGAACATATTGATCATGTTATAAAAACATTCAATTCATATCACAATAGTTTACAGTTCACGCATGAATTAGAAAACAATAACAGCATAAACTTTTTAGATCTAACCATCATAAAAAAGAATAATTCGATTATCACTAATTGGTTTCAAAAACCGACCTCTTCTGGCAGAGTCATAAACTATTTCTCACATCATCCAATACAGCAAAAGAGGAACTTCATTTATAATTTGGTAGACCGAGCATTATTGTTGTCACAAAAAAGTTTCCATAAAGTTAACCTACGTAAGATTAAGACCATGTTACTCACTAATGATTATCCGCTAGAATTCATTAACCGAAACATACGCAATCGTAGAATTTCTCTTAAATATAAAAAGAACAATAACAATAACAAGTTTAAATATCTTCCCAGAGTTCAGTTGCCATTTCTTATTAATAATTACAAAAAATTGTCGGCCATTCTTAAAACACATAATATTATGTCGATTTCACTAGTGAAAAGAACTCTTAACTCGATTATAAAATTGGGAAAAGACGTTACGAATAAATGGGATCGAATGAATATTGTATATAAATTCACATGTAAAGAGTGTCCGGCGACATATATAGGTGAAACCAAAAGAACCTTAAAAAAGCGCATTAAGGAGCATAAAAACAACAAAAACTCAGAGTCAGTGGTGGTCTCACACCAAGATGAGTTTAATCACCACTTCGATTGGGAGAATGTTCAAATTTTGGATAACGAGAGCAATTACAAAAAGAGACTCACAGCCGAAATGATACATATTAAATGTCATTTGAATAGCATAAATAAGAAAGAAGATATTTTCACACTGAATAAAACGTACTTTCCGGTATTGAGGAAATTTAAATGCTAGCTGTGACTTGTTATTGTTTTGGTTTCTGAGTCTATACTCAGCTCAACGGGGTACATAAACGCCGGTTCCTATGTGTATTTTGTCGTATTTTTAAAATTCATTATTGACGAAATAAAATTCGATCACTGACTTGTTAACATGTGTTAACATTATAACTTTTGAAGGTATTGTTGCGTTAAATTATATTATGTGTTGTATAATTAAGTGTAAAAAAACTACCATCGGTTTTTTTCAATAAAAATTAGCCTGAAGAGGTTGGCAGACCAGCCAACGAAACGTCGCTAAATATTCGCCAGAAATAAAACTTGTTTTATTTCTAAATAACCCCCGCCTGATCGAGAAAAAATTCTATCAACAAGTACAATAATGGAGGGTGAAAAAATCTACAATTCAATGTATATTTGTGTTTAACCACTTACATATATATTGGATTTCTGAGAACTTCTTTCAATGCATGCGTAAAGGTTTTCTCGGTTATTTCTTGCAGTTCAATGTACACAGCTATGTTTCTCTTTGCATAAGCCTTTGCATTAAAATGTTGATCAGCAAATAAAGGAACTGCTATTAAAGGCACGCCGAAATAGATAGCTTCTTGAGTTCCCATAAGACCACCATGTGTTACAAAGGTCTTAACATTTTTATGTTCTAGAGTAAAATAATAAGTATATTTTATTAAATTGACGCAGAGTTTGAAGGTTGCCTATAATTCGGATTTATTTGACAATCTGGCTTTATGCCATTATGGCTTTGATACTTACTCAAAACTTGTTTTTGCTGAAACCAAGATTGTACGAGAACATTAGAAGGAAGACCTCGTGGTAACTCTTCTGGCTTTGCTATTTTGAGAAGTACACGAACAGGTTTTATATTTTCGAGGGACTTGTAAAAGGCGTCCACGATGTGCCTTGGGAAAGTTTCAATTCTAGTCATCGATCCAAAAGAAAAATAAATGCAGCCATTTGTGCTTTCATCTAGCCAATTTTGTACCACCTAAGAAATCGGTCATTTCATTATTCAGTTGTGATTTTGAAATATTTTGAATCGATCGATACAGTTAAATTGCATACTACAACCAACCTGTGGCAATGTTTCATTGTGATCAATAACATGCAGTCCACCAACTGGAATAACAATAGGAGGGAATGGTCTTATTCCACTTAAACTGAAATCGTGATTAAGTAGGACTAACGACACTTCCTTCACCATATCCGTTGTAGATAGAAACCCTGGTCCAAAATATTTTTCAACTAACACTTCTTGATCTTTGGAGTATTTACTAAAAGCTCTATTAACTGTATGATAAGTGTACAAATTGTTCAAGCGCTGGAAAAATGTCATGGGTGCAACATAGGGTGAACAAATACTGGGATCGGTTGCCAAGTTGATTGGTGTTCCTAATGGATCAAAGTGCCAATCTATCGCTGGTGGAGTCACAACACCGACAACGGGTACATTTAATAAATTGGCGTCCCCATGCGATATAACAATGAGTCACAGAAAGCTAAAATAAATTAATTCACTTTTTAAACTTAATTGTTAATCATTCCAAAGGGTTTTCACAGTTAAAGTTATTTTGTTTTACTTCAGTAATGACGACATCATAAGGTGGATCCTTCGGTGGGTCGTGGAACAACTTCTGGAACAGTGGATGTTCCAGACGTCGGCATGCAGACAGTCCATGTGTTTGTACCCAGTACTTTATCATTTCTGCAGGAGCCGTAATTGATGCGACGTCGAATGTTAAATTGTTCGACACGGGGGGTAAGGTTCCTTTCAGGCTGAAGTCAGTATAGTTCGGTAAGGGCTCTGTTTGTGGAAAGTGGCTGTAAACGTCGACCTGATGACCTTTTGCGGCTAATCCTCTCATCAGTTCTTCGCACATCACGAAATGGCTGTGGACTTGAAAGGGAAACAGTCCAAGGATTCGCAGCCCACAACTCGGTTGAATTTTCACGTATAAAACAATTGTTAGAGTGAGGATTACAAATTTTTTAAGTAAAAACGCCATTTTCTGAAAAATATGTATATATTACGGTTGATTGTAAATCGTTTCGATTATTCCATTTCTTTTTTTTTTATTTCATTGTGATTAATTATTGATTTAATTGGGAAAATTATTATAAAAGTAGTGTTACGTGTGCATACTATGCACAACGTGACGAGGCGGATCGAGTTGCATTGAGCAACATGAGGACTACTCGAGGAAAGATGCGCACCGGCTTCGGTAGCTCAGTGGTCAGAGCAGTCGTCGCGAAAACGAAAGGTCCGGGGTTTAAGTCCCCGCCGAGTGACGCCGTTGCCATTTTTTTATCGAGTAGTCCTCCATTTATTTATTTAATTGCGAGCTCTCACTCGTAACAGTAGATTATGAATGCAGTATTGAAAATTGAGATAATATTCTGCTACATTTTCTTACAAAATTAATATGGATAGAAGAAATATAATGTTACTTACATCTTTAAACATTTCTATTCAGTAATGTTGCGTTAGTTCAATTACCGTTTTCACTTGGTATTCCGTACAAGGCTAATTTTGACTTTGTATATCACGATATAAAACAACGATTTCTGATTTAGAGTCACCTATTTGTAATTATTTTACTAAGTTTGCGATTCAGAGAGATGCAGGAGCGCTTTCTCACGCGCCGACATGCTACTTAAAGGCATTCTGCGCACAGACGAGATAATGATCCTGAGCACTTTGAGATACTAATGAAAACTCCTTTTTTATCCAGAATTTTCGACTCGAAATCGAATAAATATTGTTCTTGTCGTTTTCTGTAATTTACATTTAGCTTGCTAGTGAAGTGACGATTCTTACATAAATATTTAAACATAAAATGAAAAACATTCATATTAATATTTATTTTTAATTTTATGTTGATACAAGACGGTAACGATTAATCGTATCTTTATTTGTGATGTCCAAACAGAAAAAAACACACCTGAATAAATCCAAAGTGCTTAAAAAATTAGCTAAGAAATAAAATTTTATTTTAATTAGTTCAGCTAAAATATATTCCTGGTTTTATTGGCATATTACACATCTATTCAAGATAAGAATGACAGGTTTTCATTCTTGATTTGAATATACTTATGGTGAGCTTATATGCGAACTGACAATTTTCACTGTACATTCTCTAGTTTCATAATATAAGCATGATGATAAAATCCATTATACGCAGATGACTTTGCTTGGATAGAGTTATTGCATATCTTTATCAGAAAGACTACAAATCTTATTGTTGGACTTTGTTGTATCAGTATAACCCATTTTAACGTATTCTTAATTTTGAAAAGATATTTAAAATCTCCAAATATATAAAAATATATTTTGATATTTTTAAATTAAAAAAAATTAATTTAAATTAAATTAAATTTAAATTTAAAAAAAAACGTTGCCAATTCATTAGCCCGTGGCTTCCTCAAACTTAATTTGCTGATTCCTTTAATTAATTTTTAATAACAAAATTTATAATTTTTCAACAATTTATTAGACAATTATAATTAAACTCATTATGAAGATTAAATAGAACGAATTCAAATTTTTACAGATTATAGCTATTTGCATTCTGCATTATTATGATTTTTCTCAAAAGAATTGATCGTTGTGTTTGGGAGTTATAAGAATTATAAGTACTTAAAAAAAAAACACGTTTTTGTTAATAAAAAAAACCGTGTTCGCTGAAAATTCTTTTTTTAGAAAATATAGGTATTATAATTCTCTTTCGAATGCTACCCATCCGATTCAGATACATAGAGTCGTTCTCGAGAAATTACGATTTGAAAAAAAAGTTAAAAAAATTTTTACCTCAAATATCTCTGAAATTTATGGACCAATCATTTTGACTGAGAACTATCCAAAATCCACCTTTACAAAGAATTTTGAAGCGATTAACTCAATTTTACTCCCGTAATTGTTGGACGTAAAAAACTCATTTTTTTCATTTTTCAATTTTTTCCTCAAAAACTAACCAATAGAATGTATTCAAATTTTTATAGATTATAGGTATTTATATTCTGCCATATCATGATTTTTCTTAAAAAAATTAATCGTTTAGTTTGGGAGTTATATAATAAGCTTTTAAAACAAAAACATGTTTTCGTTAATAACAAAAGAACCGTGATAGCTACAAAATTTTTTTTCCAGAAAATATAGGTATTTTAATTCTCTTTCGAATACTATTCATCCGATTAAAATATCTCGATCCTATAATTCAAAAAAGCAAGAATAAATTTTGAGAAAATCGAAAATTCGAAATAAAACAAAAACGCATCCGCCCAATCAAATAACGGATTTTTGACCCGCAATCACAGAAAAAAAAGACAAAAAGAATGAGACTCGTCCGGTTAAAATTGACCGAGTAGAAGCTGAGATCCAGGTGTACAGACACACACACACACACACACACACACACACACACACACACACACACACACACACACACACACACACACACACACACACACACACACACACACACACACACACACACACACACACTCACACACACACACACACACACACACACACGCACGCACACACGCACGCACGTGCGTAGTGATTGAAATAACAGAGGCCAAGGATATTGATGTCAGTAATGTAAAATGGAATCAGGAATATTTGTTTTTTTATTTTTAGTCGGAAAACATCATGCGTTTTGGAAATACGCAAGTTTTAAAACTTTTTGAGATGTTGTTGAAAATTTTACATTTTGAAAAATGTCGTGTAATTCTTTGAAATATTTTGTTAATCTATTTTTTCTTAACGCAGGGGAAAAATGATTGCTTTTTTACAATTTTACCACTTGGTATTTTTTTTATCTTTCAATTTTTAATATTATTAGGAGAATTTTTAAATTAGTGTTTGCTTGGGGCATGTTGGCTGACCTATTGAGAACAGGCAGATTGTTTAACTAATCATTTTACTATTTTAATACCTAATTAACAACATTACTTTTATATATAAATGTTTTTGAATATATTGATACAGAAAATCTATGGAAGTCTAATAAAACCTCCATTTATAAATTTTGGGTAATTTATAGTTTTTAGCTGATTATAGCTTATTTACTGTTCAATGTCACATTCTGATATGTGATTCTTTTATGTAATATAATAATATCGTTATTTACTTAATGGTTTATTATCAGTAAACTTACCACAGGCACGTGGCCAACTTATCCCGCTTATGGGGCAGGTTGACCAAAAATCGTGCAATTAGAAACTTGTTTCTACCTTTTTTTTGTGATCAATTTACAAATTTGAAAAAAATCATGAAGATGCTCTATATGAAGTACTTTCATATACTAAAATAGTTTTATTAATTAACTAATACAGTTTTGCAGAAAAAAATAAAATGTGGAAAGTCGGTCAACTAGCCCCGCGGTCTCCCCTACCTGAAATAGATTTTCGCTTATAATTCAGCCGAAATATTAAATAGAAAAACTGGTTTTTCAGAGCATGGTGTTATAAAATAATATATTAGTATTTAAGATGTATCAGTTTTTGCAATGGTGAAAATATAAGGCTCTCTTGGGTAGTAGCGGTTGTGCCTTATATGTAAAAAGGAAGTTGTATTGGCACGGCCTCCCTAGTTTGTTTTGATTTCTCAGCTGCATTGAGGGTATAAAAGTAAACTTGCAACATATGTAACAGATGAATTTAGACGATTATAAACGATAAGATGTAGTCTCTGATTATTCAAGGTAAAACTGTAAAAAATAAAAACTTTTGTGTGTATTGTAATTTTGTATTATTAATATATTTAATAAATTCCCTAACTTGAAGAAGTCGGTGTATCTATACGACGATATATCGCGGTATAAATTTAGTGTATTGGTTTAATACCAATTATCTCCAAAGAATTGTTATTTAGACATTAACATTGATGCACTCACACTTTGAACCAATCCAGAAAACGAAGAGCGCGGTTGTAGACGTTTCAACTGCATGTGTTTATGAAGATTGGTGTGTATGTGTGCGTCTGTCTGTGTGTGTGTAGGTAAGTGTGTGTGTGAGTGTGTGTGTGTGTGTAACGCAGGTGTTTACGCAAGAATTTCTAGTATGGACTCAAAAATCGCAGATGTGACCGCAAAAGCCTAGTGTGAACGTAAACGTGCTAATGTGAACACAAGTATCTGACCGCAGGTATCAACGGAAGAATTGCCAAGTCTTTTATTTCAGTATTCACTTACATAGGTCTTTTATTATACACAGTCTCACTTCGAGGGGGGTAGTCTCATTGCCACAGTTGTTGAAGATGGAAATAAAGCCATGGGGAGCTACTTTCTGGAATTAGCGTCGGACTCCTGATCATGAATGGTTTCAATGGGGGTAGAACCATTTGGTTACTGGAAGGAGCTGCGGCCTCCTGGCTACGGCTAGTGAAGATAGACGTAGCGATTGTGCTATTGAAGAGGGTTAAATAAAACAATGCCAAACTTCCCAATTCATGATAGAACGCGTTTGAAGATGTTTGGAAAACGCACTGTCGTTGTGAATTATCCGCATAATATTTACTCCTATCCTGTTGACGCAGTAGCTATACTTTGCCAGTGGCACTAATGCCAAGTCGGCGTACGAGTTTTATACCATTCCGAGTACGCCGGTGGGAGTGAAGCCATATACTGCTACCGCAAATGGCGCTGCTCGTAAACCTCAAGAGTAGAGGGCGCGCTATAGAATGTTTTCAGTGCGTACTCGCTAATTTGTAGTAAATAAAATAAATATTTGTTTAATATACTACATTTTTATTCAAATTTATTTACATGATTTCAAAAAATAATTTATACATACATGTATTTACAATGAACCTATCGTTATTAAAATTTTATGAACGTTCTAATGAGTGCATGAATGGCACCATCAAATGTGTCAATTAGTAAGTGTTCTTGAACATCGACATATTTATAAATATAAAGTTCGTACTTTATTCCCGCCGAAGTGGGAAAAAAGAGCTACGTTCATTCCCTACCCCCACTCTAGTCCCCAGCGCCACGCACATGTGCCCTCGCCTTCGGCTCGGGCACAAACAGTGCGTTGCGCTGGAAACGAGAGTGAGGTTAGGTTATGCAGCGTTTTTTCCCTTTTCAGCGAGAAACAAGTACGAACTTTATGATAGTTGTGTTAAAAAGTCGTATATTGCACTCGTGAATACAGTGGGTTGTGCGAACCTGCGCGTTTGTCGCCCTCGCTTCGCTCAGGCGACAACTCTCGCGCAGGGAGCACACAGCCCACTTTATTCCCATAGTGCATAATATACTAATTTACAACCACGTAGAAAACACATGAAATATATTAAATCATTTTGTCACTTAGCAGTATAGTAAGTAATTAATTTTCCTTTATTTTTAAACCTGTATTTATATTTATTATAATCAATCTGCTTAGTAGTTTAAACATTTTAGTCGTGACGTACAGTACTAAAAGTACTATAGATGCAATGAAAGCATATATATCCAAAAGCGGGACTTGCCACCAAGGCATATCTACTATCGGTGATCTAAGGGAGTCTTTACCATGACGAACTACGTATTCTATCCAAAATGACGCCGTTTGAATCGGAGTTAATGGTCGATCTCTGAATTCATTGCTGACTTTTTTAACCGTTTTCCTAAAAGAAACATTAACGAATCGTTTGGATCAAACAAATTTTCTTAATAATTACAATCTATATTTGTGTTTAACCACTAACATATATATTGGATTTCTTAGAACTTCTTTCAATGCATGCGTAAAGGTTTTCTCGGTTATTTCTTGCAGTTCAATGTACACAGCTATGTTTCTCTTTGCATAAGCCTTTGCATTAAAATGTTGATCAGCAAATAAAGGAACTGCTATTAAAGGCACGCCGAAATAGATAGCTTCTTGAGTTCCCATAAGGCCACCATGTGTTACAAAGGCCTTAACATTTTTATGTTCTAGAGTAAAATAATAAGAATATTTTATTAAATTGACGCAGAGTTTGAAGGTTACCTATAATTCGGCCTTATTTGACAATGTGTAATGCCATTATGGCTTTGATACTTACTCAAAACTTGTTTTTGCTGAAACCAAGATTGTACAAGAACATTAGAAAGAAGACCTCGTGGTAACTCTTCTGGCTTTGCTATTTTGAGTAGCACACGAACAGGTTTTATATTTTCGAGGGACTTGTAAAAGGCGTCCACGATGTGCCTTGGGAAAGTTTCAATTCTAGTCATCGATCCAAAAGAAAAATAAATGCAGCCATTTGTGCTTTCATCTAGCCATTTTTGTACCACCTAAGAAATCGGTCATTTCATTATTCAGTTGTGATTTTGAAATATTTTGAATCGATCGATACAGTTAAATTGCATACTACAACCAACCTGTGGTAACGTTTCATTGTGATCAACAACGTGTAGTCCACCAACTGGAATGACAATAGGAGGGAATGGTCTTATTCCACTTAAACTGAAATCGTGATTAAGTAGGACTAACGACACTTCCTTCAGCATATCCGTTGTAGATGGAAACCCTGGTCCAAAATATTTTTCAACTAACTCTTCTTGATCTTTGGAGTATTTACTAAAAGCTCTATTAACTGAATGGTAAGTGTACACATTGTCCAAGCGCTGGAAAAATGTCATGGGTGCAACATAGGGTGAACTAATACTGGGATCGTTTGCCAAGTTGATTGGAGTTCCTAATGGATCAAAGTGCCAATCTTATATCGCTGGTAGAGTCACAACACCGACAACGGGTACATTTAATTGGCGTCCCCATGCGATATAACAATGAGTCACAGAAAGCTAAAATAAATGAATTCACTTTTTAACCTTAATAGTTAATCATTCCAAAGTGTTTTCACAGTTAAAGCCATTTTGTTTTACTTCAGTAATGACAACATCATAAGGTGGATCCTTCGGTGGGTCGTGGAACAACTTCTGGAACAGTGGATGTCCCAGAAGTCGGCATGCAGACATTCCATATGTTTGTATCCAGTACTTTATCATTTCTGCAGGAGTCGTAATTGATGCGACGTCGAATGTTAAATTGTTCGACATGGGGGGTAAGGTTCCTTTCAGGCTGAAGTCAGTATAGTTCGGTAAGGGCTTTTTTTGTGGAAAGTGGCTGTAAACGTCGACCTGATGACCTTTTGCGGCTAATCCCCTCATCAGTTCTTCGCACATCACGAAATGGCTGTGGACTTGAAAGGGAAACAGTCCAAGGATTCGCAGCCCACAACTCGGTTGAATTTTCACGTATAAAACAATTGTTAGAGTGAGGATTACAAATTTTTTAAGTAAAAACGCCATTTTCTGAAAAATATGTATATATTACGGTTGATTGTAAATCGTTTCGATTATTCCATTTCTTTTTTTTTTACTTCATTGTGATTAATTATTGATTTAATTGGGAAAATTATTATAAGAGTAGATTATGAATACAGTATTGAAAATTGAGATAATATTCTGCTACATTTTCTTACAAAATTAATATGGATAGAAGAAATATAATGTTACTTACATCATTAAAATTTTCTATTCAGTAATATTGCGTGAGTTCACTTAGCGTTTTCACTTGGTATTTCGTAGAAGGCTAATTTTGACTTTGTATCACAATATAAAACAACGATTTCTGATTTAGAGTCACCTATTTGTAGTTATTTCACTAAGTTTGCGATTCAGAGAGACGTAGGAGCGTTTTCTCACATGTCGACATGCTACTTAAAGGCAGTCTGCGCACAGACGAGATAATGATGCTGAGCACTTTGAGAGACTAATGAAAACTCCTTTTTTATCGTGAATTTTCTACTTGAAATCGAATGAATATTGTTCTTGTCGTTTTTTGTAATTTACTTTTAGCTTGTTAGTGAAGTGTCGTTTCTTACATAAATATTTAAACATAAAATGAAAAACATTCATATTAATATTTAGTTTTAATTTTATGATTATAATATATTATAAAAGTAGATTATGAATACAGTATTGAAATTTGAGATAATATTCTGCTACATTTTCTTACAAAATTAATATGGATAGAAGAAATATAATGTTACTTACATCATTAAAATTTTCTATTCAATAATGTTGCATGAGTTCACTTAGCGATTTCACTCGGTATTCCGTAGAAGGCTAATTTTGACTTTGTTTCCCAATATAAAACAATGATTTCTGATTTAGAGTCACCTATTTGTAATTATTTCACTAAGTTTGCGATTCAGAGAGACCAAGAAGCGTTTTCTCAGACGCCGACATGCTACTTAAAGGCAGTCTAGGGACCGATAAGGTAATGATGCTGACAAGCACTTTGAGACACTCATTAAAACTTCTCTTTTATCAAGAATATTTGTATTGTAATCCATGTATACATATATAATCAATGATAGCGGCAAACAAATATTAAGCTAACGAGATTAAACACGTTTTGATAATATTTTTCTGTCGTTTCCTGTAATTTATTTTTAGCTTGTTAGTTATAAGTGTCGTTTATTACATAAATGATAAAACATAAAATAAAAAACTATTCATATTAATATCTGTGGCTGTCTGGAAAAATCACGTAAGTGACTTATTTTTCCAAATATGTTTTATGCCTTATTTCTTAACTTCGAACAGTCCTCTATTACGTAATCGTGACAGAAATTATGAAAGTGTACACGTTGTTTTAAATCAACACAAGGAAAAACTATCTTAATGAATAGAAAAACATCTTAATGAAGCTCCTTAATGGGATGTGAGTACCGACGTTATTTTTCAAACGAGCATAACTCACGCAAATATCAATAGAATTATCCAGAAAAAAATCTGCATATAGTGTTGGCGTATACGGAGCGCTTGACAAACGTCTTTTTCCAAAAAAATGATGAGAATTTATTGAATTAAATAAAAACCGTACTGTCGGTAAGTAGGAATCTACAATTGACCTACTTTTCAAACGAGCATAACTAACGCAAATATCAATAGAATTATCGCGCTTGCCAGCCGTCTTTTTCCAAATAAATGTTTGAATGTTGATTTAAAAAAATATTGAAATTAGGGTTGCACATCCCCATAAATACGATTATTCAAAATGATCAAGAAAATTATATTTAAAATAGTTATGTAGTAATTATTAAATTACAAATTAAAAAGTTTTAAGTATTATCACATGCTATTAATTGAATTTATAAATTAATTGCATTTCTTCGAAATTTCTTCGGCGTTTTCTTCGAAACCCTGCTAATCCGGTGTTTGCTTTAAAATCCCGCTAACTCAGCGAAGACTTCGAAAATCCACCAACTCATAGAGTGGTTTCAAAAACCATATAACTCGGCGAAGGTTTCAAGTATCCTCTAACTTAGGCGTTTTTTTTCTTTTATTTTGTAGTGGTAGCTCTAAAATATTAAAGTACAATTTCTGTAAGGTAAAAGTACCCTTTATGGAACAGTTTTTGCTAGTTTAGAGTTTGGATTGAGATTAAAACTATTGTAAAGGAGTAATATTTACAATTTTTGGATGTCAATCGATGGGGTAAAGATCGAAGATTAAAATGAGGCCTTAAAAAAGCAAGTAGAATACGAATTGAAATTATTACAATTAAAAAATCAAACTGACACCAACTACGTATTATGGAACGACATTTTTACAGATTGTCCCCCCGTTCCATAGTCGATGTCCCCATTTTGGAACAGGATAGAAATCAGTTTTAATTTAATAACTTATGTACTATTTTATTTACAATAAGTGGCTTATGATATACAAATGATGATTTAAAACTTTTTATAATTTTTTTATTAAAAAACATGAATACAAAATACAATTTTAAACGTATCAAATTATCACAATAATTGCATACAACTTAGAATACTTAATACTTATTTTTAAATATCTGAAATTACCATTAATTTATTTTTTAGTTTGGATTTATTATTTGCTACACTATTTTCATTTCGAGCATAGTCTCTTCTTCCATCGTATTACTTTTTAAGTTATTTTCAAGATTACTCGAGTGAAGATATATTTTTTCAGAATTTATTACACTTCCCGGTCAAAAATATCCAGTTGGGAAATCCAACTGGATTTTCCAAGAGGGAAATCCAGCTGGGGAAGAGTGGATTCCAGCTGGATTTTGGTGGATTTCCCGTCGGATTCCCAGTTGATGATACCAAATATTCCCACCCATTTTTAACTGGATATTTAAGTGGATTCCCACCTAGATATAACAGGATTCCTATGCATTATTAACTGGATTTCCATTGAATAGAAAAGCGAAAGTTAGATGGATTCCCATCTATATTAAACTGGATTTTTACATGGATTTTCGCCGTCACGCTGGGATTCCCATTTATTATTAAGTAGAATTTTGAGTGGATTCCCATTTAATAGAAATGCGAAAGTTAGGTGGATTCCCACAAACATTTAACTGGATTTTTACATGGATTTCCGCCTTCGCCCAGGAATTCCCATTTATTATAAGTGGATTTCCATTTAATCCAGTTAAAAATGGGTGGGAATATTTGATATCATCAACTGGGAATCCGACTGGAAATCCACCAAAATCCAGCTGGAATCCACTCTTCCCCAGCTGGATTTCCCTCTTGGAAAATCCAGTTGGATTTCCCAACTGGATATTTTTGACCGGGTTTCTTGACAAATCTCATTATTGACTATTCGACTGATAGATTCTTGTGTTTGATCATTGTATACTATATTGCAGAGAGAGAAAAAACTCCTAAAAAAATTCAACATGATTAAAATAAGAAAAATGTTAATATAGTTACATGAATAATTTTCAATTAAATTGTGCGAACCCCATTGACTTAGTTTCTCAATCAAATTTTCTGTTGTAAGATCTTCACAGTTATCGAGTAACCATTCTTCATTTAGTATGCAATTATCCTTATTTAAACTGTTGCTCAGTTCTATACTACTTTTCTATATGAGGTGATAAAACTTTAGACGAGCCAGGTCTTGAAGGAGATTCTTGTAGATCTTTACAGCTCTGTGGAGAGATGTGGCTGGACATTCAATTTAGCTGCAATTTGCAGTGCAGCATTAACTGCATTGAAAGCTTTTTTGCAATTGTAATGCAGAATACAGTCTCCTTTTGATTTTTAGTTTCCTTTTGTCTGGTTGAACTTTCTTGCGAATAACTTTGTTGTGCTAAGCATTCTTTTTTAACATCTCTTTAATATCTTCCGTAGTATCATTTTATTTGTCTTATGCTATGCCTTTATTTTTTTTTCTTCGCTGTCATTTTTCTTGAGTTTCATAAAATCTGTAAAAAATAAAAAACAAATTTCTAAAGGAATGTAACTGATAAACTGATTTTTTATCAAATTTATAGGTTAGGTTTGTTATTTGTGTTTCACAATCAGAATTTCACAAACAAATATATACTTACTTATTAGTAAAATGATGCAGGAAACTCAAATGATTGTTCACGCACGTCTCAAGATAATGTTAAATAATAAATAACTTTAAAACTGTTGAGTGAAAACGCGCTCCATAAAGGGGACATGCTTAGAGACAGAGGTCCCCGAACTTGGAACGCCACCTTTGGCTGTTTCATAAACTCGGACTACGCTCGTTTGTATGCGGCAATTATGAAACACTAAAATATTTATTGAAAATCTTTACTGTTGCAGAAAAACTACTGTAAAACTTTAATCTATGAGTAAAAAACTGCATATTATAAAAAGATTGATATTTGAAAAGTGTTGGAGTGCATAGTTACAGTTAATAAAATAAAAGGTGTGAAACCAGCACCATTGACTTCAATAGCCACAGATTTGAGTCGATCTCAGAATACTCGCAGTCATACATTTTTTTTTAATTATAATTATCATGTAGAAATGTGAATATTACATAATAAACCTTCACTATTCAGATAAAATTTTGATATTGTTTATCTGTATTATTAATAGACTTTATTTTACTATATTTCAAACTGTTCCATGAAGGGGTCACGATTTGAGTGATGTTTCATAATGGGTACTTTTACCTTATAACCGATGAAAAAAATTATTTACTATTTTTCCATATTTTTCATTATTTTTTTTTACCAATTTAATATTATCCGTTTCGATAGGCAAAAATATGGATTGATAGGTAATTTCAAGACTTTTAAGAAAATATGACTACTTCCAAAGGATATCCAAACCCAACGCCGTAAAAAAATATTTTCGATTTTTCTATATTTTTCTTTATTTTTTTAACCGACTTAATATTATCCGATGGGGCCGAAAAAAATATGGGTAGATAGGAAATTCCAAGACCTTTCAGAAAATGGGCCTACTTCCGACCGATATCCAAACCCAGAGCCGAAAAAAATTATTTTCGATTTTTCGATATTTTTCTTTATTTATTTAACCTACTTAATAATATCCGATTGGGCCGACAAAAATATGGATTGATAGGTAATTTCAAGACCTTTCAGAAAATGGGCCTACTTCCCACCGATATCCAAATTCGGCAACGAAAAAAAAATTCGATTTTTCGATATTTTGCTTTATTTTTTTTTAACCGACTTAATATTTTCCGATCAACTATATAATGAACATGCACAATTTCAAAATAAGCTTTAAATACCTGCTAAAGATAAACTTGATATCTCTGGTCAGTTTCGAGTTATGCTGTGGACAAATTTATAACACACACACACACACACACACACACACAAAACAGACATTTTCTAGAAAATGCATATCTTGACTCAGGGAACTCAGAAATATCGAAAATCATCGAAATCTCGAGGTCGAAAAATTTTACCGTTACCAAGATTTCTCTTTGAGAAAGCAATACGAATTAGAATAAATGTTTCTAAAGTAAGTACGTAACACTTGATTTCCTATACCTGTAACGTGCGGAAAGTGTCCAGTTTCCGCATTTAATAGATATTTGTATAGTTAATTAAAAATAATGTAATGATTCTATTATAATAAGTATATATTATTTTATTCTCTTCAAGCATTATATTATTCAATAAAATAACGAAGGAAAGTTTTTTCAATCCAACATTGTCTGTCCTGTAATATAATCCAGTGAACATATCTGTGGCTTTCCGGAAAAACCACGTAAGGGACGAGTTTTTCAAAATCGGTTTTATGCCTTTTTTCTTATCTTTAAACAGTCCTCTATCATCTAGCCATGACAGAAATTACGAAACTGCACTCGTTGTTTTGAATCAGCACAAGGAAAAACCACATATCTCCATTTTTTTCAACATTTTTCCGGAATAATCACGTATCTCCATTTTTTTAAAGAATAATTCCCGGAAAAACCACGTAACTCCACTTATTTTTTAGAATAATTCCCGGAAAAACCACGTAACTCCACTTTTTTTTTTAGAATAACTCCCGGAAAAACCACGTAACTCCACTTTCTTTGTAGACTAATTCCCGGAAAACCCATGTAACTCCACTTTTTTATAGAAAAACTCCCGGAAAAACCACGTAACTCCACTTTTTTTAGAATAACTTCTGGAAACCCCACGTAACTCCACTAAAATTTTTTTTTATTGCCGGAATAATCACGTAAGTGAAATTCGATTTCTAAAATATGAACTCTATAGTTTCTCTCGTTACTATGGCAAAAAATATGTTATTTACTAGATGTATTCATAGACGCAGTGTTGCATTTAATCTCATTTGTCTTGATTTATAACATCGATGCAAAACCTGCGAAACTAAAAACTCGATTTACTCGAAATAATGAAAAGTGGAGATAAGTGGTTTTTCCTGGAAGCCACACACACACACACACACACACGCGCGCGCGCGCGCGCACACACACGCACACACACACACGCACGCACGCACGCACACACACACACACACCCACACACACACACACACACACACACACACACACACACACACACACACACACACACACACACATATATATATTATATATATATGGACGAGCGAAGTGAGTACAAAAAAGTCACATGAGTTAATTAATCGACTTACGCACTAATTTCGAACAGTATTTAATACCACGAACGCCAAAAAATCATATCAAAGTTGTGATTTTGAGGTTAGAGTGGTATAAAATATAATAAAATACAAATGCGAAGAAGGGCCATTTACATGATTTTATTAGTTTTATTTGTTAATAATAAGTAATGTTTATTCATATTTTAGAAAACCATTAAATACAAAATTAATGAAATACAAAACTTTAATGTAGTTAACATTCTAATGAACAAAATATTCCAATTTCTTTGGCATTAATATTTAACTTGATAATAATTATTATAAATAAATATAATATATATTTATTGTTTAAAATCACAATTTAAATAATTGTTATTAACTAAATGATGTATTACACAATTATGAAATTGAACAAACGAAGATTTCAAAGTAACCTCCTTCATTGCACTATCTTCTTTATTCAAATATTCAGCATTATTAGCACTATCTTCTTTATTCAAATTGGCATTCTTAATGTCTTGGAAGATAACTCTTTTTTTTTGTAGTTCTATTAGCTTGATATGATGAAAAATCATTAGTGACTTCTACATTTTCTTGTACAAAATCTTTTCGTAGATTTGAATCATCTGTCAGTTGAGCATCATCGATGCCATCAATGCCAAAATAAGGATATTTATCCGTATCATCTGTATGTGCATCTGCTGAAGTAGCCGCTGACACATTAGTTGCAACTATATTATGAACTGGTGAAGTTCTAATTTGTATATTTTCTTTAGCAGATGCATTATCTGAATTAATAATACCTTGAAATATTTTTTTTCTATTAGCTAATGAATGTTCTATGTAACCTTCTGCCACCATATTTGACTTCCAACCACCTAACTGTTTAACGGTTGTTAAATTAGCACCAGAGTTGGCTAGTAAAGTGGCAGCTGTTCTTCGTAAACAATGTCCTGTGTATGTTTCTGGGTCCTTCAATTTAAAAAACACAGCAATAGCCTTGGGAACTTCACTGATTTTATTTTTACCTATTACCTGTCTTGTACATACTCCATCTCTATATTGCAGGAAAAATCTGTCAGTAGTTAAGGGGGCTAGACACCTTTTTCCTCTGAAATAAGAAGTCACATTTTAATACATAAATGTAAACTAATTATTTCATACTTTTTACATATAAAAGTGGGTATATTTACCTTACCTTAAAACTTTCTCCGATGGGCCTTTTATATGGTCCAGAACCATAGTCATCGATGAAACAAGTTTTTTCACTAACCGTAAGCTTTGAAATTTTCCTGTGGATGGATTGACTCCAGATTTGAACTAAATTACTCCTGAATAGTATAATTCTCATATGAGTGTAGGGATTTAGGATTAAATGTCGGAAAAAATTTTTACATCAGAAAAATTATGAAAAAATATAAAAAATTTTAAAAAATTAAAAAAAAAACTCTTGAAAAACAGCACAATTTTTTTTTTCTCATTAGATAAAAAATCCCTACACTCATATGAGAATTATACTATTCAGGAGTAATTTAGTTCAAATCTGGAGTCAATCCATCCACAGGAAAATTTCAAAGCTTACTGTTAGTGAAAAAACTTGTTTCATCGATGACTATGGTTCTGGACCATATAAAAGGCCCATCGGAGAAAGTTTTAAGGTAAGGTAAATATACCCACTTTTATATGTAAAAAGTATGAAATAATTAGTTTACATTTATGTATTAAAATGTGACTTCTTATTTCAGAGAAAAAAGGTGTCTAGCCCCCTTAAACCATTTGGCCTCAGTTTGATGTAGTCCTTGACTTTGCCATAAAGCTCTATACCAATAACAAAATTTCTTGGATAGTAATTCTTCGTATCTCGTACTGTTACTATGAATTGGTTTCCAGTGTCTTCTATATTACTCATATTCATATCGCATATTTCTTGACATCTCATTGCACCGCATATCCCAAAAATAAGAATAACCTGCAATACATATGAACACTTTATACATTTATCATAAAAATTAGCTACCTAAAAGACAAATTGAATAATGTGGAATAGTACATTTCGACACGGGTGGGGAAGTCGATTATTTAGCTGGTGTGACTTTTTGCATGAGCGAAGCGAGTCTCATGCAAAAAGTCACACCAGCTAAATAATCGACTTACGCACTAGTTTCGAACGGTATTTTATACCACGAGCACCAAAAAATCATACCAAAGTTGTGATTTTGAGGTTAGAGTGGTATAAATACCTTTGAACATAAATATATTAAATCTTCACTGTTTTTCAAAAATAACTGGACTTGTTCCCAAGTTAATACGCTTGACTTCTTTGCTTTGTAACCTTTATTTTTATTCTTAGGCAGAGTTTTTAAATTTTCATATTTATTAATATTGATACCATGTCGAAGATTTAAGGTTGTTCTTAACATTGACCACTGCGCCCATAGAGTGAATGGTTTTAATTTTTTTGATAAATCTTCAAAGTAAACTATTAGCACATTTTCATAAAATAACTTTGCCTTCTGGTCAATTTTCCATTTTATAAAACTATTATAAGTATTTTCATATTTCAGATATGATTTTGCAGGTAACAATTTATTAATGATCAGTTTTCCTTCTGCCTCAAAATCTCTGATGATTGATTCCTCATCTATATCGGAATCAGATGAATCAACATCCATTTTCTGCAATGGAAATATTATAGGTTATGATCAGCTGAGTACTATTACATTATCACATATTACTATAAGAGTGAGTTTTGTACTCTATAGTTAAAATTGTCTATTAATATTCGTGATAATAAATATAAAAAACTACTTATATCCTTCAGGGTTAAGAAGAACCTTCGATGTTGAATTATCTCCAAGTGACTCGCGAGTACACTTGTAGATAAAAATATATGTATATTCACATAAATATTTGGCTATGGGACGTACTTTCTTCCCGGTTCGAGAAAACTACTTATATCCTTCAGGGTTAAAAACCTTCGATGTTGAATTATCTTCAAGTGACTCGCGAGTACACTTGAAGATAAAAATATGTGTATATTCACATAAATATTTGGCTATGGGACGTACTTTCTTCCCGGTTCGAGAAAAAATAGTATACGCCACTCGGGAAGTAAATGTAACGACCGCTCTCGGCGCGAGTGTGCCGCCCTCGCTGCGCTCGGGCGGCAACTACGCGCCGGGAGCGAACGCTACACTTTCTTTCCTCCCACGTTGCGTAATCTACTATTTTTGGGTAATGAACTTGATCTGAAGATATATAAAAGCTACATATGTGCCAAATTTCAGGACAATTGGATAATTTTTAGGCACGACCACTTCTCGGGAGAGCCTTATATTTTCTTCAGGGCGAAAATTGTAACACTTAAAATTCTGAAAATGGACAACATAAAAACTATTTTCCACCCAAAATAAATTCATTTTAAGCGTTTTACGAGATGTATGTATGTTTATACGTATGTATGTGATCAAGTAACCTGATTATCTCAGCGAAGTTTCCATAGATCCAGACGAGCTTTGTAGAAGATACTCATCTAATTATAAATAACTGACAGTTCTCAACCGGGCCGGATCGATTGATAAATAAAAAAATGCCAGAGGAGATAAAAATTTGAAAAAATCGATTTTTGGACATACGGTGAACAAAATTAACTTTAAGTCAAAAACAACAATTGCATCTGCTAAAACTAATTAAAACACGACTTTTTTACATTGAACATTTTCTTCTACGAACAAAATTTGGCAATAGAATAGCGAAAAACCCGCTAAAAACATCAAAAGTAGTGTAAAAATTGTTTTGGTCAATTCTGACCAGATCCGTTGGGAGCAGGAAAGAAAATAGACTACGATGTTAAGTAGTTGCAGTAATTATTCGACGAATCGCTGTGCGATAACTTAGCCTGAAGAGGTCGACAAACCCGTCGACGAAACGATGCAACTACTTAACATCGTAGTCTATTTTCTTTCCTGCTCCCAACGGATCTGGTCAGAATTGACCAAAACAATTTTTACATTTGACAATGGGGAGTAAAATTGTGAATACGATTACAAACTCAAGATCAAAAGTAGTGGTTTTTTGCCATTACTTTACAGGATTTGATTTTACAAAAAAATGTTAAAGGTAAAAGTTATAGATAATATTAAAACAAAACTTTTTTCTATTCAACACTTTTTTGTATAATCAATTCTTGACGAGTTAAATCCAAAAAAAGGTTTTTAACGCCTAAACATACATAAAATGGACGATTTTCGACTATAACTTAACAGGATCTAACTTTACACAAATATGTTAAATGTAAAAGTTGTAGATTATACTAAAACAAAACTTTTTAACATTTTCATGTACAATCAATTCCTGACAAGTTAGACCTACGAAAACAATTTTTAAGGCCTAAATACACCTGAAATAGTCGATTTTCGCTTATTATTCAACAGTATTTGGCTTTACACAGAAATATTAGATATAAAAGTTATAGATAACAATAACAAAACTTTTTTCTTTAAAAATTTCCATGTATAATCAATTCCTGGTGATCTAAACCTATAAAAACGATTTTTAACGTGTAAATACACCTCATATAGTCGATTTTCGCTTATTATTTAACAGTATTTGACTTTACACAGAAATATTAGATGTAAATGCTATAGATAACAATTGTTACATGTGAATACCCGGCCAAGTATGCAGTGTCAAGGAACGAGGCGAGCAGCATCGTTTCGACACACTCAGGTCGTGGAGCATCGACAAAACTCAAGCTATGAAGAAACATTCGTCGCACCAGATTAAAGTGCTGACGCTCTGGCGCAATGATTGTCGGTCAGGAGAATCAATCATACGATCAACAAAAGTGCTGACAAACCGCACCAGCGGTTGCAGGAGGATTAGCTCCCACGTATGACAGGAAGTAGAAGGGGGACCGGGCGGTCGGAGTTAAATACGACCGGACGACATAGGAACGGGGACACAGAGAGAGAGATCCGGACAAACGAGTTACCAGGCGAGGAGAGGCCACGCATCGATCCACAAAGAAGACTACAATTACGAGCAACCGCGCTGCGAGTAGGACTTGATATCTCTCTATCGTATTAAGTATTTAATAAATATACAATTCCATTATATACGTGCCTTGTATTTCATTGCACCGTTCCATCACTGGAACGGCACAGAAAGCTGAAACCCTCCACCCGTTATAGTTGTAAAGAGCCTTCACACGTAACATTAAATTGGTGCTAGGTGTGGGGTTTCTGTTAGAAATACGAGGTATCTTGAATTGTGAAACGCGCATCAGAACGCTCGCATCGCTACCACCGACAATAGACAGGAAGGAAGGATGCTAACCATCATACTTATCTTATTCGCCATCTGCTTGCAAGAGTAAGCGAAACCTTACACTATCATATTTAGTCCATCGTGGGTCACGACCGGTCGACACAGAATGTATAATACTCCCAGCCCGAAAGAACAATATTACTTAACTGTTATTATTTAATTGATAACAAGATAAAAAGAATAATGTTCTCCTTTAAGAAAAGGTTCGCGAAAAATCAGATCGAACAAGCCGCATTATTCATCTTAAACTCAGCCATAACCATGGCTAAGATAGCCATTAAAACAGAGGATCCGGCCATACGCCAAGAAGCCGAGAACATATTAATCCGAGCAGTATCAGTGGGTAACTGGATATTGAATGAATAGGAACGCGCAGAAGTTCTAAACCTCCAGGAGCTCTTACAAGCCATGCAGCAAGACGAGGAGCTTAGGAGGAACCAAGTTCTTAATGAGACAGCAGGCATGCGCGACGCGATTCCTGTTACCGAGAAGCTGCCTACACTAGAAAATCGCATAGAGGAAAATCTGGCACCCGCGCTTCAGGCAAACGCCACGGAGGATCGTTATCGAAGAAATGATAGCCTTCAATGGAAGGATCTGCATCAGCAGAAGAATGATAGGAACCATAACGACGATCACCGTTATGGCGACAGCCACAGTGACACCTATGATAATACGTATAGTCAGGAAAACCGGGATGATTCAACCGGTCATTTAAACTTCTAGGATGCTTGGCGCCAGAGTCCTGCAGAACTGAGCGATTAAAGAAAGAGGTAACAACTGCACAAAAACCACATTATGATACGAAGTTTGCCCAAGCAGGACGTCGACCTCCCATGGTGAACATGAGGAGTTCTACTTTAAAGAAAAGCAGAGGTCGATTGTATGTAGATACAGGTGCGGATGTATCGCTGATCAAGCAGAAATGCGTAAACAGAAAAATAACCAAAAACAAAGAAGGCAAAGCACAAGGACCTCGCTACATTATTAGCGATAAGCCCGTAAAAAGCGCGGCCCCTGTCGTCACAGTAGAACACTGCAAGGTAAAGAGAGAAAGAATGAAATCTTCGATTTAAAAAATAACGATGGCTATGAGCAGGATGATATCGAACACGTAACGGCGCTATGAGTATTTTCTAATGACGAAGCAAACGGAGCCAAAGCGGCCCAAAGTTGTTTACAAGTTGATCGAGCTATGAATTCTCACGTAAAAGGCGAACATATTCACAACCCTCCTAATACAAAACAGATTAACTATGCACATATTAAGAAAATAGAAGAAGACGCCAAATCAGTTGTCCACAATTTCGTGGCCGAAAGCAGTTGCTGTAAAGTAAATACTTGGAATTGCTGCAATCGGAGGAGCAAAATGGTGGTAATAAATTCACCTACTATAAAAATGGAACCTCTTGCAATTATATGCCAAGAAGCCAAGGTTCTTGATGTTACTGAACGTAACGATGTTACTGACATTAATTCGTAACGCGTAAATATAATAAAAGTTTTTGACAACTATAAGGATAAAATAAACAAACCAATCAATTTGAGGGATCCCGACTCATTGAAAGTGAACGAACTAACCAAACATACTGACGAATCAAAGAATAAAAATCGCACGCCTTCTATATTGTTACACAAAACACGTGTAGCTAAGAGAAATCATCTTCAAACAAAACAAAGGGCTGAAGAAAGATTAATACCGAATTTTGAAGATTTGAGAAGTCTACAAGAAAAACAAATTCCAACGTTGAATTATAGCATAGAAGATTCGGAAGGTGAAAGCAAGGAAGTAGAAAGAAATTATAAGAAGAAACGTAAATATAGTAGAATAGATTATAAAGCACATGGTGTTAAATTGATCAGAAACAGGAAAAGCAAACAATTAATATCAATTAAAAAAACTATTAGTTTAATGCTATTATAGTATTGATGAGGTACGTTAGGGCAATAGAAACCAATCGTTAAAAGTTACAAAAACTTACGTTAAAACAGTATTTTTATTTATTTTTCGCAGTCCTTCAAACCCCAACTGTTAAGTAAAAAAAAATGCAAAAGATAGAGAAAAATTTTATCGAATAACACAGGACAGTACACACAAAAAACAAAAAAAGAAAGAAAGACTTCAAGAAAGAAAGAAATTTTGTTTCATACTAAAATTCTTAAGAAGGGATCCTGTTAAACTATAGACTCAAAAAATTTTCAATTAGAAAAAAAAAACCGCTGCCAATTCATTGGCACGTAGCTTCCTCAACCGTAATTTGTTGATTCCTTTAATTAATTTTTATAACAAAATTTATAATTTTTTAAAAAATTTATTGCATAATTATAATTAAATTCATTTATGAATATTAAAAATTGTTCATTTTTAAATTTATTTATTTATTTATTATTTATTTATATCAAATTTATATAAATTTTGAGCTGATAAATAAAGTTATCATTTGAAATAGAAGTAAAATATCTATATTTTATAATAAAACAAATAGCTATCACGGTTGTTTTGTTATTAACAAAAACGTGTTTTTTTTTTATATTTCATAATTCATATTTTTAAGAAAAAAAAAATTTATAGCTATCATTGTTCTTTTGTTATTAACAAAAACGTGTTTTTTTAAAAAATTTCATAACTCACAAATAAATTATAATAATGCAGAATATAATGCATTCATAATGCATAATTCATAATTATAACAGATTATAATAGATATAATTTTTAAACATTTTAATTCATTTTGTTGGTTGGTTTTTAAAAATTAAAAAAATCATCGAATGCCTACTCAATGACGTTTCCTCATTCCACACCACCTAGCGGTAGATATCACTGCGCGTTTTTTTAAAATAAAATATAAATCTTTTTTAATTTAGAGATTAAATTATTTTTTGTAACACATGAATGATTTTCTGCGTTTTCCTACACTGAGAGAAGAATTTTGGAATATTTACAAAGAACTTAGAGAAATTTTACTATATTAGTTTTAGAATCCGACCACAGACTGTCCATCTAGTAATTTTTATTAGCTAGTATAGTAATTTTTGTAAATGTCCGAAAAATACAGAAAAAAATTATTTTTAGCCAATTATTATATACTTTCCCACAAGAGAACGCATATGAATACATATCAAGAAATAAATTATAAATAAATATTATGATGAAAAAAAATCTCCGGGGCGGGGAATCGAACCTGGGTCTCCTAGTTGACAGGCGAACTTCTTACCGACTGCGCCACTGCGTACACTTGCGTGTTTATAATTCGAATCGTCTACATATGTTACATTATACTGACACTCTTAAAGTGAATTCATTCTTCACGTATTTTTAAAATAATTTTGTAATGAATACATAGAGAATTATTTGAATGAATTAATTAATTAATTATACGAGTGTTAATTAAAGTTATTTATACTGAAATTATATCGTTTTAAATTAGTTGTTAGGGCTACATCATTGTAGTTTATGACGAGTTAAGCGCGCATGCCCTCGTGTTTTGTTTATAGCGCGCATGCGCAGCGCTGCACATATACTGTAATTAATATATATCGTAAAAATTACTATACTGTCTTGTATATTCTGTCAGCTCTATAGGAAAAATTCTTATAAAGTCTAAGAATATTTGCCAGTTGCCTGGTAAAATTTATGACTTGTGATTTTTACTATACTGTCTAATAATTTTTCCAACTTTTTTATGTTAAATTTTACAATACTTTTCTTGTAATTTTTCTTAGTCAAACTGTAAAAATTATTAGAAATCTAATAAATAGGTCACTTTTACCAGTCTGTGGTCAGATTGCGCGTACAGCATAGTAATGTTAACCAATCGTCCCATAATTATTCCAAAAAATTTTTCTCAGTGTACATAAAAATATGTTCTAAAAAGTGACTTTTTTTACCTATCGTGTAAAGAAATTCATTCTCTCCCTCTGCTCTAAAATTATGTAAAATCACAAAAATGAATTTAGCCTTGCTTTTTAGGCTCAAACACGCATAAAATGGAGTTATGAGTTTAAAAAAAAAACACGTTTTTGTTTTTGATGATAACTAAAGAACCGTGATAGATAGAAAATTATTTTTTTTAGAAAATATAGGTATTTTAATTCTCTTTCGAATGCCACCCACCCCATTCAGATATATAGGGCCGTTCTCGAGAAATTACGATTTTTAAAAAATGTCAAAAAATTTTTAACCTCAAATATCTCTGAAATTTATGGACCAATCATTTTGCCCAAAGAACTCGATCGAGAACTATAAAAAATCTACCTCTAAAAGGAATTTTGAAGCCATTAAGTCAATTTTACTCTTGTAATCGTTGGACATACAAAACTGATTTTTTTCATTTTTCAATTCTTTACTCAAAATCTAGCCTACAGAATGTATTCAAATTAACAGATTATAGCTATTTATATTCTGTATTATCACGATTTTTCTCAAAAAAATTGACCGTTAAGTTTAAGAGTTATAAGCTTCCAAATAAAAAACACGTTTTTGTTAATAACAAAAGAACCGTGATAACTAGAACCTTTTTCTTTTTTAGAAAATATAGGTATTTTAATTCTCTTTCGAACGCTACTCATCAGATTCGAATAACTCGATCCTATCATTAAAAAAAATCAAAAAACAGTTTTGAGAAAATCGAAAATTTGAAAAAAAAACAAAAACGGATCGCCCCAATCAAAAAACGGATTTTTGACCCGCCATCACGCAAAAAAAACAAAAAAAATGAGACCTGACCGGTAAAAAACGACCGAGTACAAGCTGAGATCCAGGCGTACACACACACACACACTCACACACACACACACACACACACACACACACACACACACACACACACACACACACACACACACACACACACACACACACACACACACACACATATATCCATACAGACATTTTTCAAAAACCATGTATTTTGATTCCTAACACCTCGGAACACAATTATAACATGTTTTTACAACAACTCAAAATACTATCACAAAGCTTCCTCTAGGAGGAAGCAAAATGTTTTTTTTCTTTTTTCACGGCCTCTCAAACACCGTGAAAGATATTACAAGAAGTATTAGGTATGAAAAAATAGTATGTATAAATTTATGTAAAATGCAAAGTTGAAAATCAATACTAGGAGAATTAAGAGGACAATTATTCTACAGAGTTTTTAATTGTGATGTATGTGGATTTTCAGCTATGTAAAAAGTAAAAAACAATAATAATAATAATATAAAGGGAAAACTATATAAAACAGCAACAAAAAAAAAGAATAAACGGAAACAGAATAAACTAAAGCGAACGAGAAGAAGAAAAACCGTGGTGCAGGCTTGCACACTGCATATAGGTGCTTATGGTATTGTCACACGTACAAAGACGCACACAAGAAAGCACCATAGACCAATTATATACATAATAAAGACGAGTATTTCTCTTTTTCTTATGTTCTAATGCTATTTGTTTTGATTACTTAAGGAGGTACACCAAGTGGACATTGATTCGCGTGGAACGTGCCACCTCAGTTTCACAATTCTACAATCCCATTAGCCAATTCGGGTAACCATTAACCTTACATTGGAATTGTCCAATGGAATTCTAGTATTTTAAAACTGAGGAGGCACGTTCCACGCGAGTCACTGTCCACTGGGTAATTTGTAGTATTAAATCTCTAAAAATTTATGTTTTCGTTGTCGCACGATAACGAGAGTAAAAATTATTCAATCCTTTTGAAATTTTGCACAGATGTAGCTTTTATACACCTTCAGATCGAGTTCGTTACCCAGAAAAATCGGTACATTACGAAAAAAGATATTTAAGGTTAAAAATTTTTTTTAATTTTCGAATCGCGTTTTCTCAGAGAATATTTGATTTATCGACTTGAAATTTTAACCACTTATTACAGTCATTGAGGACTATATTTGGTTAAAATTTCAAGAGATTATCTTCATTTGTTTTTTAGAAAAAAATTATTTTAGAAAAAATTTGCGTTTTCGTTGCCGGTCGATAATAAGAGTAAAAATCATTCAATCGTCCTGAAATTTGGCATAAATGTAGCTTTTATATATCATCAGATCGAGTTCGTTGCCCAAAAAAATCGGTCCATTACGACCAAAGATATTTGAGGTTAAATATTTTTTTTTTAAATTTCGAATCATGTTTACTCAGCGAATACTTGATTTATCAACTTAAAATTTTAACCACTTATTAAACTCATTGTAAAATATAAAATTGTATAATAATAATTGCTTTGTAATTATAAAAATTAGAAAGAGAAAAATAAAAAATCATAAACCATTTAACATAGTCTCTCCGTAAAAAATAAAGTATTAAATTTTAAATATTGGAATTAAAAATTAATTAAAGGAATCAGTAAATTTAGTTTGAGGAAGCTACGTACCAATGAATTGGCAGCGGTTTTTTTGATATTAAGGTTTCAATCGATAAAGTAATCAATTTGAAGATATGAACGGACCCGGTTTGTTGGGTGGGCCCAACTTGGTTTGGGTATGGGAGATAAGGATTTTTTGCCAAAACCATACTCTTCTTAAATTTTAGAGGACCGAAAAGTCAATATACTGGCTCAAATCTTGATCGACACTTCGCACATGCCCAATCGATGATACAAAAACATTTTTGTAACACAGGCACGATTTTCGCGTTTTTTAAACATAAAAGTAGGGCCAAAAGTGAACGGTTTTAGACCAACGGGTGCAAAAGTAGCTAAGCGGGCGCAAAAGTAGGTAAGCGGGCGCAAAAGTAGCCGAAGCGGGCGCAAAAGTAGGTAAGCGGACACAAAAGTAGCCGAAGCGGGCGCAAAAGTAACCGTTTTCAATAATCGTTCTTCTATTTTTTTTCTTTATCCGCGTGTCTTACTAATTACATGTTTTAATGTACTTTTTATGTTTTTAATAATTACAAATTTTAGTTTTTTTTAGATTAATTTAATATTTTACTATCTAATTTGTAACGTATAAATAATACACAACTTATTGATAAAATATAATGTTATAACTTAGCAATATACATTCATATAAGAAACAATCTTATTACATTAATCAGATTTTCCATAATAATTAATGGTTATACTTGAACAATTATCAAAATTAAAAAATTTCTTCTCATTTGAAGTCTGCATTTGTACTGAAGACATACTCGTACTACTAGTACTAGCTACAACAGAGTCTAATCTTAACTGATTTGTCGGAGGCTCTTCGGATTTATTTGAATTATTAGAATCAGTTACCGAGAGATTGACTGTTGAAGATATTATATTTCCTATTTTTGATTTATTCGTTATAGATTCCTCGATATAACCTTCTGCAACCGCACTTGACTTCCACCCTCCGTGTCTCTTCAATGCAGTAATGTTCGCTCCAGAATCTGCAAGTACGGTTGCAGAAGTACGGCGAAAACAGTGCCTAGTATATAAATCAATATCTGGAAGCTGTAAGTACGAAGCAATCTCTTTGGGCATCGAACCAAACTTGTTTTTACCGACGCGTTGTACAGTACATTTGGCATTCCTATAGTTTATAAAGAATCTGTCCGTACTAGTTTTAGGTGGACGAAAACTTTGATATTGTTTTACTATCGGACTAAAATTAGCAGGAATAGTAAAAGAACGCGGTTTTGATGTTTTAGTGTCTGGTATTTTTATAAGCATTATTTCTCCATGAATTTCAATATCCTTTAATGTTATTTTTGTTAACTCATCTTTACGACATGTACCGCAAATTCCAAAAATTAATACAATCTAAAATTTACATCCGTAATTATTATTTTGAATTGTATATAAATAAATTTTAAAAAGGTTAATAATAGTACTCACTTTAGTAAGAAGATATTTATCATCAGGCGCTTCTGTTAAAAATGTATTGATTTCCTCAGTCCTAAAAACTTTAGATTTTTTTGGAATGTATCCAGTGGAAAACTTTTTCAAAAAAGCAGTTAGAGAAAGATATTTGCTAATATCTACTTCTTCATATAATTTTATGGTTGTCTTTAGCATGGAATATTACGACCAGAGAGTTGACGGTTTAAGGGGGTCAAACACCTTTACAATTTTCTTCATAAAATGACGTGAAAAAAATTAATTTTCATAATTAGAAATATTTAGAAGTAATATTCTAAAAATATATTCAATTTATGATAAAATGAGACCCAAAAAAAAAAATTTTGATCGATTTTAACCAAATATATGGCCATTTCAAAATTTTTGCTCTGCCGTCGACTCCAGATTCAGGAACTGCATATATTTTAATGGGAGAGATCCTAAAATTTTGGTATTTTATATGACTATTGACTGAAGAGTTGCACGTATCCAATTTATTTGATTAAATAATTTTTTACGGTCAAAAATTGCTAAAAAATCTTAAATTTAAGTGAAATTCAGATTTTTTAGCAATCTTTGACCGTAAAAACTTATTTAATCAAATAAATTGGATACATACAACTCTTCAGTCAATAGACATATAAAATACCAAAATTTTAGGACCTCTCCCATTAAAATATATGCAGTTCCTGAATTTGGAGTCGACGGCAGAGCTCAAAATTTTATATTATGTAGAAAATAGCTTTAAAGATAAAATTACTAAAATACTTCTTTATTTCTTCTTTTTTATTTCTTAACTCCATCTCTGCCCTGAAATACAAAAAAATATTATTTTTCGCTCAAAATATTTTACAGTTAGAACAAATATTCTGCTGGTACCTCAGTATACGATCTATCAGACTTGTAAGCTATGAGCACGCGTAACAGTCATATCCACACCAGTCAGTCAAGTTTGTTAAGTGGTTTAACATGTAGATCCTTTGGTCCCTTATAAAAATATCCTATAGAAAATCCTGTAGGAAATGCTATAGGAAATCCTGTAGGCATTCCGTAGAAATCCTATAGCAATCCTATAGGATACTCTATAGGCAGTCCTATGTGAAATTCTATATAGGAAGTTCTATAGGAAATCCTATGTGAATTTCACGCTTTTCCTGTAGGAAATCCTATAGGAAATCCTATAGGAAATTCTGTACGTAATTCTGTAGGAAAAACTGTAGACAATTTTAAATGGAAAATCCTGCAGGGAATTCTGGAGTATTTTCGTGAAAACAGTTTATAGAGGTTTAGCATCTTATTTCGCGCTGTAACATCGCACAGCAAAATCAGTGGCAAACAGTCCTAGGTAAGGAGTTGCACCTAGGGACTGCCGTGCACGACTGCCGGCGTTTACCGATTAAGCCCAATGAGCTCAGATATCAAAATCAAGGTAATCCTTGTCACATTGACTCTCCGTAAAGTCGTTCAAACGGTTGAATCTCATGGCTTTACATACCCTCGCAGTTCCAATGTGTTTATGAGAGTCCCGACTGCTGCGCCCCATAGCAGCATAGCAGCGAACATACATAAACGAGGCTCTGGAGAAGCAAGCTTCTACCGCATGCCGCAGCGCAGCGCAGCAGTCGGGACTCTCATCAACACATTGGAACCGCGAGGGTATGTAAAGCCATGAGATTCAACCGTTTGAACGACTTTACGGAGAGTCAATGTGACAAGGATTACCTTGATTTTGATATCTGAGCTCATTGGGCTTAATCGCTAAGCGCCGGCAGTCGTGCACGGCAGTCCCTAGGTGCAACTCCTTACCTAGGACTGTTTGCCACTGATTCTATTGTGCGATGTTACAGCGCTAAATAAGATGCTAAACCTCTATAAACTGTTTTCACGAAAATACTCCAGAATTCCCTGCAGGATTTTCCATGTAAAATTGTCTACAGTTTTTCCTACAGAATTACCTACAGAATTTCCTATAGGATTTCCTATAGGATTTCCTACAAGAAAAGCGCGAAATTCACATAGGATTTCCTATAGAACTTCCTATATAGAATTTCATATAGAACTGCCTATAGAGTATCCTATAGGATTCCTATAGGATTTCTACGGAATGCCTACAGGATTTCCTATAGCATTTCCTACAGGATTTTCTATAGGATATTTTTATAAGGAGTGCTTTTAAATCCATATGTTTTTAATAATCTTTATCACATATATTAGATTCTTATACATATACTGAGGTAAATAAAGAATGTGTTGAGAAATCCAAAATCCTTCATGCATGTTATGAAGCCAGTATCGCCATAGCCAAATGCTTGAAAAAAATGTTTATAGCAGCAACATTCCTATATTGATCTTCGTTTAATGTCTGATAAGGTGAACTTCTTTACTTGTCCTTCATTATTCTTTTTCACATATAATATTATTACTTAATAAAGAGAATACGACTGATACATATTTATTGCAGTGCATAACTGTTTTTACTTCAGAAAATAAAATGTCAATTATATCATAGTGAGATTCAGGCAATGGCAGATAATGGTAGCTTTCTGGCAGAAGCAAAGGTTCCATAACATTTTTCTGCACAATAGCATATCCTTCGCTTCCTTTAAAAGTTGATTTAAATCTGTACACTAAATGTTTTTTGTAATAGTTAATATGGACTTAATTTTTCTTTAGTATCAATCCCTGTTATTTTAAGTATAAAGTTTTCAATAAAAGTTCAAGTACTAAAAGCTATTTCTAAAACATTAATTCAACTGTCACACGTATTATTCAAACACTTTTAAAAACTGATTTAAAATACCTTTACGTATTATAATACACTAAATGTTTACTCCAAAATCCGTTGGAAACAATGAAAATTAAGAACAACACTTTGTATAGAAAAGGTGCTGATGCTGATATCACAGTGTTTATATGAAATGACAGCCGTGCATGTTTACATTGCTTGCGGATTTTTACATAGGTTAAAATCAGCTCTGTTACAGTGAATCCACATTGCATGCCGTATGCCGTATGCCGTATGCCGTCAGAAAAACAGTTGTTGTCTGAAATCTATAGGATTTATAACTCTATGGTTATAAATCCTATAGGAATTGTAACCATAGAGTTATAAATATTATAGATTTCGGACAACAACTATTTTTCTGACGGCATACGGCATACGGCATACGGCATGCAATGTAGATTCACTGTTACAATAAAGGAGTGAGCTGTGAGCCTGTAAGAGGCTGTTGTTGATAAGTCAGGTTGTTACGGTGCCAACTTAACTGCTATATAAGTTTTAAAATCAAATTTTTATTTTTGTCAAAAATACCGTCCATAAATTATATTATTTATTTTTTATCTTTGTATTAATGTTTAAAATATTATTTTTGGATCTTTTAAAGTATATACAGACAGATATTTAGAGTGAGAATTTTAAATATATTAAGAACAGTGAAATGAAAAAAAAATTAGTAGAAATAATATATGATTATATAATTATGTATGCAAGGGGAAAAATGTAATTTGAACAAAAAACAAATGAAAAGCTTTATCAGTGTTTTGTGTATATTCTTAAAACAAAAATAGAGAATGCTTTAAAACTAATTGGGATATATTCTACAAGTGTTTTTTTAGTAAAATATGTAATAAAAAAAATTGATTTTTCGTCATTTTAAAGGTGTTCGACCCCCTTAAATTGTTTACTTAGCTTTCCAAAATATGCTATTAACACTCTTTCTGATGATGACTCTACTTTTGATACTTTTTTCCATTCCACAAAATCGTTGTAAGATTTTTCATAAAGAACTTTAGATTTAGTTGGTAATAAATCCAACGATACGATTTCTGCGAGATTACAAATTTCAGGCGGCGTGCACTGCGCGTATTCTTCAATATCACTTTCACTCATCGTTTAGGAAAAATTAAAACTTTTAAATACTAATTACTAATTTAAATAATACTTTACTCTTATAACAATATTCTAATACTGTCGAATTATATACGTCGCTAGTACACATCCGCTCAACTATATTTTTGAACTAAAGAAAAGCAGCGCATTCGAGCGCAACGGTCCAACGGTCAGTTGGTATGAAAAACATGGAGATGGCGCCACCGTCCGCGCCGAAAACATAGATAACCGATTTTAAATATGTTGAAATAAATTGAAACCGAAATGTAAGTGTCATTTAATTCCCAGGTGGGTAGTTGGTGTAACAGAAATTCGTTGATGTTGTTTCCCGTTTTAAGTGGAAAAACGCGAAAATCAATACCTGTGTCACAAAAAATATGGTGTGCACCAAGGGCTTAGTGGGCCTTTTGACCTCGTGTGATTACAGTACTCGCCTTCGACTCGTACTGCAAACTTCCCACTCGGTCTAAAAAGGCCCACTTTACGCCCTTGGTACACAATATACTATTTTGTACCGCAAACACGATTTTCGCGTTTTTTTAACCTATTAATAGAGCCAAAAGCAACCGCTTGTCGACCAGCGGGAGGTAAAAACTGAAAAGCGCCCGCTGCTAGCGGGCGGTAAAACTCGAAAAGCGCCCGCTGTCGTTTTTGAATGGAGTTTTCAAGATTGTTTAAGAAAATCACTGATATTTTGAAAAAACGCAAAAATCTATACTTGCGGTACAAAAAATATGGTGTGCACCAAGGGCTAAGTGGGTTTTTTGACCTCGTGTGGTTGCAGTACTCGTCTTCGGTTCGCAAACGCACTCGCCTTCGGCTCGTGCTAGCTCACCTTCGACTCGTACTGCAACTCCACACTCGGTCTAAAAAAACTCACTTTACGCCCTTGGCACACAATATACTATTTTTATGCATTTTTTAGAACGATCACGTATCCCAAATACTCATCCTCTAAAGGTTAATAGTTTTTCATCAAAAAAGTTAAAATGAGAACACTGAAATCAAACATTCTGAGTCTCCCATACTCAAACCAAGTTGGGCCCACACATCAAACCAGGTCCGTTCGTCTTTGAATTGATTTCTTTATCGAATAAACCATTAATACCGAAAAAAATCATTATTTTTTTACAGGTGGCCAAAAACATCCCTTATGGACACTTCTCCTTTAAAAGAAATGAATAGTATTTCTTGGACTCTCAATTGATAATGATAATTGTTAATGTCTTATTAGCGATTGTTGGGAGCTAATCAGCGTTAAATAGATTCACTAAATTTCTACAGTGACGTTTCGTCGGTTATTGTAATTTTGTATTATTAATATATTTAATAAGTTCTCCAGCTTGAAGTAGTCGCTGTATCTAGCCGACGATATGACGCTGTATAAATTTAGTGTGTTTATTTAATACCTATTGGGTCCTAAAAATTGTTATTTAGACATTAAACATTGATGCACTTATACTTTGAACCAATTCAGAAGACGAAGAATGTGCGTGTAACGCAGGTGTTTACGGAAAAATCGCTAGTGTGGAACCTTAACAGAAGAATTGTCAAGTCTTTTATTTCAATATTTACTTTCGTAAGTCTTATTATAAGCAGTCTCACTTCGAGACGGGATGGCCTCCTTGCCCCCTGGACGCCACTGATGATAATGGAAGTAGTTTCACAACTACTGATGTACGTCTGAGTAGCCATTCAGTAACTGAAGGGAGTAGTGGCTTCCTGTCCACGGCTGGTGAAGATGGAAATAGCGGTTAAACTATTAAAAAGGGTGAAATAAAACCATGCGACACTTCCCAAATTCATGATAGAATGTGTTTGGAAACGTTTGGAAAACACACTGTTGTCGTGAATTACTCGCATAACATTTAGGGCTCGGACACTTAAAAAGGAACAGATAAAAAGAACAAGAATTACATGGGATATCTATATATATGAGGAACAGCAAGATACAGAAGGAACAAGATGTATATATAGATATAGAAACCCACGTAATTCTTGTTCTTTTTATCTGTTCCTTTTTAAAAGTGTCCGAGCCCTTACTCCTATCCGAATGTCCGGTATTCGAGTAAATAATTTTGGAAGGCCAAAAACGGCTCAAAACTCTTAAAAAACTTAAATTTAAGAGTCTTTAGCAGTTTTTGGTGATCAAAAATTATATACTCAAATAAATGTGATTCATAAAACTCTTCAGTGAATTATGAGATAAAATACCAACAATTTAAGACCGGTCCCATCAAAGTTCCTGGACCTGTAGGTTACGCCAAAGTTAAAATTTTACATTATGTTTTTTGTAAAAGTCAGTCTAGATTTAATGTTTCTTTAGTATTGGTCCCTGCCATTTTCAGAAAAAAGTTTCTATAAAAGTTCAAGTACTAGAAAGCTATTTCCAAAACTTTAAATCAACTGTCACTGCACACTTGTATTATACTTTTAAAAACTATTTAACTTCACATATAATACATTAAATGTTCACTCCGTTCATGAATCCAAAAAATGAAAATTAAGAACATCACTTTGTAAAAAGAAGGTGCTGGTATCACAGTGGTTATATAAAATCACAGCTGTGTTTACACTGGTTATATAGGTTACAATAAAGGAGTAAGTTTGCTAACGATAAGTCAGGTTGTTACTTTGTACGAAAATAGATGTCAACTTAACTGCTATAAGTTTTAAATTCAAATTTTTATTTTTGTCGCAAATCCCATCCATAAATTATATTATTTATTTTTTATATTTATATAAGTGCTTAAAATTATTATTTTTGGTTTTTTGAAGTTACATATGTACATATATATATAGAGTGAACATTTTGAATATTATTAAGAATAGAGTAATGAAAAAGATTTAGTAGAAATCAATATATGATTATATAAATATGCATACAAGGGAAAAAATGCAATTTGAACAAAAAAAAATTGAAAAGCTTTATCAGTGTTTTGTGTATATTTTTAGAAGAAAAATAGATAATACTTAAAAATAAATTGAGACATATTCTACAAGCGTTTTTGTAGTAAAATCAATTTTCCGTTACTTTGAAGATGTCTGACCACCTTAATTTTCCTTTACTTTTGAACCTGTACTTATATTTATTATAATTAATCTGCTTAGTAGTTTAAGAATTTTAATGGTGACGTACAGTATTAAAAGTACTATAGAGGCAATGAAAGCATATATATCCAAAAGCGAGACTTGCCACCAAGGCATATCTACTGTCGGAGATCTAAGGGCATCCTTACCATGACGAACTATGTATTCTATCCAAAATGACGCCGTTTGAATCGGAATTAATGGTCGATCTCTGAATTCACTGCTGACTTTTTTAACTGTTTTCCTAAAAAAAAAAACATGAAAGAATCATGTAAGCCAAACAAATTTATTTAACAATTAGAATTCATATTCGTGTTTAACCACTTACATATAGATAGGATTTCTGAGAACTTCTTTTAATGCATGCGTAAAGGATTTCTCGGTTATTTCTTGTAGTTCAATGTACACAGCTATGTTTCTCTTTGCATAAGCTTTGGCATTAAAATACTGATCACCAAATAAAGGAACTGCTACTAGAGGCACACCGAAATAGATAGCTTCTTGAGTTCCCATAAGGCCACCATGTGTTACAAAGGCCCTAACATTTTTATGTTCTAAAGTAAAATAATAAGTATATTTTATGAAAATGGCGCCGAGTGTGAAGGTTGCCTATAATTCAACCTTATTTGACAATCTTTAATGGCATTTATTACTTTGTTACTTACTCAAAACTTCTTTTTGCTGAAACCAAGATTGTACAAAAACATTAGAAGGAAGATCTAGTGGTAACTCTTCTGGCTTTGCTATTTTGAGAAGCACGCGAACAGGCTTTATATTTTCAAAGGACTTGTAAAAGGCATCCATAATGTGCCTTGGAAAAGTTTCAATTCTAGTCATCGATCCAAAAGAAAAATAAATGCAGCCTTTTGTGCTTTCATCTAGCCATTTTTGTACCACCTAAGAAATTGAAAATTTCATTATTCAGTTGTGATTTTGAAATATTTTGAAGCTATCGTTATATCGATACAATTAAATTTCATACTACAACCAACCTGTGGCAATGTTTCATTGTGATCAACAACATGCAGTCCACCAACTGGGATGACAATAGGAGAGAATGGTCTTATTCCACTTAAACTCACATCGTGATTAACTAGGACCAATGATAATTCCTTCACCATCTCCGTTGTAGATGGAAACCCTGATCCAAAATATTTTTCAACTAACTCTTCTTGATCTTTGGAGTATTTACTAAAAGCTCTATTGACTGAATGATAAGTGTAAAAATTTTCCAAGCGCTCGAAAAATGTCATGGGTGCAACATAGGGTGAAAAAATACTAGGATCGGTTGCCAAGTTGATTGGATTTCCTAATGGATCAAAGTGCCAATCTAACAGCGGTGGAGTCACAACGCCGACAACGGGCACATTTAATTGGCGTCCCCATGCGATATAGCAATGCGTCACAGAAAGCTAAAATAAATGAATTCACTTTTGAACCTTAATCGGTAATCATTTCAAAGTGTTTTCACAATTATGTCCTTTTAATTTACTTCAGTAATGATGACATCATAAGGTGGATCCTTCGGCGGGTCGTGGAACAACTTCTGGAACAGTGGATGATTCAAAAGTCCACATACAGACAGTCCATGTGTTTGCAACCAGTACTTCATAATTTCTGCAGGAGTCGTAATTGATGCGACATCGAATGTTAAATTGTTCTAGATGGCAGGTAAGGTTCCTTTCAAGCTGAAGTCAGTATAATTCGGTAAGTGCTTTTTTTGTGGAAAGTGGCTGTAAACGTCGACCTGATGACCTTTTGCCGCTAATCCTCTCATCAGTTCTTCGCACATCACGAAATGGCTGTGGACTTGAAAGGGAAATAGTCCAAGGATTCGTAGCCCATATCTCGGTCGAATGTTCACGTATAAAACAATTGTTAGGGTGAGGATTACGAATTTTTTAAGTAAGAACGCCATTTTCTGCAAAAAATACGTACAGCATTATACGGCTGATTTTACATCTTTTAGATTGTTCGTTTTCTTTTTTTTACTTCGTTGTCATTAATTACTGATTAAATTGAGAAAATTATTATAAAAGTAGATTGTGAATACCGAGCTGAAAATTGACATAATATTCTGCTACATTTTGTTACAAAATTAATATTGATAGAATAAATTGAAATGTTACTCACATCTTTAAAAATTTTCTATTCAATAATGTTGCATGTGTTCATTTAGCGTTTTCACTTGGTATTCCGTAGAAGGCTAATTTTGACTTTGCATCACAAATTTAGTGAAATAATTACAAATAGGTGACTCCAAATTAGAAATCGTTCTTTTAATTAAGAGACACAAGAGCGTTTTCTCAGACACCGACATACTACTTAAAGGCAGTCTAGGGACCGACGAGATAATGATGCTGACAGGCACTTTAAGAGACTCATGAAAACTTCTTTTTTATCGAGAAATTTCGCATTGTACTTCATACATGCATACATCATTAATGATAGCGGCAAATGAATATTAAGCCAACCAGATTAAATTCTCACATTTTGAACGTATTGTTCTGTCTTTATCTGTAATTTACTTTTAGCTTGTTAGTTAAGTGTCGTTTATTACATAAATATTAAAACATAAAATAAAAAACTATTTATATTAATATTTTTTAAAATGTTATTTTATAATATAAACAATATCATTATAATAATATAATTGTACACCCGAGGGAAGTTGATTCTTTCCGAACGTGCTGGGTAAATTTCAAAATCCTGCAATCCCATTGGACAATTCAAGTGTAAACATTAACCCTCAATTGGAATCATCCAATGAAATTGCAGAATTTTAAAATTAACTAGGCACGTTCGGAAAGAATCAACTTCCCTCGAGTATACATGTATATTTAGGGTTAATGATTACAAAGAAAATGCAATTACAATGAGTTCAAATTTGTTACACAAAAGGTGCATTGCAAGAGCATAGTCATGGTAATAAATTACAGAGCGAAATTAAATATTAGTAAATAAACATGACTGGTACGAGGACGATTAATCGTATCTTTATTTGTGATGTCTAAGCAGAAGAAAAAACATCTTAATAAATTCAAAGTGCTTAAAAAATGAGCTAAGAAAGAATTCAATTTTATTTGAATTAGTTCAGCTGAAGCATATCACTGGTTTTATAGGCATATTACACATCTATTCAAGATAAGAATGAGAGGTTTTCATTCTTGATTTGAATATGTCAGATTATACGTGAATTGGCAATTTTCACTATCCATTCTGTAGTTGCATGATATAAGCATGATGATAAAATCCGTTATACGCAGATGACTTTGCTTGGACAGAGTTATTACTAAGCATATTTCTATTAGAAAGACTACACTTGTTATTGTTGGACTTCGTTAATATATTGCTTTAACGTATTTTAATGTATTTTAACGTATTCTAAATCTTTGAAAAAATATTTAAAAACTCCAAATATATAAAAATATATTTTAATAATTTTAAGTTGAAAGAAAAAAAAACCGCTGCCAATTCATTGGCACGTAGCTTCCTCAAATTAATGTATCGTTCCTATATGTATAGTATATATTTTAAATATAAAATACGTTTATTCATTATACTTTTTTTTCAATGATTTAATAATTCATTAATATTTAAAAAATTGAATATTTTTTTTATTCTTGAAATTATTTGTTATTTGAAACTTATTTTATTTAACAAAAAATAATTATTTTAAAATATAAAATTAAAAAATTGCAATCTACCCTGACATCAACTTACTCACATTTTCAGAATGATATATAATAATTCCATTTTTTACATTTTAAATATATTATTATTCAACAATTGTGTATTTTTATTATAAATAAGTGTGTACATATTATAAAAATTGAAATTAATTTGATTTTTTAATGGTCTGTTATAATTTTCGTCATCCTCTTCTTTTATTTTCAATAAAATATCGTTGATTGTTGATTTTATCATTTCTTACACCATCTTCATAAAAAACAAAAGCAAATAAAATATTATGCAAACACAAATATCAGTGGCAGCTAATAAAACATTTACATAAATTTCTAAAGGCAAAATGAGTGTATATAAAATTATATGCCCATGAACCATAACCGTTTCAACTTTAAAATTTTTATCTCAAAATTGAGAGAGGGTAATTCTTACTATATTCACTTCAAATTGCGATTATCCGAAAAATTAGTTCAAACTCAAAATAATTGGCCAGCGTAACTGACTAATTTCATGTTTCTGCAGAGCTCGCTGTAAATTAACCTCAATAAAAAACAAAAGCAAGTAAACAACACGCGCGCGTATCGCGCGTCATTTCCATTTTCTAGTAACATATACATAAAACCGTTCTCAAAAAATTGCGATTTGAAAAGATGACTAAAACAGTTTTAACAGTTTTAACCTCAAGTATCTCTGAAATTTATAAACTAATTCTTTTACTCTAACAATTTATGTAATAAATAATATACAAACTCTACACCTCTCCATCAAATCTAGATTTCCATCAAATTTTAAAGTAATTAAAAAACCGCTGCCAATTCGGGCATGTTCTTGTTTGTGCACATAAGGATTGTGCACATATTTATTGTGCACAGATAGCATTGGTACAGATCTATATATGTAGATATATGCCAATGTTAAAGTGTGCACAATTAATATGTGCACAATCAGTATGTGCATAAACAAGAACACGTCGCCAATTCATTGGCCCGTAGCTTCCTCAACCGTAATTTGTTGATTCCTTTAATTAATTTTTAATAACAAAATTTATAATTTTTTAAAAAATGTATTGCATAATTATAATTAAATTCATTTATGAATATTAAAAATTGTTAATTTTTAAATTTATTTATTTATTTATTAAATAAATATATTTATATCAAATTTATATAAATTTTGAGCTGATAAATAAAGTTATCATTTGAAATAGAAGTAAAATATCTATATTTTATAATAAAACAAATAGCTATCACGGTTGTTTTGTTATTAACAAAAACGTGTTTTTTTAAAAAAGTTCATAACTCACAAATAAATTATAATAATGCAGAATATAATGCATTCATAATGCATAATTCATAATTATAATAGATTATAATAGATATAATTTTTAAACATTTTAATTCATTTTGTTGGTTTTTTAAAAATTAAAAAAAAATCATCGAATGCCTACTCAATGACGTTTCCTCATTCCACACCACCTAGCGGTAGATATCACTGCGCGTTTTCTAAAAATAAAATATAAATCTTTTTTAATTTAGAGATTAAATTAATTTTTTTAACACATGAATGATTTTCGGCCTTTTCCTACATAAAAATATGTTCTAAAAAGTGACTTTTTTTACCTATCGCGTAAAGAAATTAATTCTCTCCCTCTGTTCTAAAATTATGTTTTCAATATGGCGACTAAGTATCAAAACACTAGAAAATCCCTTATGTACGCACATCTCACGACGCACCGCACCTTGTAGGCGTGTATGCAGTACTGCGGGATTCGTGACTAACCCACAGCTTGTTGGACCCGACCGGAATACATACTGCACTACACGCTACCCCGATCGGAGCGCCACCTACTCTTATACTATTTTAATTATTCATCAGTTTTGAATACTTAAACTCAAGAATTCAATCTTGAAAATTCAAACATATTACATTTTGACGCCAATACTATATATTTTATAATATACTGATGATAACAGCATTGGAGTTATGAATTTAAAAAAAAAACACGTTTTTGTTTTTGATGATAACTTCGTAATAGATGAAAATTAATTTTTTCAGATATATAGAGCCGTTCTCGAGAAATTACGATTTTTAAAAAATGTCAAAAAATTTGTAACCTCAAATATCTCTGAAATTTATGGACCAATCATTTTGCCCAAAGAACTCGACCGAGAACTATAAAAAATCTACCTCTAAAAGGAATTTTGAAGCCATTAAGTTAATTTTACTCTCGTAATCGTTGGACATACAAAACTGATTTTTTTCATTTTTCAATTTTTTACTCAAAATCTAGCCTACTGAATGTATTCAAATTTTAACAGATTATAGCTATTTATATTCTGTATTATCATGATTTTTCTCAAAAAAATTGACCGTTAAGTTTAGGAGTTATAAGATTCTAAAAAAAAAAACACGTTTTTGTTAATAACAAAAGAACCGTGATAGCTAGAAATTTTTTTTTAGAAAATATAGGTATTTTAATTCTCTTTCGAACGCTACCCATCAGATTCGAATAACTCGATCCTATCATTAAAAAAAATCAAAAAACAGTTTTGAGAAAATCGAAAATTTGAAAAAAAAACAAAAACGCATCACGTAAAAAAAACAAAAAAATGAGACCTGTCCGGTCAAAATCGACCGAGTAGAAGCTGAGATCCAGGCGTATACACACACACACACACACACATCCATACAGACATTTTTCAAAAACCATGTATTTTGATTTCTAACACCTCGGAACACAATTATAACATGTTTTTACAACAACTCAAAAATTTACTATCACAAAGCTTTCTCTAGGAGGAAGCAAAATATTACTCTAGTTATTGTGCGACATAGAAAGTCATTTCCAGAAATATCAAAATTTTAAATATCAAATATCTCAAAAACTAACTATATAATCTGGATGAAATTTTACATAGGTATTACCTATACTGCCGCCGTAAGCAGGAAGGTCTGTAACTTCAAAAATATTTACTCTCATAAAAATCGTTCGTAACAGAAAACGACATACTTTCAGTCTTCATATCGAAATTGCGGTGAAAGTGAAATTTTGAAGTTACAGACCTTCTTGCTTACGACAGCAGTATATTGCATACACAATAGTCTATAAATTTCAAACTGGCACATTAAGTCGTCATTGAGAAATTACGATTTTGAAAAATACGTAAAAAAATTTTAACCTTAAATATCTCTAAAAATTATGAAACAATTCTTTTACCTAAAGGACTTATACGATAAACATATAAACTCTATATCTCCACAATATTTCAACATGATTAAACCAATTTTTTTTTCTCTAGTTATCATGCGACAAAGAAATTGACTTTGCAAAATACGAAAATTTTAAATATCAAATATCTCAAAAAGTAATCGAACGATCTTGATGAAAATTGTCCCATATATTACCTCACACATATAATCTCACACACAAAATTGTCTATAAATTTGGAGCTGATTCATTAAACCGTTTTCGAGAAATTACCATTTGGAGAAAAGGTTAAGAAAATTTTACCCTCAAATATCTCTGAAATAGCCGAGAGCTATCTCTAATCTACCTCTACAAGGAATTTCAAGGCGATTAAGTTAACTAAAGTAAACGTGCTTCATACAAAACGTATTTTTTTCATTTTTTACCACGACAAACGTTTTCGCGCTCGGTTTGTTATTCGAAAGATCACCAGATTTATATGAGGCGCCAGGCGATCTCACGACAATACCCGCGGCACACACACACACACTCTACACTCTCGCTCACGACAAATCCCCGGCTTAGAGATCTTCCTCAGGGCGTGCTTCGCGTGACACGTCGCCTCAGGACCGCGGCTTCTCTTTACTCGCACGCGCGGGTATACGAAAAGCTATCCTTTCCACAGGAGAGCACCACTACCCCAAAGCTACGCGACTCTCCCCGCTGAGAGAGGATCACCATTACCCGGACACACACACACCGAACGAATCGCGCGATGGTCTCTTTGGCACTCACGAAATCGGCGCAATGATCTTTATTTTTCGCCCCGCGCGCGTATTCTCTCTCACACACACTCACTCACTTCCGCACGCTATCCTGCCCCGACGGTGACGACGTCCGCGTGACGCCGCACTACGATCGCTCGCTCGTTCGCTAGTCCGCAAAAAGAAAATGAACACTACTCTGTACCTTTGTAGTCTGCATCTCTCGGACTGCTAGCTGGGTCCCCCTGGCTGTGTAGCGGGGCAGGACTTTGCTGGGCTCTCTCTCTCTCTCTCTCCTCTGCGTGATCGTGGCTGTCCTGGGACCTGGCTCGACGTTGGGCTGCTCTCTCACTCAACACACGCACACAGGGAAAATAAAAAGAAAGCGAACTGGTCACGCGCGCGCACCAAAGAGGAAATGAGCTCGCGCCATCGCGTCCTCCCCTCACGCGCGGGTCCACCGAAATTCGAGTGCGATCGGTAGATATTTGCAATTGAACGGGGCGCTACGGCGCGCTCTTTCTGAAGCCATCGAGTTGCTTGCGTCGCATGCTCTTTCTCTCGTTTTGCTTCGTTCTCGCGTCGCGCTCGGTCTTTTGTTCACATTTTTTCACGACGCATTTTACAGCGTCGCACTCCCCCTCTCCAGGCCATAACTTTTCCGCAGGAAAAGAGGGCCGTTACATGAGTCCTCTTTCTTTCGCTTCGCTTCGTTGCTCGGTCTCTATTAAATCTAAATTCTTACATGCGCTCGCTCTCCATTAAACTATTAAACGCACGCGCTTGAGAGACGTTGACAGTTTTCATTTCGGCTCGTGTATATATAAGCTCTTTTTTGGTGCAATCTGCCTGCATTTGCTTCATCTGCTGTTTGAGTGCGAGCCCTCCGGTGCAAGCTCGAAGTCAATTCATCAATCTGTGGTGAGGAGTCCGTCTTCTTCGAAAAATCCACGATTCTTCGTTGCTGCTGCGTTGGAGGTTAGAGCCTGCGGCATTTTCGCAATCACCATCCAGGAGACCAGTAAATTTAACCAGTGATCAGTATTTCAACGTCAGAAACGTCATCTTCATTCATAGGATTAGTGTTTATGTACTTGTGACGTGGTAAGTCGTCACCATTTTCTTTTTCTCTCTCTCGAGCTGCGTGGCCGGGGCACTGTTGTCCTAAGCTCCCTTATTTATTTTTCGGGATGTTTCTTTCTGTTTCGGTGCTTGATCCCGGTGGGTATCGAGTGGAGGAGAGTGAAGCCGAGAAGGATTAGGAGAGGCAAGATCCCTGTGCTCCCCCCCCCCCCCGCCCAGGTATGTAAGTAGATCAAGTGGAGTGATAGTCGCGCGGGGCGCGTTCGAATTTCGCGCGCCTCCGTGCGCCGCGGAGCTGGAGAGCGCGGTGGCAGCACCTTGCGGGCGAGGATGCGCGGCCGTGCGCTGCTACAGCGGGGAGGCGCTCCGCTGACGGGCACGGCCGAGAGAAGCGAGAGAGGAGCCACGTGCGAAGCAGTAGTAGAGCCGATCTACTGATGCAACCCGTGGGACGCCGGCGCATGTGCGGGGGCATCGAGAAGGCGCGCGCGGGAGAGATGGGCAGTACCGAACGAGCGATGAAAGAGAGTGGTGCGTGGGCCGTGAGATTGTGTAGAGAGAGTGAGAGTGGGCGAGATTGGTGTGTTGTGTGGGAGAGAGAGAGGGAGAGAGGAAGAAGAGAGAGACGGGAGAGAGGAAGAAGAGAGAGACGGGAGAGCGACGAGGGCGACGACAGGAGGGCACCAACGCTGACGAAAAGAGGGCGAGGACCGAGGGGATAGGAGGAGGACGACGACGACGAGGAATCAAGCGTGGGCGAGGTAGAGAGACGGAGAGACGAGCGGCGTTTTGCGGATTGACGAGGTGAGATTTACCGGCGTTCGCGCATGCGGGAGCGTGGAGAGCGAGAGAGTGTGGAGAGTGAGAGAGATTCGCGAGCGCAGTGATTCTCGGAATCGCGCCGCGGAGGATTTTCTCAGTGGAGAGCGGGAGTAAGGGGAGAGAGAGAGATTCACGTGCGCGGCGATTCTCGGAATCGCGCCGCGAGGAGTGTTCGGTCTGTGTAGAGTGAAAATCCGTGGAGAGAGAGAGATTCGCGTGCGCGGCGATTCTTGGAGTCGTGCCGCGGGGAGGATTTCGTCCGCGTAGAGTGAGAGTGAGTGAGAGTGATTGCCGCGTGTGGCGATTCTCGGAATCGCGTTGCGGGGAGTCTTTGGTACAGGGAGAGATAGAGCAGTGGAGAGTGAGAGAGAGAGAGATCCGTGGGGGCAGCGATTCTCGGAATCGCGCCGCATGAAGGATTTTGTTGTGGAGAGCAGAGTGAGAGAGATTCGCGTGCGCAGCGATTCTCGGAAACGCGCCCCGGGGGAATTTTCTCCGTGTAGAGCGGGAGTTTGCGAGTGTGAGAGAGAGAGATTCGCGTGCGCAGCGATTCTCGGAATCGCGCCGCGGGGGATTTTATCCGTGTAGAGCGAGAGTTTGTGGAGTGAGAGAGAGAGAGAGAGAGATTCGCGTGGGCAGCGATTCTCGGAATCGCGCCGCGGGGGGATTTGCTCAGTGGAGAGCGAAAGTGCGTGGAGACTAGGGAGTGAGAAAGAGGGACTCGCGTGCGCGGTGCTTCTCGGAATCACGCTGCGGCGGATTTTGGTTGCCTGCGAGTTTACTCTCGGGGTGTCGGCGGGGCCCGCGGGAGTGAGAGGAGTGAGTGTGAGCGTGTAGGCGTGAGTGGATTTAGATACTTGTAATAGGGATTTTTTTTTGTTGATTTGAATAAATTGAGAGTTTATCTGGCGTTAGTGGTTTGATTATTTATTTGACGATATTACCCTTCCCAACCTTTTTCAGCTTCGTAGCCTGCCCAGATACGACGTCACAGCGGAATCTCCTTTTGGACGGTAAGTGAGGCGGAAGCGAGAGAGAGAGAGAAAAGGAGGAAATATATAACTATATTTATTTGCGAGTGTTCGGGCTCGGCGTTCTATCGCCTAATTACACCATCGCATACTGTATATGTCAATCTCTAGTTGTAGCGTCTCTAATTTTAAGCTTTTATTTTAAGTTTTTACGTGAATGTTATGCGCAAATCGTGTATTGTTTGTAAGAAACTAGCAGTGCCCAAAAATACTAAATCTAGAAAAGTGAAGATAGTTCGCTGCGGTACCTGCAATAAACAGTTCCACCTAAACTGCTGTGATCCTAGTTGGTTAGTAGATAGTGTGACGGTTTGTTGCTGTGCTATTGACATCTGGCATCAATTGATTGTCCTCTCGCGATTAAACGGTTGTCAAAACGAAAGTACCAGCGAAGCGAGAATCGGTGTAGCTCTAGTCGCGAATCTTTGTTTACTCCCCCCACCTCTCGCAGGTCGCGTAAACGCTCGGCGTCTCCGCCGTCGCCGTCCAGTGCGCAGTGCGAGGAAGGTCCCTTGTCGTGAGGAGCGTATTTACAAACAACTGCCTATTGAGTTACCTAGTGTGACGGAACCATCTACATTACTGCATAAACAAATTTTTTTTTTTTTTTTGAGGATTCGTTAAAAATATTTCGTAGTCAATGAATCAAGATCATAACCCTGAACCGCTACTACCCTATTGACACTGCTGCACCAAGGGTTGTAGGTGTGACCTGCGCTATGGGGAGTCTCCCAAACTGCCATAACGACGACGCGGCGCATGCAATTAACCGATTATACCCACGACTACGAGTGTAGTAAACTATATTAGAAAATCTGTTACCAAAGATTATTACTTTTTCTTATGCAAAATAAGTAATTCACTCTAGAAGAAATATTCACCAGACATTGATTATTAACATAACAAAATTATGTACTAATCTGAATAAGAAAATTATATTTATACGCCGTAAAAATTGAAATAGCGAAACCTTTAGTAGAAGTATAATATTACTGCATCACAATTGTTATTAATAATACCTTAGTTTGCATTAACGCGCTAGTTATAAATTATAATTAAGTTCCTACAAAATATGTACTAAATAATAGCTTAAGTACAAATCGCTAATTGAAATTTTACTTTTATATGTTTGACTGAGTATTTTTGTATTATTTTATATATAAACTAAGTTTCGCGCGCGCGCGCGTCTGACAATAAGTACAGTACGCATTAATTAACAACCGTTTGGGTGTGGGATGAAAAGTTATAGGGTACAGCATTTGTGAAATTAGCTTTAAGGGACGCTTGCCTCGAGCGGATGCGTAATCTTGGGGCTGTAAAACATATGGCCCGCAATTAAATATAGATACGATGCTTTCCCACGCAGAGACGCGTTTTCCGAATTTTGAATATACGACTTATATTATACACTGAAAGTATTATTTTACATTATTAGACAATATCTCTCAAACCGTTAAAGATAAAATTGTTTTAATAACTATAAATATTAAATATAGCAGTAAGAAAACTAAGAAAAATAAGAAATTCTATATTTCTATGTTTCATTGCAATCTACAGCTTTTGTTTATTTCTGCGTTAATAATATAAAGATTTAATAACCAAGCTCAATAATATAACTGTTTAAATAACCACCTGCACTTTTGCAACTACAACTCTTAAGCATGAAACGGATTATCACTAACAAATAATAAATAATTATTATAATAAATACGATATTATGTAAAGCAACAAGTTATGTTAACCATTAGCTTAATTTTTATAACCGACTTTTTTTTTTTTATAAACCTATCGAATACAATTTCATTGTAATTTAGATTTTTAAGTATTAATAACTATTATATTGCGAATAACTATCGTTAAATTAATCATAGCATTTTCGTTCAAAATTGTAATAGTTGCTACGCACAATATCTAATAAAAAAGAGGAAATTTCACATTTGTAAAACATTCAGGATTGTTAATAATAAGGAAATGCTGAGACAAAGAGAGAGTTTATCTGTACCCTCTATCGCATGCACGTGGCATGCATAAAAATAGATTTCCTCAAGTCCCTCCGCGTGGTGACGCATTTTCCAGCATCTTTTGGGACTCAGCATACTATGGCACAAGAATATTATTTTAGAATAACACTAAATATCTCAATAACTATAAGTAGGAAAAATAATTTTGTTTAAGATAAAAGTTGTATTATGTTAAGTAAAAACTAGGAGATGATAAAAACCGTTATTATAATATGTTTTTATAGTAAGAATAATTCATTTGTTTATTTCTACTAGATTAATTAACTTGACTTTAAGTTTAAATAATAAACTGTTTCGAATACATTGTAATTCATACGTTCCCTAATAATAATGAACTATTACGACTATTTATAAGAGATTCTCATTTGTTAATGCAAATTTTATGAACTGTACACATTAGATAAAACATTTTACTATACAACAGTTGTATTTTAACACATTGTTATTTACACAAATTAATTGAATTCCAAATATTTTAAATAAATATTAGAAAATCTGAGAAAAATGAATTAACTTAATAAGATAACTTAATAATATGATTGATATATTAGCTAGAATGAGTAGTCTAATGTTTTTATAAAAATTGCATAAGAAATCTCATCAATAAATTTATAATTAAGTTCAACAAATTTGTAATGCGTTTAAATCCTGATGTAATAGACCGATAACTTCCGTTCAAATTTGTATTTTCATTTTAAAACAAAATGTAATAGCATAACATATTTTATAATTTATAAGCTGCCAACATTATATAATTTTTAACAAATAACAGAAAACCAGTCATTTTTGACTCAAAAGAAAAAGAAGGATATATCTTTTATCTCTCTCATCTCTCTTTCTCTGTCGCACATACAACGTTCTCTCTCACCCCTCAAGAAAGATACGAGCCGCCGGAAAATACCCTAGAGAAGGGATGAGCGACCGCTCTCTGCCGCTCTCTGTGTTAAAACATAGGATTTTTCCCACTTTCACTAAAATTGACGCTTGAAAGGGAGGCCACCCTCACACCATTGGACACCGCTTTCCCGCACCACTCGCTCCATTTAACATTACGGATATGCAAAGCATCATCCGCCGCCGAACAACACCATCGATGATTCGATGACTCAAGATGACGCAACCACCCGATTCGACACCGCAGCTTTTCCAGCCAAAGAAGAGGAGGAGCAATGTATTTAAATACGCCGAGCACGCACTGTTCGGCAGTCAGATCAACACAAGTCTCACAAGCTTTGCTGACTGCGCAGTGCAGATCGGCACAAGTCTCACAAGCTTTACGATACCGTACAAACTCAGAATTCCAAGAATAAAATCAAAATTTAAAAGAATTTCAAACTTATTTTCAAATTTATTTACTAAAATTTTCAAACTACTAAAATTTAAAGAAAAATACAAGCTTTTCTCAAATTCGTTCACGTCCCTAGCTTTACGAGCTCAGTCTACTGCGATTTGAGAAATTAAATATTATTTCAGATTCACTTCGTTCAGTGTGACTTTACGAGTCACCGTACACTTGAGTCTGAATAATATTATTGTAATCTTTTCTATTTTTCTAAAAGAATTCAAGAATACAAAGGTAATAATATTTTCCAGTTGCATTTCCCAATTACATTATGGTACTAAGCTTTACGAGCTCAGTCTACTGGTGTCTTTGAGAAATATATATATCAATCAAACTCACTTCTGTCAGCGTGGCTTTACGAGCTTACCGTCTACTTGAGTTTGAGTGAATATATCAGCTTTTTTTCCCAAATTTCAAAAATCTTATTCTACTAAATTTTAAAAAAGAAAAAAAAGAATTGTAAACAATTAAAATTCAAGGAAAAATACAAGATTTTCTCAAATTCGTTCACGTTCCTAGCTTTACGAGCTCAGTCTACTGCGATTTGAGAAATTTAATATTATTTCAAACTCACTTCGTTCAGTGTGTCTTTACGAGTCACCGTACACTTGAGTTTGAGTAGTATTATTGTAAGTCTTAGAATTTCGGAAAATAAATTATAGAAATAAAATAATAAAAGATAGAGAGAACAAGAGTAATCAATTAAAACTTAGTTAGTAAATTCAATTGCGAGCTCTGCTCTTCATAAGGAAGGGTAAACCTGAGAAATAACCTGAGATTGGGCAAAAATTAGTACCCTACACGCATCATTTCCTGGGCTCGTGACCTTATTCCTAGTCCATACGGGGATACGTGCGGCCAAACGATCTTTACGAGACGTTCGTGCTATCCACCGTTGGTCCTTAGAGAAATCCAATCCTAATTCAAGAAAAATTAGTCAAACTCAGATTATAACGACAACAGGGAATTTTAGTACTACACTCCTTACCATAGCTCGTCCATGGTTTATTAGCTGACGCCGCTACGACCAAAAAGAGCATTAACTCTTAATTGAGTTAGTTATCCCAGTCGTGTCATGATTTAGGACGTGACACTAGCTCTCATACAGCTGTAGGCTCGGCTGAAGTAGCCTTTACTTATTGCCCAGCTGCTAACACAGCTGACAACGAATTTGGCTGCTCGCACGCGCTGGTCCCATTTCATATCATGACCTCATCACAGCCTACTGAAATGGAGGTGGACACCGACAGGTATAAAGATGCCCCTGCATGGTTCGTGAACTATGTCAACGATTTTCGCAGTTATGTTGTTGAATATCGCAATGACAAAGTGAAGATGAATGAGGACATCAAATCACTCTCGGATCGCCTTGAAGTGGTCGAAGCGTCGCACGCGAGCTTGCGATTAGAAAACGCCGAATTGCGTAACGAGCTTGAGCAAGCGAGGCACTCATGCGCTCCTCAAACAGCGGATTTGAAAGTCGATGGCATCCCCACCTCTTGTACTGTTAGTTTAAATGCAATATTCTCTGCGATCCTAAAAAGTCTTCAACTCGAGCGGTTTTATGACGATGGCATAGACACTCGCAAGGTTAATCTACCGATTCGAAATGAAAATAGTGCTCAACCAGGTGGTAGTGAAAACAGTAAAAATCGAGAGACGACTTTTTCCTTTATAGTCAAACTTAAGTCTACTAACATGCGCGATCACATTTTAAAAATTAAACGCGAATCAGGCATACTGAAATTCTCCGATGTGTTTTCCTCGAGCAGCGTGTCACAAATTAATTTGTCTGAGATGGTACCATCTGCGTTGCACAAGTTACGTTTATTGGCAAAGACTAGGGCAGATGAAATGAAATACAAATATGTCTGGATACGTCAAGGCAAATTGTTTGTGCGTAAGGACGACAAATCAGACCGAATCCAAATTGTTACCGAGTCTGATCTAGCTAAAATGAATTGACTATCTAGCAATCTTTCAATTAATGAGGGCTCTGATACTCGTGTTCGACCGTATATCCGCGTTGCTCAAATTAATGCGAATTCGGTGCAAGGTCACCTATTAGAAATTGAGGTTTTTCTCACCGAAAATAGTATTGACATACTATCGATATGTGAATCATGGTTCACTCCAAATCTCAGCGACGCAGCGTTCTTTATACCAAATTATTCGCTGATTCGAAACGATCGAGGCTTACGTTCGAAGACGAGTAAGCGCGAGTATGTTCAGGCGGGTGGAGTAGCTTGTTACATTCGTAATGGATTATCATATAAAATTCTTGAAGCATCAAAAATACAAAATATCAATGAGACCGAGTACTTTCTGGTCGAAATTAGCCTGCCAGATGAGCGTCGCATACTGCTTGGTTCCGTGTATCGCAGACCTGAGGGATCAGTTCTTAACAATTTCTTTGTATCATTCCAGAAGTATGTTTACCTTTACAGAAATTGCATACTTGCTGCTGATTTTAACTCCAATCTTCTTGGCAATGATTATTATTGTGAGCACTTCAGGAAGCTTATTTTTGAAAATTCTTTGTATGCTGTCCCTTAGGCACTACGAACCACAGAGAAGATTCCGACACCTGGATTGATGTGATTCTCATAGACTCTAAGGATAAAGTCGTGTCCTTCAGCAAATCTGATGTTCCATTTATCAATGGCCACGATTACCTCATTTTAGATTATAGGATTCACTGTCCGGCTGAGCGGCACATTACTATAACTTCTCGAGACTTCCGTAATTTTTCTGAAGCGGCTTTTTTAAGTGACTTACTGTCCGAGATAGGGAAACGCGAAAACTCTGATGATGTCAATGCACAGTTGGAGAAATTTAGAAGTTACGCCTCACTACAACTAGATAAGCACGCTCCTTACAAGACACGTCGTATTCGAAACCGAGCCTCGCCATGGTTCAATACTAAACTTAAAAGAAAGTGCAAACTCCTTGATAGTATGTAAAAGCGCGCGAACAGGCAAAAGGACAGATCCTTACTCTTACTCTACAGAGTTTAACGCAATAAACTGAAAAAGGAAATTCGAGAGGCACGTGATCAGTACTGTATTCGTAAACTGTCAGAATCTCCGGATAAAACAAAATGCTTGGCTTTATTAAATAAACTAGGATTAGTAAAAGAGAGAACTAAGTCACCACTTGATATCTTTACACCGAATCAACTTATGAACCATTATTCAGTAAACTCAAGTCTCTATCCGAACTGTCCCCTCCTGCGGCTACATGAAATAATTCAAACTCCAACGCACTCCGATCTTCCAGCTTTTTATTTCAAAAGTGTTGACCGAGTGCAAGTGCATCAGATGATGCTAGTATGTATGCCTAAAGCGCGTGGGCAGAGCAGTGATGGACTTACATTATCGCACTTCAAAGACGTCTTATCGAGCATAGTACCATTCTTCACTGATCTTTTTAATTTAGCTATAAAAATATGCCAATACCCCGATCTTTGGAAAAAGTCACTTATAATACCGCTCAGTAAGGTAGCATCCCCGTCCTCTCCATCTGAAACTCGGCCAATAGCTAATCTACCCCATTTTGCAAAAGTTTTTGACTCTCTTTTAACACATCAGCTCACTGAACACCTTGAAAAATACGAAATACTGTCTCCTTTTCAATCTGCTTACCGCCACAGCAATAGCACGCAGACAGCTTTATTAAAAGTTACTGAAGCTTTATTAAAAGTTGCCTCGTAACGTTTTTGCTCCTTTTTGACTTCAAATCGGCCTTCGATTCAATAAATCATGAGCTCTTTCTTACGAACATACATGATTTAAACTTCTCTGACGATGCGGTAAAATTGTTGCACTCTTACCTAAGTAACATATGTCAGGCAGTTATTGGCAAAGATGGCGACTCTTCAGAATTTATGCCAAACTCTTCGGGCGTTCTCCAAGGCTCAACTCCTGGGCCGATAATTTTTCTCATTTTTATTAATTCCATCTTATCTTGTTTGCGCCACTGCAGAGATAAGTGTATGCTATTTGCTGACAATCTGCAAATTTATATCCAGTGCAAACTCTCTGAATTCGAATCGGCAATAACCAAGCTCAATGAAGACACTGCTGCTATTCTAAGATGGGCCAGGGAGAACGGTTTAATCTTGAATGTGAGGAAGACTAAAGCTATCCTCTTCGCATCTGTACAGTACCATATGCGGATCGATGTGAGTCAAATTCCACCAATCACTGTTGATGACACAATCATCCTTCTCGAGTCGTCAGTAAAGAATCTTGGTCTTATTTTTACTAAGGACCTCACATGGAATAAACATGTCTCCTCAATTATCTCCAGTGTACACGGAGTACTGCATAAACTGAGATTTCGAGGGAGCTTTCTCGGTAGTGATACCTATTCGCCTCAAAGCAACATTACCGTCATTTAAAGCGGCGTTATTTAAACACCTTCTGCATAAACAAAACACGTAGATTGTAGTTTGCGAAAATTTGAAATTTGTAATTTAGTTCGTAATTATAGTTATAAATCAGTCTTGTACTTCGCTAAGCTCACAACGATAATGTCTCTTTGTCACCTCTTGTAAATTATACACTTATGAGCATATTGTTTAGCTGAATTCATTTTATTAATCATATGTTGTGCGTTACATGTTGCAAAATCGCATTGCCTAAATGGCACACTATTTATGTATTATCCTTATTCTGTATCTTTTATTCATCATTTATAATTATCTCATCATTATATTATCATTTATTGTTGTGTTCACCATTATATTATCATTTATTATTATATCACTATTATATTAGCATTTATTATTATGTTACTATTAAATTGTATAATTTTATGTATTATCTTTTGCCATTCGGTCGTGATAGACCTTGGCATAAATAAATCGGTTATCAATCTCTCCTCTGCGTGATCGTGGCTGTCCTGGGACCTGGCTCGACGTTGGGCTGCTCTCTCATTCAACACACGCACACAGAGAAAATAAAAAGAAAGCGAGCTGGTCGCATGCCCTTTTTCTCGTTTCGCTTCGTTCTCGCGTCGCGCTCGGTCTTTTGCTCACATTCTCTCACGACGCATTTTACAGCGTCGCAAAGAATTAACTTCTTATATTTTTATTTACGCATAATATATTAACCTCAGTAATAATATTTAAGAATATTAAATTTTGAGGTCAGAAAATTTAAACAATTAAAATGTTCTTTATTATTACGGTTTTACCTAAAAATGTCTAAATATCTTACTTTCTTATTTTTAAATTCAAAGTTCAAATATTTAAAAATCCCGCCGACTTTGAACTAATCGTGTATAGCATAATAATTTTATTGTTTATTTCTTTCAAAACTTAATATTATATTAAATTGAAATCTGTTAATTAGATAGCGAGACAGAGAGTGAGTAGTTGTAATGTGCTGTTCTCAAGTTGTCTTTTTACGCTATCTCTCTCACTTATTGTTGTCATCGGGGCTAGTCCGCGAAGTGACGATACGTTTTTGGACTATGGTCTAGCGGTGATAAGTTCGCATACAGTTAGTTAGCGAGGTAGTCGGTCGTTAGCAAGATATGGATTCACTCGCCCTTCAGCGAGTTGAAATTTGTCCGTGCGTCAGGTCGAGTCATAGAATGTAACGCTCTCAAATAAAACTCCAAATCAGTAACCGCCCGGCTTCTGTTTATTTCTTTCCTTATACGCTGCCCTTTTCCTTCGTCAACCGGCGTTCATATGGTGGTTGTCCAATTTTCTAATTTTTCAAAACAGACACTACCACTTTTTAAAGATTAAATCTGCTTAAATAAAATAAAAAAAGAAAAACTAATCGCGTATCATCTTTACGGTTAGTTAAGCATAACAGGCTCACCTCAGTCACCGTCAGCATCAACCAATCATAAGTTTATTTTGATTGAACTTAGCCAATCACCAACGACTTATTTTGGCTTCATTTTTATTTATTTATTTATTTTTTTTATTTATTTATTTCCAGAAAATATTTACATTACATTATTATATACGAAATATACATAAGTAAGTAAATCCTACTGAGGCAAATATTATTGCCTGTGTGTAGATCTGGTACATAGAAAACTTACAAACTAAAAAAAATATTACAAACTACAAAATTCTTAAAAACTATATAATGGTATGTGCGTAGTGTTTGTTAACATCGATAAAATCCATTGTAGTACATAAATAACAGTTAAATAATTTGTTAGATATATTGGTTAAGATTTAATTATTATTTTGAAATTATATTGCATCTTTTACTATAAACATTTTTAATTTTGTCTTCATTAATTGTCTACTTAAATTCATAACTTTGAGATCCTTAGATAGCCCATTAAAGACCCTTATAGCTTCATTGTAGCTATTTTTATCACTAATTCTTTTATCACATTTAGGTAATTGAATTGTTTTGTTTCTGGTCTTGCTCGCACTGTTTATATATTTATTTCTTAATGTAGAATAATGTAAGGATATTGACTCTAACTGGAATAATTTTTTTATTTCAAGAGGTGGATTAGTTTGAGAGAATTTATTTTTATTTATGATTTTCAATATTTTGTTTTGTGTTGATTGTATTAGTTTCATATTATTATCGTACGCACCACCCCAGGCAATTACCCCATAATTGATTAGACTATGAAAGAAAGCATAATATATTATCATTAATGTTTTTGTATCCATCATATTTTTTATCTTGGCAAAGACAAAAATTAGGTATTTGGCTTTTTAATGATATATCTTATATGCTTATCCCATTTCATATTGTAGTCGAAATACAGCCCTAAGTATTTATGACTTTCAACTCTTTTTATTAATTGCGTTCCTATTTTGATGTTTAGTGTGCCAGGCACACTATCACAGTAGTTTCCGAGAGTCATATAGACCGTTTTATCTATATTTAGCGACAGTTTATTTTGTGCAAGCCATTTGGCCACATGATTAAGGTAAGCACACATTTTTTCCTGAGCTGAGGACCACATGTTGTCACTTGATATGATAACCATTTTGCATACTTCCTAGTAAGTCATTGACATAAAGTATAAAAAGTAATGGTCCTAATATAGTTCCTTGGGGAACACCCGTAGTAAATTCTTTATATTCACTTTTACAGTCTTGAATTTTTACTCTTTGCCGCCTATCTGTGAGATAGCTAGTCATCAGTTTTAAGGCACTACCCCTTACTCCGTATCGTTCAAGCTTACCTAAAAGAACTCTATGATTAACAGTGTCAAATGCTTTGGCTAAGTCTAGAAAAGCAATAATTATTGGTTTACTTTTATCTAAGTTTTCGTATATAATATTTGATATATAATTTAATGCGTCAGTAGTTCCCCTATTTTTAACGAAACCGTATTGTTTTTCTGATATTATGTTATGTTTTTCAAAAAAGTGGTATAATCTATTATAAATTATTTTTTCAAAAATTTTTGCAATGTTCGATATTAAAGAGATTGGTCTGTAATTACTGATATCAGATTTTTCACCAGCCTTGTAAATAGGGACTACCTCAGCATTTTTGAGCGCGTCAGGCCAGATAGATTTCACAATACATAAATTGAAGATATATTCTAAGGGCACACATATATATTCAGAGAGAATTTTCAATGATTTAGCGTTAATATTGTCTACACCTCCAGATTTATTTTTCAATGTATTGATTATTTTGTATATCTCAGCAAAATCTGTCGGACGAAAGAAAATGGATTCAGGATTCCTATCTGGAAGTTTCAGGTTATTATTATTTTCCGCTAATCATTTTTTTAAGATAGGATCGGGCACGAAATATGTTTAATAAAATGATATTTATACCACTCTAACCTCAAAATCACAACTTTGATATGATTTTTCGGCGCTCGTGGTATAAAATACCGTTCGAAACTAGTGCGTAAGTCGATTATTTAGGTGGTGTGACTTTTTCGCACTCGCTTCGCTCGTGCAAAAAGTCACACCAGCTAAATAATCGACTTCCCCACCCGTGTCGAAATGTACTATTTACATCTAACCATAGTTGTTCGATTCCGTTACATATCGTCAGACCCGAGAAACGTGTAGTGGCCATATTTTGAGTATATAACTTTCCCATATATATGACGAAATCTATGAAATAAAAATCCATTTTCGCGTCCTTAAAAATCGGTAAAAAATATTTTATAAGGCACATTTGCTAGGCCTGGTTTTCCCTACGTTTTGTACCACATAATGTAGGACAAAATCATAAACAATTAAAAAACTATTTGTGAAAAAATGGAAACATTTTGCTTCCTCATAGAGGAAGTTTTGTAACAGTGAAAAAAATTTTCGAGACAAAAAATGTTCAAAAAGATGTTTTAAGGCGATATATGTCGATATTTGCTGATTTTGAGAAATTTATTTCGTGGATGTGTGCGTGCGTGTGTGTGTATGTGTGTGTGTGTGTGTGTGTGTGTGTGTGTAAACTCTTTATATCTCGGAAACGAATCGACCAATTTTCGTCGGACAAAGACTATTCTCTTCATCTCGCGAAAAAAAATCGGTACCTTGATGGATCTGAGTTTTTATTGATTTTCTTTTTCTTTATAACCAAAAAACGATTTTGAATTTTGAGTTTTTTTTATTTTTTTATATCTTACAGCCATTATTACATAATATAATGAACTTTCTCTTGAAAGGTATTTAACCTTTAGACTGCCGGGATTTGAAGGGCTTTAATCCCCTTAGAAAATGTCCAAACCATGTCACTATATCTTAGATATAACCTATACAATGTTCCGATCACAGGTAGAGCCTATATTTAGGCTTTCCGGCAGCCTAGAGGTTAAATTATCTATATTTTCTTTTTTTAATGTTTAAATTATCTTGACTCTGTCACTTGTTATTAAGGAAAACATTTTTATATTTCATAAATTAATTTCTCAAAAACTATTTCATTTATTACAATTTCAAGAAATTATCTTCATTTGTTTTTTAGAAAAAAATTATTTTAGAAAAAATTTGCGTTCTCGTTGTCGCACGATAACAAGAGTAAAAATGATCTAATCATCCTGAAAATTTGCACAGATGTAGTTTTTATATATCTTCAGTTCGAATTCGTTGCCCAGAAAAATAGGTCCATTACGAAAAAAGATATTTCAGGTTAATAATTTTTTTTTTTTAATTTTCGAATCGCGTATTCTCAGAGAATACTTGATTTATCGACTGTAAGTTTTAATACCTTACTAAACTTATTGAAGACTGGTTATATTTGGTTAAAATTTCAAGAGATTATCTTCATTTGTTTTTTAGAAAAAAATTATTTTAGAAAAAATTTGCGTTCTCGTTGTCGCACGATAACAAGAGTAAAAATTATTTAATCGTCCTGAAATTTGGCACAGATGTAACTTTTATATATCTTCAGATCGAATTCGTTGCCCACAAAATCGCGTATTCTCAGAGAATACTTGATTTATCGACTGTAAATTTTAACCACTTATTAAACTCTTTGTAAAAGATAAAATTGTATAATAATAATTGCTTTTTAATAATAAAAAAATACAAAGAGTAAAAATAAAAAGTCACAAATCATTTAACATAGTCTCACCGTACAAAGTAAAGTATAAAATTTTAAATATTGGAATTAAAAATTAATTAAAGGAATCAGTAAATTAAGTTTGAGGAAGCTACGTGCCAATGAATTGGCAGCGGTTTTTTAATTCTGAAAAGAGCAAATGAAAGCTGGTTTTCTCTAGTTTTATTTTATATCTTGCAAATTTGTTTCTAGAATTTATTAACGACTAAGATTTGAAGAAAAAGCTTTTATCCGCTTTTTTTAAATTTTCAATCTTTGAAAAAAGAGAGTAACAAAGATCTTTTTAATTGTTCATGATTTTTCTTCTGTATTATGTTGCACAGAGAAAGAAAAACAAGGTCCGGAAGGAGTATCTTGAACAAAATTTTTACTAACTTTTGAGGACGCGAAAATGGATTTTTATTGTAGATTTTGTCATATATACGCATGCTTAGAAAGATTTACTCAAAATTTGCCGATTTACATGCCAATAGCCTTCTAAGATATTTTTTAACAGTTTCCTCCCAAAAAATGTTTTCCCCGTTCCAAAACTTCGTTTCTGAGATCAATTACAATTTTTTCCTGTATGATCGATAATAAATGTTATAATTTTTTGAAAAAATAAAATGTATTTTAAAAAGACAAATGAAATATTTTTGAAATACATAGAATTAAAAAGGCAAATGGAATATTTTTGAAACATAGAACATAATTAAAAATTTGTATATACTTTATGTATTAAAAGCCCGATCAATAAATATAGATAAGTAAACATGAGAAAATTTCCACTATCTCCATCTATTTTGTTTCTATCTTAGGTACAAGTTGTATCTTCTTCGTATCAGCTGAATACATTTTTTTATTAACATTTTTATGATGAAAATTCCTGTAAATATAAATAAAATATTAAAATCGTACACATTCAAAAGGTTAGCTTGCCACCACGATAAGCTTAACACTGGAGCTCTCAATGCATCTTTTCCGTGTTGAGCAACAAATTCAATCCAGTACACTGCCTTGTCTAGTTGATTTATTGGCCTATCATTAAATTGATAACTAATTTTTCGCATTGAGTTTCTAAAAGAATGCATATTTATAACTCTATCCGAAACTTTGGTTGAAGTTAATTTGTCATTCACTTACTTGTAATCAGGATTTTTCATGATTTCGGTAATGGCGTTTATGAGCGACTCGCTTGTTATTTCATTTATGTCTAATTTAATAGCAATTTTCTTTCTAGAATATGTTTCTGCATTTTGAAGTTGGTCAATAAAAACAGGAGTACAGATCATTGGTACGCCATAATAAATGGATTCCTGTGTTCCCATGATACCACAATGTGTCATAAATACCTTGATATTCCTATGTTCTGAAAATGTTTGATTTCCAAATTTACGAAATGCTTTATTTATAAACAATAATTAAAATAAATTAAATTTACTCAAAACTTGTAATTGCGGTAACCAAGATTGAGTCAAAATATTCGCTGGAAGATTCTTTGGTAGTGCTTTTGGATTAGAAATTTTCAGTAGTACACGAACAGGTGAAATCTGTTCAAAAGTTTTGTACATAGCTTCTACAGCAGTTGATGGAAAACTTTCAAATTTTAATAAAGATCCAAATGAAACATAAATGAAACCGTGATTACTTTCGTCTAACCATTTTTGCACATTCTGTAAATATTAAAAACAATTTTGTTACTTTATACATAAGTAGATACATTGCAGATTTTGCAGTTGTAAATATGTTACCATATAATTAAAGAAAGTAGATATAATTATTAATATAAGAAATATCACGCTAGTGAATCGATATACTGTTATCTTGTTTCTAAAAGTTTTGGTGTTTATTAAATAAATATCAGCATCTAGTTCAATAATCGCTACAATACCTTTTTTTATAAGCTATCTAAAATCAATGAAAACTTATTTTTGTTTTCACGATTGTTTTTACGTAAAAATAATTTTGAACTATTTCACTGTTATATTTTTAATGAAATTTTAGTATGTTGCTACACTAATCCATTTTAGACGATTTATTTTTCTCTGAGTTTATACATATTTGATGCAACGAAAATTTCAATCAATAATGATTTTCATTATTTAAATATCATTAAAAGAAAAATTTGTTAAAATATATACTTTCTGTTTGTAAGCATAGAAGATTCGAGTTCTATTATACAATATTTACCAACCTGCGGAATTATTTCGTTACGATCGATAATGTGTAATCCTGCAATGGGCACAATCGATGGTAGAAAAGGTCTTATCCCTTGCAATATCGGATCGTAATTGGCAAGGAGTAACGAGTAATCCTTCGGAAAATCGGCTGCACTTGGATAACCAGGTCGAAAATACTTCTCCATATATACATCTTGCTGTTTGGCAAGTCGGCGGAATTCATATTTTATTCGAAAGTAATTAACAAAATTGCTCAAGCGTTCGAAGAAATTCAGTGGCGGCACGTAAGAGTGGAAGCTTATATCCGCGGCGGGATTGAATGGATTGCCCATGGAATTGAACAGCCAGTGAAGCACGGGAACACTGACTATGCTGACGATTGGTACTTTCAAATAACAGCCCCAAGCGGTATGGCAGTATTCCATGCAAACCTAGTACATCAAAGTAATAAGATTAATGACAAGGTAAAGTAAACTTTTTGCATAAAGAATAATTTCAAACGTAGCTCAATTACCGAGTGAACGACGATATCGTATGGAAGATCTGTTGCAGGATTTCGCAGAAGTTTTTGAAAATGTGGATGCTCCAATAACTCGCAAAGGGGCTTTCCAATAATTGATAACATATGTTCCATTAATTGCGCGTATGACAAACCCTTCATTGTATCATAGTCAAGATTACTGACGTATTCATGTACGGTCCCCTTTAAACTAAAACCGTTAGGTTTTAGTGCCAAATTTTTTCTTGAAATTTTGTTCACCGTTCCAAAGCATCCTTTTGGAGGAAGCAACATTTATAATTATGATTTTTTAATTTTAATTTGCAATTTTGATCGTAAAGAAACTATTAGGAATTTAAACAACTTTTTAATGGTGTACAAAATTATAACTATGAGTATAACTATAAAACCGTATACATCTAAAAAAGTGGCTTGCCACCAAGGCATCTCTACTAATGGAGAACTGAGAGCATCTTTTCCAAATTATTCGTCATCGTTGACAACGATCCCTTTAGACTGAACTCATTGTAATTAGGAACTCGTTCCTTTAGTGGGAAGTGCGTGTAGATGTCGAATTTGTGACATGGTCATCCATGGCCATGTTGCTTCTCACTTGAGGGAAACAGTCCTAGAATCCGGAGACACATGACCGAGTATGTATTCACGACGATGGTAAGAGTGCATAGCAGTAGTTGGTTGTATGGTACTAACATTTTTGTTCTTAAATTTGTAATTGTTTTTTCTGGCCATTTATGAACGAATTGAGGAAATTTAACAACAATTAAAGAATATTGTAAAGTATTCGGTTTTCATTACCTGATGTTTCTAATAACTGAAGTAGTATGCGCTTAAATTATTGAGGTCAAGACACTTCTATTTCGCTTCAAGCGTAGATATGTTAGCCACATGTACAGGGTACTTACGGCTGCATAGACGACAGACGCATACAGTTCGAGTATTTATCTGGTCCTTCGAACGTGCAGTAACACACACACTCACAAATACAAAATTGTATTCACCTAATATTAAATAATTACTGTCTTTTTAGTTTACTGGATGAAGGCCAGTTTTTTCCATTGACGGAGTTCGTTATCTAGGAACAACCGCTTAAAAATTTTAAAAATATTCAATTATAGAATTTTTTACAATTTTAACATTTTTTTTTATATCTATTGTTTAACTTGATTGACTTTTATGAGTACCAGTTTATTTTGTTGATTTTTTAACGTAGTCTAAACAATGTTGATGGTTTGTGACATGATAGAAAATTTTTTACTTTTTAGAAAATTGAATAAAATATATACGTCCCGACACCTATACTTGCATGCATTTTCACTCAATAGCAGAGGAAATTTCAGTTCTTATAGTAAATTCGTAGTACTTTTCGATACTATAGTACGATAAAAGTGATTCTTGCACGAGTGTGAACTTGTCGCCCGAGCGAAGCGAGGGGAACAATCACACTCGTGTGAGAATCATTTTTATCAACTGTATCGAACATTATTTTTTGACACAATGTGCGTAAAGTTCCGCACGGAGTGTAAAAAAAATAATTGATAGTTTAATTTTGAACTCATATACGAGATTTATATGTGCGTATAATATTTATCTATTTTTAACCGATATATTATAACCGAGAAAAAAAGTCGTTTAATATAATAGAAACGGATTTTCTTTTTTTTTTGCAGGTAATGGTAGAATTCTTGCAATTATATTAATTGATGCTAATGGCCAATCTACCAAATAAACACATTATTTGGTAGATTGGCCATTAATATCAATTAATATAATAATATAGAAACGGCTTTTATTTGAAAAGTTAGGGTATGTCTGCCAATTACTGTGCCCCCTAAGCAGACGACCAGTTTCAGTTACATTTGAAAGAATGCAAAAATCCAGTAACTGCTGAGGACATAGTAACTGTCACACTTACCTTATATGTTAATTATTTAAAAACTTCGCTCAGATGGTTAAGTCAGATGGCTCAAATATGACAAATATTTATTAACTACTATACAATTTAATGAAAGGAAAGGGATTTAATCCTCATAGTAGACAAAATTTGCATGTAATGAATTTTTGTTTTTATAATCTATGATTTCTTATTTTTAACTTGGGGTTTTGCTCGTAACGAAACTATTAGTAATGTAAACAACCGTTTAATCGTATACGAAATGATAACTATGACTATAATCATAAGACAGTAAACATCTAAAAGAGTAGCTTGCCACCAAGGCATATCTACTAATGGAGATCTGAGAGCATCTTTCCCATGACGAGAGATGTATTCTACCCAAAATATAGCAGTCTCCATTGGACTCATCGGTCGGTCTTTGAATTCATTACTAACTTTTTCGATGGATTTTCTAAGAGAAAATAAACAATTAATTTAGTAAAATATTTTTTCCACGTTTCGATAATTTATTCAATGTTTAATTACCTGATTGATGGGTCGTGAAGAACTGTATAAAGTGCTTTGGTGAAAGTCTCTTCTGTTATTTCATGTAGATGTACTGTTATAGCAATATTTTTCTTCATGCAGATGGCTGCGTTCAATCGTTGGTCACTAAATAAAGGAATAGTTATCATAGGAACACCATAGAAGATAGATTCTTGTGTACTCAACAAACCTCCATGCGTTACGAAAGCTTTAATATTCTTATGCTCTAAAACATAAAAATACATTTATCGGAAAGATATTCAGCATAAAAAAATTACAACGGGGAGAAGTTTGAAAAAAGTTTTGTTTTGTCAAAGGATTGGAAATGTATGCAATAAAACAATGCTAAACAATCGAAGTACAGAACTAAGGGTAGGTGGATGGTGGAACCATAAAAATTTCTTTTTCATTGAAAATTTCTTTGAATAAAATATTATTTTTTCAACTGTTCCAAAGTTTTTTTTATCTTCTCTAAAATTTTCTTTTACAAAGTTAAGCCAACGTTTGAAAAAACTTATTTTGAACCCGCATTTAAGTTCTAGAGCATAATAATAAGTCCATATAACTTGTACAATACATTTCTCAACTTAATAAAAATATTTTGTCATGAATTGGGAAGTTTGTCATTGTCTCATTGCCTGAGTTTTCCCAATTTTAAGCCAAACAAAGCTTTCCTCAAACATAGTTATTCATACATGGGATTTGAAGAAAATAAAGTAATGGAACTGCAATAATTACTCAAGACCTGTATTTGTGGTAGCCATGCTTGTATTAGAACGTTTGAAGGTATTTTTAGTGGCAATACCTTTGGATCTACAATTTTTAAGAGCACTCGAACAGGTGCAATATTTTTAAACGATCTAAAGAAGGCTTTTAATATATGTTTGGGAAATGTTTCAATTCTCATCATCGATCCAAATGTAAAATAAATACATCCGTCTATACTCTGATCTAGCCATGTTTGTACCTCCTAAAAAGATTGTACAATAATTTTCTGTAAAAAGTTTATTTTTTAATGGTAACTAACGCAACATCAAACGGTACAAACGTGTGATAGAGTTTCGTTATGGTCGACAATATGCAAGCCTCCAATGGGCACAATTGACGGAATCAATGGTCTTACTCCATTCAATGTCCAGTGTTGATTCACCAAAATCAAGGAAAAATCTTTTACAGCATCTGAATTGCTCGGATAATCAGGGCCAAAAATTTGCTGCACATACTTATCCTGTTGTCTTATAACATAATCAAATACGGCACCGGTCACGTAGTACGTTATAACATTGTACAGTCGTTGATAAAACGTCATTGGGGTGGTGTAACGAGAAAACATACCCGGTTCTACTGCGAGATTAAGTGGATTTCCCAAAGGTGTATACATCCAATCGACAGTGGGTAGAGTTACAACTCCAATTATTGGTACATTTAAAAACCGACCCCAATGGATGAAACAATGCGAGTTTGCGAACTGTAATAATAATGTGCTATGAAAAAAACATTTTTACTTTAGAGTATATATTTTGATAACGAACTTCATAATTTTTGTAAAAGAACTTCCGACTGAATCTTTTCAGCAACATTCCGCTGCCAATTTTTTATACAATTACTCTCAACAGGCCTTAGACTTACCGTCATAATAACAAGATCATAAGATGGATCATTTGGGGGATCATTCCTTAATTTTTGAAAGTATTGATGCTCGAGCAGAAGCTTGCACATTGATTCCGCTGTGTTTCTTAAAGCAATCCTTATGAAATCTATCGGTGATGAAGATGTACTAGCAAAATCCCACGTCAAATTATTCGTCATCGCTGGCAATGATCCCTTCAAACTGAACTCATTGTAATTGGGAACTCGTTCCTCCAGCGGAACGTGTGTGTAGACGTCGACTTGGTGTCCTCTCAAGGCCAAACTGCGCATGAGTTCTTGGCACATGCAAGTGTGGCTTCTCATTTGGAATGGAAACAGTCCAAGGATCCGTAAACCCTCAATCGAATGAATGTGGATGGTAATGGTAAGAGCGCATAGTAATAGCTTGTTGTTTCGTAGTAACATTTTTGTTGATGATACGTACTAATAAATTATAAACAAATGTTAATGTAATGTCAATCGTCTTTTTATACAAGTTTGCTTATTTTTTAATATACTATTTACACTTAAACGTTTATTTTAAATATAAATGAACGAGTACACCAAAATTAACTTTGGCTAACTAGTTTTTAACTTTTTATTTTTATTAACTTTTCAACTTCTATGCTACAGAGCTGAAACTTACAAATTAATGAGTCAACGTTCATATTTTACTTTTATATAAGTTAATTATTAACAATTATTCCTATTTATTTACGATAAGACTGACCTGTACTATTTTAGACTATACTTTACTGTTTTATCGGAATTGTTTTGTTAGAAAGAGGCAACCGTGACGTGTATGTTACACTATTATTATACTGTTCATTCAGACCCAATAATAATATATAACCCAATAATTCCTATAGTGATTTTCTTACTCGCGCTTCGAGACGTCTCGTCGATGTTTCTGTCTGTATGGTGTACCTATTCCCGTGGAACTATCTTCCATAATCTGTCAAAAATTTTTTTATTTACAATAGATTTAGATCAGTAGTGCAGGAAGACATAAATTTGACTACCTCGTTTGGATTACTCATCCAGATTATTAATATATTATGTATTTATTTATTGTAATTTGTTTGGTTCGTATGCTATGTTTTAATAAAGTGCCAGCAATTTCTTGCAGGATTGGTGGTACGAATATGACAACGAGTAAATATAAATGTTTATTTTATTTTTATTCTTCGACTGCGACTCACCATTGACTGATGGCATGTTTCTCTGCAAAAATTGTTGTGGGATCTTTTACGGATTTCTAGTAATAATTCTATAATAACAATGCAATACCTGATTGAGAAGAAGGAATTACTAATTACAATGAGTTCAGTCTGAAGAGATCTTCGCCAGCGATGACGAATAATTTGACGTGAAATTTTATGGGCGTATATCTACAACGCCGCTAAATTTTATAAGGTTTGTATTATTTATAAACATACATAATTAGGATAAGAGAGAAAATTATTCATAAAAGTATCATAATGTTAATTTTTGTTTATTATTTTTCATATTGTGCACGTGAGTTTCTTCAGAAATACCTAGATGGTTGTAGGATATATATATATATATATATATATATATATATATATATATATATATATATATATATATATATATATATATATATATATATATATATATATATATATATATATATATATATATATATATATATATATATATATATATATATATATATATATATATATATATATATATAACCTACAACCATCTAGGTATTTCTGAAGTTGTTGAAGGTATTTCTGAAATGTTAATTTTTGTTTATTATTTTTAATATTGTGCACGTGAGTTTCTTCAGAAATACCTAGATGGTTGTAGGTTATATATATATATATATATATATAACCTACAACCATCTAGGTATTTCTGAAGAAACTCACGTGCACAATATTAAAAATAATAAACAAAAATTAACATTATGATACTTTTATGAATAATTTTCTCTCTTATCCTAATTATGTATGCTTATAAATAATACAAACCTTATAAAATTTAGCGGCGTTGTAAATATACGCCCATAAAATTTCACGTCAAATTATTCGTCATCGCTGGCGAAGATCTCTTCACACTGAACTCATTGTAATTAGTAATTCCTTCTTCTCAATCAGGTATTGCATTGTTATTATAGAATTATTCCTAGAAATCCGTAAAAGATCCCACAAAAATTTTTGCAGAGAAACATGCCATCAGTCAATGGTGAGTCGCAGTCGAAGAATAAAAATAAAATAAACATTTATATTTACTCGTTGTCATATTCGTACCACCAATCCTGCAAGAAATTGCTGGCACTTTATTAAAACATAGCATACGAACCAAACAAATTACAATAAATAAATACATAATATATTAATAATCTGGATGAGTAATCCAAACAAGGTAGTCAAATTTATGTCTTCCTGCACTACTGATCTAAATCTATTGTAAATAAAAAAATTTATATATATATATATATATATAAGAAGTTAATTTGGAAGCCGGTTGTAAGAGGTGCTAACTCAGACAAAAAATTTTTCTACTTAGAATCACTACTGAATTGCTACCTGATTATTTCATAAATAATGTAAAACTGGATAGAGTGAATGTTATTAAGGATCTTGGAGTTATTTAGATACGACACTATCGTTCTCTTACCATACCGATACGATTGTCTCGAAGTCGCTAAGCCTCGTTGGTTTTATTAAGCGTACAACATTTAATTTTAAAGATACACAAGCGATTATTCATATTTACAATATATTAGTTTTACCTAATTTAATATACTATTCACCCATCTGGTCACTACATGTTTCAGGTATATACAAAAAATGTTAATATTTTTCAATTCTGCATCCTGTGAATATATTTTTTCTTTAAGAAAATGTTTATTTATTCCTAGTTTGTCATCAATTTAATTTAAGAAAGCCATTTCGGAGTAAATTCTTAATATACATTTTTTACATATTAGTAAATAAGTTTTAGATTTAAAAGGGACATTTTCATGCAACAAGTTATGTAATAAAGTTTTAGATTTTAAAAGTATATTTTCTTCAGCAAATTCATCTGCATTTGCTAGATTCAAGAATATTTTGTTGTTTGAAGATATCGGATCGCCTACTTCAAAAGATATTTTTTTCTACTAAGATTTTATTAACTTGGATTTGGCCAATATTTTTCACTCTATTTAAATGTCAATCAAATTATTACTGTTCTTAAATTGAGTTATTGTTGCTTTTAATTTCAGTAAATACTATTTTTTCGATAGCTGCTAAAGCCAAGAAAACTAATTTTTTGAAACTCCGTGCGAGAAGTTCGATTTCTCGCACGCTGCGTTAAACGATGCGTGCAAAAATCTCACTTCTCGCACGTCGTGTCAAAAAATACAGTTCGACACTTGTGTGAGAAGTTGATTTTCTCCTCGTGTGACCTTTTTACCCTCGCTTCGCTCGGGTGCAAACAGTCACACGAGGGGAAAATCAAATCCTCGCACTAGTATCGAAATGTACTATTTTGCATTTAAGATGTCAGTTTGTTTAATTTTAAAACATTGTGTTGGAACTGAGATTTTATTCACTTTGATTTTAGTAAATGTGTTGTATTATATTTCATTTTTGAATGAAATTATTATTTTAGTTGGTTAAGTTAATTGATGCGTTTAATTTATGTAAATATTTTTTTGTTATGTGCCGCTGTAACTTCAAGAAAATTAATTTTCGTATTACTAAAGTAGGAGTTTGCTTAATTCAAAAGCTTTGTATTAGAACTAAGATTTTATTTACTTTGTATTTAGAATAATTTTGTATTGTATTTGACTTTGGAATCAAATTATTATTTTATCAAGTCAAATTTTTTGGGCTATTAATTTTTCAAGTAAACATTATTGGGGCTGCGGCTACTAAATTCAAGAATATTAATTTCTTGTTTCTAAGATATCAGTTTGCTTAATTCAAAGGGCATGTATTAGTACTACATTAAATTTAAGGAATATTTTCTTGAAACAAGAGACCGTTACTTTAACATTGAAAAATCTGTTCTTTCATACGAAAACGTCAGTTTTTTACCGAAATCGAATAATATTTTTATTCTAGTCAAGCGCTATCTAAAAAGAAATTCATATTTTTCAATTTTTCATTCTGTTATTATTTTCTTTCTTCAAGAAAAGGTTTTTTTATTCCTAGTGTATGATTATCTTGATTAAAGAAAGCTATTCCGTAGTAATTTTTAGTATAGATTTTTTACATATTATTAAATGAGTTTTAGATTTGAAAGAGATATTTTCTTGTAGTAAGATATGTTTTTAAGTTTTAGACTTGAAAAGTATATTTTTTCAGTAATTTTCTATCTTAAAGGAAATATTTACTCACATCAAATGTCGAAAACTTAAATCAAGAAATGAGTTACTTAGTTCAAGAAAATTCATTTTCTAGTAAAACGATTTTCTTGAATCAAAAAAATTTTTTTTCAGTGTGCGTTTGCTAAATTCAAGACAATTTTTTTCGGTTTTAAGATATCAATTTCTTTAATTCAAAAGATATTTTTTTTAACTAAGATTTTATTACCTTGGATTTAGTTAATATTATGAAACTGGCTACTAAATTCAAGAATATTAATTTCTTGTTTCTAAAGTAGACGTTCGCTCAATTCAAAGACCATGTATTATTAGTACTAAAATTTTATTTCCTTGGTTTTTAGTAAACGTTTTCTAATTTAATTCATCTTTGAATCAAATTATTATTTTATCAGATCAAGCTTCTGATGTTTTTAATTTAAATAAATATTTTTATTTCTGCTGCTGCTGCTAAATTCAAGAAAATTAATTTTCTATTTATGAAATAGCAGTTTGTTTAATTCAAAAGCTTTGTGTTAGAACTATGATTTCAAGTTCTTGATCTAAGTAAATATTTTTTTTACTGTATTTGGCCTTTGAATCAATTAATTATTTTCTTGAATAAAATTACTGATGTGTTCAATTTAAGGAAATATTTATTTGCTTGCGGAAGTCGAATTCAAGAAAAATCATTTTCGATTTTTAAGATATCCGTTAGCTTAATTTAAAAGCTGTTTATTAGAACGAAGATTTTATTTACTTGGTTTTAGTAAATATGATTTAAGAAAATTTGCTATCTTACTTTAAAGAAATATTTACTCACATCAAATGTCGGAAACTTAAATCAAGGAATGAGTTGCTTAGTTCAAGAAAATTCATTTTCTAGTAAATCGATTTTCTTGAATCAAAAAAATTTTTTTTTCAGTGTATATTTATGTATTTCTTCATTCTGTTAAATCGTGCTTTCTATTATAAATCCTGTATGATAAGCGGCTTCTGCTAATGAAGCGCGCGTGTTCTATTTCTATTTTTCTGAAGAATAAGGCTTGTAACTATCAGCCTTTCGATATATCTAGACCCACCCTGATTAATGAATATAAAAAAGTAATCGATTTCCATTAGCTGATGTTTCTAAAAACTAAAGAAGTATGCGCATCATGATCAAACACGTGCATAGTGATCAGTATTGCGAAATGACAGTCATTTTTTTAAAATGTCATAGGACGTTAAATATGACCGTCTTTGTGACGCGTCACAAAAATGACGTGACAGTTCAAAATTTAAAACAAAAAATGACCGTCATTTTTTAATTAGTCTAAAAATCATTAAATTTATGACACCACGATCTATATAGATGCAAAATGACGGTCACTTTTTGTTTCGTCACGTCACAAAAAATATAATTTAATGTTTTCATAAGAGTAAATAAATTTTTTGTTGAATACATTTTTATATTAAGGATGGCGCTAAAAATAAAAAAACTGAAAAGTTGTTTATAATTACAATTACATTGTTTATAATATAATATAATACTTTGTCATCAACTACAAAATAATATCACAAATTTTTGCATCAATCACAGTTCATTGCAGGAACTAGTATCATTTTCTTTGCGCTTATTGGATATTATAAAATATTACGTTTTAATTATCATCATATTAATACTGAATTAAACAGTCAAATAAAAATAAAAAAAGTAATATACACTTTGTGTATATTATTCATAAAATATATCATAAGCTATATCATCAAAAATCGGTGAAGCTAGTGCTGAAAGCTCTTCAGTTTCTTGAGATTCTTCTTCGCAGTCATCCGATTCGCTTTCGTTAGAGCTTGTAGAAAAAGTGTCTCCTTTTAGAACTCTCTTTTTCAACCTCCTCTGTGAATAGTTGAATAATTTAATATTATGCGATATGTAAACCAGTTTCGCAGTGCGAGTATTGTGCAGTCGATTTCTCTTGGAACAGTGGATCCAGGAGTAAGTCTTGAAGCTTCTCTCGGTGGCCGCCGTTGAACATGGTAAATTTAAAATTACCAAAGCAATTTTACACAAATGAGTATTTTGAAAATTGCCCTTCCACCAATCGATAGGACTAACAAGTTTGAGAGATTGCTTTACATAATCTTTACCCCAGATGCTATTTTCACCGTTATAATCCATCAAATCTAGCATAACATTATCTTCACTCAGTCTAAATTTTTTACATAACTTAACTATAAGTTCACTTCCACTAGCAAAATCATCTTGATGAAGCTTTTGTCCTTTGTGGGCCGGGTCAAGTATATTTGCTGCAAAGTGTACAGGCTTCAAAAGCATTTTTTTTCGTTGTTCTAAATCTTTTTTTATGTTCTCAAATTCACTGTAAGAAAACAATGGGAGTGAAATTAACGATTCCCTCGGCAAATGCTCACTGAGGTCGATAAAAATGACTGGAACATCGCTGATTTTAGATTCATCACTTTCAGTTTTTCTAAGCCAAACAATAATTGGTTTAAGAAATTTAATTAATTTGTTTACTTTAATCCAAAAGTCATCAGATAAAATGAGATTCTTTGTATTTGATTGCAATTTATCACTAATTGCAGATATGGCAAGTTGTTCAGATTATGCTGATTAATGGAAAGACTTTCTAAACAAGACAGCGAAGACCCCATCTTGTTTTTGCTGGTAGCTTCAACGTGACTGTATTGTTTTCTGTTAATGCTGACTTTTGTATTGCCACGAATTGTGCAAGAAGCAAGTGAGATTTCTTAATTTGCTTGGAAATAGCAATCGCATCTTTTAAAATTTCATCAGCTGCAGGTTGAGCACAAATATCTTTTACAAACAAGTTTAAAACGTGTGCAGCACAGCCGTAGCATGAAATATCATAATCAGCATACTTCTTCTCAATTATAGTCCAAGTCTTCTTACAAACGGATGCGTTGTCAGTAATTAAACCCATTACTTTTTCTGGACCAATCTCATCAATAGTATTTCCAATAATCTCCGCATAATAATCAGCATTTTGTGCATTAGTTTTCGTTTCAATACTCTTCAGTAAAACTGGATCCGGAGTAGATGCTGTAATATTGAGAATGCCTTCGTTTCTAATATTAGAAAACCCATCACACTGAAGGGCTATTGCATTTGACTCCGTGATTTTCTTATCCGCCACTTCTTTTATGTAATCATAAGTTTTATCTAACAATTTATTTGAGGCGTCGTGCCTTGATGGGACTTTAAAAGTCGACCTGAGGAAAGGGAAAAGCCTTAACCACTCCTCATTCTCGACAATTGCTAGAGGAGTACCTGAAACGTACACAAGGAAATACAACATATTTTCTTAATAAAAGAAAAGTTAACTAACATATTTAATAATAAAGTATTTTTTTAATTTTTTGTGAAAGTAAATATTAACAAAATAGTACCTGATGCATAGATAGCTCGTGCTAATAACTCCTCAGCTTGAATTTGATCTTTGTGTGGCATTTTATCCATAAAACTTTTTATTTGAATAGGAGTTCCACTCATCGATTTTACATTTTCAGCACTAGTAAAGTCCTTTTTGTCAATTTCTGCAGTTGACTGATCAGCAGTATCATCATTTAAACTATTATCGTTTGAATGATTTACTCTTTTCCGTTTTTCCACATGACTAACATTACGCTTTTGTTCCGTTGTATTTTTCTTAGTCTTTTCTTGTATTATAGTTTTCAATTCTTGTGGCGCTCCTCTACAAGTTAACAAATGTTCTATCATTCTCGTAGTATGCTTTGCGTATGTTTTAGTGCAATAGTTGCATTGATACATGTCCATTTTTTGAGATGGGTGCTTTGGAAGCATTGTAAAATTCTTCGCAACGATTTTTTTTTGTTTCATACTGTTCACTAAACTGTACGATAAACATTTAGTAATCTAACTTCAAATTGGATATCGATTGTTTTGGCATGTTATAAGTTTATGTTATAACGTTTTACATAAATCATAGGTTTTATTACATAAATACTTACGAAGAAAGCAAGTGTTAATCTCTAATTCTTTCGGTAAACTACAACTTGCAAATACAACTAATATACCTAATTACCTATGACGTGAATAGATGCATGTACCGCGAGACACGAATCACGATGCACGTGTTCCGCGAGTTTGCAATGTAAAAAGAGGGCGTAACGAGCGTATGACTCTATTCCCGCGCGAAAAATTAGGTTTGCTCGTCTGTCATTTTTGGTGTTTTTCGTCATATATTCATGAGTTTTGAGACGGTCCTGTGACCGTCACGGGACCGTCTCATGACTTTGGTCACAGTCACGTCGCATCACTGATAGTGATCTACATATGACTGCATAGACGACCCCACGCATATAATTCGAGTATTTATTTTGTCCTCCACACACAAATACAAAATGTTATTCATTTCATATTAAATAATTACCGTATATTTAGTTTGCTATACGAAGGCCAGTTTTTTCCATCCTTTGATGGAGTTCGTTATCTAGGAAGAACCGCCTCTATAAATTTTAAAAATATTCAAAGTTATAAATTTTTGTTCATATCTTATGTTTGACTTGATAACAAAATTTGGTCGTGTATTTCTATAGTTTTGATAAGAATATACTATTTATTTCTGAAACCAATAATTATTATAATGAAACAGTATACGAAGTTCGAAGAAGCTATGTAGCAACAAAGTAGCAACTGTTTTTCGTCACGCATTACTGTTTAGACAAAAAATACCAGTTTACATAGCTTACATTTACATTTGTTATATCACCGACCTCTATACACTACCATCAGAGATGAATAGAGAGATTTCCAGCGCCCCGGAAAAAAGTGAGGCAGACTTCTGCGCGCGGCGCGCTGCTGCCTCTCGCGGCCAAAGTAGCGAAGCATGTCCACAATTTCGTGATTGGTCGTTGAGACGTGTACACGCGGCGCGGGGCGGGGCAAGCGGGAGACGACAGCTCGGCGGCTCAGTGCGCGTGCACCGGTCATGTGTATACACGAGCGACCCAGCGGCGCGCCCCGCGCTCGCCGTCTGTTTACTTCTCCCGCAACAATCCGACTTCGGCCGAGCGGCCTGACAACCGCCGCTCGGTCGTGCATTTGTATATTGTATACACGCAAATTAATGAAATTATAAACTTTAAACTGTAAAACTCAAATTATAATTCACAACCTAAGCCGAAGGGGAGAAGATGAACATAAACGATTTCAGTGTTAGACATTGACATCGTAGCGGTAGCCGTGGTGGCTAAGGCGTGCGGCTAGTTTTGCCGTAATCTTTTGGATCCACGTTCAATCCCGACTCAATATATTTTTTTTTTCTCGTGCATAATTTTTTTCATTACATTATTGTAACACAACATACAGAATTTTCACCTTTTTATCATTTAATTATCATTCTCTAGTAGAATTGATGTTTTAATTTATATTTTAAAGAAAATTTTATATTCTGAATAAATTAATTCACCAAGAGTAAACTCATTAAAAATGTCGTTATATTTATTTTTTGCAATAATATCCCTATCCAATTTATATGTAAAATGTAATCAATCACGGTCAAGATAAACTTTTTTAAGGATTAAGCAGGATAAAAAAAGTATCGTTGACCAAGCAAGTTCAATTTCAGAAATACATATTATATTCTCATTCCCATTCTCTAATCCCTATAAAACATACGTTATTTGTTCTAAAAGTAAGTTTTTATTAATATTATTTATTAAGTGGTAATCAACAAGTAAGCATATAATATAAAATTCATTTTTAATCGGCCAAAAATGCATAAAGGCTATTCTCAAAAAATGTGCATGTGCTTCAAATTGTTTTATTTAAGCCTCAAAGATAATCCTGCATAAGATTTGCATTCACATTTGGGACTTAATGAAAACACCATTTTCCTCTGAATTATAATCAATAATAGTGTATAACATAAAAAAATGGTATTATATTATACACATTTTTTACTCTAGTAGAGTTGAAATTTAATAATTCGAAAAAATCATATTTTATTCAATGTAACAACTCTTCTGTAAAATAAATAATTATGTACATGTTTTTACAGCGATTTCGTCATTTACTCGATTTTCCATACTCTATTTTTTAATCTATTTAAAATATAAGTAATCGCCAAGACTTCTGACTTTTCCATATAAATTCTTCAAAATATTTAAATGTAAAGTTATTAAATGGCGTTAATCATATAAGAGAAGGCAAACTTTTTAACATTCTTTCGAAAAATCTCTTATATTGACATTTTCGTACTTCTCAAAATGGTTGCAAACAATTTAGAAAATTCCGATAATCTCTTAAATAATATCGTGCGAACCATTCAATATTTTTTGAAGCTGCGTTTCTTATTTTCAAAGCGATATTTTAGTAGAGAAATAATCAATCCAGCTGCATTAAAAGCTAATGAATAATATTAGTTGAAATTTCAATTAATTACTCAGTTTAATTTAAAATTAAAATTTCAATCGTTATTTAAACCCCAGTTTAATTAATAACTAAAAATTCAATCGTTAACTATACCTGCGTTCAATTCAGAATTAAAATTTCAATCATTAATTAAACGAGCGTCTAATTAAGAATTAAAGTTTGAATCGTTTATTAAACCAGTATTTAATTAAGTTTCTTCGGACCTGATTCTGCAGTAAAAGCGTAGTCCTAAATTCAATTATTTAAGATACAAAAACGGTGAAACAAATCTCTAAAAGTAGACAGTAAAAGCTAAAATTTAAGCCCTGATTCGTTACAAAATTTTGATTTTTCAGGAAGTTACAATCAATCAAAGATAACGTAAGAAAATATTTAAAATGTATGTTTAGTTTAACTGATTAAATGGATTGCATTTTTAGTTTTTTTTTTTACTCGACGATCGTGACACATAGACGTAAATTCGTGTTTTCGGCCGTGATTCTTTACAAGGACTTTACAATTACTGCTCGGGGATATCGCATTCGACTTCAAAATCCATTAAACGATTAAAATGAATTCTTAATTAAACGCTGCCTTAATTAACGATTGAAATTTTAATTATTAATTAACCGATATGAACTTAATTAACGGCTTATTTAACAATTGAAATTTTTATTATTAATTAAACCCGGAGTTTTATTAATGATTGAAATTTCAATTTTGAATTAATAATGGTATAATTTACAACCCCGGGCATTATATTATCTCGATCAGAATATTAGATTAGTCCAATTATTATATCCATCCATAATATTCTGCTTTAAAGTTTTTGGCTATCTTTTTTCGTTGACAGCGAGTCGACAAGATTTTACATTGTAGAAAAAAAACTTTAGATTCAAGACTTTTAATGTATTTATTATTTTTTAAATAAAAAAATTTTTAAAAACCTTTTACAGATTATGATGTACGCGTATTAGCGTAATTTTTTGCAGGGATGTTTTGAATATCATATGACAGTATTATTACGGTCACACGAGTTTATACAATGTTATTTTCTATAATTTATCCGTTATTACAATTTTTGGTTATCATTTTTGCACAGTCTAAAAAAATAACTTGCTACATCTTTTTCTGGACTTTAAACGGTCTGTGCTTTCTTGGAAATCCATCGCGCGCGCGCTCGCGAGCTACGGCGGCTCGGCATGAGCGCACGCGTTTGTTGTTGTTACGTGTTTGGCGGGTTAAAGAGCTTGCGTTTGTTTTTATCCGGGCGCTCAGATGCGTGTCGCGTGAAAAATTAGTCTTCAGAGTAGTGCAGTGATAGCGATATTTCTAGTGCGTGAGATAAGTAATCAAGTGTATGAAAGTGTCATTAGTGCGAATTTCATGTGCACTTTCTAAATATTGTGATAGTTTTTAGCTACCGCCGAAATGGTTAACTTTTTGTAGGTTACCGATTGCGTTTGTTTTATTTATCATCCGAACTAAGCTATTGGACGTACTCTTGTGCAGTGTTTATTATAATGTAGGGTATTAAGATACTTTTTTTAAAAGTGTGTGAAAGTGTTAAGACTATGGCGCAAAAGCAAGAGACGGTCTACGATCGATGCCAATACTTGCATTGCAACAATAGGAAATGTGATGGTCACCATTTGTTCCGATTACCTGCTCAAAAGGAAAGGCAAAAACAATTACAGTGGATAGAACATTCAGGTTAGTGCAGTACTATTTTCTTGTTGGATAAATCTCATTTAGATAAATATATATATGACTTATATAAGATTTACTAAATAAAACAAAATCTATTTACTTAAATAAGAAAATATCATTTTAAGATAGTTGTATTGTAAATAATTATTTTGTAAGACTAATCTAGTAGCTATAAATTTCGTTAATCAGATAGCTTCCATTTAATCCAAGAAATGTGCTTTATGAATAATTTTTAAAGCAATTAATTTTAATTAAGCGCATACTTTTTGCTTTATTTATTTTAATTTTGTGATTTTCTTTATGAATTGTAATAATTTTTTTACGCGTTCAATTTTGTGTAAGTTAGTAGATTTAGACTTCTTGCAGTTGTTTTTTCTAAACATTTTTAATTAATTGAAACATATTAATAAACACCTGTATATCGTCGGTTGAGTGGAACAAGGTACCAACTCAGGCGAGCGCGTTAACAGGTACCAACTCGCACAGTACGCTTTTTAATATCTTAGCAAGCTATTAAAGAGGCCAACAAATATTCCACAAAAAAACGATTAAAGTAGAAAAGGAGAAGTTTAATTTAAGATGAGAATCGTTGAAACCGTTCGATTCTGTGCAAAGTTACATGCATTTGAAGGTGCAAAGAATGGCAAAAAATGAGCGATTTTTTCCCAAATCCACGTAATACTTTACATGTTTATCATTTTCATATATTACATTTAAAATTAAACTTCTTCTCATTAATTTTAATTGCTTTTTTGTATTTTTTTTTGCTTCTTCAATAGCTTGCTAAACATTCAAAAGCCGACCGCGCGAGTTGATACCTTTTTACGCGCTCAAAGGAGTTTGTACCTTTTTACACGAACGCCCGAGTTGATACGTTTTCACGCGCTCGCCCGAGTAGGATCCTTTTTAAGCGCTTGCTCGAGCTGATACCTTGTTCCTCCCAACCGATGATATGTATACATCGCCATTCAAATATTCCTACATAAATAAATTTTTATTTTCTCATTTTTATCTCAAATTAAAAATCATACTACATTTAAAAAATACTTTTAGTTATGGTTTTATTAACAAAATTTTAAAATTATTTCCTATAAGTTAAATTGGTGGTATTAACCTTTATGAAACTGAAATTATTAATACATTATATTAATTACATCGTCCAAAGAAATAAAAAATTTACGTCAAAACAAACTTAAATCTTTTTAATTAAAACTTTTATAATAACAGAATTATATTAAAGGACCCCGCACACAATGTATGGGAAAAAATCATTCGGTCAAATTTTGGGGGATTTTGCCCATGAGAACTTTTGTTCAGGACCTCAAGATCTATCTTTTCTCCAAGTTTGATCCAATTTGACCGAATGATTATTTTCCATACATTGTGTGCGGGGTCCTTTCTTATTTAATTTCTTATTATTTTTTGTTATTTCAAAAAATATTTAAAGAACTATACGGAATTAAGATATAATTGAAGAACGGTTTTCTTATTGGTTTATCAAGACAAAATAATAATGAAGGTTATAAATAAATAATTTTAAAAATAAATAAAGGTTTTTAATAAATGGTTTAAAAAATAATAAAAATTTGAAATAAATAGATATATCTTGTTCCCAGAAATTGATCAAATTAAATAAAATGATATAATGAAGTATCAAAAATGTTAATGTAACTTTATTATACTTATATTTTTCTAAGAATAAAAGAAAGTTCATTTTTACAATATATTTGATAAAAATAAACTATTAATAAAAGAATATAAATTTTTCTGTTATCATTTTATTAGAACATTTCGTCAATTTTTCCTTTTTTTTAAGCTTATAAATGAATGTATAACAAATACATTACAAACTCCATTAATATAAATCCATTTGAAAGCAAATCAATTCATTTTATTCTCAGTACTGTTAAGCACGAAAAATGTATTTTTTTTTATAAAATATTGTTTTCTCCGAAACCAACCAACATAAAAAATAATAATTTCGATAAATTACAAATTTATATATTATACATAAACCAAAAAATGTTATCCTGATATTATTTGTTTTTTATTTTAACCTATTATTAAAAGAGTGATTTTCCATAAGAACTACGAAGAATAGCTAAAAAAATTTTTGTTTTTTAAATGTCGAAAATTGAATCCTGCGTCGAGTGCATCATTAATATAAGTTTAACGTTAATTTCGAAGTCTCAAAAAATGAAAAATTTATTTATTAATTGTAACAAAATTATAGAAATAAAATTAGCTTCGAAAAGATAGAATCTTATAATTTTCTGAATATATTAAATGAAATTATATTCACGTTACGATGTGGAGACATTATTTAAAAATAGCGTTTTTCGATTTTAATTGAATTGAAACCCACCATGTCTTTTATGGAACTTTTTTTCTTTTTGCCACAAAGTTGCTGTAGTAAAATAACCATAAATGCTATTAATAGTCGAATAAAATAATTTACTTCAAGGTAAATAACAAATTACTGCTAATATTAGTTGAATAACTAAAAAAAATAATACGAAACTCTAAATCAATTTTAAATTTTCGCAGGAAACCAAGTACTTTTGAATTGGACGCCAGCTTCACTTAGGCGTGCAGGACTTTGTCGCCTCCATTTCAGCGAGGATGACGTGCTAGGACCGACGAGTTTAAAGCGTGGCACAGTTCCCCCCTTCATTGGCAAGGGCTCGAAAATGCTGACAATGAACTGCCTGCGCAACTGCAAGCCCAGGTGCAGATGTGTGAAGATAAGCCGAACATCAACAACAACCAGAACAACAAAGGCAACAACCCATCAAGAACAACAACAACAGCAACCAGAACAACAAGACCAACAACAACAACAAGATCAACAACTAGAACAACAAAAACAACAGGTAGCACAAGACATTGTTACTGAAACGACAGAAAAGTCCCAACCGGAAAAAGAAATCGATTTTGTAGGTGTGTTGAAAAGGTCATTGCTACCTGTAACTTACCCCTCGGGTAAAGAAATTTTTTCTTTTTCTGAAAAAGATGATGACCTGTCGTTTCTGAATTACGAATCTCCTGTTAAAATTGTTAAAGTAAACGTTAGCTCCACAACTGAGGACTCTGCTCCAATTGCTTCACCATTGAGAAAACGCGTTGTTGATACAATGGTTCGTAGTAAAGTTTATATTTGTAAATTAAAAAGTAAATTATTAGCTGCAGAATCAAAGGTTAAGCAGTTACAGAGATCCCTCAAAACTGAGAAAAATAAAAACAGTCGTTTGACTAGACGTTTACATCAAAAAGTGTCCAAAAAATTTTCTGATATTAATGATCTTTTAAAAGAAAAAAACATCTCTGATATGGCTAAGACGATGATGAAATTGCAATTGCACAAGCCCAACACGCCATACACAACCGAAGAGAAAGACTTGGCAAAACAAATTTATTTTCATTCAGCAGCTTGCTATTCTTGATTAAGGGCGGGAGGGTTAGTTTTGCCAGCTGAATCAACGGTTAGATCGTGGGTGGCAGAATGTGAAATCGTCCCAGGGATCAATGACGCAATTTTGAAGAAGATAGGAGAATATTTGATGCTGCTTCCACCACAAGAGCGACTGTGTGCGTTGAAATTTGATGAAATGTCCATCAGAGCAGCGGAAGAATATTCTAAGAAATATGATGTAATTGAAGGTTTGGTCGATATGGGAAAAGATCGCAGAGATTGTAAAGTCGCGAAACACGCGTTGCTATTTTTTGTATTGACAGCATAAATGCAAAAAATTCATGGCGTCAAATAGTATCTTTCGGGTTTAACGAAAATGGCGGCAGTGCAGAAGAGCTCTTTGAGATTGTTCCCCAAATCGTAACAGAACTTCGAAAAATAGGAGCAGATATTCGTGTGATTGTATGTGACCAAGGTAGCAACAATCAAAAGTTATTTAAATTATTGGATGTATGTCCAGAAAAGCCTTATTTTATTTTAGATTCTGTTTTTTTTTTGCATTTTTTTTTTTTTTTGCAACTTTTGATTGGCCACACCTTATTAAGAGATTGATAGCACAGCTAAGAGCCCACGATTGCATTTATGTCGATAACGAAAAAATTATTTTTTTTACCGATTTAAAGCAAACCTGGGAGCTTGACCGCTCTCATGGTACATCAAATTTATTAGGCTTTTTATCAGAAAATCACTTTAATCCTAATAGTTTTGATGCTATGAAAGTAAAGCTTGCTTTTCAACTGTTAAGCCGTCGCATGGCCTGTGCAATTAAATTAGCTGGCGAAGATGTTTTATCAGGGTTGTCTTCGAATACATGGCAAAATTCAGCCAATTTCGTTGAAACAATGGATGCTGTCATCGATGCATGTAATGTATATAGTTTGAAAAATCGCCATGCATTGAAGCGACCATTATCTGACAGAAATCCAGAAATCCAGCAGCGACTTGAAAGTTTTATCGAGTGGTCAGAGAAATGGAATGTAAAGAAAAAAGGGAACGACAACAAGCCACCTTGTTTTTTGGGGTTACCTCTGACTGCTCGTGCTTTAGTAAGTCTGTATTTGGAAATAAAATCTTCATTCCCCGACTTTGAATTAGCAACAGGTCTGTGCAACCAAGATTCTGTGGAACATGCTCACTCCAAGTTGCGTGGCAGAGGTGGATTCAATCCGAATCCTACCTGTAGGACGTATCGTTTGACTCTTAGGCACATAATGTCAACCGATTTTATTCATACGAGTAAAAAAGGTAACACAAGTTGCGAAGAGAGCCATTCGTTCCTTCCTCAAAATGACGTTGAAAAAAAGACCACAGAGTTAGTTGCACTACCTGAATATAATTCCAAGGAAATGCAAGAGCTCCAAGAAATTACAGATGCTGCAGACGATTTACTGGATTTCCATCTAGAGTTACAGTCTTCTAACATGTCAGATATGGACACTAAATTTAGTTATGAACAAAACGCTATAACATACTTTTCTGGTTACGTGGCGTGTAAATCATTAGAAAAAAATCATTGTCTGACATGCGAAAAAGATTTAATGAAAGATGCATCAGAATCTGGAACCAGTAATGAAACGTACATCAACTTGAGAGAGTACCCTCATTCTGATCCAGAAGTTCCATCAGTAATGTTCTTAGTCAGACCAACGGAACAGTTTGCAAAAGTAGTTAATTGTCAATTAGAAGCCTTTGACAAAATTTATTTAAAATTTTGGCATGAGCATGATCTTTTACTTAAGTTAGCTGAAAACGTAGAAGCGTACACTCATAAACAGTTCCCTGATTGGTTTGATCAAGAGAATGTCTGTTATGAGCACAGAGTACAAAAGCTTAAATTTCTTTTGTTAGTTAAAATTTATGCGAAAACTAGGGAACGTAACAATAATAGGAAAACTGCGTCTAAAAGACCGATTGCGACAAAATGTAGAAAGCTGAAGATTGTTCAAAATGTATAAATTTGGTAGTAACATTTTTTTGTAAATTATTGGAAAAAAATTGCTAAAACTTATAACTTCACTTGTTTAAAAAATATTTTACGTGAATTTTTTAATTATTAAATCTAGAGCGTGCTTTTCTAATGATAGTAACTGAGTTCCCGTTTTTTAATAATAATAATAATAACATTGTAATATATGTTCTGATGTAAATACATTGATCCTGTTCTAAATTATTAATATTTTGCGACTCAATTTTCCGTATTGTTTTGTAATTATAATGTATAAAGTTTGTAAATAATATAATTGTTATCCTTTTCAGGATACTTTTCAGGTATATTATACTATAAAATTGATTAGAAAATAATATTATCAAGGTAAAATAGAATATTATAAGAAAATAAAAAATAATTTAGCATTCCTGTAGCTAATAAGGTATTATCGTTTTCAGATAATTTTATTTTCAGATGGGGGGTGGTATTGGTTGCCTTCCCGTTGGTGCCCCCCGAAAACAAATGGACTTATTGTAATTGATAAATGCAATACAATAAGTTCCTTTGGCCAAACAACCAATGAATTATTTTTAAAATCATTCTGCTCAATGCAAAATGTTAATGAAATTTATCATTTATTTTATATAAAAATCTTTTTACATTTAAAATCTGATTTGTGAAAAGACAGATAAACAGAGCAACTAAAGATAGCCAAATACTTTAAAGCAGAAATAAAAAAGAAAAATGTAATTGGACTAATCTAATATTCTGATCGAGATAATATAATGCCCGGGGTTGTAAATTATACCATTATTAATTCAAAATTGAAATTTCAATCATTAATAAAAACCCGGGTTTAATTAATAATAAAAATTTCAATTGTTAAATAAGCCGTTAATTAAGTTCATATCGGTTAATTAATAATTAAAATTTCAATCGTTAATTAAGGCAGCGTTTAATTAAGAATTCATTTTAATCGTTTAATGGATTTTGAAGTCGAATGCGATATTCCCGAGCAGTAATTGTAAAGTCCTTGTAAAGAATCACGGCCGAAAACACGAATTTACGTCTATGTGTCACGATCGTCGAGTAAAAAAAAAGCTAAAAAGGCAATCCATTTAATCAGTTAAACTAAACATACATTTTAAATATTTTCTTACGTTATCTTTGATTGATTGTAACTTCCTGAAAAATCAATATTTTGTAAGGAATCAGGGCTTAAATTTTAGCTTTTACTGTCTATTTTTAGAGATTTGTTTCACCGTTTTCGTATTTTAAATAATTGAATTTAGGACTACGCTTTTACTGCAGAATCAGGTCCGAAGAAACTTAATTAAATACTGGTTTAATAAACGATTCAAACTTTAATTCTTAATTAGACGCTCGTTTAATTAATGATTGAAATTTTAATTCTGAATTGAACGCAGGTATAGTTAACGATTGAATTTTTAGTTATTAATTAAACTGGGGTTTAAATAACGATTGAAATTTTAATTTTAAATTAAACTGAGTAATTAATTGAAATTTCAACTAATATTATTCATTAGCTTTCAATGCAGCTGGATTGATTATTTCTCTACTAAAATATCGCTTTGAAAATAAGAAACGCAGCTTCAAAAATATTGAATGGTTCGCACGATATTATTTAAGAGATTATCGGAATTTTCTAAATTGTTTGCAACCATTTTGAGAAGTACGAAAATGTCAATATAAGAGATTTTTCGAAAGAATGTTAAAAAGTTTGCCTTCTCTTATATGATTAACGCCATTTAATAACTTTTTACATTTAAATATTTTGAAGAATTTATATGGAAAAGTCAGAAGTCTTGGCGATTACTTATATTTTAAATAGATTAAAAAATAGAGTATGGAAAACCGAGTAAATGACGAAATCGCTGTAAAAACATGTACATAATTATTTATTTTACAGAAGAGTTGTTATATTGAATAAAATATGATTTTTTCGAATTATTAAATTTCAACTCTACTAGAGTAAAAAATGTGTATAATATAATACCATTTTTTTATGTTATACACTATTATTGATTATAATTCAAAGGAAAATGGTGTTTTCATTAAGTCCCAAATGTGAATACAAATCTTATGCAGGATTATCTTTGAGGCTTAAATAAAACAATTTGAAGCACAAGCACATTTTTTGAGAATAGCCTTTATGCATTTTCGGCCGGTTAAAAATGCTTTTTATATTATATGCTTACTTGTTGATTACCACTTAATAAATAATATTAATAAAAACTTACTTTTAGAACAAATAACGTATGTTTTATAGGGATTAGAGAATGGGAATGAGAATATAATATTGATACACGCTTAACTAATAATAATAATAATTATTATTAAATTGTAAAGACTCTTCGCGCCGGTTTGCAATACAAACGATAAGGGCGCGACAGATTCGAATTTGAATCTCCCGCCTCACGCGCGGCGCCGGCGAGAGTCTAGTTCGCGCGCTGCCGCTACGTGGCGCGACCCCTCTCCGCGCGGCTCCCGCAGTCAACCCGGCGGCGCGCGGGGATATAGGCGCGCGCGACAGCAGCCCCGGCAGGCTTCTTTCGCTCGGACATCTTCCTTGCGTAGATGGTCTCTGTACCCTGCCTAGTTTACTGAGCTGAATAAAGATTCTCACTTTTGATAGTTAAATAATTGTTTTATTTAACGTACCCACGAGGTGCAAGGTCTTTTTACCCTTGCCTCGTTTTTGGTGACGGGATCACTCCTGATCCCCCCGACTCCTTTTCCTTCCCAATTACCTGGGTGGTGGCCGACACTAAGTTGGGCGGGCTTTCTCTCGTCCAGACTCAACCCTGAGTCGACGTGGAGGGGTCCGTGCGGTGTCCGCTCTCCACGCTACGTAGAAGCTACTTCGATGGATAACGGTCCCAGCGACCGGCACGGGGGACTTCGCCTCTGCGGGCATTCTCTGCTCTGCTTGCCGATCGGCGTTTGAGCGACCTTGCTCCGCCAATCTATCTGCAAGTTCGGCGATGGACTCATCTTATCCCCGCTCAAGGAGAGCAGCTCCGAGTGAGCAAGCACGGCTCGCATCTCGTCTTCGACCGGCGTGGGAGCGCTCATCGCTCCGCCGGTCCCTGCACACACTCTCTTAGAGTGTCGACGATGGATTCGCCGTCCGTCTTAACGCGCCTGTAATTTAAGTACAGCTCGACCCGCGCTCTATAGCGCCTCCTTGCGCTTTGAGCAGCCCTTGATGTAGGCAAGCTCACAGTTGGCGCTCCGCCGACCTTCGTGCGCTGTTCTACTCTTTTACCCGAGCCAACACGCCTGCATCAATATGTATTTCTGAAATTGAACTTGATTGGTCAACGATACTTTTTTATCCTGCTTAATCCCTAAAAAAGTTTATCTTGACCGTGATTGATTACATTTTACATGTAAATTGGATAGGGATATTATTGCAAAAAATAAATATAACGATATTTTTAATGAGTTTACTCTTGGTGAATTAATTTATTCAGAATATAAAATTTTCTTTAAAATATAAATTAAAACATCAATTCTACTAGAGAATGATAATTAAATGATAAAAAGGTGAAAATTCTGTATGTTGTGTTACAATAATGTAATGAAAAAAATTATGCACGAGAAAAAAAAATATTGAGTCGGGATTGAACGTGGATCCAAAAGATTACGGCAAAACTAGCCGCACGCCTTAGCCACCACGGCTACCGCTACGATGTCAATGTCTAACACTGAAATCGTTTATGTTCATCTTCTCCCCTTCGGCTTAGGTTGTGAATTAGAATTTGAGTTTTACAGTTTAAAGTTTATAATTTCATTAATTTGCGTGTATACAATATACAAATGCACGACCGAGCGGCGGTTGTCAGGCCGCTCGGCCGAAGTCGGATTGTTGCGAGAGAAGTAAACAGACGGCGAGCGCAGGGCGCGCCGCTGGGTCGCTCGTGTATACACATGACCGGTGCACGCGCACTGAGCCGCCGAGCCGTCGTCTCCCGCTTGCCACGCCCCGCGCCGCGTGTACACGTCTCAACGACCAATCACGAAATTGTGGACATGCTTCGCTACTTTCGCCGCGAGAGGCAGCAGCGCGCCGCGCGCAGAAGTCTGCCTCACTTTTTTCCGGGGCGCTGGCAATCTCTCTATTCATCTCTGCTACCATGATGTATATTTTCGACTAAAGTTCATTTTTCGAAAAGTCCAAGTAAAGAAAACATTATTTTTTCAAAAATTTATTCCTTGTGTACGTTTTCTTGTGGTCATTATTTTTAAATATTTAAAAAAGATTGCATACAAAAATTCTCTGCATATAAACATAAAAGAGATATTAATATACCAGTCAGATATTGCATATCTGCACTAAGAAAAATGGAAATTTTAATACAACTTTAGCAAAAATTACTATATTTTATATCAATTGTGAGATATACTCACTTTATGAAGAATTTTAATATGAGAGCTTTAAATCAACGGAAAGATTCTACATTGCTACCTCGTGTAGTGTTGTGTGACCTGTAATTATCAAGCATCAGAGCATTTATTGTTTTAAATGAGGAAGTTTTTTACGAAATGAAGACACCAATTGAAGCTGTCGATATATGTTACAAATGTATAAGAGGCCTGCTGAACATCAAAGATTTAGGCAAAACCTGTTCTCACGTTTGGCAATTCATTGAGGAATACGTGTTTAAAATAGAAGGCAGACTAAGCCGTTATGCCGCTGTATCTCACCTCGTAAGCAATACTATTAGATTAGAATCGATGGTTATTTCTAATTGAAAAAATTGTTATTATAAACGTTTAATTTAAACGCATGTTCGTCTTTATAAGGTATTGCATTCATTTTGTCTATTTTAAATTGCATGAAATCACACACGATTTTTTCTTTTTATAAGTTTTAGTATACCTCCTTTTCTGTTTTATTTAAGAATGTTATGTTATTGTAAATGTATATTAAGATACTACAAATTGGGTTTTTTCTCTGACAATTGGCATTTGCTTTTATATATATGTAAAACAAGTTTGGGCGCAATTTTCCGATGATGTCGACGTATGAGTTTGGTCGCTTATGTATTTAGTTATTATTGTATTTCTTATCATCGGCATTAAAATAAATTAATCTACATATATACAGTAGTAAATTGAATTTTTGTAAATATAATTCAGAAATACTATTTATAATAGTAATACTGCATATATTTAGTTTATTATTATTTTATTATAAACGCCTTATGTTTGCGAATATACTTAAAATGATTACTCGTCAAGAAAAAGATAAAAAATTTCTCGACTTTACATTAGATTTGTACAAAATATCTTCACTTTCAAGATCTGCAGTTCAGGATGTTATCGAAAAAGTTGATAACATTATAAGTGAAACGCTTATACCATTTCTAATTCAAGAAGTTGAAAATAGGATTAAAAATAATTGTTCTGAAAAGGTTTGTGGAGCTGTTCATATATTGTTTAATGAAAACAAGCATCAATTTACAAATATATAAACCGAACATTTACTTATTAAGGCTTACAAGCAAGTAAATTACTATACAGAATCTGAAAAGTTTGAAATTGGTCAAGAATCTATTTTTATAATAATAAACATGTATGAAATACGAGTTTCGAAAGAGCCGCGGTATGCTGTCCAGTGTCCGTTAAAAAATTCCTTAAAAAAATTGTTAGAAACCGATTACTTTCAGAAGAAAAATACATGTGCTCTAATTCTATGCAAGGGGAACTATGGAAAAAAAATATAACTATAACGACAGGCTATAACGACATTCCCGCTTCATTTATACACAGACGATTTTGAACCCGGCAATGCTCTAGGTAGCCACTCAGGCCAACAAAAACTCACAGGTGTCTATACGTCTCGCTTCCTTTCCTTCCTTCACATTTGGTTCACAAAAAAGAAAACATTTTACTTGCTACAATTTTTTACACAAAACATTGGAAACTATTTGGTAACGAGGTAGTTTTTAAAAAAGTCATAGAAGAAATGAATACATTGTCCGAGCAAGGAATCGACATCATAATCAATGGAAAAATGCAAACTGTATATTTTCAAATGACTTTAGTTTTAGGCGATAATCTGGGTCTGAATGCAACATGCGGTTTTGTACAAAGTAAAAAACGCGTACCTTTTACGGGCTTCCCTCTACTTCATTAGTCTATTAAAATCATTCTCAGTTGTAAGAGGTATTTAAAAAGCTTGTAGTAAACTTAAAAAATATTTTTAAATAGTGCAATCTCGTATCGCTCGTATCCCCCACCTAGCCGCCTACGTGGGTTTATAATTATTTAAATAATCGCCTTGCTTGCTGTTGCATATATCTACGTGATTCCCTTATATGCATAGACATCGTATCCCCCGGCTACTTAAGTTTAATAATAATTTAAATTATCATTTTGTTTACTTTTGCTCGTCTACGTAATTCCCTTATATGCGTGGACCTCGTATCCCCCGCCTACTTGGGTCTAACAATTATTTAAATAATCGCCTTGCTTACTGTTGTATGTCTACGTGATTCTCTTATATGCGTGGACATCGTATTCCCTGGCTACTAAAGTTTAAAAGTCTTTTTCTTCATAGTATGCGTAAAGTACGTCGATACGCATCATTTTCGGTGCGTAAAGTTGAATTCCATACATAGTGTACGTAAGGTTTCGCTTTACGTATACTATGCGTAAAATTCATCTTTACATACTTAAACGATGCGATGACGTGCTTTACTCATATTATTAAAAAAAATATTGTTCGTCACGCGGGCGAAATCTTTACGACCTCGTGATCGCTCACCACTCGGTCCGGCTGTGCCGACCCTCGTGTGTGTCGATCACTCGGTGTATAAAGTTGAACTTTACGCCCTAGTGACGAAAACTACTATTAAATAATCGTTTCGTAGACGAGCAAAATTATTTCAATAATAATCGCCTTACTTACTATTTCATGTCTACGTGATTTCCTTTTATGCGTGGACCTCATCTCCCCCTGTTTCTTGGGTTGAAACATTATTTAAATAATCGTTTTGTTTAGTTTTGTTCGTCTACGCAATTACATTATATACGTGGATCTTGTATCCCATCAAAATTAACGTTTTTGATATCATAGCCGTAAACTTTGATTTTACGGACTGTTTTTAGGCAGTATAATGCGATTTCTCGGACAGTCCCAAAACTCGATTTTACGGTCTGTTTTTATTTTATGGACACGGATCTGTAAAGTCGAATTTGACAACCAATAAAAACATTTGATAAAATCAAATTTTACGGCCTACTCGGATCGGCTGCGCCGGTCCTGGTGCACTGTGATCACACTCGGTCCGTGAAATCGCAATGTACGCCCTTCTGACGAAAAATACTATTATGAATCGTAGCTGATAAATTCTGTTAAAATAGTATTGTTTATTTCTACACTTTTATCCCACGGGTTCATTATAAATTCTAACATAATTTCAACAAGACTTTCCTGAAAAAATGGTTATTTTACACTAGTTATGTAAAAAAAAATCAAATTTCTTTCTTATCGCTATAAGTGATGTTTTGATTATAATAGTCTTAGCATTTATGCACGACACTATTACACAGCGCTAATATCGACAGTATTGCCAAATATTCTCACTGCGCCTACTTACCTCCTCTGTTGCCTACCTGCCCCGGTCTCCCCTACATGTATAATAAGTTATCAATAATTTATCTGATAGGAATTAAATATTATATCTGTGAAAGCTTGCGAGATATTATTTCAATGAATATGCATGGATAATCTGGATAATTATTTTATAATTTGGTCTAAAGAATTTATTTGGTCTATGATTACCCGGAAAAAATAGGGCATATAAATGTTTTTTTCCGATTAAGTATCGGTCAATGACTGGATTTTCAAAGTAGCTCAAAACTCAGTTGTTAGTAAATACTTAATCGGCGAAAAATATTTATACGCTTTTTCTGTTTCCGGGCCCTCAATTATTTTAAAACGTCTATTTAATTTATTGACGTAAGAGTCTGAGATTATAATTTTATATTTATTTAATAATTTGTATGACAAAGAAAACAAATGCTGCAATTAAAAATGCGCAGCACTTCCAAAATCAGTATAACTCTTACGTCTTGAATTTCCCAATTCTATGATGGGAGAGTAAACATATGAGGCTTGGAAGTTGAATTACGTAACAACACTTCTACTTTCAAAACAATGAATATTGTAACAAAGCTCAAAGCTGTCAAGTTACAACGACCATCTCTAGCGTTGTGAAGGTTATAATGTTGCTACCCGAGGCTTTAAGCTCGAAGAACTGACGCGTAAACAAACAACCGCTTCTACAATTTTGAATCACTGTGAGAGGAAAGTACTATGATTATACTTTCAACGAACTTCTTAACCCAGAGTTCAATTTATCGAAACGTGGAATATAAAAATTCTTATTAACCTGATAAAAACAGATATCTAAGCGTGACGATTAGAAAACATAGAGCTATGAGATTCTGAAATTTTTTTAAGTGTATTTATAACACACACACACATACACACACACACACACACACACACATATACACACACACATACATACACACACGCACGCACGCACGCACGCACACGCACACGCACACGCACACGCACACACACAATAAGTCCGAGTAATGTCAACAAAAAAATTGTCAGAATGCGATATACACAAGCACCATTCACTATGGCACTGTAGATACTGCAAAGACAAAACACAAGCGCTAACAGAAATAATAAAGACTGTACTAATTATGTCAGTACGCGTTAACGGGTGTTTAAATCGATTTTTTTTTCTTTTTTTTTTAATATTAATTATATACAAGATTTTTAATGAAATGCATTAAAAACTTATATCAAGTTGATTCTGTTATTAATAGATAAATTGGTATAAAAGTAACGGTATTGAATGTATACGTTCCAAAATTTGATGATGGATATGTCTCTGTAGGTAAATGGTTACCCGAGCGGAAATAAAATCAGTCCAGCTTTACTTGAAATCAGGCCTTGATCAAGCTTCTTGATCAAAGCCCAATCAGGATAGTGACGTTTTTTTATCAAGCCTTGAATTGACAAGTTATATTTCCCTGACGACCGATTTAATGATACTTCATAAGCTTATTATTTACAATAATTAATTATCGTTTTTTACATATATTTTTTTAAAAATACAGAATTTAATGTTTTTTTTTTTAATTGAAAGTTTTATTCACTGAGAAAGCGATGAGATTATACTTATCATATTTATCATATATTGTAAATGTTAACATACGTATTTTTAATTATGGCCAATTATAGATACAAAATGTTATATTGTAACAATTGCAATATAAACATTTGCTCATAAATGTATATCTTGTAACTGTTATAGTACTAGTATTCTTTGAAATATAGTATTTTTAATAATATCACTGCCTCAATAATGGAGTCTAGGTGGTGCGCACTGTAGGTTTTTGCGTTTAGATATCCGGGTTTCATCTAATACGTGGTCTAGGTGTTCGGAGTAGTCGATGATGATGTCTACCCCTATAGCCCCGAATATTTGAGGAATAGTCCCTCAATGTTCATTTGCCATTTTCGCAATTTTCGCTAATATTCCCTCAAGTTAATAAACATGAAAGAAACCCTGAGGGAATATTCCTGCAAGCCTTGATAACCGTTTTTCCATTGCTTTTGTAAAATGATGTATTGGGGTATCCGTAACAGTAATATTGCAGCAATATTCGTTCAATATTTGACACCGTCTGAGAAATATTATGTTTATAATTATACTTCTTGCAGATTTTTTGCAGATTTTAGAATACTGCATCCACATTCTCCTAAGCGTTAATACCACCAGAGGAACATTAAATTTGAAGTGTTTATGTTTTAAAATTAATCTTTAAAACTAAATTAATTTGCTTCACGCATATGTGGCGTAAAATTTTTAATGCTCGTTGTAAAGGGGATATCAAAAACAAGGCAAGCTTTGTAATTCGGACTCTTCGTAAACAGTCATTTGAACCAAAAAGAAGAAACAAAGAAGGGATGGTGGGGGCCTCCTCCGTCGCCCCCTACCAGTGAGGTACAGCCTGCCCGGATCACCGTCCAGGAGCCACTTACGTAGAAATGAATCCACGTAGGAAGAGCCTGGGCGATTCCCCATACCTCTCCTTGAAGAAGGAAATCAGAAAAGAGGAAGTTGTGCATTGACCTGTGAGGGCATTTCCACACTATCAGAAGATATAGAACAAAAACGGTTGTATGGCTGAACTACTATGTGGAGTGTAGAATGGGGAAAAACCTCGCAAGGAGTAAAAATCCATTTATCTTATATTGGTTGTTGAGACGCGTAGAATGACTTTATTAGGCAGAAAAATAGATGTGCAGTTTATATAGGTAGGTAAAGGTGATATGCGGCAGAAAGTTTAAGGAAAGTGATCCACCCAGAGCGAGACGCCGCGGCCGGCATCCGGTCCGGTCTGACATTCATCATTTCAACGGTTGTCTTATACTGCTTATATACTCTCGGCCATCCAGTGTATCCACAGAAAGCACTACCGACGCACCGCATAGCGGTTAAATAGCCGAAGCTTGCTTATCGAGCGCCGCCCATAACAAGTTCCCCTTGGTCACCGCTATGCGGCGCGTCGGTAGTGCTTTCTGTGGATACACTGGATGACCGAGAGTATATAAGCAGTATAAGTCAACCGTTCAAATGACTCTTTACGAAGATTCCGAATTACAAGGCTTGCCTTGTTTTTGATATCCTCTTTACAACGAGCACTAGAAATTTTACGCCACATATGCATGAAATAAATTAATTTCGTTTTAAAGATTAATTTTAAAACATAGACACTTCAACTTTAATGTTCCTCTGGTGTTATCAATGCTTAGGAGAATATTGTTGCAATATTCCAAAATCTGTAAAAAATCGGCAAAAAGTATAATTATAAACATAATATTTCTCAGGCATTGTCAAATATTGGACGAATATTGCTGCAATATTACTGTTACGGATAGCCCAATACATCATTTTACAAAAGAAATGGAAAAACGGTCATCAAGGTTTGCAGGTATATTCCCTCAGGGTTTCTTTCATGTTTATTAACGTTGAGGGAATATTAGCGAAAATTGCGAAAATGGCAAATGAATATCGAGAAAATATTCCTGAAATATTCGGTGCTATAGGGGTAGGTGTTGCGCTCCATAATATTTTGATTTTAGGTGTTGGAAGTCATCGAATGCCTTATGTACACTGAAAAACTTTCCGAGTAGGTTCTAACCTTCACACCGAGCAACAGCAGCGCTGCTATTCGGCGTGGTCAGTACTCTGAAGCGAGTAACAGCTGCGTGTTTTCGGCGCGCTCCGTACTCTTTTCCGAGAGGTTAGGTCACGCGCACACAGATCAGCGCTGTGGCTATACCGAATCTGAGTAACCACTACTCAGATCGGCGTAACTGTTACTCCAATGAGAAGTGTAGCTCCTGACTCCACGGTTCAGACCTCCATCTAGACTTGAAGAGTACCAGCTACTCCGAAAGTCTCTCAGTGTAGGTGTTCGGGGAGGTCGATGACGATGTCTAGGTGGTACGCTTCGTAGTTTTTTTCAACTTATTGTTGCAACACGTCGAATGCGTGGTCTAGGTTTCGCGCTCCGTAGTTTTTTGCGTTTAGATATCAGGACGCATCTAATAGGTAGTCCAGATGTTCAGGGTAGTTGATGATGATGTCTAGGTGGTGCGCTCCGCAGTTTTTTTTCTGTAGGTTTTGGAACGCATCAAACGCGTGGTTGGCTTGGTTGGTTGATTCTTTAGAGTGGCTGATAATGGAATTTATAGGTGATGCGCTCCGTACATTTTGGCTCTACGTGTTCGAACGTATCGAAAACATGGTATAGACGATGAAAGCAACGGAATGCATCATCTATACTGTCATCGGCTACCCGGCCGCCTAGACCACGCATTGAATGCATTCTCACACCTAGACGCAAAAACCTACGGTGCGTGCACGACCTTGACTCTCTCATCGGCTACCCGGAATTCCTAAAGCACGTATAATTGAATATGTTCTGACACCTAGACAAAAAATTACAGAGCGCGGCACCTAGACACCGTCATCGGCTATCCTGACCACCTAGAGCACGTATTACATGCGTTCTCATACCTATGATCACAAAAAACTACGAAAAGCACTACCTAACCTGTTTATCGGCTAACTCTCGCTGCACTACACCGGCTCATTTGAATATCATTGTAACTGTTACAATATCGACGTTCATTATAAATATATGTGAATTATCCCTGGTGAAAATATTTTTATGAAAAAGCAAGGGCGTGTTCCAAATCAGAAATTGTTTTCATTAAAGATCATCGATAAGCATGGAAAATAGGATTTATCCATTCTTTTTTATATTTATTAATCAGTTATTCATCAGTATTCATAAGGTTCATATTTCATTAGTTATCCATGAAACACTATGAATATAATAGGAAAAAATCATAAACTCAAAAAATTAATTAATATACGTAGTAATTTCATGAAAAAGTTACACTGAGAAAAAAATTGTGTAATTTTTATATTTTTTATAGGAAAATTTACTATACTGGAGGGGAATCTCACCACAAGATATCAGTTTAATAGTTTTTATAAAACAGTATAGTAATTTTTAGACTTTCTCGAAAAATTTCAGAAAAAAATTTTTTTCACCGATTTTATTCGTTTTATTAAGAACTTATTAAGAATAAACAGATATGATTAAATAATATTAAATTTAAACGATGAAAAAAATCTTGCCGGAATGGGGAATTGAACCTGAGCCTCCGAATTGACAAGCGAACTTCTTACCATTTGCGCTATTGACGAACACTTACATGATCTAATTCGAATCGTCTACATATGTTACAGTATAACAATACTTATAAAAGTGAATTGTTCTTATCAAACTTTAAAAACAAATTGGATATTAATCTATGGATAATTATTTAAGTGTTGATCAAAGTAATTAATAAAAAAACTTATTTATACTATATTTAAAGCAAGTTTTCTTCAACAAAATTGCAGGTTAGAACGAGTCGGCGTGATGTTATGTTGTTTTGATGGTAGCGCGCATGCGCAGTGCAGTGCGTACTCCTAAAATTACTATACTGTACAGGAAAATTTTTTATCCAGTATAATAAAATTTACTAGTTTTCTAGGTAAAATTTATATTAAAATTTTGTAAAATTTATGAAATCTAATTTTTATCATGCTGTTTAGTAATTTTTTCTACTTTTGTATAATAACTTTTATTAACTTTTTAGTAATTTTTTCATACTTTTAGTGTAAAAATTATTAGAATTTTAGTAAATATCTCACTAGTGCGATCTTGTGGTAGGATTCTTCGCACAGTATAGTAATTTTTCCTATAAGTATTGTAAAAATTTTAAAACTTTTTTCTCAGTGTATGAATAATAAATTCTAAAAGTAATTGTTACGTCCGGAGACGTATCATTTAAACATTCATTAAATAAAACGTAAATCAGTGATTTTTCAAGACACAGAATAATGTATACGCAGCACTTCGTTCGTGCGACATCGAGTTACCGACCTCGTATAATCAAGTTAAATGACGACTAAGCCCGAAAACACTAGTACCAATGCCAGCAGATAGGGAAGGGCTAAAATCAAGAACTTGCATCCCGACATCAAAATCCCCATAAGAACCGAGATAGGAGGATCAGGATGAAAAATTAATAGGTCAAATCAACGTTCGACCAGACAACCTCAAAAATGCTGAAAGGGTCATTTGAAACTTAAACCTGATAACCACTAAATCAAAGTAGAACTGACGAGTATTATTGTTATCGTTATTATTATTATTATCATTATTATTGTTATTATTATTATTATCATTATTATTATTATTATTATTATCATTATTTTTATTATTATTATTATTTTTACTATAATTATTATAATTCATAACCCGTATTATTATATTTTATCATTTACTTATCAATAAATTTTTGTAACGGGAAATCTCTGATGCATAATAACATTGTTGAATCTCTATGACATTCAACAGTCTAAGGGGGGAGGTGTTATGTCCAGAGACGTATTATAGATTTAGAATTTCATTCTGAAAGTTTATTCACATCAGATATTTCCTGACATATAAACCGTACCGTAGACCGTGTGACGTAGAGAGCCATCGACCTCCAGAAGACAGTGGCGTGCAAATTTTTAACAAATCAGCATTTCACAATGCTACCACTTAAATGCTACGCGTATAAGCCGCAACCGAAAATTTCTTAATAAAGATGATCTCAATTTATCATCTATAACCCAATTAAACCGCATAATAAAACTGCGAAATGCATCACGCAAGTCAGTCACAGCGTACAAGAAACCTGGCGAACTCCGTGTACCTCTACGACATCGAGAAGTTGAAACCGTAAGCCTTACACATCTAGTAAGCAGATTTTATAAGTTATTGAAATTGTAATCGTAAGCCTTACTCGTCTAGTAAGCAGATCGTATAAGTTATTTATAGTAAATTTATAAAAGCAAGTGTTATAGAAAAGAATTGTAATTGAAATTACAACGCATCGATCTACCAGAAGCCAGCAGATTGTGTTGGTAATAAATTATTGTATTTTATATAATAAACCTACATAAAACCAATTACTACTTATTTCCACTTATTTCCGGACTTAACAGTGGTTCCGGTACGAATCGAACATTAATTCACTAGACTGTTTAAAATAAAAGAATAAAAATAACTATTTTTCGGAACGTCAAATTGGTTCCGGTACGAATCGAACGTAAGTTCACTAGATTTATACGAAAAAATAAGACTGAAATGAGAGGAAACGAGTAGTATTTGAAAATTACTAAAAATATCACTACTAACTGCTTCCGAGCTTCTCGTTTTGCAGTAAGAAGTTGAGAGGATCATTGCAGCATGATCGTTTAAACTTCTGAAGATGAACGTGTACGGCTCGTCCAGATTACTAACATATTAACAGATAAATAAAAAAAAAAAGGGAAAATAGACGATGTTATAGAAATAGGGAAAGAAGAAAGGATAACCCAAATACAAATAACGTAAACGAATATAAAAAAAAGATTTCACATAAAGATAAAATCAAAATAAATCAAAATATATAAGTAAATAGCATCACGCAAATATATTTAACAAACAAGAAATTTAAAGTGAAAAATTCATATAGGGAAACATTAAGAAACAAATAATTAAATAATATCAGTAAAAACAAATAACTAAAATATTAGTGAAAAAAAAATAAACAAATGAATAAATAAATAAAAAGAAATTGAAATAAATAAAACAAATCCAACACGAAGGAGAAAAATGAAATAATAATACAAAATAATGATCATTGAATGGATAAATATTATACATAAACAAGAAATAAGAATATCAGAAATCAAATTACACGAAAAACATTAAGAATAGAGATATAAAATTGGCAAATAAATAAATAAATTGCCAAATAAATAATACACAAAAAAATATATAGTTGAACAAATAATAAAAGATATTTAAAAAGAAATATTAAGTATACTGATACATAAATAAAAAGAATAAAGAACAAAACATAAGAAACGAATGAAGAGAAATAAATAAAGGGAAATAAATAATAGAGAATTTACACAATACAAAATAGAAAACATATGAGAGATATAATCAGAGTATAAAATAATCAAGTCATTTTTTATCAAAATAAGGAAATCAAAATAATAATAAAAAATAACTAAACAAACGAAAAGTATTACAATAAAAGTAAGAATATTATAATGAAGAATCATACAAAAAAAAAAAGATTACAATAAAATATTACATTGCAAAAGGGAATATAATAAAATAAGAAAATGAAAAATATTTAAATATAATATAAAAAATAAACAACACTCAAACGAGAAAATGAAAGTAAGACAATAATAAACAAAATAAAAGATAAATTCAAAAATAAACTACAATAATAATTACGAACATTTAATAAAATGAAAAAACCATGATGAATAATCAAGCTAATACATTTTATAATTTTAAACAACAAAACCATTATTATACTAAAGTATTTCATTGTCAAATTTGCCGAGATCAATATCACGAAGCATTGTTTTGCTCTAATGCAGTTTGTGTTTATTGTAAAAGTAAAGATCATATATCTTATTTTTGCAAGAATGCTAAAAATAAAATAGAACTTTTTTGTAAACTCTGTAATCACAGAGGACGTTCTGTAGAGAAGTGTACATTTAACCAAACAAATGAAGATTATTGCCAATACTGTCAAATGATAGGACATGCAGCTACTCAATGCCCTGTTATAAAGAAATATGAACTTGATTGTGAGTATTGCGGAAGGACGGGTCACTCAACTAAAAACTGTCTGTCAGCAGTATGTATGAAATGCAATAAACTCGGGCACTAGATAAAATACTGCCCTATAAACGAAAAAATAATGTGGTGCGCGTTATGTAAGGAAGAAGACCACGATTCATCAGATTGCAAGCGTGCGATTTTAAGAAATAGAATAATTTATCAAATTTGCAATAGAATCGGACATACAGCAAAGTATTGCACAGAAAGAAATGCTCATTCTCAAAATAGCACAAACTACAAAATTTTAGAAAATAAAGAAATTCATCAATTACCAAATACTACAAGAAATTATAACCGATTCATTAACAAAACTCAAGAACAAAATTACAAGCCAAGAAACACGATTTTTAATAATCAACAATCCAATACAGTAAATAGAAAAAGAATTCAATGTGATTATTGCAAAAGAATTGGACATGACATCGACAACTGCAGAAAACTTAAAAATCTTATGATGCAATATAATGCAATAGGAAATCATTGTGATATTTGTAAAAATCCAGATCATACTACTGAAGAATGTGAGGAAATCAAACAATATCCAAGTATTAATACTGATGAATCATACCATAATGTTACAAAAGAAACAATTAACGAATCAAAAATTCAGAAAAACAAAGTTAATACAACGAATATTGAAAGGTATAATGGTAATGAACTAATTACAGAAAATAAAGTAAATAAAATTAAACAGGAAACTAATATCATAGAGGAATCTACAATAATTAATGATGATAAAGAAATCAATTTAATTATCGTACCTTTTATAAAAATACATGAAATCACTGATGAACCAAAAGATAATAATATGATTATAAAAAATCATGGAAATATTAATGAAATTAATTTTATAGACTTTAACGAAATTTTCAAAAATAATCATGAAATTGAAGAAATTATGGAAACAAATTTAATTGATTCTATTGAATCTACTGTAAAAAATTATGAGACTAATGAAGAAATGAATTTCAACGAATCTAATTTAAAAACTCATGAGGATTGTGATGAAATTAATGTAATTGATTTTAATGAATCCAATATAAATAACCAAAAGAATGAAATTTCGAATGAAAATAATAAAGAAGGTAATAATTCGTTGGAAACAGTAACTTTTTATGATGATCTTAATGTCATTTTAGACATAACTTTTGCTTTAGCTGAACCATTTTCCGAAGATGATCAAATGGAAACTAAATTCCAACAAAACTCGCTTGAAAATTCGTTAAAAGAGAATATAGCATCAATACATTCAGAAGAGTCTTTATTAAATGATACAAAACATCTAAAGAACTTATTAAATAATAGTAAAGTAGTTTTCGAAAATGAAAATCAACCAAAAGATATGTTTGATAATCAAAAACTAAAAAAACATTTAGAGAATAAAAGTCATCTAAAAATATTTGATAATCAAGAACACCAAGAACAGCTTGACAATAAAAATCAACTAAAAGAAACTTTGGGTAATCAAGATCATAACGTAATAATCAATCTAAATACAAATCCTAATAAAGTGCACCAATTTAACTATCCTATCAAAGTAAAATCTAATAAAAACGTCAGAAAACTAAAATGGATATCTAATTATAAAAAATATTTAAAAGAATTATCAAAAATTACAAAATTAAAATTAAAATCTAAAGGTTACTACAATAAATTTGCTATCAGAAAAAGGTTTAAAAAGGGAGACAAAACATGGCCTATTAAAGAACCAAATATGAATAAATTTCAGAAGGATCAGCATAATAAGAATTTTCAACGCTATTAAAATGAACAAAATAATATCTTAACTAATTATGAAAAACAAGCAAAGCAATATTATAACAAATAATAACATAACATTTTTGTTTTAGGATATGGACAACATACTCAATATTAACATCTATCATAATCTCTTCTTATTTTTCCAAATTTAATACAGGAATGGAGAATTATAATTGCAGCTGAACTTTTCCATTTGAAGCAAAACCATCCTACTTCTTGGTCAACTAATATATAACCCTAAGATGATCCAGATTTTACCAAATATACAATTTAAAATTATAACCACTTATCCGTTTATCTACAATTGTTCGTATCAACTTGTCAGTATTTTATGAAAAGCAACTATATTCCCTAAGAAAGCTAATAATTTTAGAAAAATGCGATTGAAATAAGATATACTTGAATAATGAAATTTTAGAAATAATACATAAATATTGCGATTAGATATTAATACAAAGTAACTTTGGTCTTATAACAATCAAACAATCAAAAAAATTTGACATGTGAAAATGATGTGTTATTAAATAATAAAAATATATAAAGTAATTATTTAATCACAAAGTAGAAAACATTACAGGGACGAATTAACTTATGATCAATTTAATAGCTTATGATTTTATCTTTGAATAACAAAGTATAGAACTAATCCAAAAGGAAAAGAAGTAGAACCCATTCCTAAACGTTTTAACGTATGATAAAAAAAAAGATAATAATAATTTGACTAATTTTATGCAAAATTAAACTGTATTTACCTACAAAAAAAAAAAAGGAAAAAAAAAGAAAAAAAATTGTTGATACTCATCAAAATTTATTAAAGAGTTTCAGAACAAAAAAAATTATTCAGGTAGCTACGTTCACATTGCTAAGATTAAATAGAATATATGTATTTGGAATGATCAGTTCTGTCGTATACTAACATGATCATCCTATATAAGATACACTATTCTGCACTGTATTGAGTATGTAAAACATTTTTCTACTCTAACAGATTGCGTATTCTTTAAAGCAGATATGTGAATGCTACCTATGCCGAAACAAAAGTTCAAGTTCTAAAATGAACTTTTGAAATGGCTGAAAGTTTTCAAACAAAGGTAAAATACAATGATGCATAAAAGCAATAACAAGTCAAAATTTATCAATATCATTTCAATTATTCACTTCCTTTTTACGAAAAAAACCTACACCATATATAATTGTATTTTTCTTTTGGAAATAATTATAATACGATTGTTAAAATAATTTTGTTATGATAACATCAAAAGCCCTTTAATGTTATTCTACTTAAACAAAGAGAGGAAAGAAAAAACACATGCCTTGCCAAATATCTAAGCAGGAAGGGAAGTGAATGATCACTTGAATCATTCCCTATATATTTCTCATCGTTTATTTACTAAAAATAAAAAAATTATTTAATAAGCACATTATTTCTAAGCTTAATTAATGAATGACTATTTTATGTAAATACATGTATTATGTTATATTAAAACATTATTCAAGGGATACACTATGAACCGTATAATTGCATGTAATATTAATATAATCAGAATTTCTACATTATTCAACTCTACCAAAACAAAATCCCTTGAGCGTTAGGTCCTAGGGCTTGGGATTTCTCATTTTTATGGTCAGAGGAAGTGCTACGCTCAAGCAGATGCAATTCCAGGACCCGAAGGTAGTGCACTCTCCTGGTTAGTTGTTACTTTCTAATAGCTTTTGTCACATTTTGATAATTATCTCTTGAATCTTGTATACACATTGGAGAATCAAATCAGAATATTTCTATATGTTATTTTCCAGTAGATGACGCTTGACACTTGTAGATTTCCATTTCTTCAGACAGTTGTCTATAATATGCGAAAGTATGTTTTTGTATAGTACCAACATATGGACAAACGACAGGAGCTTTGAATTCAAAATTAGCGTAAAATAAGAGAAAGATTCATGAAGGTGATCTTGAAAACTTGTATTTACAGAGGCTAAAAAAAATGTTTTAGAAAAACCACATTCACAACCTATAAAGTAGTATATATATATTTTTTTAATATTCATTCTCATGTGTATTAATTTTCTGAACAAGTAGGGGCAGCGCGGCTACTACGCCAGCGCGGCTGCTACGCCACTTACCGACAGAGCAGACTTACCGACCGAGTAGCGATATAATAATCATGTGATGGTAAAAATGGTTAAAATCTGAGCGCGTGTACGCCACTTATCGACCAAGCAAAGAATTACAAATTGATTAGTGATATGTTAACCCTGTGATGGTAAAAATGTTTTGTAACAGTGCGATTTTACCATCACGTTAATGACTCAGTAGCATGGCCAGACTATGGTACACCCATGGCTATAGTAAGAGCGTATAGTAGACCGATAAATCCGAAAGACACGGCCCGTGTCCCAGCGTGCAGGGAGTATAGGGCATATGTATGCGTCATTTAATTTGAATCGCATGGGGCATGGGGCATTCATGTGTGGGGGTGAAATAAATAATACGTTTTTTTTCATTCATTCATTTATTTATAAGTTTATAATAATCTATTGAAATCTTTTATGTTTCTCGGGAAAGGAAGAAGTATTAGAAGAAAATTTATTAATAAAACTCTTCCACTGTGCTTACCTTGCGGCGAGATTAGTGACTTTACGATTTTTTATCTCATCAAGTGTATTTCAGCTGTAGCATGCTGAACTATCGCATCTCTTCTTTGTTCCGATATTCGTATAGAAGCCTTATCGCTATTAATTCTAAGAACTCCAGAGTATTGTGTTCTCCTTATCCACGCTTTTTCGTCTCAGTTACAAAATTAAAAAACTTTAAATTATTAATAAAAATTTACAACGCCATTGGACTCGTAAGAGGTGTTCTCGCAAGAGAATCAAAAGTCGATTATTTTTTCGATATACTTAAGGGAGTTCTATGGTAACTACACTAGTCAAAACAAGTACACATTTTATCTCTTGTTGATTTACTTTATTACAGATGTTGTTATTAATAAACTTACACTAAATACCAATAATATTTTTATTTTAGATAATTATATCTATTTTAATAGTCTTAAATATCGATATAAAGTTCCATTGAGAAATTGACTCATATTTTGATAAAATTAAAAAAAAAAGTGGTGATAACATTTATGTTAAATGGTTAGGTTTTGATAATTCGCATAACAGTTGGATTAAAAAAACTGATATATGAATAAATAAAATTATATATAAAATATTATTCTATTATAGTTCTTATTTCTTTTATTTAATACCCATTTCCTTGCATTTTTTTAAAAGTACTGGCATCAAAACTTCATGAGTCTTATCGATTCTTCTTTTAAAACGCTCTCGATCACGAGCTATTTGCTTCCATTCTCCACAGCGAGCCTTATGATAGGCAAACGTATATACATACATTATATGGACTGTAGGCTTTTCTTTAAAATTTACTTGCTTTTTCCTACACGGAGAAAGTCTGAAACAATTAATTGCTACATTTAAATGTATAGAATATTAATTAAAATGTATACGTTTAAATGAAAAGATACATACCCATCACTTATTTTATAATGACCCCATGCTAAAGTATCTATATTGTTATCCTGAATGCATCTTTTATTATCATATGGGTTCAAAGCAATCTTAAGTTGTTTTATAGTTTCTACATTATGCAATCGTGACCTTATAACATATTGCTCACGTTGTTGAATACATCAATTTTTTAAACAATTCTCGTAATTATCAAACGTTATGGTATTTTTAACGACAGAACCTTTGATACCTTTTATCTTTTTCATATACCATCTACACGAGTACTATACATCTTACTTCTTAAACCAATAAACTCAGTCAGAATTTGCCCGTTACATTCATCTTTCATAAGACCAACAACTTTTTTATTTACACGAGGCATATAAAACATGTTGCTATCAGCGTAATCAGAAGTATCAAACATATGAAGATTTTTTTTCATATCACTATAAAAATCCTCACATTTGATAATATAAATTAAACTATCTGTATCCGTATAAAGAAGTTTACAATTTTCTTTATAATTTTTTTTCATATAATCATAATGAAAATCATAAATAAGAGTCTTAGAAATATCTAAGACAGAGAGTCCAATGTAAATAGGTTTATCCAGTAGTACTTCAACTTTTTTAAGTTGAATAGCTACTAAATTTTTACTGAAAACCAAACTATTATTGAAAAGGGGACTTGATATTTGTGCTTCAATACCATATCTTCCATCCCACTTGGTGAGAAGTTTAACATCTACACGTTTTCTAACATTCTCCATTGTTTTGCCGTACACAGCATTATTCATTAGTTTAAAAAGATTTTTTTCAAAATCATTTTTAGCTAAGGCTCTCATTTTACTATTCAACTCTATATACGGCTTAAGCCATGGAGATTGTTTAAATCTTAATATTTTATGGATTTTTGTAAGGCAAAGGCCATTTTTTACAGCTTATTTTAGCGACCGATAATGTATAACATAATTTTTCTTAGATGAGAGCGTTGCTAGAAGTTTTTCTTGTTTAGATCCTGGAGGTTTTGCTTGCTCTGGGCAAAAAGGTAAATCATTATGAATATCATGTATTTCAGATAGATATTATAAATCCACTTCTAAAATATAACCATAAGGTGCATTATCATCAATGAAAAAATTAAAATCTTCACAATTCTCAATCCATTCGAAGCCGTCATAAGGAAGGTATTGCGTTATAGCCCATCCATATAAATTATTAGCATCTAAGTACATGAGATAAACATTTTCATTATTTTCATTATAGTTTTCACACATATACTTATGATTTGCAGCTGCATATCGATGTGAGCATTGACTTAAACCTCCCCTAATACCTCTTTCTACAAATAAAATCATATCAATATCAGTTAAGAGTTTTAATTTTATACCAGTATACTTCAGCATAGCATCCCATGCAAAGCCAGGCATAGTATAGTAATGGGCAGGATCTAAATCATATGCTTTAATACTTTCATCACGAAAATTTTCAAAGACATCAGCTAATAATAAAACATCTGTTTTCAGATAAAGATCTGAATATTCTCCAAGATTATGCCTTTTTATACTTTTTTATCATAGTGACACCTTTTATGTCTTAATGTACCCATTTTGTATAATAGTGACCCCTTTTAATACTTTTATGTCATAGAGTGACACCTTTTTTATGTCATAGAGTAACACCTTTTTTATGTCATAGAGTAACCCTTTTTTTATGTCATAGAGTGACATCTTTTTTATGTCATAGAGTGACACCTTTTTTATGTCATGGAGTAACACCTTTTTTATGTCATAAAGTAACACTTTTTTATGTTATAGAGTAACATCTTCTTTATGCTATAGAGTAACACCTTTTTTATGCTATAGAGTAACACCTTTTTAATATTATAGAGTAACACCTTCTTTATGCTATAAAGTAACACCTTCTTTATGCTATAGAGTAACACCTTTTTTATGTCAGAGTAACACCTTTTTTATGCTATAGAGTAACACCTTTTTTATTCCATAGAGTAACACCTTTTTTATGCTATAGAGTATATGCGCTGCCCATCACTACAGAGACTCAAGTTTGATGTGTTGAAGCAACTATGTCCACATCATAGACTTGCTTACAAGGAAAATTGTGCACATAAGAATATACTATAGTTCATAAAATGTTATCATTATAATAAGTCATCGCTGGAACGATCCACCTTTAAGAAGAGATTGTATACAATATACGCTTAATGCTAATATAATATGAAAAACTTACATGAAACTTGTAAAAATTATGTTCAATAAACTTTATGAATATCCTATATTACGTGAAACTTATAAAAATTATGTTTAATAAACTTCATGAATATTCTACGTAACTCTATTACTTTCTTTTACCCATATCTCGCTAAGGAATAAAGATAAGAAGCGATTATAGGGACTGTCGCAAATCATATTCATGCCTATAACAGTATTTTTAATCTCGATTTTTCAACTTGTCAGCCACTTTTATAATTTAAGAATTATAGATTGTATTACTCTATATTAAATTTTAAGTTTTTTTTTCTTTTTAAAATGATCAGTTTAAATTTTTAATAGTTATTTTTTTATAATAAATATCTTATAAAATTTCAAATCATATTAAAAATAAGGCATACATCAGTTTCATAGTTGTAACAGTATTTTTTTATCTCGATTTTAAGATAATATTAAACATGTATTAGTTTTAAGTCTTCTTATTTATTTTTTGAGAATCAAACTTGTTCGTCACTTTATAATGTAAGAATCATATGTTATATTATTACATTGTATTAGTTTTCAAGTTTTTATTTTTTAAATAAACATTTAATCTAATAACATTTGTTGATCTTAATATTCCTGAAATCCCTTCTTCAAATCCATTCATTTACCTCCATTTTATTTTTTACAACTTTAAATTTGAGTAACAGTCACATCATACATGCAAGCTACATCGAAACCCCCCCCCCTCTCTCTCTCTCTCTCTCTCTCTCTCTCTCTCTCTCTCTCTCTCTCTCTCTCTCTCTCTCTCTCTCTCTCTCTCTCTCTCTCTCTCTCTCTCTCTCTCTCTCTCTCTCTCTCTCTCTCTCTCTCTTCTCTCTCTCTCTTCTCTCTCTCTCTCTCTCTCGCTCTCTCTCTCTCTCTTTCTCGATAGCTTTTGAAAACAATGGGGACCATTGACATGGATATACCTTTAAAACTGCGTTGTGTGTATGTGAATTATTTATAAACATTAATAAACTCCTACCAGTCATACTTTATGCAATACACATGCTGAGATTTTATACATATTAAACTGGAATAAATGGAAATTGTGTTTAGGTCTACAGCTCGCACACGGCTAAGTCCATTGGTGTTGTCAATTAAAATTTTTATTAATAATTTAAACATTTTTATTAATAATTTAAAAATATTTGGATCGGGCGGCGAGGCGCGATGAGATGGAACACACGCGCAAGATGATATTTGTACCAGAAGGCACGTTTCAACCTGCACATCATGCGATGACGTCTAGCATATCGTCGGAGTTTGCATCAGCGTCCACCCCGTGAGCACATTTTCTTCGAAAGATTACTGAGATTTAAAATACACATCTTATGAAAAAATGGTGGGCATCGAAAAGACTAACGGCACTATGCACTCCAGATGTGAAAAACTGTAGCTCGCGTTAAGGGAGTTCTATGGTAAACAGAAATAATGCTAAGACAATTCTGAAATTTCGCACATTGGTTAACTTTTACATGAAAAACTCTCATATAAATTTTTAGAAGGCTAGGCTACCTAGAAGTCAAGAAATAAATGTTTTAATTTTTCACTTTTTAACATGGGCTCTTATGGGAAATCACGATTTCGTTGTGTTCATTTGCGTATAAGAAAGAAATTAACGCTAAGATATTTTTGAAAATTTATGTAATAGAAAGACAAATATCTTATGAAGATTTTAAAATCGAGATAAAAAAATACTGTTACAACTATGAAACATGTATGCCTTATTTTTAATATGATTTGAAATTTTATAAGATATTTATTATAAAAAAGTAACTATTAAAAATTTAAACTGATCATTTTAAAAAGAAAAAAAAAACTTAAAATTTAATATAGAGTAATACAATCTATAATTGTTAAATTATAAAAGTGGCTGACAAGTTGAAAAATCGAGATTAAAAATACCGTTATAGGCATGAATGTGATTTGCGACAGTCCCTATAATCGCTTCTTATCTTTATCGCTTAGCGAGATATGGGTAAAAGAAAGTAATAGAGTTACGTAGAATATTCATGAAGTTTATTAAACATAATTTTTATAAGTTTCACGTAATATAGGATATTCATAAAGTTTATTGAACATAATTTTTACAAGTTTCGTGTAAGTTTTTCATATTATATTAGCATTAAGCGTATATTGTATACAATCTCTTCTTAAAGGTGCATCGCTCCAGCGATGACTTATTATAATGATAACATTTTATGAACAATAGTATATTTTTATGTGCACAATTTTCCTTGTAAGCAAGTCTATGATGTGGACATAGTTGCTCCAACACATCAAACTTGAGTCTCTGTAGTGATGGGCAGCGCATATACTCTATAGCATAAAAAAGTGTTACTCTATGATATAAAAAAGGTGTTACTCTATGACATAAAAAAGGTGTCACTCTGTGACATAAAAAAGATGCCACTCTATGACATAAAAAAAAGTGTTACTCTATGACATAGAAAAGGTGTTACTCTATGACATAAAAAAGGTGTCACTCTATGACATAAAAGTATTAAAAGGGGTCACTATTATACAAAATGGGTACATTAAGACATAAAAGGTGTCACTATGATAAAAAAGTATAAAAAGACATAATCTTGGAGAATATTCAGATCTTTATCTGAAAACAGATGTTTTATTATTAGCTGATGTATTTGAAAATTTTCGTGATGAAAGTATTAAAGCATATGATTTAGATCCTGCCCATTACTATACTACGCCTGGCTTTGCATGGGATGCTATGCTGAAGTATACTGGTATAAAATTAAAACTCTTAACTGATATTGATATGATTTTATTTGTAGAAAGAGGTATTAGGGGAGGTTTAAGTCAATGCTCACATCGATATGCAGCTGCAAATCATAAGTATATGTGTGAAAACTATAATGAAAATAATGAAAATGTTTATCTCATGTACTTAGATGCTAATAATTTATATGGATGGGCTATAACGCAATACCTTCCTTATGACGGCTTCGAATGGATTGAGAATTGTGAAGATTTTAATTTTTTCATTGATGATAATGCACCTTATGGTTATATTTTAGAAGTGGATTTATAATATCTATCTGAAATACATGATATTCATAATGATTTACCTTTTTGCCCAGAGCAAGCAAAACCTCCAGGATCTAAACAAGAAAAACTTCTAGCAACGCTCTCATCTAAGAAAAATTATGTTATACATTATCGGTCGCTAAAATAAGCTGTAAAAAATGGCCTTTGCCTTACAAAAATCCATAAAATATTAAGATTTAAACAATCTCCATGGCTTAAGCCGTATATAGAGTTGAATAGTAAAATGAGAGCCTTAGCTAAAAATGATTTTGAAAAAAATCTTTTTAAACTAATGAATAATGCTGTGTACGATAAAACAATGGAGAATGATAAAAAACGTGTAGATGTTAAACTTCTCACCAAGTGGGATGGAAGATATGGTATTGAAGCACAAATGTCAAGTCCCCTTTTCAATAATAGTTTCGTTTTCAGTAAAAATTTAGTAGCTATTCAATTTAAAAAAGTTGAAGTACTACTGGATAAACCTATTTACATTGGACTCTCTGTCTTAGATATTTCTAAGACTCTTATTTATGATTTTCATTATGATTATATGAAAAAAATTATAAAGTAAATTGTAAACTTCTTTATACGGATACAGATAGTTTAATTTATATTATCAAATGTGAGGATTTTATAGTGATATGAAAAAAAATCTTCATGTGTTTGATACTTTGACTTTCGCGCGTTGAATGAAAAAACGATTGCCTCCGTGTATCCTCTCCCTAATATAACTGAAATCCTTGACCAATTAGGTAAAAGCAAGTACTTCTCTACCCTCGATTTAGCTTCAGGGTTTCATTAGGTTCCTATAGACGCCGCAGACGCTCCTAAAACCGCTTTTTCTACGCCGTTTAATCATTTACAATATAAAAGGATGCCTATGGAACTGAAGGGCGCCCCCTCTACTTTCCAATCGCTTATGGATAAGGTCCTTACCGGGTTGCAAGGTATTGAGTTATTTGTTTATATGGATGATATAGTGGTATATGCTGAATCTCTTGAAGATCATTCTCGTAAATTAAAGAGGCTTTTTGGAAGATTAAAGATAGCCGGCCTCACCTTGCAGCCTGACAAGTGCCTTTTTTTGAAAAAGGAAGTCGTCTATCTCGGTCACATAATCTCGGAACAAGGTGTAAGACCCGATCCTCGGAAAACACAGGCCGTATCGGATTTTCCGCGTCCAATTAACGCTAAAAACATTAAACAATTTTTGGGGTTAGCCGGATACTATCGTCGGTTTATCCCTGACTGCTAAAATCGCTAGACCGCTTCATTATCTCTTACAGAAAGAAATTAAATTCACGTGGGGAGAAGCACAAGAAAATGCTTTTATTACTCTTAAACAAAAACTTTGCTCTCAACCCTTATTACAATACCCGAATTTCAACTCACCCTTCGTAGTAACCACGGACGCGTCGGATTTCGCTTTAGGTGGCGTATTAAGTCAGGGGCCCATTGGAAAAGATCCTCCAATCGCATATACATCTAGAGCTTTAGTAAATGCCGAGTTAAATTACACTACTACTGAGAAAGAGCTTTTAGCAATAATTCACGCGGTAAAACAATTTAGGCCCTATTTGTACGGCAGAAAATTCACGTTAGTAACTGACCATCGACCTTTATTATGGCTTCATAGACTAAAGGATCCCGTCCAGAGAATAGCAAGGTGGAAAATATTGCTAAGAAAGTATGACTATGATATCGTACACAGACCAGGTAAAATCAACATGAACGCGGACGCACTGTCCAGGAACCCCATAACCACCTTCCCTATACCTCCAAATCGAGATAGTCTCGGCTCGGAAGAACCTTTTTCTGAATTAGAAATAGAAAATGTTTTTCTCGTCCATAAAGTAGAGTTAACCTCTGAAAATCAAGGTTCCGAAGGCGCCGAGAATCCCGAAATTCTCCGCCCTTTGACTGAATCAGACAACGGACGTACGGACATGGACGGGCTTAGCTCTGCCTCTTCCTCGGAAGAGAGCAGCGGTTGCACGTATACCGTGGCCGAGGTAGCTTTAGAAAATGTCCGGTCGCGGGGGTCGCAGCTGTGGTCCTCGATAGACGGGGAAAGTAGCTTTAGGGAATACCCCCTTGCAGGGGCTAATTGTGGGGTTGCTTGCAATTCTGCAGTTGCTTCCTGTAAGGGTCCGGTTGCACGTATATCGTGGCCGTTGCCCTCTGCAGAGGATGTAGATAGGGGGTTCCAATAGTGGAACCTACGGTCATGAGTGACGACCTTGGGCTCCGCACGTGCTGGGGGGCCCGGGGACCTACAGGAAAATTCCTATCAAGAAATCCCGACAGGGCGTAGGACTCTCATACGTGTTGCGGAGACGAAAGAAAGCCCGGGGCCTACAGGAAAATTCCTATCAAGAAACCCTGACAGGCGACTGTTTTCCAGCTGTGATTTCTGTGACCGTGGTTCTCTAGCGTGTCGGGGGGCTCGGGGACTAGATGTGGCCCTGGAGCGTAGGACTTCCGCACGTGATGGGAAAGATAGGGCCAGGGACCTACAGGAAAATTCCTATCAAGAAATCCCGTCTGGCAAAAGTAGGGCTCCCAATATACAGACAGAGGTTCGAGGGGTAATTGCTCTCCGAGAATCAACAACAGATGACGAATCGACCAATGACAAAACCCCTAATGAAAGTGTGTCTGACGTTGATGTTGATGTGGAATTTAAGATTGTTAATATTAAAACTTGCAAGATAAAGGTTAGCATAGACCCCATGAGTCCCTGTTCCAAAGAAGTTGAGAAAGAATTCCGCCAGGAAGCAATGATAATGAGTGATAATCCGGGGAAATCTTGTATGAGCAAGACCCAACCTATCCCGATTGAAAAAGGCCCCGTTTTAACAACCCCGTCCCTTGCGAGCCACCCCGAAAGAGTCCTCGTGATAACTTCTGTCGAATATTCCCGAGATCAGCTTTTGATGAGAAAAGATAATATCGCGCACTTCATGTCTGTCGATTGCAAAATAAGTACCCCTATTGGCCAACAGTTAGCAGATTTAGAAATGATAAATATCGAAAAATTAAAGACAGAACCCATTGGTATAGGCGCGGTAGTACAGACAAATTTATCTAATGGAAAGATTATATATTCATTATTTATAAAGGAAAAGTCGAACGAGATAGCTACCGCGGCCATGATAGTTCAATGCTTAGATTCCCTCCGAACCGCGATGATTGAGGAGAAAGTAAATTCGGTTAGCATATCAAAAGTTGGGGACGGGTTGAAAAAAAATCATTGGTTACCTATAGAAATAACTTTGCGAGCGCATTGGAAAACCGGACCTCCGAAACTAACTATTTGCACGGGGGAAGTAATTGTCCCATCTCCTGACGATAGACTAGGTATTATTGGCGAAGCCCACGATTCAGCTATTGGAGGCCACAAAGGCATCGCGAAAACTTATCACCGCGTACGCGAACGATACTTTTGGCCTGGAATAAAGGAAGATATATCCGAATATGTTAGAACTTGCGAGGAATGTCAAAAAAGGAAACTAGTTCGAGTAAAAACCAAGCAGCCGATGAGGATTACTACAACCCCTAGCAAAGCATTCAAAGTCTTAGAAATGGATATCGTAGGGCCCTTACCTGTAACTGTAGCCGGGAATAAATATATATTAACCCTCCAGTGCAACCTAACTAAGTATTCTGACGCCCTTCCTATTTCTGATATGACCGCTGAGATGGTTGCCACCGCGTTAGTCCATGATTTCATTACTAGGTTCGGTTGTCCCGAAGCCATAAAAACCGATCAGGGTAGTAATTTTCAGAGTAGTTTAATGCAAAAGGTAGCAAAAATATTTAAAATTAAACAATTAAGATCAACCTCCTTCCATCCCCAAACAATGGGATCCTTAGAAAGAAGTCACCATTCACTAGTAGAATATTTAAAAATGTATACGGATAAAACTGATTGGGACGCTTGGATTAAAATAGCCATGTTTTCGTATAATACGTCGGTCCATTCAGCGCACGGCTTTACCCCCCACGAATTAGTATTCGGTCAGAAGGCGAGGTTACCTTCGGAATTCGAGACCAAAACCGTGGAAAAAACATACGAAATGTATTTAGACGAACTAATATTTAAATTAAACGACACTCAGAAAATGGCAAAAACTCGATTATTAGAGGCAAAAGAACGCTCAAAAAGATATTATGACCAAAAATTAAATATAAAGAATTTCAAGGTAGGGGAGGAAGTATATTTATTGAAAGAATAGGTAAATTTGATGAGCAATACGCGGGCCGGTATAAGGTAATAGAATTGATAGGCGATAGGAACGCGAGAATAGATTTAGGGAATACCAGAACAAAAGTAGTCCATGTGGACAAGTTAAAACATGCGTGTTTACGACCTAACTAAATTTATTCATTGCTTACTTCTTTATAAAATATTTAATATGCTACCTTATTGCGATATTTATATTTTTATATTCCACGTGCGACCTAATCGTAATTTCATGTATCCTAATTGTAATTAAATTAATAAATTAAAAAGTAACAAGGGTTCCTATGAAGGAGAGATGGCCAGGGCTCGCCTTAGAGTTAGAATCCAGAATGTTTAAAATAATCTCTTGCTTGGTGCCCTGGAGATGGGAAACCGGAAGTGCTCCTGATACGTTGTATCAGGATGGGTCCCGGCGAGCCATAGGAAGTATCTCACAGAAGGGAGCGATGGCAGGGGCTCCCTTCACCCTTAAAAAATTTAAATTATTTAAATTAAAACCCGTGTTTCATTGTAGATTCACCCTTAAAATTTAAATTATTACCCGTGTTTCATTGTAGATTCACCCTTAACAATTAAAGGTATTCATTGAAAGTGCACCCTTAAAATAAAAAAAAAAATTTTTTTATTAAAACTTCACCCTTAAAATTTAAAACTATCCATTGAAAATTTCACCCTAAAATTTAAAATTATTAACGATTCACCCTTAGAAATTAAACATATTGATCGTCCCTAAAAGGATACAAATTTGAATTTCACTTAAATTACATAAAGCTAATAAATTCCCTTTTAAGAGATCTATAATTATACAGAACCCTCTTCAAATTAGGTAAAATTAACGAGTGCAACCCTTTAAAATTTAAATTATGCATGAAACGCCGCCCGTAATAAAATTTAACTCTTAAAACCTTAAATTATTTAAAATCAAATTTCACCTTTAACTAAATTTTAGACCTATGCAAAATTTTGAAATTAGTAAAAGCCCGAACCATCGGTTCATGTTTTAAAAGAAGGGGGGGACTGTTATGAACTGCGTTTGCGTAGACGAGTCGTGAAACACATAAAGGAAATTCTACAATGGAACCTTGAATATTGATTTCTGATAAAAGTTAAATAAAATAATATTAAATAAAATAAAAGTTAAATTAAATAATAATAGTTATATGCGTTCCCATAACAATCTCGATCTAAAATTCCTAAGGTAAAATCTATATATTAATTAGTTAATTAAATAAGTTATAAACAAGTAGTATTAACAATATTAACCAAATTAGTGCTCTTATTTATTATGGATAAATAAAAACACATTTTTCTCGTTCGACGTTTCGGACACTTTATTCTGTCCCTCTTCAGGAAAAATTGCGGGGAGCAATTCCGCTTGTCAATAGTTTGTTTTTACATTGCGATCGAGCTTATATATGTGTGTGTATATGGCGTGGCGGTCTTGAAGTCCATGTAGTTTCCATGGTGTAGTTAAAGTCCCATACTATTGACAAGCGGAATTGCTCCCTGCGAAAATACTTTGATTATCACGACTACTTTTTCCTGAAGAGGGACAGAATAAAGTGTCCGAAACGTCGAACGAGAAAAATGTGTTTTTATTTATCCATAATAAATAAGAGCACTAATTTGGTATGGATGGCCAGTGGATTCTAAAATTTTCATTAACATAAAATCCTACCATTCGATTCAAAAATCCAACTTAATAAACACAACGTCTGGCCGCACTTGTTACGTTGTCTGGAAGATCGTCTCCAACCCCACCGTTGCTGAACTATAGCTTCCAAAAAACTACACCATGGAAACTACACGGACTTCAAAATCGCCACGCCATATACACACACATATATAAGCTCGATCGCAATGTAAAAACAAACTATTGACAAGCGGAATTGCTCCCCGCGAAAATACTTTGATTATCACGACTACTTTTTCCAGAAGAGGGACAGAACAAAGTGTCCGAAACGTCGAACGAGAAAAATGTGTTTTTATTTATCCATAATAAATAAGAGCACTAATTGGGTATGGATGGCCAGTGGATTCTAAAATTATCATTAACATAAAATCCTACCATTCGATTCAAAAATCCAACTTAATAAACACAACGTCTGGCCGCACTTGTTACGTTGTCTGGAAGATCGTCTCCAACCCCACCGTTGCTGAACTATAGCTTCCAAAAAACTACACCATGGAAACTACACGGACTTCAAAATCGCCACGCCATATACACACACATATATAAGCTCGATCGCAATGTAAAAACAAACTATTGACAAGCGGAATTGCTCCCCGCGAAAATACTTTGATTATCACGACTACTTTTTCCAGAAGAGGGACAGAACAAAGTGTCCGAAACGTCGAACGAGAAAAATGTGTTTTTATTTATCCATAATAAATAAGAGCACTAATTGGGTATGGATGGCCAGTGGATTCTAAAATTATCATTAACATAAAATCCTACCATTCGATTCAAAAATCCAACTTAATAAACACAACGTCTGGCCGCACTTGTTACGTTGTCTGGAAGATCGTCTCCAACCCCACCGTTGCTGAACTATAGCTTCCAAAAAACTACACCATGGAAACTACATGGACTTCAAGACCGCCACGCCATATACACACACATATATAAGCTCGATCGCAATGTAAAAACAAACTATTGACAAGCGGAATTGCTCCCCGCGAAAATACTTTGATTATCATGACTACTTTTTCCTGAAGAGGGACAGAATAAAGTGTCCGAAACGTCGAACGAGAAAAATGTGTTTTTATTTATCCATAATAAATAAGAGCACTAATTTGGTATGGATGGTCAGTGGATTCTAAAATTATCATTAACATAAAATCCTACCATTCGATTCAAAAATCCAACTTAATTTTTTATTTTTTATCCGATCTTAACGAAATAGAGCTTATTTTGTTCGTTAAGAAATTTCAGGGAGAGTATCGATTGGAAAATTTATGATACGAATTACCAGTAAGGCGCAATATCAATTTATTTAAGAAAAGCAAGTCAAGTTTTCATCAAAACTTTCTTAAACAAATTGATATTGCGCCGTACTGGTAACTCGTATCATAAATTTTCCCATCGATACTCCCCCTGAAATTTCTTAACGAACAAAATAAGCTTTATTTCGTTAAGATCGGATAAAAAATAAAAAAATTTAAAGAACTTATTAAAGTTTTTGTCTTTAATTGTAACAATACCATAGTGACTATTGCCTGAATTTGTCTAAAAAAAATTGTCTTATGTTCTTTCAAGTATATATTTGTTACATGTACTTACTCTTGGATTATCAAATTAATAAACATTATATAAAAATATAAAAACTAAAATTGCTGTTTCGACCCGGAGAACGTCCTTAAGTGGATGTGAAACCCTAATTTCAATATTTTTTTAAATCACATTCAAACATTTATTTGGAAAAAGACGGCTGTCAAGCGCTCCGTACACGCAAACACTATATGCAGATTTTTTTCTGGATAATTCTATTGATATTTGCGTGAGTTATGCTCGTTTGAAAAGTAGGTCAATTGTAGATTCCTACTTACCGACAGTACGGTTTTTATTTAATTAAATAAATTCTCATCATTTTTTTGGAAAAAGACGCCTGTCAAGCGCTCCGTACACGCAAACACTATATGCAGACTTTTTTCTGGATAATTCTATTGATATTTGCGTGAGTTATGCTCGTTTGAAAAATAACGTCGGTACTCACATCCCCTTAAAAATAGATTTTAATTTCAGTGCTATGAATTGCCGAATTACGAAAGTCTTTTGTCTACAATAATTTTTTAAACGATTTATTTCTCTATTTAAAAAATTGTAAACTTATACGATCTATCCAGTTCCTTTCTGAAACATTTAAGATGAAAATAATTTCAATATACTTTTTAGAATAACGAAGATTTGAATAAAATACGTTGATTAGAGCAAGAATAAACAATTTATAGATTTTCTGAACCTTTCCGGTTTCATGCGAACCTTGAAAAATTAACCTATAATGTGATCCTTAACGATCTTTTATGAAATTTTATCTATTATTATAAAGATAGAAGAGATGCTGATAGAAAAATAAAATACATAAAAATGCGTAAGGCATCATTGAGAAAGCAAGTATAGCATAATATCAGTTTGTTAGATTTTTTTTAAACCTTTATGAACCATTACGAAAGTTTCTGGATTGCCATGAACTTTTACGAACTGTACCGAAATCGATCGAATATCAATAAACCTTTATGAACCATTACGAAAATTTCTGGATTGTTATGAACCTATACAAACTATACCGAAATCGATCGAATATCAATAAAATTTTTCCTTTTGTCATAATATATAATTAATTCTAATAAGATTATCGTTTATATATAAAATGATAATAACACATGAAGTATTTTTCTTATTTAAAACTTTATTATTGAACTTCAAAATTATTTGGCATAACACCAACATACTTTACGATTCTTAATAAATATTGGAATAAATATTAATAATTTTGGGCATTTGTTCCGAACGATTCTACGGTTACTAGCCAGAAACATGATTGTTCACCAAAGTCCTGAATTGATCGTAATGATTCATTACGACTTCATTATACTTCAACAAGGTTCAGAACTTACTAATAGCCAGGAACATGATGGTTCATCAAAGTCATGAATTGATTGTAATCATTAATTATACTTCAACAAGGTTCGGAACGAACCAACGAATCCTGAATAAATATACCAAATTATTTCGAAACAAATCTTAATAGGTCGGAAAGGTTCTAAAGAGATCATCAAAATTCATTACAGTTTACCTCCATATCATACAAGTATCGAAATTATAACTCTGATGCTTTAGAGTAATGGCTAAGGCGCTGGATTAGTAAGCTGAGGACTCAGGTTCGAATCCCGATGACATCGAAAATTTTTTAATTACTTTATTTACAATTTTACGCTTTCTATAATTTAATATTCTTATCAATTATGCTATAAATTAAAAATAATTAATTTCAATCACAATATATAAATTATTAATAAACATTTAAATAAACATTAAATTTGGCATGACGTTAATATTTCCATAATTATGCGCGAAAATCAGGATAATTTTTTTTTCTGTATCCCTAATATTATTTATTAACGACTATTATTTATTAATAAATAATCGTTATTAATATAAATATAAATTTAATTTCAACAAATAACGATTTTTTTTCGTGAGAAATTAATTAACAGCACTAAATAAATGTTTATATAGGTTTCCCTACACAGGGCTTATTTCATGACAGTTCCGAACGGTTCCACGGTTAATAATAACCAGAAACATGATGGTTCATTAAAGTCCTGAGTCGTAATAATTCATTATACTTCAACCAGGTTCGGAACGAACCAACCAATCCTGAATAAATATACCAAATTATTTCGTAACAAATTATCTTAATAGATCAGAAAGGTTCTAAAGAGATCATCAACATTCTTAACAGTTTACCTCCATGACAGTTCGGAAGAGTTCGAAAGAAATTGGTTCCAAAAACCGGAAAGGATCAGAAAGGTTCCTTAGATCCGGACATTTCCGAACCTTGAAGATCATTTTTACCAGGGTTGTCTTCTTCTGAATTTCGTGATACAGGTAAATATTTATTTCTTATTTGTTTGAAATATTTTATAGATATCAATAATTTTTTCTAAATTTAATGAATTTCATTTACTTGAAGATTTAAAACCAATTTCAAGTAATACCAATGAAATCAATAATTGCATTAAAAAATTATGGATTCAAGAAAAAACATGAAACCAGCTGTAACAATTGGAAATTCGTCTCAGAGACAGCCGTTGAAAAATGTTCAAGTAAATTCTACTGGACCAATTTTACCTAATATACAAAAACCTAATATGAAACCAGCTGTAAATTGGAAATTCGTCTCAGAGGCAGCCGTTGAAAAATGTTCCAGTAAATTCTACTGGACCAATTTTATCTGATATACAAAAACCTGATATATTAAATAAGCGATTACAAAAAGTTGGAGGTATGTAAGTGAACAAATAAAAAGTCAATTAATTCTAATTCTTTTTCATATTTACAAAATTAGAAAATAAAAAAAAATAAATTTCAATAATAATAAAAATTTGATTATTTATTTTAATTTTCTTCTTAAATGGGTAATGAATGCATTTACAATATTCTTTTCAATTTGTAGATAATGAAATTGATGATACAGCTAGTAAAAGGAAAAAGATTATATCCCCTGCTGAAATTGAGCATGAAATAAGAGTTAAAAAAATGAAGAAGCTATAGTTCATGAAGAAGAAATGCACAAAGCTAAATTAATTGTGATAGAAAATGAGAATAAATATTGGGAGAAGATGTCAGCTACCAAAGCATAAATTACAATGTTTATTTAGTACTTATGATCATAATACACGATTTTATAAATATTATTATTTTGAAATTTAAGTTGAACATAGAAAAAATGTGTTAAAAATTTGATTAATGTAAACTAGCAGTATTTGTAAAGTTTAATGACGTTCTTTTTTTACAAATAAATATTTTTTTATAAGTAAAATGTTTGTCTAATAATTTCATACATCTTTATTTAAATTAATTCAAAATCACAAATACATATTAAAAAAATTTTTCTTTATAAAAAGAAAATAAAAACAAAATAATTTAATCAACAAATAATAATATGAAAAATATATTAGTTAATTTATCAAAATATATAACTTTATTTAAGTATATACAATAAGAATGCTCTATCATTAAAAAATTAATACACACTTTGTCATTCAAAGTGTCGAATAACAAATTGTTCTCGATACTGCAGTTCATTTAGCCGGATCAAGTGAAAATCATCAAGTGTACAACATTCCTTACATTTTCTTCCAATAAATCTTCATCAGGATAATTTAAATTCACATGTAAATTCCGCAAAACGGCTGTTGCACAAATAATCATTATGCAGTTATCTAATTTATTTAATAATTCAAGCAAGAAAATTTTGCCTTCCATCGTCCAAATGCCCTCTCGGCAACGTTTCTAGTCTTGATATGACTTTTATTATATTTTTTTTGTATTCTATTAGGACGTAATACAGGTGTCAATAAATGCCTTTGACAACGATAGCCATTATCTCCTAAAAGTATCCCTAGAATATTTTTTAATTTTTAGCAGAGTTTAAACTTTAATTAATTAAATAATAACATATCTAATAAAGTTATAATGAATATTGAATAGTAAGGTTTGCAACGTGGCAATATGATTATCAACTGTATGTTATAAGTTTTTATTTTACTTTATGTCTAATGTTTTTAATGTAAATGTAAATTTTCGTACATACCCATTATTCGTTGCTCCTCAAAAAATAATTTCAAAGCACTACGATCAAAGTATGTTTGATCGTGCGTACTACCTGGATGTCTCACATCAATAAACAAAAATTCACCCCTTGGACCCATAGTAGCCTAAAACAATCATTATACATTACAAAATGTTATAATGTTTAAAGAAGTAATAGTATTTACCAAAATATTTAATGCAAAGAATCCTTTTCTTCATCTAAAAATTTCTGCTGTAGCTTTGGGTGGAGATTTAATTTTTATTAATGTCCCATCAATGCAGCCAGCAACATTTGGAAAATTAGCAATTTGATAAAATTTGTTGATGTTATTTAACTGACCCTCTTCGGTCAAAGGAAACCATACATAGAAATTTAATTTTCTGGTAAAAGCAAGTGATACTCGTTTAATGCATACACAAATAGTTGCTTGAGAATATTGCATAAGGTCACCAACAACTGCCTGAAATAATAAATTTGGTTAATTTATAATATCGACGCTCCCTACGAAAACTAGTACGATTCAGATTGCCACGAAGACTAGTCCATTTGAGCGTTGGCCGCGAAGACTAGCACGCCCCATTGATTTGCGTTGAAGACTAGCCCGATCCGCTTGATTGCGGCGAAGACTAACACATTCCACTGCCTCTTATGTAAATTAACACGGTGACGCGAAGTGCTAGTTTTCGCGGAAAGCTTGCGAATCGTGTTACTTTTCATCGCAAACTCGCGAATCGTGCTACTTTTCATCGCAATCTTACGATTGTACTATTATTCGGCGCAAACTCGTGAATGATGCTAGTTTTCGCGGCAACCTCGCGAATTGTACTAGTATTCGCAGCAAAGTCGTGAGTTATGCTAGTTTTCGTTGCAGTTTTCTGAAATGTGCTAGTCTTCGTAAGAAGGCCAAAAAAGGTGCTAGTTTTCGTAGGGAGCGTCGATATAAAGTATTTATACTTAATAAATGCATACTTACTTGGTAACTTCCACTGGCATAAAAACGAAGAGCTAGGAGTAGTTGTATAACTGGAGGTACAGGTAGGCCATGACTATTTTGCTTCTCTAACTCTGCTGCAATTATTGGATATAAATAATACATTATTTGCTCTTTTGTAAATCTATATCGACACGTAAAAGCTCCTTCATAAAAATATTCAAATGGATTTGATTGATCCAGGATATAACGTTTAGGTATTCTTAAATAAATTTCTTCATCTCTATCAAATAACTCCAAAATTTTTTTCATATTTTCAAATGCAATTGCTATCTTTAGCTATACTAAAATATACTTAAATTATTATTTTTTATAACATATAACCGTGAATTTCAATATTTTTTAAATCAACATTTAAACGTTTATTTGGAAGAAGACGAACGTCAAGCGCTCCGTACACGTAAACACTATTCAGATTTTTTTTTGGGTGATTCTATTGGTATTTTCATGAGATATCCATGTTTGAAAAGTAGCTTAATTGCAGATTCCTACTTACCGACAGTACGGTTTTTATTTAATTAAATAAATTCTCATCATTTTTTTGGAAAAAGACGAACGTCAAGCGCTCCGTATATGTTAATACTATACTCAGATTTTTTTTTGGACGATTCTATTGGTATTTAATGAGATATCCATGTTTGGAAATTATGTTGGTATTTCACATCACCTTAATTATAAATTTTATTAACTTACAAAGTATTACATTCCATACATCGTTAATTTCTTTTTACTACAATTAACTTGTACAAAAAATCAACAATTGTAGCAAAAATCTCGTTGTTTACATTGTCTTGTGTTTTTTGCTCGTTCAGAATGCATTGATCACAATGCAACCTAGATATACCACAAGATAGTTGGGGCTCGTTGGGGGAACACGAACGGGAATTTGAGAACTGAGCACTAACAATAAGCACTAAGCACTGAGCATTGAGCACTGCGCACTGAGCACTGATTAACGATTATAAATTCGAGCCTGGGAGTACCGTGCAGGCAGTCAAGGGTCATCTGCACCCAACGACAGTGGGCAGACTGATCGCTACCCAACATAAAGGTAATATCGTTTCAATCTCTGCTTCAGGCTCTCTTAAAATCTCCATTATCTTCACCAACAGCGAAACAGCCAACAACATTTTACTCGACAAAACCTTCTCCTCTTACAATCTTCGCTTCTCCATTCCAACTCACCGTCTCAACAGGCAGACAATAATCAGAGATGTCCCTGTAGATCTCTCTGACACAGCCATCTTGGAAGAACTTTCCTCATCCACTTCACTTCCGATCTCCAAAGCTGAGAGACTGAATCGAAGAATCACTCTCTCAGACTCCACAACCAAACTCGTCCCTTCCAAAACCATCCGCCTTACCTTTGACGATCAACACCTACCTGACCATGTCAATCTTTTCTACGTAAGATATCCGGTTTTTCTGTATGTATCCCCAGTTAAAATGTACTTTAACTGTTTTAGATTTGGACATCTCAAGAACCAAGGAGGAGACTTGTCCTTGTGTTAGCCCACAGCCCATTTGTGTAAACTGCACACAACACCATCTTCCTAAGGACAAGTCCTGGCCGGAATGGCAACTCCAGCATGCTGTTCGCTCCTTCGCAGCCTCTCACTGTCTCTCTCTATCTCTCGCTCTCTCTCTCTCTCTCTCTCTCTCTCTCTCTCTCTCTCTCTCTCTCTCTCTCTCTCTCTCTCTCTCTCTCTCTCTCTCTCGGAAGCCTTACCCCTCTACATCCAGTCCAAGCCCTCTCAACACAACTCTCGCTCCATTTCCATCAAAAAACGCCCAACTTTTTCATGCTTCGAGTTCAAACGTGGGATGCCACATGGGATCCCATATCAAATTCACACGTGGGATCTCGTGTGGGATTCCACGTGGGATCCTATGTGGGATCCCATGTGGTTTTTTTCAGTAGGGTTCACCTTCCGCGAAATACGACACCTTAACCTCAACCATTCTTCACTCTATTCAAAACATCAGCGTTCCTCCTCCTCATTCTTCCACTTCCTCTCGCAAACATCGACCTAAACCATTTGAGCCACCTTGGTGGAACGAAGATTGCTCATCAGCGGAGTCTGCTCGCAGACTCGCCCTGAGAAATTTTCGTCGCGACCCCAACCTCTACGCAGAACTCCTATCCGCAGAGAACCATGCTGGAACTACTTTCCACAAAGCCAAAAAACAATCCTTCGAGGACGCATGTGCCTCTCTCATACCTTTCTCTAACCCTAAACACTTCTAGAAAATTGTTCGTAGATTTATACACCGCTAACTTGACCCTTCTGATACTCGCAATAACATCGCGAACATCGAAAAGCAATACGAACGCATTCCCTCTATTTGTCCACCTTCCTACTTCTTTCCCAATTTTCCTTCAGTTTTTAGACCTTCTCTTCTCACCCTGGAATTTTTCTGTAAATCCTTCTCTTTCAAAGAGCTTTCCATCTCTATCGACAGATGTCATACCAAACTTAACTCTGCTCTCAGACTCGACCAAATCGACAATCTTCTCATCTCCCGGAAAACATTCTTCACTCTCTGCTCTCTGATCTCAACGAACTCTTCATGAAATTGGAATTTCCCTCTTCTTGGCGTAATTTCCTAGTCTTCTTCTTTCTTAAAGATAACACGGGCAAATTTCGTCCCATCTCTCTAGCCAAATCTCTTCTTAAGGTTTTCGAAAGGATGATCCGCCGCAGGCTTGACTGGTGGCTCGAGAGATATCAGTGTCTCCCAAGAAACCAGTTTGGCTTTAGAAAGCGCAAATCATGTTCCGACAACCTTTCTATCTTTACGTGCTCTATCTACTCTGGCTTCATTTCAAATGCTTAGACCGTAGTCCGCAGCCTTGACATCAAGAGCGCCTTCGACTGCGTCGATCCTGGTACTCTCGCCCACAGTCTTCGCGACTTAGGCCTCCCATGGCATATTTGTAAATTTTTTTATAACCTCACTTCTTGCAGATCCGTTTACTTCAATGTGGGCGGTGAGATCCAGAGCCCTTTCAACGCACTCCAGGGCGTTCCTCAAGGCTATTGTTGTAGTCCTACTGGCTACAACGTATACACCCATCAACTCCCTATTCATATCGACCCCAACTGTTAATATCTCTGCTTTGCCGACGACGTCGTCCTCTTTGTCTCTTCTCCTGATCTCGATTACTGCATGTCCATCCTCCAAAACAGTCTAACCCTAATCTCTTCCTATTTCCACTCTCTAGGTCTTTCCATTGCCCCTCAAAAAACCCAACTTATCGTCTTCACGCGCAAATTCGCCGACACCACAAACTTGTCCACCAAACCTACTAACCAAATCAAACTTCTCGGAGTCACCTTTGACTCCAAACTTTCTTGGATTCCCCACCTCAACCATCTCATCTAAAAGAGCACTCCACACATCAACCTTGTTCGATCCCTCACTGGTACCTGGTAGGCCGGGCATCCCTAATCGCTACTTCAGATCTACCAAGCGTTCGTCCTTGGCTCTTTCGACTACGGTTCTATCATTCTTCTTCCTCGCGACAAATCCCTCCGCGACAAATTGGAAGTCGTGTAGCGAAGAGCCCTCAGAGCATGTCTGATGTGCGTGCGTGTGTGTCAATGTAATTCTTGTTCTTTTTATCTTTTCCTTTTGAAGTGTCTGAGCCATAAGTTACTCTTTTTCTACCATTGGTTATGAATTTGGTAGATATCGGACAACAACATTTTTTTTCGTGTAACAACGGACATGTAACTTGTCCGTTGTCACTCGCATTGAGGAAAGGCCATTATTGTATTTAAACGTAATTTAGTATTGTAGAGCGACCCTAAAACCGTGCGATTTCGGCATTTCGCCCATGCGAGCGCAGGGCCCTTTCTACATATGTGTGTTCTGTCTGTTCTAGACAACTTCTCTCTATGTCTGTCTCTGTCTTACATAAACGGAACAGATCTATCTGTCTTTGTCGGGAACACACAGAACACACAGAACACACATATGTAGTGTTACGACCCGAGTCGGGGTCTGAGAGTAGAAGGGCTCTTCTACAATGGTCGCCGAGTTGACCAACTAGAACGTGGAATTCGTTGTTCGATTAAGCACTGAAGTGCATGGAATTGCAGGAAATTGAAATGAAAACTCAAACTCGAAGATATCACTTTAACTCTGGAGTTTATTCAATTCAGAAATTAACTTTAGAACTTTTATAAAAATATAAAGACTTTCAAATGCGGTACAATTCAAAATGACCTTGAATTACGACACCCTGAGGCACTTGCACAGAGACCTCGGAGAGACTGCTGAGGCCGGTGAGGAGGCCCTATTTATATTCTAAATTGCAGGTGGAACTCCAGGTTGGTGGTGGGAGTGGAACCAATCAAAACTATTTCCCTTCCTAGAGTGGGAGTGGCTTCGCTGGAGAATTCTAGTTTAATCCGGTTTTGTCCTTGAGAGTGGGAGTGGCCTCGCTGGATAATTCTAGTTTATTCTGGATCGTCCTCCAGAGTGGGAGGTGGCCCTGCTGGAGAAGTCTAGTTCCTTCGAGAGTGGGGGTAATTGCCGTTAGAACCCGTTGGCCTTGGTGCCTCTAAAAATAGAAGGTAAACAGGAGGAGGGAGAGGGAATTTCCGTTGGGATCTTGCCGGTTCGATCTGGTTTTTCTAAAAATAGAAGGTAAATAGGAAGAGGGAGAGGGAATTTCCGTTGGGATCTTGCCGGTTCGATCTGGTTTCCGCTGACCTCGAGAGCTTCTAAAAATAGAAGGTAAATAGGAAGAGGGAGAGGGAATTTCCGTTGGGATTTTGCCGGTTAGATCGGGTTTCGAGGGCTTCTAAAAATAGGAAGAGGGAGAGGGAAAAGAGATAAACAACTCCAGGAATAATATGGAGTAAACAACTCTAGGAATTATATTTTTAGAAAGGAATGAGCGTTTCCCTGAGCGAGTTTTATCCTGTTTATTTAATCAATATGAATAGACTCCTAATTTATTATTATTAATGCCTACATTAATTGTTAGTAATCTATTTGAATCGCAAGCTATTATTTATTAAATTATTGATCACCTGTCCATCGTTTATCTAGTGACGTATGGAATTCGTTTTTATCGTCGGTCATTTATTTCTATTCGCTTTATTGTAAATTCGGTTATTATTTATTTATTATAATTATTTCTCTGGTTGATCAAGTGAAATTAAATACCTATCGGAATTATTTTTATTATTTATTTTAGAATTAATCTTTTAAATCGGAAATATTATTGTAGAATCGGCCTAAATTCTATGCTAGTCGTTCGCGAGAACGCAGTTCATAACAGTAGAAAGGCCCCAGTTCATAACACCTGATAGAGTGAAGTTAGCCGATATACAGCCACTGTGCGATTGCACTATTGCAGTAAAGTAAAGGTGTGAAAAGGTTAGACATGAATAAATTATGTTCTACGAAAGTTTATGTGTCTTGTTGTTTATTTTTTTGTTTCCAAGATAATATTTTTCATTTTTCGTAATAAAATAAACAATCTCGTCAGAAAAATGTATAAGTGGTAAGAAAATAGCGTTTTTACCTGGTTTAAAATGTACCTAATGTGTTATATTTGAAAGGGGTTATGTTTTGTATAACTAAATATGTTTTGTTTATTTGTTGTAGACAATATGAGCATCATTAGTATTATTAAATTACTATTTCGAACTACTATGTTTCATAATTTTATTAGATTTAGCTTATTTATTTAACTTCTAAGATTTTGGAATAATTTTCATTAGTTATTATGAGGTAAATGTATGAAGTGACTTATGAAATATTTCTCATCATATTAATTAAAAAGTATTTATTTGATTGAATTTGGCATTAAATCAAGTTTTTAATTTTAGCCTATATGAAGACAACGAAATGCTATTGAAGTTTTAGCATAATATGAAAAAAAGTGTTTATATTTACATAACATATTTAGTAGTATTCAAACTTCAAAGTACAATAAACTAATGAATAAAAATGTTGTAAGTTTGTAAACTGGAATCATACTGCTGGGAACTCATCAATAACAAAAATTTGATGAAAACTAACAATACAAAGTCCATGAAAACATGGATAATATACTCTGTAATAATATAATACTTAACAAAAATGAAGAGAGTGGTGAAACATCTTCTAGAGTATATTTAGAAGATGAAAGATGTAGTAATGAACTGTTGAAAATTTCTAATAATTCTAGTGGTTGGTGGCCTAATGATAATGAAGCAGAAAAGATTGGTTCTAGACAAAGATGGAGCTTTGGTTCAGATATATCTATTGAAGCTGTTGAAAATATGCAAAACCGTTTGTGCTGTTCCCCAGTTGATGAATATGATTCAAATGTTAGTAGTGAAAATGAAGATTTAATAGTAAATAACACAGAAGATACAGATGAGCCTTATAAAAATTATATACCAGTATCGCCAGCATCCTCACCAACTTTCAAAAAGATTATATACAATGAAGAAGATAAGAAACAAAATAAACATCAGGATGTTGATACAGCAGATGATGAATTAATTGATTATTCTAAAAGATATACTACAGATAGTTTTATGTTAATAGAAAATAAGCAAGTTGGTTTATCACAAATTCAACAAAGACAGAGGAGAAATGTAGATATGAATACAGTGTCTAGAAATGTGCCTGAAAAGAAGTCATCGGTTAATAGTAGATGTAAGGTAGATCCTTTTAGAGACTATGCAGAGACAGATTTAGATCAGCCAACTGATTATAGTTTGCGTTATGCTGAAGAAGATACAGATGATGAAGAAAAGGAAAATACTCAATTTTATGTAAGTATTCAAAATATATTAAAATTCTTTTTCATGTTTATTATTAGCTGCTTTTAAGTAATTATTTTCTGAATTATATTGGTTTCTAAAATTGTTTTAATATTTTTTCATTCTCAGTGTACTAATGAACAAGAAGATACAATTAAAACATACCATACAGAAGGAACACCTTACCAAACACCCTGTAACTTTTCCACTGCCACATCAATGTCAGATCTTTTAATCCTTGAAGATACTAGAGAAGGGAATGAGGTGATTAACAAAAGACAATTCTTGAGACAAAAGCAAGAAACTGTTGAAAAATCTGAAAAGACTGTTAAAATTAGTAAAAATCAAGTAAGGAGAAAGTACATTCTGGAAGACCCAAAAATAAGAGTTGTAGAAGAAGAAAGGAAACCTAATGATCAAAAACCATGTGTAAGAAAAATAGAAAAACTCCTTACATCTCCTCAATCCCCAGCTGAACCATGTGATAGAGATAAAGAAAATAGAGTTGTAACATTTAATATAGAAGATACTTATGCTCAAGAAACTCCATTGATGTTCTCACGGTGTAGCTCTTTAGATTCTCTCAGTGAATTTGATCAACATTCAATTCATGATGATCGCAGTTCTGTTATTAGCGATTTCAGTCACAGAACTAGTAGAGCAGTTTCACCCAGTGACTTACCAGATTCACCAACTCAAACTGTTCCTCCAAGTCCACATAGATTAAAACAAGAAACTTCACAGAATCAACAACAACAACATCAACAACAAGAACAACAACAACAACAAAAACAACAATGCCAACAGTATCAGCAACAACAAAAGCAACAATATCAAGAACAAGAACAGCAGCAAGTAGAAAGACTACCACTAAGGTTGGTCAAAATAAAAATCTTTTTAAGAATATTCTATAAATTAAAACACATTTAATTTAATTTATTAATTTATTATTTCATTGAAAAGAACGGTTCCACGCAGGCCAGAATGCCATCAGGATAGCAATAACAAAGTACAACAGATAATGCAGAATCCCACCCTGTGTCGCGAGCCAATTTTGAATCAACTACCTGAACAAGGCAGTGTATTCGAGGATGGCCTGGTCACATTTAAAGAGGAGTCGATGTCCAGCAGAGTAAATTCGACGAGAGCGAGTAGCTTGAGCGCGTTGACCATCGACGCCGATGACGATTGCGACGAGTGCGATAATCGCGAGATTATGAATAGGATTGCCGCGATAAGAGTGAGAACGAGTGCAGCTGGTATGCACCAGGCTCCGATGTACAGACAAAACCGCAATGATCCGTATGAAGAGACGGATAAGTTATCCCGCCAGTCGCAGCATAATAAAGTATTGAACAGGCATCCAGGTAAGAGTCAATACTAAATTGGATTTTATTATGCAAGATAAAACAGTTGTTACGTTATATATATGTATACATTTTTTATTTTTAGACTATAGAAATAATTGCCCAATGATGACACAGAGCAAAGAAGTGCATTACGTGAACGTCGAGTCACAAAATCATAATTATTCGTCGGCCTATGCGGATCAACGATTGCAGAGCATCAGGTACAAAAGTCCGCCGAAGAATCACTCGTACGACGACGAATTGAGAAACGAGTATCGGAATCAATCCAATCGCGCGTCCGCCCGAAGTTCTGTCTCAACACGCAACAGCGACACGTACTCCCCTCACAAAATAGAGTACGAAGAGATCATTCCCAGTGATAGTGTGAGAATCTACTGTACCGAGAACACGCCAACATTTGTCTCGCCCTATAGCTCGCAGTCGAACCTTTCCGCCCTCTCGATAATAAGTATGTCTGACGAGAGCCTCGCCTACAGCATCAACTACCGCGACGACAACGTCAACGAGGACAGCAACGGCAACGACGATGAGGAAGATTTGGAGACGAGGACGTTTTACGAGAAAGAGGGCTCCGAGAGTCGCGTTGACGCCTACGAGACAGATGCGAGCTCCGACTTTTCGGAGGATGACGGCGAAGGCTGCGACGATCGCCGGATAGACGTGTCGCCATTCGACTCGCAGCTGAACCTCACTAGTTTCTCTCTGCTCTGCATCAAGGAGGAAAGCGAGGAGGAGGACGACGAAGAGATGCAGAGTAAGAGAGAAGAGGTGGAAGAGAAGGAAACGAATAATGAGACTGACGAATCGGCTAGCAGAGAGGACTCCTGCGTCGAGGACGAAAGCGCTTACAAGCGTCTCTCCGATGAGAACGTCGACGATTCGGACGACGATAACGTTCTCGCAGAGTGCATCAAGTCAGGCGTGTCCAAGTTCACCCGGCGGAGGGAGCATTCTAACGTTAATGATCAGAGCGATGCTCCTTCTAGACGATGAAATTTGTTGCCAATTTTTTAAGAGAAGAGTTAGTGTTATAACAATTGTGCTCTAATTGTAAAAATAAAAGATACATTTTACAATTAAATAAATTTAATTTTTATATGTAATCTTGTTTTATTTCACGCCCCTAATCCTTGTTATCATAATGAATCCCAGTTGTTGCCCTTCCAAGTGATGCAACAAGTGTTTGTTATCGTATGAGATCTCGTACAGTTCTCTTATGAGATCGGTATACGAATTTCAGACATATGAGATCTATATAAGATCTCATATCGGATCTCATCTGCAATTTTAATTAATTAATAAATAATTTATTTTTACTGTAAAAGCATGAATAAATATTATGCTTTATTGAATATTTAGAAATGGAATGAAATAAAGTATTTACATTAGTAAAATGGATTGATAAAACTTTATTGCTCTTTTTTCAGATTCATTAAAATATACTGTGTATTCATCCTTTTACATTAAAAATATAGTACATTATGTAACGAGGGAGAAAAGTGGCTCTTGATTCCCGCGGGTGGGTTCACTGCCCGAGCGAAGCGAAGCGAGGGCAGTGATCACCCGAGGGAATCATCGACTTTTCTCCCGAGTTACATATAGTACTTTATTCCCATCTCAACTGTGGCCACTTTTTTATTTGGAAAGTGGGACCGACGGAAATATGGGAAGTGTTTGTAAACATGGGCGGCGGCCGGCAAAAAGAGGGAAATATGGCATATTTCCCTCTTTTGCGGGAAAAAATCGTCATATTTCCCGCAAACGTTAAATTTGTTGAAAGAGGGAAACAAATCTAACTTTTGTCCCGCTTTTCAGGGAAAAAAGTGTCCATATTTGTTGAGATCGGAATAAAATTATTTATTAATTAATTAAAATTGTAGATGAGATCTCACACGAGATCTCATATAGATCTCATATGTCTGAAATTCGTATAACGATCTCATATGAGATCTCATATAATATATATTTTCATGTAGGTGACTATATGGGGTTAGTTTTGGAGCATCGCGGTGTCATCAATGCAACAGGTTGACGTCTAAACACGCAAAATTCAAATGATCTTAACGGTTTTCAAACAATATTAAATTTAACTTTTCCTTATAATTCATACGGATTATATATAACTTGTACAAATCTTTATAAACAATATCAGCAGTTCAACTAGTCTCAGAAAACATTTTTCGTTAAATAATTTTGTACTAAAGAAAAAGAAAATCGCTCGAAGTTTCGTTACGTAGCATTTTTAACAAGCATTAACTCTTTTGATACCAAACAAACGAGCTTCGACCGTTCTATGCCTCATAAATTCATTCACATTACCTCACCGTGTATACTCAATGTATCACACCACGACCAGGAAAATAAGTATCTTTTCGAAATTTCCCTCGAGAAAAGTAGCACGACGATTGGCCGCTGCGCAGTATCTCGCCTTGTTAAGACCAGCGTCAGCGCCCTTTGCGGCCAAAATTCGAATTGCTTATTAAAGGATAAACAGCTGATTAGCATGAGCGGTATACACGGTCATATACACAGGTCCGGAAACTCAGCGCGTGGAGCGTGTACGCTTAGTGAAGCACGATTTTATAGTTCTCCGCCAAGCCACCAGCGCTGCTAGGCTAGCGACCACTGAGTGACGCGCATGCGCACTTTATATCTTACCGCGTGCGTACTGCGTAACTATTTGAATTAGGAGTTGGGAGAGATGGTAAAATAAGCGCGCACGCTGCAGTGGTCGTCTAGTTGCCAACGCTTCGAGTGGTCGTCGCGCACACTAAAATTGACTTCGCTAAGGTTACTTCCCCCACCACCAAAAATATCGCTGAGTTTCCGGACCTGTGTATACGACCGTGGCGGTATACAAACCAAAGATTATTTAATTAAAAAATAAAATAAGTAGTGATCCGATGAACGTCTTAAAATCATTTATTGATTTGTCTGATATTATCAGATATATTGGCAATGGAACAGGGCCTTATGTGGAAGGCGAAAGAGTTTATAAGGCTAATCATATAATATTTTGTAGGTTAGCCAAAGAAAGTAATGATTGCTCAGCAGAGATAATAGCACTGTGCCTAAAAACGTCGGGTTTACAAGAATCTCCTCATGAAATAAGAGTAAAGATCTCTTCGATCAAATGTATGTGCTGATGAAAATATCATTCATTGTGTGTTATTATTATTCATTGTATTGCTCTTATAAAGCTGGTATTTTGGGCAAATGCAAACTCTGTTGCAGTTTTAACTCACCTTCACAAGTCAGTTCAAAATTATTGTTTTGTTTATTTTCTTAATGATGAGTAAATATATAAACTATTTACTTATAAAATGTGTTAATTCTTTTAAGAACTCCATCATGTATTATTCAAAATGCATCTTGCACGGATTTAAAACAACAGTGGGGTAAGCTAAAACAGATAGCTTCAAAAATGTATGAAGCTGTAGAATTAAAGCATTTTTGCCACTTGAAGAAAACAGATTCCAAATTCCTCAAAGTGAAATATTCTTGTAAACCCGACGTTTTTAGGCACAGTGCTATTATCTCTGCTGAGTAATCATTTCTTTCTTTGGCTAACCCACAAAATATTATATGATTAGCCTTATAAACTCTTTCGCCTTCCACATAAGGCCTTGTTACATTGCCAATATATCTGATAATATCAGACAAATCAATAAATGATTTTAAGATGTTCATCGGATCACTACTTATTTTATTTTTTAATTAAATAATCTTTGGTTCGTATACCGCTGACCGCTGTGTTTATCCTTTAATAAGCAGTTCGAATTTTGGCCGCGAGGGGCGCTGACGCTGGTTTTAACGTCTTAACAAGGCGAATTGAGCCGCCAACGCTGATTGAGGCTCTTTCAGGTGTATAGAGGGGGTCGTCAATGGAAAATGGCCGCCCACAGACAGTCACGGGTTGGAGTTGCAGGCCTGCCTGCAGCAGCAGCAGCAGCGAGGAGAAGGTGTAGCGGGCGACACTAACGACTAGTGAGTACGGCTTTGCCCGTTTAATTTCCGGGCCTCCTCACTCCTCACCTCAGTCTACCGCGAGTGCGCGCGCGGAACGAACGTGCGAGTGAGCGAGAGCGGGTATTTCTCACGTCGAGGGCGACATGTTTATATAGAGTGATACAACCCAGCAGTGGTGCCGTGGGCTTGCGCTGAATAGTAGCTAGCAGCAGTAGCCACGTCTTCTTCGTAAGGGCTCGTTTCCCCGCGTGGATGCGTGTGTTTATTTGGATACGAGACGGCATCAACGGTCCGTCCTCGGGGCAGTAAGGGGAGAGGGATCGTCATGGCATAAAACAGCTGATTCCCCCAATACATGCGCGCTGCTACAGCGGAGTGACCGAATGAGCATCACAAATTCACAACTCGCCATCGTCTTTACAGCTTGGCACTTGGCAGTTGATGCGTCTGCTGCTGCTGCTGCTGTATCGTGGCGAGGTTGCGCGAGACAACAAAACGACGATGCTTCGATAATTACGGCCTCGTCGCCCTTGACCTTCTCTATCTATCTGCCTTTCTCATTTTTACTTACGCGCACGCACGCACGCACTCCGCTCGGCTGGATGATGATTTTCGATGACAATTGAAAACGAGAGCGGAGACTCTTCCAGCAGCAGCAGCAGCAGCAGTGACTGCGGCAGCGCGCCGATAAAAAGCGGAGCGACAAGGAGGAGGAAGAGGATGCTGAGGACTCGGCGCGCTACTGATCTTTGGAGTTCTATTTACCGCTGCTAGCGAGCGAGAGAGAGTGAGAGGAAAGCCATCAGTGAGTTTTTCATCTGGAGATGGGCATTGTTTTTCCGAGGCTTGACGCCAGCCAAATGATTCACGCGACACTAACGTCAGGTGTTCTCTTATCAGTAGCCTCTTTTGGATGAACAAAGATGACCCTCCCCGTAGGCCGCAAGCGTGGCTCCTCAGTCAGCTTCACACACACCAAGGATGAGAACAACGATGTCTCTGATGAGATTCATATCTCATTGGCTCCGTACATCCAGACCTACCTGGCACACAGCGGCCAGGGATTGGGATGCTGCGGAGTCGGACTGCCCGTGCCCTTTGAGAGGGCTGCACCCAGGTCCTGGTGGAATCCTAAATTTGACTCCGAAATCTTAGAAGAGCAATTTAAGTGTAGCTCTTTTCCTCAGATAAGATTACGTTTTAGGTAAAGCATTAGAATCATTTTAAAACGTATTGTGTTTTTTACTTTTTATACCTTTGACTTAATTCACGTAAAAATTTAACTTTAAAGTATTTTATTTACATTATTGTAATAAAACTTTTTATTGGAGTAGATAGGTGTAGAATGGGTCTGAAGTTTGCAACGTTGGAGTGCAACGAAATAAAAAAAATTTATTTTGCTTTATGATTATACTAATTAATATTAATTTTCTGTGTAGATTTAGTGTTTTATAGAATAAAATAAAATAACTTTATAAGAAAGGTTTAAAGGAAATTTTCATTGTTTAATAACTTTAATTTATTGTAAGAAATTATTTCGTTGCATTCGAACGATGCAAACTTCAGACTCATGTTTACTACAATAATTGAAGTACATTATAGTAAACTTGCACATTATGTTAATTTTTTTTTTTTTTTTTTTTTTTTTTTTTTTTTTTTTTTTTTTTTAAGAATTTCAAAAATAGAAAAATTTTATTTATCCTGGAATAAACTTTTTTTTTTAGGTATGCACTGACTTATATTCTTATAGTATCAATTTCATGGTTCATTTACTTCACGGTCTGTGGGATTCAAAACAACAGTGAATTTTGGCCAGCTATAGCAATTGTGTTTGCTGCTGTTGGCATTGCGGCCACAGCTATTCTTTACCTCACTCACACAGATCACTACAAAACTTTTGTCTTGCCTATATCTGTGGGAGTTGCCTTGATGCTTTGTTTTTTATCAATATTGTTTCTGGTCTTTGTGCCACCTTATACAGATGGTTTAACACTGGTAAGTCTTCAAGAAATAAATTGAGCCATTGTAAAACCAATAAGTTATTCACACTTTAATAATAGATTCCACTTTGTAAATTGAATAACAGGATATACTGACTGATTTAATAACTACAGTGCCGTGTGATGTGGTAATAAGTTTTTCCTCAAGTTAAATGTACAAACCACTTTAATACATAATACATTTTCGTTTATTTTAAATAATAATTCTATAGCAATTTAAATTTACAATTCAAATTTAAAGTAACCTTTTTGCAGAATAACTTATTTATTAACGCGTTATTTCAAATAAGCAAAAAATATTAATTTCAGGTGGGACATTTTGCACTATGCTCAGAAATTTTGCTGCTAATCTACACAGTCTTGCCAATGCCCCTCTATGGGTGCGTCATGATTTCCACGCTCTACTCGTTTCTCTTTGAATTTCTCACTGCCTACCTATACGGCTCAGAGAACACCAAGTCCGAGTATTTCAATACCGTGATAAAAGTACCAAATGCCGCAGTGCGTTCACTAACTGAAGAGCGGAGTCCCGGGGCGGGTCCCGGCGCTGCTGCTCTTACTTCAAATTATTCGGATAGCTTTTTGAGGCTGAGGCGAGCCTTAAACGAAACAAGTTTGTTCCTCAACAACACGGCTGGCAAGATACCGGGCGTACTACCGGTTGCGATATCCGCCAACATAAACGCCAACTTGTTAAACCCCAGCGAGTCCATCGTAATGATGGTGGACTCGTCGCTGCTCGCTGCGCCGCACGACGACATAAACTTCGCGACGACGCTGACAATACGCATCCTCATGCAGATCTGCATCCACATAATCGGCGTTCACATTCTCATAATGACTTTCGTGCGAATGCGAGGCACCTTTATGAAGGTGGGTCAATCGCTGCTAGTGCGCCGGCAGCTGGAAATGGAGAAACAGCTGAAGGAAAAGATGATAAACTCGGTGATGCCGCCGAAAGTGGCCGACTGGCTGATGGAGGAGAGCGAGAGAGAACGCGAGAGAGAGGATTCACTGAAGAAGGGCTCGATACCGTCCAACAACCCAGACATACGCTCGCTCTTTCGGCCCTTCAACATGCACTCCATGGACGACGTTAGTATTCTGTTCGCCGATATCGTCGGTTTTACCAAGATGAGCAGTAATAAGACTGCAGAGGAGCTGGTCGGCATACTCAACGACCTGTTCGAGAGGTTCGACGAGCTATGCGAACAACACGGCTGTGAGAAGATCTCGACCCTCGGGGACTGCTATTATTGCGTCAGCGGCTGTCCGGAGCCCAGGTCTGATCATGCGAAGTGCTGCGTAGAAATGGGATTAGGTAAGTGTCGTCATATTTTCACGTGCTTTTCTGCAAAATGGTGCATTTTTATTTGAGATTACTTCACTAATGTTAAGATTAATTTGAAGAATTTCTTAATTTTAATTGCTAATTGATTCAAGATTATAATTATAAAATATCGATTATTATCATTTATAAATGTTCTATGAAAAAAAGGTTGTAAAAAACTATTGTTTTAATTCAAATTAAGAATGTGGACAATTCGATTATCTTTTGAAATAACACAAATTATCGAATATAATGGCTTTTCCATAGCTTTTTTAATTAAAAACAGATAATTAGTACTCTAAAAAAGTCCATAGATAAAAACGACCTTGCATTTATATTTCCTCAATGCTTTCTACCTATTTTACCGAAATTAAGTTCGTCGTATACGTTTTTTCATAGCAATGATAGAAGCCATAAAACAATTCGACATTGAAAGACGCGAAGGAGTAAATATGCGCGTTGGCGTTCACACGGGCACGGTATTGTGCGGTATCGTCGGCACTAAAAGATTCAAATTCGATGTTTGGTCGAACGACGTTACTCTAGCGAATAAACTGGAGAGTACTGGAAAGCCAGGCAGAGTACACCTTAGCGAGAAAACGTTGAGTTTTCTGGACGATCAGTATCTCACAGAGGAAGGAGGGCCTGTAAATGGTAATGATAAAATTAATTTATCAATGAAGCATGCATTATTTGAAAATATAGTTTTTAAATAATATCATTAAATGGTAGCTACTTTTTCTTTTCGTGAGAAAAATTTTAGTTTTAATTTTTCCCAATTAATTTTTATATTTGTTTAATTGGTACGATAATAAGTGTTGAAAAAAAAAATTAATTTATGCGTAAATTTTAAAGCGTTGTATAGGCATAAGTATTCCCTAAACTTTAGGTGGCTCTTAATCTCATCAGAATGCTTTAGATTGTTTTAGAGATAAGGCCTTTATCTAATATGCATAGCAGGCGCGCGTGCACACATATAACTCCTTACGTAAGTGTGAAAAGTCAAAATCTCGTGGAAATGAAAGAGAGAAAGGCTTCTTCTTTCTCACTGGATTTTCGTAATCCAGATATTGCTTAATCAAGGGAAACGTAAAAAAGACAAAGATCGCGCGTGAATTCTCAAATTTCCCAATTACAGATGATTATACCTTGAATAATAAAAAGAATGAAATACCCGAAAGTATAATGAAATTTCCCCGTTAGGCATCAAAACTTACTTCATCAAGACGCGCAAGGCGGACTTCATGTCGCAGTTCATCAACAATGTGACGTTGCCGTCGAGCGTATCGCCGGTCTTGCACGCACGTCATCGTCTCGCCTCCTGCAGCAATCAGAGCAAGCCCCGGCCTCACTATCTGCACATGGTCACGAACGCCAGTAGCTACCGCATGAAGGCTAACTCGCTGCCGAGTATCCTTGACTCGGACAACGACGCGGACAACGCGGACGAGAAAGACGATGCTAACAAGTCGCCCACCTCCACGGCCAGCTACGGCAAAAAGAAGCGCAGCAGGCCCTGGAGGTACCTGCAGCGACAGCGCACCACCGAGGAGATGACACCACTCGAAGTCGAGGAGAGGCGGAGTGTCGTGCTGGCGGAAGCGAATCAGGGATTGATGGCCGCCGCATCGAACGTTGAGAGCAATGGATTACAAAAAGTTAGTTTTGTTTAATTTGTTTAATAAGTAAATAATAGCATTGTACATCGAAAATGTTCAATTCTGTTAAGGTTACTAGCAGTAATGGTGTGGAAATGGACCCTAATCCAATGCCTTCCAGTCCTTTACTTCCTGGGCAAGATACATTAAGTCATGCATCTTCAATATGCAGTAGGAAAGACTCTGGCATTCGTAGTAACAGTAGACGTAGTAGCATACAGCAACAGGTATATTTTTAGAACCAGTCAACGTTCAGAATAGCTTGACAAATTTGTTCTCCGTTTTTTAAATTTTCGTTTTCCCATGTAGTTATTTCTGATGAATGGAATGGCTCAAGGTGATTTGTTGGGACCAAGAGTGAGCGGCTATTACACTTCAAGTTCAACGCTCAATTCTACGCACGAACCTTCTTCTTCTGTTCCGCCATATCCATTTCCCCCGGCTGTAACTGACACGTTCGGCGCGTGTTTCCATAAACTTAGAAAGCAATCAGACTTACAGTTAATTAGGTACGTTATTTTTGAACGAGTATTCTTTAAATTGCAAATAAGTTTTGAAAAACATTATGTGAACGTAAAGTTTTTTTTTTTTTTCAAAATTGTTATTCTTTACTTATAGGTGCGTGCAGGATAACGTATCATCGCAAAGCTCGTACTTTGTGAAGCCACCTCTGTCGGGCCTCACGCTCTTCTTCCGTAACAAGGAAACGGAGAAAGAATATCGAGAGAATGCCCATAAAGCGTCAGAAGGTATCGGCGGCAATCCACCCACACTTGCCACCTCGCGCTTTAACACCTACTTCGACATACTGATCTCTGCCCTCGTTTACACGGCCATTACGATATCACTATTCTTACTATGCGAGCCTACCATACATTTTCTCGTCTTCTTCAGTCTCGCTGCTCTTATTCAAATTTTTGCGGTAACACTGTGCATTCGACAGTTGTTTGACCCAAGGTAAGCCCCCACAGAATATTACATTGCACCTCTATTAAAAATTGTTTAAAACTAACGATTTTTTTTTTCAGTGCTATGCATGTAACTTTCGCCCACCGAATCTTTAAATTTTTCTCAAAGTGGTATCCTTGGCATGTATGCGGTGCCATTCTTGTTGGTTTACCCATCGTTTCGATTCTCATGAACTTCACCTGCAACAGTTTTCGCGCGAGCCTCAACCACTTCGAGTACTACTACAGTTATCTCGTGATCGTCGGTCTAGTGCATTTTTGCAATTTTACACAATTGAACTGTTGGATGAAGAATGTGCTAGTCAGTTTATCCGGAGCTCTTTTCGTTTGTTTAGTCGTGAGTCATGTGACCTATTCTAACGAACAAATTGTCACGCTTCAACCAAATTTGTCTAAGGAACTAAATGTTAATTCGGGTAAGCTACTCTACGGGTACTTATATTATTTATTTATGAGAATTGAAGAAAAAATATAAATTATTTTCTTTATTATTGTAGAAATTAACAATTCTTTGTTAATTGATCGTCCGTTGTTTTCAATTCCACCTTTGAATTCTGACGACACTTCAAATGTTTTGAGAGATACTCCTGTACCAGTCATCAACTCGATTGATAATGAATTGATGAGACACTCAATTTCCGACAGCGAAGAAGCGCGCAAGTATAACGAGCGACTCTACAATACTGAGGTTTATCTCGATCTCATTTTATTGTTGTTGCTTGTTTGGTTCTTGAATCGTGAGTTTGAGATCAGCTATCGATTGAGTTTTCACGGAAATTCAGTAGCCGCGCGCGACAAGAGTCGCGTCCAGGCCATGAAGAATCAAGCCGACTGGCTACTGCACAACATTATACCTAAATATGTGGCCGACCAACTCAAGACCACTGCCAAGTACTCTCAGAACCACAAGGCGGTTGGTATTATATTCGCCAGTATCGTGAATTTCAATGAGCTCTACGACGAATCCTATCTCGGAGGCAAAGAGTATTTGAGGGTACTGAACGAATTAATAGGCGACTTCGACGAGCTACTGGAGAAGTCTGATTACGCGAACGTCGAAAAAATTAAAACGATTGGTAGCACTTTTATGGCGGCGAGCGGTTTAAATCCTCAGGTAAGGTTTTTTAATACTTGGAAGAATATGAGTATAATTATCTTCTGAAGTTTTAAACAAAGCGAGTCTTACCTTTTAAATGTTTGTATTCCAGGTGAGACAACAGAGCGAACACGAGTATACACATCTCTATCAACTCTTGAATTTTGCCATTGCCATGCACAAGGTCATCTACGATTTTAATCAAGATCTCCTGGGCTTCAAGCTTATTTTGCGAGTAGGCTTCAATTACGGCGATGTTACTGCAGGTGTCATAGGCGCCACCAAGCTCTACTACGACATTTGGGGCGATGCCGTCAACATAGCCTCAAGAATGGATTCGACCGGCGTGGCTGGCGAGATTCAATTCGCAAGCAATTGCCTCGACGTCGTTACCGAGAAGTACAATTATGAACCCCGAGGGCAGGTCTATGTTAAGGGTAAGGACAATATGAATGTATTTTTACTTAGGGGAAAGAAGAGTTGAGTTGTCGACGTTTGGGAGATATTTTCAGACCGTAAACATTTTCAAAAGTCGACATAAATGAATGGTTTGTTTAGATAGTTATAAATGAATGTAAAACGAAGAAATTCGATTATGCAAACTAAATGTTGAATGTCACAAGGGATTGAAAATTTGATATCTCGAGTGAAAATGTGAACAATATAATCCTTTCAATTTAATAATATAATGAAAGTTTATACAAGAGTTACTTAAAAATGCGTATTTTAAAGAAAGTCAATAGACAGGTTTCAAATATTAAGACGTCGCAGTAAGAATGTATTGAGGATAAAGATTCAAAAAAATATATTTATACAAAATATCTTACAATTATTCTAAAAAAATTTTTACAGGACTCAAAAGTTTAGCGTAGACATAAAATAATGCGCGTTAAACCAAATTTTAAATATTTAATACAATAACTTGTATGGAACTATATTAAAGATATACGATCTTAACTCTAAACCAATCTAATTTAAAAAAATTATAGATTTTTGAGTGATATGATAAAACATTGTTTTCTTATTTTAAATGCAAATCAAAGTTTTTTTATAGAATAAAAATGCTTACAATTAGCAGTTGAGAAAATGAATTAAATCATAAATGTTAATTTTATCTATTTTAAATCGTAATTATTTAATTAAACGAAAAAGCTATTAAACACTATACAGTTAAATACATCTGTTAACGACTGATATTCATACGCAAAAGGAACTATTTATTGCTTACAAATAAATACAAAGGTCGCTCGAAATAATCACTGTGATAATAATATTAAAGTGCTTTTATTCTTTCTTTTAAATATCTAAGATATTTTCTTTAGGCATCAAATTTTCAATCTATGAATTTAAATGTGAATATAAAAGGCCAAAAAAACTCTCGCTTATATATACATATTATATACAAGACACGCGAATGTTAACTCGATTGGTTCAAACTATATAAAAAAAAATAAATAAAAAAAAAATAAAACGGATACTCGTTTGATTGTGATATGCGCACGCCTTATTACGCCTTGTTGACTGCTAAAAAAAAAGAGAAAACGCAGTAATTCACAGCACGCGGCAGATATTTTATTCCGAGATATTGTATTTTTGTAAGTGCGAAAATCCAGTCGAGTAGCGTCGCCCGAATGACGCGAGAGCAGTTTATTAGTTTGACGAGAAAAAATTAGCGGTGAAAAGACGTGTAGTACTGTCGTAACGCACCGTCGGTGACGTCAAGCGCAGAAATTATTCGTGCGCTTTGCGAGCCTCGCGTTCACGTAAGTGTCTTGTTTTTAATAATAATAAAGCGTTGTAACTTTTAAGCTAACTGAATGAAAAGTTAGATCATTTTTATCGAGTGATTTTATCGATTACAATATATATTGTGCGATTTTTCGCTAAATTGATAAAGGAGGGTATAATAGTCTTGATTCGTTTTTAAAATCTGGTATCGATCAATGACAAATCAATCCTTTTTGGCTTTCTAAAATATAAGTCTACGAGCAGTATCGTTAAATAATGAAGACAGCCGATTTTATCAAAGTTACCATCATTCTGGTGATAAAGTTTAAATGTAGATAAAAAAAAATGATAGCCTAATATTTTAAGAAAATTATTAAGATTATTAGCCGGCCGTCATATTCTATATCTTATACGGCTGTTTAAAATGTTAGGGAGACAACATTCACGCAGATTTAAATCCACTTTTTATTTTTCAACAACATACATATACTGTTCGTAAAACTCGAAAAATTGGATATTCAAAATTAATCAACTGTAATATTGTCTTCCGTGGCGTCGCTACCTTGTACGTATTGTAAAACGTATTATTAACTTCTGTGTAAGGTCAATATGTTGTCGATGACATTTTTTATATTAATGTAATGCAACTTGAGAAAAAGCATATACGAGATATTGCATGCCCACGTCAAGTAAAAACATTACCTTTTTATTCTGTAACTCGTTGTACAGTGATTGTAAATTTGTTGCCGCGTGAATCTCTCATTAAGAAATAATTTTTACATTGTCAGCTCGATGAGAGCAAATCACTTTGTTGCATTTTAATGTTGTGTATGCCGCCCTGACGGAAAAATTTTTCCTTGAACAACGCGTAACAAAAAGTTTTTCTAGTTAAAATAAAAAAAAAATTATTATATTTACAAGAACACCATTTTAGTTCTTATTCTTATATGGCTAAAATGATTTTATATGATTATGTATGGTTTATGTATGATTTTTAGTATTAATTTTAATCTTACCTATATGTTGTAAAAAGAGAAATAAGTATTTTGGATATTCAAACAATAAATTAAAAAAATGTTTAAAAATCACGATTGACAATTTTTAATTTTGTATAGTTTTAAAAAGCATTTACCAAACGATCGAATTTAGATAATATAAATATATAGTGTAATATTGTCAATAAATATTTGATTATAATAGAAGTTATCATAAGTATTAATGAACATGAAACAAGGTCAGGAAAAAATGTTTTCGCCAGGGTCATGCGTTCCTTTACTCGATTGTCGAATCTCTATTGTGTACCAATGAGATACTTAAGTCGACAGTTAAAAAAAAAGAACATAGGACAAAGAGACAGGGAAATTTTCAAAACAAAGGTCAATGTTATTTTATATACATGCCTAGTTGAAATGAGAAAGACTGTCATGAGACTAGCTTATCACGTAGAACGTGATTTTTGGCGAATTTCCGCCTTTGTCCATCATGGAGTGTCAAAATTTAAAAAATGAAACACTCAAGATTTTTTATGATTAATAATGACGTGGAAAATTCTACATGTATTTAATTTTTATACACGTTGATGATTAGAAAAAGAAACAAAAAAAAAAGATAAAAAGTTATAATATATATATATATATATATCAACAATTTTGGGCTTTTAAGTTTATACAGCAAGTAAGTCAAATTATTCGTGTTATGCGTATATTATATTATATATATTATTGTATATTAACTTTAAATGAATGATCGAAAAAGAAATAAGATGAGAGTATTTTAATATATGTATATTATTAATAATTATATCAATGTATATATCATTATTAACGTCGCAATGAAAAACAAGTCTACGTTGTGAAGTGTTACAAAGTAAATTCTCGTATGAATTTTTAAAAGATCTAATGAATTATTGTAAAAAAGATTTTATTACATACAGCGCGTGTGTACATGTGTAAATGTTTAAATATGAACGAGAGAGAGAGAGAGAGAGAGAGAGAGAGAGAGAGAGAGAGAGAGAGAGAGAGAGAGAGAGAGAGAGAGAGAGAGAGAGAGAGAGAGAGAGACCAGTGCACATACATATCTCCAAATGTTATTGTCAATGCATTTATTTATTACAATACAAGATTATACAAAATTACAGTACATTTCGAAACTGTATTCAAAATCATTTAGAAAGGACGAATTTGACAGCACAGAGCTGCAAACGTCGAATGTCGGTTTAAAAGAAAAAAGGTAGCTAAGTCATTGTGCCTATTTATAATAGTGTGGATGCATTCTGTAATTTAAATCGATAGACGATTTTTACCTTGCATAGGAATAGCTGTGTAATTGTGTTAAATACCTAAGAGAATATCAATTGTTATGTTTGTTATTTAGAAGATGAATTGGATTTAATCTTTTATAGTAAATTGTATATGCAAATAATTTATCCTGATTTACATTCGAACAATAAAATGAATATTTTAATGAAAATATATAGTTTTTATATAATAGTTATACGATTACAAAGATTTTTAAAGATGCATATCATGTACGAATTGAAGATGCACATACAAAACTCATTGAAAGAAGTCCCGCGAGAGAGAATCCGATCCTTTCAATGAAAATCATAGAAGATTACCAATTTACTAGGAGGATCGTAGAACTAATATAGATTTTATCGGAAGCGTCCATTGGCCTTATAATGATAAAAAAGAAACAAACTATGGAATTGGAGAAGGCTAAATAGAAAGCCTACATTGTGATTGGTAATGAAGTTCCGGCATTTTTAAATAATTTTACGAACGCTTAACGTGGATCGCTCCACAGAAAACATGTACTATATTCCGTGATATTGACTCTTCATTCTAAAGCGGTTTATTGAGCTTATCAGTAACATGTACAGCTTCTTTTCGACATACAATAAGAGCTACAACAAAAATGTGTAAAATACATACAGAAATATAAAAACAATTATTCATGTTGTTTTTTCTATGGTAAATATCTTTTTGAATCTGAAGTTTTTTATTATCCATCTTTCATCATTTCCATTGATTAGTAACAACTTCATCTTACGAAAATAGCTTAAATTAATTGACATTGCAATCAATAATAATGTTCTTATCATATTTTATTATAAAATAGTAGCTTTGATTTGTATACCTTCATCTCATATTTTGAGCATTATTAAAATTTTGGTTTGTTTTCTTTTTTGGCACTTAAAATTATGAGAAATACTTATACCAATTACACAATCTGTATTAAGAATAATACATACCTAAAATATGAAAATGTAATATAAATGTAATTTAATATTAGTCACTCAATAGTTTTTTCGCAATCTTTGTATATGTTTTACAAAAAACACACTTTACAATACTTAAGCAACTCTTGTCGGGCGCATTAATTCTAAGATCATGTATTACAACTATATTTCATACGTGCATTTCTTATTATGGCACTAAATATTTTTAAATTTTAGCTTGAGAAACCAGTTTTTGAATAATTTTAAATACAATGTAATATTTGAACGAAAAATAATTATCGAAGATAAAATTAAATAGTTTTAATATCATTATATTGTTTATTGATACACCGGAAAGTAGGGATTTCTGCCTTTTGAATACAAAAGAGCTTTCAATTTTCGCTATGCATTATTATACACAAAATGATTTTGCAATAATAGGTATATAAAAGATTGTTCGCTTATTTTAACGCAAAATAAAAATTGAAGATATCTATAATTACATAAATCATGTTAAAGCTCCGTCTAGCTTCGGAAGAATAAAGATGTTTCTAAAAAGCAGCACTCGCGTAAAAATAGATTTCATTTACGCCTGACTTTTCATGGTCAAAAATTTTTGCCCTATACATATAAGTACCACTTGTGATCAACATTCGATTATTTTAAAGGCACTGTATTAAATTATCATTTAAAAAATTTAGAATTTTTCAGTTTTATGTAACGAAGCATATGTACAATTTTTCTACATTTAAACGGAACATTTGGGACCAAGTGATAAATTGAAGTTGTAGTTGGATGTACGCAAAATTTAAACTTCCTAAGAAAAAAATTTTGCAGTATAAATTAAAATTTCCAGGAATAAAATTTATTTTCAGCACTTGGCATTGTATAGAACTAACTATAATTTTCTAATAATAATAATAATAACAAAGTATCAAGATCAGCTAGAACGTTTTTTGACATTTGTTTTTAATGTTAACTTTAGAAATACAATGAAACATGGGAATCCAATCCAAGCAATGATTATAACTTTTTTTTTCACTACAAAACGCCTAATAATACAGAAAGATCATCGTCAACAGGGATAAACTTAATTACGTCAATACTCTCATTCGAAACGTTAAGTATAGATAATGATTTTCGAAAATGACAACTTTAATCAAGAAATAGTTAAAAAAAAAAGAAAAAAAAAGAATGTGTCAAAGATCATAGCAAACAACATCAAATTCGAAATCAACAACGCGTTTTGTCGGTACTATGAGAATGTTGTTACTTATTTCACATATAGAAAAAGTACTACCGCTCTCTAAATTACGTGAACCAAGCTTGCCGTTCTTAACCATTTCAATCAAGCGATTTAATTATTCTTGATTCCAAAGTACATCATTATACACGCGAAAGGGAAACTATACTCGTAAGTCCCTTATGCCCCGCGTATTCCAAAAATTCTCCCTTCCTTTTCCAACATTTCCGCAACCATTCATCTCGCCATCGCCTATATGTATATATATATAATACGTACGAGGACTCTGCAGCTCCCAAATCATCAAAACCGCAACTCTCGTTATTACGCGACGATAGCATTGAACGTGCCCTTCCTGAGATCGTGCAGGAGGCACCTCATGTCCTCATCGTCGGGCAGCGATCCGGCGACCAATCTCTCGAAGCTCTCCATCGGGCAGAGCTCCGGGCAGGCCCTCATCTGTATGGGGAAGAGCTTCTCCGTGAGACCGGTCCAGGCCATGAACCTCACGGCGGTCTTGTTGGTGTGCGTCTGGTGCCGCCACTTCTCCATGATGATGGCGCTGCCGTAGTTTGGCACCCTGGGGAAACGCTTGTTGATGGCCCGGGCGAAGGCTGCGACGTTGCTGCCCTCGGCGCTGTAGAGGTGGACGCGCGCCGAGCCAGCGCGCGCGCGCTTCGCGTTGTCGAGGAAGTGCCGTAGCAGAGGGCCGCCGTTCAGTCGACGCAGCTGCTCGTTCTGGGACTGGAGGTTGTAGTGGACATAGGCGAGCTCGTTGAGCAGCCCGAGCACGCCTTCGGTGCACCAGTCGGGTAGGGTGAGATTGAGACCGCGCTGTGATTCCAGCAGGATGTGCAGGTCGTACAGCCGGTCGTCCACGCTCGCGTCTTCATACGTTAGACCCGTCTTCTCCGTTATGTATCTGGGGGAGTGGATATGGAACGTTATTTCACCAGTTATAATTCTAATTCAATGTTATATATGTATACATTCGATAATAAAAAGGTTCTTTCAAGAGTATATTAACTTCCTTTTGCGCTTTGCAGCGAGCTATGCATTTATTGCATAATTACCCTGGCGAAAAAAATCACGTGATTAATCATATGGCTTATCACTTGATTTCTCACGTGATTTCTCACGTGATTTTTCACGTGATTTCTCACGTGACGATTTGGCGCGATTTCTCACGTGATTAATCACGTGAAAAATCACGTGACAATACAAACATAAAAAAATAATATATAACGCTTATTTGTTAATGAAACTTGTTTCCTTAATGGATAGCAAATACATTATCGCAGAAAAAAACGATACATAAAATTTCCGACTCAACCGAGAATCGAACTCACAAACTTTGGGTTCCTGCGCAGGCACGCTATCCATTACGCTATCACTCGCCTGAAAGATTGTGGTCATTTTCCCCGATATAAGGAGCATTCTCCATATTTATTGCTATTTCAAATTGATTATATTGTACATGTAAAATATCAATGGTTTGTAAAAATTAATTATTTATACACTATCTTAATAAAATGCGTAACTTACATTAAAACATTAATTAATTAAATTCGAATAACTTAAGAATGTAGTGCCGGTAAAGTAGAAATCAGGTATCTACAAAACTAATTTTTTTTTTAAACAAAATACCAAATTATTTTTATAAAATGTTATGAATGTAAAATTGTAAATAATGATCATTACGTTTTTAAAAATTTTTATTACTTTTGAAAAAGTTATTCGAATTTAATTAATTAATATTTTGATGTAAATTACTTATTTTCTTTAAATAGTGTATAAATAAATAATAATTAGAAATTTTTGATATTTTAGATAAATGATCGTCCTTAATATTTATTTAATTGCTGTTTAATTTGGCATGGTGTGGTTTGTGCACATAAGAATTATGCACATATTTATTGTGCACACTTTAGCATTGGTGTATATCTATATCTATGTGTATACTCCAATGCTAAAGTGTGCACAATAAATATGTGCATAATTCTTATGTGCACAAACCACACCATGCCTTTAATTTTGATTATTTAATTTGCTATTTAATTTTGATCATTTTGAAAATAAGTAATTTAAATTGAGATATTAAATAATTAAATTCGAATAACTTTTTCAAAAGTAATAAAAATTTTAAAAAATGTAATGATCATTATTTACAATTTTATATACATAACATTTTATAAAAATAACTCGGTATTTTGTTTTAAAAAAAAAAATTAATTTTGTACTTACCTGATTTTTACTTTACCGGCCCTACATTCTTAAGTTATTCAAATTAAATTAATTAATATAAGTTACGCATTTTATTAAAATAGTGTATAAATAAATAATTTTTACCAACCATTGATATTTTACATAAATAATCAAATTGAAATAGCAATAAATATGGAGAATGCAACTCATGTAGGTGAAAATGATCACAATCTTTCAGGCGAGTGATAGCGTAATGGATAGCGTACCTGCGCTGGAACCCAAAGTTCGTGAATTCGATTCTCGGTTGGGCCGGAAATTTTATGTATCTTTTTTTCTGCGATAATGTATTTGCTATCCATTGAGGAAACAAGTTTCATTAACGAATAAGCGTTATATAATATTTTTTTATGTTTATTGTCACATGATTTTTCACGTGATTAATCACGTGAGAAATCGCGCCAAATCGTCACGTGAGAAATCGCGCCAAATCGTTACGTGAGAAATCACGTGAAAAATCACGTGAGAAATCACGTGAAAAATCACGTGAGAAATCCAGTGAGAAATCAAGTGATAAATCATATGATTAATCACGTGATTTTTTTCGCCAGGGTAATGACTAACTAAATTTTCCTGTACTAACGATTCACTGAATTTCTCATTTTTCACGCACCACTATTTAAAGATATGACAGTTCGCTAAGTAGATTAAATAAGGAATTTTTTTTATTCCAGCAAAAGTATAACATTCAAAACACAGATAGGATAAATGTACCTATTACTGCGGTACATCGATTTTTCTCACCTTTTTTCCATTGTTACTATTTACGTCTTGACTTTTAAATTTTGGGAAAAGGGTAAAATGATAAAATAGCTTTTCATAAATATGTAAAAAAATATTACAACCATTAAAAATAAATCTAACAATAAAATAATTAATAATTACGTAAAAGTGCTATTTTGTACGTTATTCTGCGGATGGATTTGGCGCTTGTCCCTATCACGGCGGGCTGCATGTCCCTATCACTGCGGGGTAATATGAAGGCGAGTAAATTTAAAGATTAGGTTACTTGATTAAATCAATTTTTTTTTAATTTACATAAATAGGAATTTCTGCAAACACTGAAGGTTTAAATAGATTCAGCGACACAGCAGTTTCATCACAGTTCTATAGATACAAGATTTATCAATATTCAATAACTCATTTTCTTTTAATTATGATTGTATTTCTTCAAAGCTTTACGTAATCCAAGCTCAGTAACTTTGGCTCGACAAAGGCTTACATTTTCTCTTAATCTTTGTGCTACATTTGTATGTCTTGATAAAAAACATTCAAACCAGTGGCGACCTGGTAAGTTACCTTTGAAAGGATTGCTCCTTTTCACGGATACAACATACAGACGTATACTTGCAAATAATTGGTCCTTAGTTATAGGAAAACCGTCTCTCGCACATTTGAAAATCCATTCAACTAAGTCACTGTCTTCCTGTTCTATCAATATAGGTTGTGCTCCAGGTTTCTCCTCTGCATACTTGCCCTGAACGCGTGCTCTAAATGTAGATTCTGGAACACCGTACGCGCAACTTGTTGGTGCAATAGTTTTTCCTTCTCTTACAGTATTTACAGCGTCCCTCAAATTACTTTTAGAATAAATCATTCTTTTCTGCTCATTTCCTAGCACAGCGAAAACACGTATTGCTATCGCAAACGCGAGCGTGACACCAAACTTTGGAGGTTAGGGAGAATCGACGTAGCGCCGCCGTGATACGTACGCAAACTCTATTCTTTGGTCCACAGAATAGCGCACATCCACAATATTTAAGTGCCTAACGTTGCGGCTCATTTATTTATAATTATAACGAAAAAAATTACCTTATCTATTGATAATACATTAAATTAAAGCCTCTAGTTGATGTGGAGGTAAAAAAACTAAAGAATAAATACATATTTTATTGATTTTTTATGATTTAGCCGAGGACTCTTCGGTATCACGATTGGTATGAAAATGGCTGTTTCGAAGCCTTTTCACACTGACTCAATTTGAAAATTTTTTTATTAATAAATAAAACAAAGAGAATGTTCAATAATTGATACAAATCGATACATTATAATTATATCATACTAAGATAATTTTTTTCAAGTCGATATATTATGTTTTGAAAGTATTATTCATCTGAATTAAAAATTCCGTAGTGAACGGGACACCCGCAGTGATAGGTACATTTACCCTATATGACTTTCTAAAATTCTCAAAGCGATGTATCATCGCTTATCATACCCGCAACCATTAGTATCGAGCTAAATTGGAGATTTTTATCATCTCCTGTTCGTACAATGTAGAAATAACGTCAAACCTTACAACAATTAACTAGCGAATTAAAAATTATGTACACGTACCTATACAGCCCGTCATACTTGCCGAGCTTCTTCAGGCTCTCAGTGGACTTCCTCGCCTTGTCGAGCGCCGTCCTGTACCTCGAGCACGACTTGGAGTTCATCAGCACGTCGATCTCTTCGGACACGCTGTGCACCTGCTGCCTGCTCTCGGCCCTCTCCATCCTCCCGTACAAACTCTCCAGCAGCAGTTTCGCCGCTTCCTTCGTGTAGTCCTCGTCCTTGCTGTAGGCGAAGACGTCGAAGGGCGTGTACCTGGGCCCCAAGAAGCCATCGTAGTGACGGCGAAGAGCGTAGCCGAAGCGCCTGGCTCTGGTGCGGCCCAGGTCGGTCAGCTGACCCCGGCCCCAGGGCTCGTAGAACGTCGCCGAGGAGTAGGGATCGCGCGGGTAGGTCTCACTAAGGCGGGGAGTTCGCTCGCCGTGGCGCACCAGGATTTGCACGAGCTCGAGCTTGTGATTGGCCGGCGGGGCGAAACGCGCCGGCGCCGCGAGGCTGGACAAACTGCAGCCTAGGAGCAGGAGCGTCAGCGCTGATAGCCTCATCGTGGACTGCTTCGTAGACCTGCAATGTGCGAATGAAAAGTGCGGTTCAGCATACCAGTTATACCGCGGCTTGTCGTCTGCTTGTTTAATGCTTAAAAGAGTCTAGTTTCAAAAAATTTTTTATTGTTTTGAAATGTTCGAAGATGTTTGAAATAGTCGGGTGAGTATTAATAATATTAAGCGAAATAATCGTTTGAAATTAATGAATTTATTATTAGATTTCAGGTGACAAATAGCTAATATGTTTTTTAAATGGAGACTATGACGATGTTTAAAATATTGTAATCTATCACACTGTGGTATTGTCACTGCGGTGTATTTTTTCAATAAATATATAAGTACCTAGTGCACAAATTAACGTTTCCAAGTATCAAAGAATTAGTGTTATCAATTTTACGGATGAACAAACAAAATAAACGTATCAATTTAATTGTATATCAATTACACTCCGATTCTCATCACAGCAACCAACCAAAGAAAAAAGAAAATCTTCCTTCTACATACCACATTAACAAGCAAAACAAAAAACCAAATACGAAACGGAAATTGTCTTATACACACGCACCGCACCAGAGAAGTATATAAGTATACGCACGATGCGCGCTCTTTGGCGGCTTCCCTCGAACTGCAAGACCCGCGCTGGAGGACCCCGACGTCTAGAGGTGCCATAAATGCGCGCGCAGGCCAAAATTCCCCTCTGACCCGTCCATTACCGGGGTACGTCTATACATATAGTACGTGTGTAAACACGATTGCGGTTTCATCGCTTATCAATGCCGGTGGTTATCACTTACAAATGGGGTGTTATTTGTCGTGGCTAAATATTTGGACTGTGTCTGACGACTAAGACCCTGTCTCTCTGCTGTAACGTTGTCTGAGGAAAATCCGGCGATTATAAGGGCGACACGGGCGCGTGTTTAATGGTGACGAGTGGAGCAAATGAGGGATAGGTGACGCCGGCGAGACGCGTAATATTCGTACATCATATGAGCGTAAGGGGACATTACGAAATCGTTCCTGGAATGGCTCGGGCCATTGCCATTTGGTTATCGGCGGTATTGTAATGCTAACGGCTGAGGTTGCGTTAAAATAAAAGCGACATATATATTCAAATGATGAGTTCCCTGCTGGAGATCGTCCATTTTTCGCCCATTAGTGAAACGATTTTTCTCCTATTTTCTAGACATTTAATGGCAGGTTGATCGAAATCGCTAGAAAATGGCTAGAAAATGGGAGAAAAATAGACGATTTCTACCAACTAGGGCTGTAACGAAAACGATTATAAATAATAATTTTAAGAAAAATCCCGCGTATAGAGTAGAATCAGTACTTCCATTAATCATATAATTAAGAAAATCTGATATTAAAATATAAAAGTCCTCACGTCGAGTGATTTAGATATTATATATTTTTAATTGACGTAATGACAATTTCAAGCTTTCTTTTGCGAAGGGATAAACCTCCTTTATAATAAACACGATAAACGTCATTTGGAAAAGTATCTCAAGAACACACGATCACACCTTTCAAACTCCGAACTCGACCTGCTCGCAATATATATTACAGCAATAAACACAATCTCAGCCCGTCACTTCCAAAATATTTACAACTAATCCCCACCTTATATTAGACGCGCGCTACTCCGAAATCCACACACACACACACACACACACGTATATACAGAGATTTGAACGAACAATGGTCAGTACGCATTCCAGCGATTTCCCCGCATCGCTCCTCTTTTTTCACTTCCTTTCTTCACACCTCGGCCATTGTCGCATCTTCCTTGAACGCCCGGCGCTTTTCACCAGTTGAATAGCCGCGCCGCATCCGCCGCCAGCGAAGGGATTATAATACACAGCCATTATAAAAACCGTGCGGCGACATACTTATAGCGCCGGCGCGTGCGACCGACCGCACTTATTGGCGCGCGCGCCTGCGCGGTACCTGCCGCTTAAAGGTTTTCCCCGGAACCCGGGAGGACCTTTCTTCGGCCTATAGGGCGGCGGAAGCTGCGCTGAAAGGACCACTCGCCATTCATTCGATCACGCGCGCGAAGTCGTCCCGTGACAGCCCGATAATTCGACGCCGTTGTACAGATAGTGTGCGGAGAATAAGGTTCGTATGTGTGTGTATATACGCGAGAGGGGAAGTGCTGTAAAGTTAAGGCGACACGGGGATATTTACGACAGCGTGTGTGTGTGTGTGTGTGTTTTTTTTTAATGTAGAAGAAGAGAGCGAGTAGGATGCTGAGCTGGGTGACGATGGAGGCGGAGGAGGCCAAGATGGGAGAGGTCATTCTGAACCCGAGGAATATCGGGAAGTTGAGGAGTTGGTGCGAGGGGTGCTCTTATCTGCCTCATCTGAACGACAACGAATTCGCGCTCTTCTTGGCCAATACCATGGGCAATCGCGTATTGGCCATGCACAATCTTCAGCATTACTACACGCTGAGGGCGTCACTGCCACAGTACTTCTACGGCCGCGATCCCTACTCGGACGAGCTGCAGAACATTTTCAAAGCCGTGTTGGTTGCACTTTATTATAATGTTAACTTATATATTGTTTAAATGCAAATCAGCGATCGTTTATGCGTGATGCCTGATGCAGTGAATGTATAAAAATATATCAGGTATATACCTATATGATGATATTCCAGAGCTATAGTTCCATTGAAAACGCGAACGAGCCAGGCACACCAAGTGATCTTCGTCACGCTAATCGACAGCGATCCCGAGTTATTCGACTTAACCGCCTTTCTCAAGTACTTCAACATGGTCCTCGACATCTGCATCTACGAGGAGGGAATATCGAGCGGCTTTGTCATTCTCGTTGACATTCACAGAATGACGATGCTGCACGTGAAGGGCCTCGAGGAGTCGGTACTCAAGGACCTCGCCAGGTACTATAGCGCGGGACTTCCGGCCGATTTGTACGCGATTCACATTGTCAATTCGGGCAGAAAGAAGAACGAGATGGTGCACACGTTTATGGATGCGCTTGTGGAGAAATACAAATTTGTTTGCGAATACGTGAGTATAGGGATATATTATATGGGCGTTGTCCGGTTGGGTATAATCAGCAATACACTTTTCCGAATTTGCAAAGGAATTTTCTCATTTTCATGAATTCGGTAAAAAATTGTTATTACTTTATTCACTTCACATCGGCGTTCTTTTTTGCCAATTGAAAATAATTATAAAACGCACAATAATTTCAAACTATAAACAAATACATATAGATGTATATAAAGGTTCAATGACCGATTGTAGATACACCACCGATCGAACCTGTGTACTTCAGTATCTAAAATAATGAATTTATTTTATGACATCATCTAAATGCTTGACATTTTCTAAAGTATCGCTTACATAACATTTACACCGAACCCCATCTAAAAATAAATAAATAAAAAAAAAGCCCAATCGCAGTCTCATGTATTTATAACGAAATTTCGCAGGTGCTCTACTTCCACGACAGCTGGCGCAGCGTCGCGTACTACATGTCCCTGGACATACTGCCCTACGAGATAGGCCCGCTGGACCGGACGAGAACCGAAGCCGCGCAGCGCCACGGCCGTCTCCTGGACCTGCACAACGCGCAGGTGAAAAAGCTCGAGAGCCACGCGTACACACTCTTCGCGATGGATCAGCGCTTCCAGAACGTGCGCAACGAACTGCTGCTGCTGAAGAAGAACAGCGAACACTCCGCGCAGTCCCAGGAGGACCTCGATCGCAGCATGCGCGCGACGTGCCACGATGACGTATAGTGTTGCGGTGCCGACGATATGTGGAGTTATATATAAAGGTTGTGTGTGAGTCTGACATTTTGTACGCGTCTCGGATGATCGGGTTTTAAATTTTTTAATTTTTATATATACGATGAGTGTGAGTGGTGAAATGTGTATGGATTGAAAATGAAGATTATTATATGGATGTCGAAAATGATGTTTTGCAGAGAAACGCAGCGAATTTTAAAAATTTAGAAGATTGACGAATGATAAAATTCCTTTTTTTAATATGATTTGTGAATTGTTGGATGTATTGCAACAAAAAAACCGCTACCGATTCTCTGGTACGTGGCTAACGTGTTTTCTTCAAACTTAATTTACAGATTCCTTTAATTAATTTTTAATGTCCAAATTGAAAATTATTACACCTATTTATGACACAATTTTAATTACACTTATTTATGAAGATTCAAAAGTATTAATATTTAAATTATGTATAAAACATGAATAAAATAACAGGTATAATTTAATTTTTTAATTATGTATGACAAATGAATAAAATAATTGATTATAATATTAACTTCAAAACGTTTTAAAATTAGTAAATAACCTTTACTTCAAATCATAGTTTCTTAATGAAATTTTATACATATATTGCCTATACTAGATACTAAATTGTCTATAAATTTCATGTTTATATACATAAAGCCGATCTCGAGATATTACGGTTTGAAAGAAAAGTAAAAAGAAAATTTATCATCAAATACCTATTTCTGAAAATCATGAACCAATTCTTTTAATCAAAGAACTAATATAATAAATATACAGCATCTCCACAAAATTTCAAACCGATTGAACCAATTTTATTCATGACTCCACTATAATGGTCACTTTATTGACCTGAAAAGCAGGACAAAAGTAGCATTTTATTCTCTCTAATACTTTATCCATCTTTAGCGGTAATAATAAATACTATTTCTTCTTTAGCGGGAATAATAAATATTATTCCCTGTTTAACGGGAATAATGAATATTATTCGTTATTTAGCGGGAGTAATAGTACATTACGTAACAAGGGACTAAAGTAGCAGATTATTTCCGCGGGTGAGTTCACCCAAGGACATGATCGACTTTAGTTCCGTGTTACATATAGTACTTTATTCCCATCTCCACTGTGGCCACTTCATAGATTCGAAAAGTTATTTCGTATTTATGTGTTATAATTTTGTTAGTTTTAACCCAATTCACCACAAACGTAAAAAATTAGACTGTTACTTTATTCCCGTATATGCGGGAATAAAGTAAAAGAGGGAATCAGATGCCATTGTTGCCTTTTCAGGCTATAAAATGGCCATTACAGTAGAGATGGGAATAAAATACTTTATGTTTTCCTCATAACAGAGACTAAGTAAATTTGTTGTATTTTCACATTTATAATGAATTTGAATGAAACTAATAAAATTATAAGACTTAAATACAGTTTATTTTTATTTATTAACTATTTAACATTTTACACCAAATATTTAATTTATATGTTTGTTACATAAATTGTAACACCGCGGCATATTCAAAAACGTTGTCCCATATAGTTCCACTTTTCCAAGTCAACAAAGTGGACACAGCTGAGTCGGGAATAAAGTTCTATATGCAACATGGGAGCAGTAAAGTCGCTTCGCTCGAGCAGTAAACCCACCCGCGGAAATAATTTACGATTTTATTCCCCTGTTGCATAATGTATTATTACTCCAGTTACTGTGCCATAAAGAAAATCACGTTTTAAAATACCAAAAATTTTAAATGTCAAATACCTCCAAAAGTATAATCACACGTGGAGAACCACTTTTAAAAATGGAAACGATTCAATCTCACCATTCATGTATCCGAAAAAAGGGGTTTATTATCTCTCAAACATAGAAATTATTTACAACTGGAAAACTGGGAGTAGTACGTTCTCAAGTTTTGGAAACTATTGCACTTATCAAATTAGGAATATTTCTAACTCATTTTTTTCCGTGCATATGATCTCAATAATATTTTATATACATACCTGCTGTCTATATCACATACAAAATTGTCGATAAATTTCAAGCTGATAAATTGAGTCGTTCTCGAGAAATTAACATTTGAAATAAAGGTTCAAATAATTTTTTCGAAAGATATCCGAGATCTACCCATAAAAAGATTTCCAAGTGATTAAGCAAATTTTACTCTCCAGTTATCGTGCGACAAAGAAAATCACTTTTTTTAACAAATTATTATTTTTCTCCAAAAATAGTTACAAGAATGACTTTAAAATTTAGCAGATTATAGCATTCTATATCTGCCATAGCCATAAAAATTGTCATGATTATATCTGTCTTTACATTCGAAAAATAAAATATTTATAAAAAATTACGTTTTCATGAATAATTTCAGACTGACTATAGCTAGCAACTTTTTTTTTAAATTGTAGAAAATTTCATCCTCGACAAAGAGAATTCATAATATGAGGCGTTTCACGTCAACTGCCCCAGCGCGGTTTTTGAGATATAAGATGTTTTGTAGTTTTTGAAGGTGAAAATGGAAAATTTTGAAAAAACTGCCTATATCATTGGAAAGCTGAGGAAAAAACACGTTGAAAACGCTTATCAAACAATTTTTTAAAGTACATTTTAGTATCATAAACATGAGTTGGAAATAGCACGATTTGGCACTCGCGTGCCGATCTGGGGCAGTTGACGTGAAACACCTCATATATGAACGATATTAACTTAAAAAATGAAAAAATAAAAATTTGAAAATCGAAAAATTGCTATAAAACAAAAAACATCGACATTAACAAAAGAAAAACGAGCCCTGTCCGGTTAAAATCGATCGAGAGATCCTGAGATATGATTGTCTATCACACACACCCACACACACACACACACATCCATATGGACATTCTCTGAAAATGATGTATTTTGATTTTACATGTATTAAATAATATAACTATCATGTTTTCACAAAATTATTTTTCTACTATCACAAAGCCTCCTCTCTGAAAAAGCAAAATAATATCAGTGACTGTGTTCTTTATAACGTATTGGAATAAAATAGTCAAAAGTAAAAATATGCATCGACTGCTGTATCCCCAAATCTTTCATCTCGAAAGAAATAAGTGATATTTATAGCGCATTGAATAAAGATGCGTTTGTGTAATAAATACGTGATTTCGCATCAGTTTGGTATGTACATATTTGATCTTAATTAATATAAAATGTTTGAAAGTTTTTTTTCTGTACACATGTGCTGTGTGAAAAAATAGACAGAGAAAAATAGATTTACTGATACCAGAAGAAGAAATACCAGAAGAATTTTAAAGTGTTTTAATATTTGTATTCAAACTGTCGGCAAAGGAAAACAATATTTTCAGAAATGTTTTCGCATGCACAATCGCGATATCATCTACTAAACCTAAATGAAATTCATACATAGCTATAATTGTAGAATTTACTAATAATGACTGTGGCATGTGATCTACAGCAACCACAGGATACATGAACTTGCGACCCTATCACGAGGAACTTACTAGCAATACGCAACTGCAGAAGGAGTGAAAATTGCTCCACCATTTTAATTAGTAGAAAAAACTTCTAATTTATTAGTGAATATTCACTATTTCATTTAGTAGTTTATTAAAACTACTATTTTGATTAGTAGTTTTTACTAATTTAATTAGTAGTTTTTAAAAAACCACTAATGAAATAGTGAATATTCACTAATAAATTAGTAGTTTTTTCTACTAATTGAAATGGTGGAGCAATTTTCACTAATTCAACTTTAGAGAGAGGACGTGCAATCGCTGCGGGAATGGTGCGATATACAGTCGCATCTGCCGAAATTGACGAAGATGTACATCGAGAACTTTTTTACAATGAGGACACATTCGCCAGAGTTTTTGAAGGATGTATTCAATACAGAATCGAAAAATCGACTACTTATCATTGAAAAGGTTGCATGCAATAGGTATTTGTTTATTTTGAAATTTGTAACCATAATTGTAATTTCACGTAGATTAGGTATCTTGGATTTATTTTTAAATAAATAAAAATCTGTATTGAAGAGTTGTTATTACTTTTCTGGTAATAATGGATAATTTCTGTTTTTTCAAACGATTTTTTATACCGTTATCCAAAAAATACAAAATGGAAAGTACGAAAGATTCTGTTTACTATTCAGTATATCATTTACTAATTATTTTGGCGAAATACAATCGAGATAAATATAAGCCATTTTCACTATAGGATCAGCCAAATATAAAAAATATAAAATTTAAGTGATATATATATTAGTAATTGATGGTAATAACACACCTTGTCGCGTATATAATTAAAAATTGATTTAGTCATCATTGTCGCTTAAAATTACGCAGCTGGTAGGATTTGTCCACTAATCGATATCATCTATCCATATCGCATGTTTTATTGACAAAAATAGAAAAAAACCCAAATCACCTAACATTCGAACAATTCAAATCACCAATGATCCTCTTTATTTTTCCTTTCCTCATATATAGCTACACTTCTACCACGTACCTCTCGGCATGCTACCGATCGAGATGATGGGCGGCGAGGGCGGCCGTCTCGTGGATCTGCAGCTGGAGATGCGCACCGACTGGTTCGTCAAGGACGCGGCGCGCTGTCGCGTCAACGAGGCGCTACGCGAAGGCGAGCCCATGCAAGACCGAGGCCGATGTGTTCGATACCGGCGAGGTCAAAGATTTGCAGATCGATTAGGGGAGGGAGCGCTATGGGAACTGGATTTAAGTGTATATGTGAGCAATTCTCGGGATTTACTACAAAAAAGAGGGTCAAACACTTCTATTATAAGTTTTTTCTCGTTCTGTAGAAAAATTTCGAACAGTCGACAACGCTCTTGTGACATCGTTTTAGAAAAAATCCGTTTTTCTCATGGAAATTTAACATGGGAAAAATGGACGAAAAGTAGTCACTGATGATGAGCCAATAGTAAGCTTTTAAATGTGCCAACAAATATTCCACAAAAAAGCGATTAAAGTAGAAGAAAAGAGCTTTAATTTAAGCTAATTTAAAGATCGTTAAAATCGGTCGGTTCTGCGCACAGTTGCGTGCATTTGAAAATCGCGAAAAATGACCAAAAATGAGCGATTTTTCCCGAATCCACGTAATTCAATCATTTTTGGTCATTTTTCGCGATGTTCAAATGCACGTAACTTTGCGCAAAACCGACCGGTTTTAACGATCTTTAGCTTAAATTAAAGCTCTTTTCATCCACTTTAATCGCTTTTCTGTGGAATATTTGTTGGCACATTTAAAAGCTTACTATTGGCTCATATATACACTTAAATCCAGTGCCCATAGCGCACAACAGAAGTGTGCCTCAAAATTTTATTATTTTTTTTTGGACCCTCTTTTTTGTAGAAAATCCTGAGAATTGTTCATATATGTATATCGACGGCTGAGCGGAACAAGATCGTATCTCACCGGGCGAATGAAGAACGTCGTATCTCGGCGCGCGGACGAAGAACGTCGTATCTCACCGCGCAGATGAAGAACATCGTATCTCACCGCGCGGATGAAGAACGTCGTAGCTCGGCGCTCTTGCGGCCAGTACACGGTCAGTATACAGTGAGATTAGACATTTCTCGTCCGCGCGCCGAGATACGATGTTCTTCATTCGCGCGGTGAGATACGTCATTCTTCATCCGCGCGGTGAGATACGACGTTCTTCGTCTGCGTGGTGAGATACGACGTGCTTCATTCGCGCCGTGAGATACGACGTTCTTCGTCCACGCGCCGAGATACGACCTTGTTCCGCTCAGCCGTCGATATATGAATATTTGTGGATATTTTTTATTGGGCCGGAGGCTGCGATCGTGTGGAAAAATTGTTGGGTTCAGATGGCCGGTTAAAATGGAATTTTAATTGTCTTTTTATTTTTTACTTATTTTAATAAAAAGAAAGTTAAATTTTAACAATGATCGTTAATTTTTATTAAAATTCGTAAAAAACTTGGCTACGAAATAATGCGTATAATAATTGGCAAATAGGATAAAAGTTAACTAATATATTGTAAGATATAGCTTACACGTCGGTTAACCTAACATAAGAAGTACTAGATACTCTCAGTATAGTTACACGATGTTTAGAAGGAAGAAAAAGCTCGAGAAAGTTTAAATATCCGCCTGCAGATGGTATTTAATACGGAACAAGGTCCGTTCGATTAAAAAAAAAAAATTGATCGAGTAGAATTCAAACGCGACCCGCAATTACAGCAAAATAAAAAAAATATCCTTTTTCCCAATCAATCAACTTCCCCATTCTTATCACATACGAATTACTTTACACTATATACATTTTCCCGGGCGATTACACTTTCAACCGATTTCAATCGCAACAATCGTTGACAGCGTCTCAAGCATGCTGCCAATCGAACGCACCTAATCAGCTTGCTTTTATACACGACAGAGCTTGCGGCGTTTCTTTCGCACACAGACACAAGCGCGCGAGCGCGTGTAGCTATACAAGGGGGAATCCCTCCGGCGACTCCACAACGCCGCGTTCCGTCGTTTCCACTGTCCTTCACCACCCCATTCGCTCGTCCCCCCGACAACCGCCAATCCTGGCCTCAGTCTAGCGGACGCGCGGAATTCAACGCGCGCTCGCGCAACGACGACGCGACAAAACGACGGCGAGAGCGCGAGCGAGACAGAGAGCGGGGAGACCAAATATACACACCGACGACGAGTATGGAAAGCCGCGCGCAGACACAACATTCGCGCGAGTCATCGTCGTCCTCGCGGTTTATTCGTCACGTGCGCACGCGTATATGTATACGTACACATCTTCACGTGGCAGAGGTAGGTATACACATCAGCCACGGGGAGAGAGAGCATGAGATCTATCTCGATAAGGTGCGAAATTACGAAATCGCCAGCTGCTGCCGCAGCGTCGCCAAAAATGGATTGCGAACAGGAGTATATAATGCGTCGAAGGAAAAAAGCGCACGCGCGCGCTCACATAGACACAGACGACGCAGAAATAGCAGAGAGACGTACTTATAGAGAGCCGAGTGAGAGAGTAAGAGACGACGGGAAGGAGGGAGGAGGTGGCGAGACACGTTATTTATACGGCGCGCGCGAAGGGCTGCAGTCGCCGACGACGGCCCTTGCCGCGCGTGCGCGCAGTAGAGATAGCTTTTCGCGCCGATTCCGCGATTAAGCTCCAGTATATACTAATGTGTACTTTACGTAAAGGTAGGAGAGTAGACGTAGTGTGTGTGTGCGTATATAAATGAAATAATGTGCGACTGTGTGTGGGTACCGGTGTGTCGATGCGACGCTTACCTGAAATTGCGCTGCTGTCTCCTCTCGGGCCACGGCTCTGCGGCAGCGGTGGACCGGCGTCGAGCGGTCGCGCCGGAGAGCGAGAGAGAGAGAGAAGACCAACGACACCTAGCTAGCGTGCGAGCGAGAGAAAGACAGACAGTGTAAACGCAAGCTGCACGCGATACGAGAGGGAAGGAGAGAGAGAGAGAGAGAGAGAGAGTGAGAGAAAGAGGAGGCCCACCCACGACAGGCGCTGGGGGGATAGGGGGGAAGATGCGCCTGGCGGCGGGCCGTCCTGCGATTGGTTACGCGCCGAGGGTTGTACTGAGCGGCAGCGGCGCGCGCCTCGCGTCTTTAACCCCACTTCTTTGCGCGCGAATAAAGCGCCCGCGTATATTTTTGTAAATCGCCGCTGCCGGCGCGCGCGCGCAGACAGACAGCGGCGGAGGCGGCTGAGCTTTTCGCGCGCATGCAGAGAGGGAGGGAAGGAGAATGAGAGATCGCGGCTTTGATGTTGTGACGGGATTTTTTTTTAGCGCGGGTGGCGAGCATGCGCTATGTGCTGTCTCGCTTTCTTCTTTGCAATTTTTGGTGATTCGGTTGTCGAGGGAGTGTAATATAATGTAGTATATAGTAGGAGTATATAGGTGATGACAGAGAGCGAATGTATAGGTACGAGAGGGAGAGTGATATACGATGTTTTGTCTTCGCGGAGGTTTTTAAATAGACGCGAGGGGGGGGGGGGGGATGAAAGACACGGGGTGAGAAAGTTCGCGCGCGACCGGAAAAACAGTCGTCGATTTCGTCATTTCGCGCACGCGGTGATTATGCGGCCGGGCTGATGTAATTGCGCTGAGTGACGTCGCTTGTACTCTATAGGGGGAATTTTTAAATGATAATACACATTTTGTTAGAGAGATGAGAGCTTGTCAAGTTTTGTCAAATTAGATCGATTTTTTTGTATTGGGTGGTTTGTGTGAAAACGCGGCGTTGTAAATATAAAGCTTACGTGATTTTTAGTGTGCCGTCAAGTTCATTGTTCGGTTTGGCCTCAGTTTTTGTAGACATAATATTTGTTTATGAGAATATAAAGGTCACATTGGAGTTACGCGGTTTCAGAAATAAACAACGTAATGATGCTACGTTGTAAAATGAATGGGATATGTGTATAATATATATCTATAATAAGAGAGACTTCTAATAAAAAATGGCTGTGATATTTCAAAACGTAACTGAGGATAAATTTTTCGATATAAATCGTTGTTTTGGAATTGTTTAGAACTTTCAAAAATATTTTCTACTTATATAAATTTTGCTCAACATTTAACATCGTGCGTTAATTTATCATTTACAAAATTAATGGCGTTGGTATTCGTGAAAAGTAACATTACTAGTAATCTATTAGAAGCACTTGTTAGTAAACAATTTCTCAAAATGACGGATAATAATTATAATATTATTTACATCAAAGTAATAACATTAATATTTAATAGGACGGGCACAAGGACAATATGAAAGAAGACAGAGGCATGTTTATTTGTTGTCAATTTTTATTTATTAACTTTTAAACTTTTTTGTGTTCTCGAAAATATTAAAATATTCATAAATAATATTAATAATATAATAATGCTTACATACGCTAGGCATTGTGTTTAGTCTTTTAACGTACACCTAAACTAACACGTATATAAGTTGTGAATACCGAACAATTTTCTCTCTCAGTTTTTCATTATTTCCCATTACTTTCTTTTAAATAAACTCTGTTCCACATATTTTTTTTTATATTCTCTTTTCGCTGGAAAATTCTCTCATCGAAACAATAATAGTATAATAATATAATAATAATAATAAAAAAAGCTTTCGAACGCTTCACAATTGTACGTTAGGCTGCATGTATACATAATATATAATATATGCGCGTTCGCATTGAATTTCCATTGCGTCTTCGTCTCTTTTTTTTTGCTCCCTCTCGCTAATTTATAACAAACGTACGCGCACACGCGTACAATACATTATATATTTTGCAAGTGTTTCTTTTTCTTTTTGCTTTTTTCGTTCCCTTGTCTCGAACTTTGTGTGTATGCATTACATCTTTAGCGCGATGCGCGTGATTTATACAAACGAATTTATACAAAGATTATATACGCTTTTACAAATAGACAATATATATATTTCGAAAAAGATCGGTTGCAAGGCACAGAAGAGAAACCGCGTGCTGGCCAAAGCTGCTGCTGCTGGTTGTAGCTGTAGTAGTTCGTTGTCGCTTCTCTCTAATTATAACGGATCCATCGTACAAAAAGGGACGAGGGAGGATGAGGAAGAGGAGAACAGCTGGTATGTGGGCACCGAGACGAAGGGACGTTGAATTCTATATCGAATACAACAACGATTAAATCATAATACATATAGACGTTATGTAAAAAAAAAAAAAAAAAAAAAAAAAAAAAAAAAAAAAAAACAATGGAAACCTAACGTTTTGCGATGATTTTTTTTTTTTGACGGACGGGGAGAGGATTAGGGTAAAAGGGGTGGGGGGATAGGAAGTTTATAGCTGCGTATAGGTTTAGTGGTGCGCGATGGGGATGAGCTTCTCGCCCTGGCCGATGGCGGGGAGGGGCGCCTCGACGGTGAGCACGCCGTCCTTGCTCAGGGACGACTTGATGGTCTCCGGGTTCGTGCCCTTGGGCAGCAGGAACTCGCGGTTGTACTCCCTGTACACGGACTTCGTGTCGGTCTTCTCCTCGTGCTTGGCGTGGACCTACGAAACAAATATACGAATCGATTAGTTTCGTGAGCTTTTGAATTTTATTTGGTTGTCGTTTGAGGTGTGCGTGTGTTTGTGAAGTGTAAAGGTGTATATATAATTGAGGCCAGATTTATTATTCTAATTGCTTTGTATCATTAGTCTTCATATGTAATTTCGGCGATTTATTCTCTATACAACAAGGTTTTGATCGATTGTGGGTGTCCGAGATGTCTAAAGAAATATTGAAAAATCAATAAGTCGACGATAGTATAAGTATATGATGGGCTTATTCTATATTTTTTAAGGTATAGTTTATCAAATCCAAATGATCTTTTATTTAAGAATATATATATAACAACTTATTTATATAATTATATCGCATAAATTCAAATAATTACGCATTTTGTAAGCAAAAACAATGAACAATAAGTAATTTATAAATTAAATTTAGGAAATTACGAACAGGTCGTCGTAGCCGCCATATTTTTTTCGATTCAGCGTTTAACATAAGAACCTGTTCGATCCACTTACGTAGGACTTCAATTAATGAAATCTATCCTATTCGAGGGTCTTCGTAACTAAATCAAAGCAAACAAAAGAACCAACTTTCATTGATTTTATACTACAGTGTACCTTGCATAACGAATCCTAAGAATGCAACCTATATCATCACTATATATTCAATTAACCATCCTATCTCCCCCGCGATCGAACAAACACCCATAAAAAAAAAAAAAAAAAATTATTTCCACCCAACAACACCTCTTTCACTTGACCATATCCACACCCATACAATACGCGTGCACCAGTCTCACCTGCGATGCGGGATCGATAGTTATTGCGGGCCAGTATATAGAGTGGCGCTCGCGTGAGTGCGCCGCGGCCAGCACCGTAATTTATTGAAACCCGCGAAGGCGCACAACTGAGCGGCGGCTAATCGAATCGAGCGACCCAAATGCGTCACACGCCAAATATCTCGCGTATGTATACCTATATATAAATTAAGGGTAATAAAACGGCTCGCGGGATGCACGAACGGCTGAGTCACGGCGCGTTTATGTACGAGAGATCCTCGAGGACGCAGCGATGTGGGGGTGGATTCGGAGAAGTTTCGTGTAGGACGCGCGTGCATCATTGTTTGGCGGAATTCGAGAGGGAGGTTGTCTCGCGACGCAAGCTGATGAGTCACTGTGCTGAGTCGTACAGCTTCATTGGGGTGGGTCTAGAAAGATAGAGAAAGTGATAGACAGAAGCCTTACCATTCGGAAAATTAAAAATAGAACGTTTGCGCCTCATTAGCAGATGCACGCCTATCCCAATGTGATTCTATCAGAAAGTACAATTACTAGAGAATACAAATATAGAAAAATATTTACAGAATTTATTTAATATTACAATACGATAACCGAATTGTAGATGTTAGAAATAACAAAAGTAGAAAGTATATTTCAGAATCTAGAAGCCAATGAAAATCAACAAAAGAAACCAAGAAAACATATAGTACGAAAGACACATTTGTAGAAAATACATAAGGCAAATGGCACGCGTATAGAAAATCTTACCAAAAAATATAGAAAAAACTATAGTTTCTTTTGTATTTGTGGCGTTCGTCGTATATATTTTCTATAAATGTGTCTTTCGTACTATATGTTTTCTTGGTTTCTTTTGCTGATTTTTATTGGTTTCTAGATTCTGAGACATACTTTCTACTTTTATTATTTCTAACTGCTATATTTCGGTTATCGTATTGTAATATTAAATCAATTCTGTAAATGTTTTTCTATATTTGTATTTCCTAGTAATTGTACTTTCTGATAGAAACGCATTGGGATAGTCGTGCATCTGCTAATGAGGCGCAAACGTTCTATTTTTAATTTTCTGAATAGTAAGGCATCTGTCTATCACTTTCTCTATCTTTCTAGCGATCCACCCCTTCATTGAGGAGCCGGGGTGTGGATTGGATGGAGTGGTTGTGTGGTCGCGTCGGGGGGAGGTATTTTATCAGAATGGTAAAATGTTAGATGGGTATTTTTTCAGAAAATATACTATCGTTTAAATTATTTTTCGAATCCGATACTGTTGATTCCGAACAGGAGTTATTCAGAATACACAAGAAATTATTTTCGAAAAGAAAATATCAGAAAAATTTGTGTCTATAAAAATTGAAAACAGATTGCATGAAATTATAAAAATACTTTTTACTAGAAAAATAAAATTCCGAAAAATCTCAAACGTTCATTCCTATACGATTTTCAGCTCATTTGTCGACATTTTAGCTTTTCTGAATCACTGCATTTTCTACAATTTAATCGTTAGGTAGAAATGGCATTCGAAAAATTGACATGACATATCATATAAAAATAATTTAATGAAGATATTATGGCCTTCTTGCCAAATTTTTTCGAATTTTTATATATTATACATTTTTAAACATTCGGAAAATTTACCCTTCTATCATAAGATATTCTAATTTGTTTTTTACCTTTCTGAGAAAATATCCATCTAACATTTTACCATTCTGATAAAACACCTCCCCCCGGTCGCGTCGAGTGAGTTTTGAGATGGGGAGAGTATAGATTTCAAAGGGGTTGCTGAAATTGCATAATGCGGTGTTTTGTTGTGCACTTCTGTATAGGTTGATTTGAATATATGAAGCAGGCGTTGCGAGAAAATTTATTTTAAGTGGATAACAGTTTGCTTTTATATAATAGTTCCGAGTTTTTATTACTTTCGTGTTTGTTATTTACGTAGTATCATGTCGGTCTGTAGATACAGTTGTACAAATAATATCAGTCGCAACTGAAAGCACTGATTCTTTCTATCACACGCAAATAAATGAATATATAGTCAAATTATTTAGCATTAAAATTAGAATGGTTTTTTTTCACAATTAGCTAATCCTTGACAGTTGACTTTGAACTTCACCCAAAAAAACATTTGCCTATATACAGTTACGCAGTAGTCGCCGTGTTTACTTTACCTTCGAAAAATTCTTTCTAGTAAATTCCAAAATTCAAGTGAGCAGCTACTCGGTAGCGCAAAAACAGCCTGACGACATACACGCTCGAGTGTTTGAACAGATGACTGCCGGACTGTGTTAAGGTCGTTCAAATACATCCGCGCACGGAATAAAACGACCAAAAAGAAAGATTGTACGATGGAAGTTTTATTCTTTTTCGAACACGAAATTGAAAACTCGAGTAATATATACAAACGGACCTTCGTTCCAATAATGCCTGTCCTAGTTCGCGAATGTCCATGAGAAAGCCATTCGTAATTTAAAGCGTTTTAAGCATTCCGCTCATTGACGTCACCTCTGTTTTTGCCCAAGAATTCTGTATGGATACGCAAATTAACTCACGTTCTTCGTTATCTCGGTAAATTTTTTAGAAAAAAAAAAAAACAAAAAAAAAAAAAAACTAAGCTTATAACTTATACGTATTTTCGCTCGGTCGCCCTTAAATAACGAAAATAAAGTAGCTCGATGAAAGGCTTTATGCGATTATTTATAATACACTGCGCAGCAAATGAAATTTTCAAGTGAAATTTTTCTCGGTATATAAATCGCCCTGGAGAGGCCGACGGTGCAATCATCACGCAACGGTTCAAGATGAAAGACTAATTGCCGACCGGGGGGTTGATTGATCGTAAAGCGAATGAGGCGGCTCGGAAGGTATACGATCTCTCTCGCGAGCCTACCAGAAATAAAGCGCGCACGAAAGAGAGAGGGATAAACATCGCGGGAGTGCAGAGTTCAGTAAAAGACTAAGTGCACTAAACTCGAGCTTCGGTATCGCGTATATATGACACGGAATTAAAAATCCCTTTATATTTGCGTGTTTAAACAAAAATTGAATGATTTTTATGATATGTAAATTAAATTTTGTCAAGGTACGCGGCGAGAAAAGTTGTTCATTAAAATCACAAGTATACTCGTCGTTCGTAAAAATTAACCATAAGAACCAGAGTTCCAATCGTTCGTTAAACCTTTTTTTTTTATTACGAAATTTTTCTCCCCGCGTCTAATTATATTTTTTCGAAGCAAACAAGCGCATCTAAAAGCAGTATATTTTCGATAAATCCCAAGACACCGCTTGCAACACACATACACTAATTTACGGCCAATATACATTTCCCGGTCCCATAACGTCTCTCAACACAGACTGCCGAGGGGAACGCGCCGCGCTCCGAAGAATTCGGAGGGCACGTGCGTGATGCGCGCTTTCCGACTTCCTTGAGGGAAAACTGGGTTACGCACTCGTGTTTACGACGTCGACGTCGAAATAGGACAGTCGGGGAAAGAGACGCGCCCTGAAAAAAGCGCGTCGCGGCGTCGCCGATCGATCGCCATGGACGAGTTTGTTTGTGTGGATATATGCGGCGACGAGGGAGACGAGGGTTGAGGTATTTTGCGGGATCGGGATTTGCTGTTGGAAAATGTGGGTAATGTTACGTTTTATAAATAAAATTAAATTGCTTACTATAAGTTATGTTAAAAACACCGAAATATCGTAACTATAATGTATTTTTAATATAAATAAACGGCGTATTAAGTACACGGATAGAATTTTTCAGAAAAAATTACCGTGAAATTTACGGCAATCAGAGAACAAGCGAAGTCTCTGGGAATTTTTACCGTTGTCACGGTAATTTTTACTAACCTTCCCTACAAATGTTCCTTTGCACTCAGAGAAAATTTGTAGGAAAGGTTAGCAAAAATTACCGTGACAACAGTAAAAATTCCCAGAGAATTCGGAGTTCCCTGATTGCCGTGAATTTCACGGTAATTTTTCCTGAAAAATTCTATCCGTGTATATTTGTGCATATTATTTTTTACTGCAGCAGTACGCGGAAACAGGAAATTAGTTTTCGAGCAGATCGATATAGTTTGTTACAGTGATTGAGGAAGCATGTTTGTAGAAAAACTTTAAGAGAGCGAACGTTCTACAAAATGCTCGGCAATTCTTTGAAATGTTTTTTCGTTAACTTTTACGAAAATAACTATGCGTTTTATAGTTATTTATAAGTTGTTTTGTAACGCGCAAAGACGTTTATAAATAATTTCCTAAGTTCTCGAACAGCGAAGTAGAAACTTTTGTTATTATTTTTCTTTATACTTGTTTCACGACGCACTTTTTAAATGCCCGAGGTGTATACGACGCCATCGATGTATTAGATATTCAAATTGCACAGCGGGTACATAGGCAGTCCCGTCTGATAGCGCGGCATGACTCATGCACAAAAATGGAACGCTGTGTATAGCTAAGATCACAGAGAGAAGGAGGAAACTTTAGATTGAGTAACAAAAAGCCACGTGATTTTTATGTCTCGGGAGGTGTTCGCTTTTTATTAACGGTATATTACATATTCTTATATATACCATGCTATGCCCAATTTTCTAATTTACGTTCATGTACGGAACTTTCCTACACCAACGGTTGGGAGCCATAACTTTAGTCAATAATATTATCACGTTTGCTAAAAAGCTCCGTTTACATACTTAGTTTTCAATATGAAATATCTTTCAAAATATATACCAATTGATATCTATTACCACACACTGATATATTTAAAGAACCAAACCTGAGAAACCGTCATTCCGATCTAAAAAAAAAAAAAAATATTATTCCATCCGCACAACCATTCCTCTTCTCTTTCCTCACCCACACAGCCAAACTCCCATATATACGCATAACCCCATTAACCTCGAACCGCGCTCTCGACCCACGAAAAGCGTACATATATAGCCTCGCGACTTTTCCCCTCGCGCCTAAATAAAGTCAAGACCTCGTTGCGCGCGACCTGTCTACTTCGCTTTCGTAACTTGTGTATGTACAGCACCGAAAAGATATACGAGGAAACGGACGTGTATGTGTATATATACGTGGCGCTTCGCGGCCGCGTGCCGAATCGCCGCGGCGCTCAAGGCGATATCCGCGCATAACGGCCACTCATCGCCGTATTTAGAAGTCCGAGTGCCAACATCTGTATAGAAGCGCGAGAGTTGCGAGAGGAGGTGAACGTATAATATTGTGGGTGTAAGTATTTGATGGTAAGGTGCGTGTGTGTGTGTGTGTGTGTGTTTTTTTAAGTTTGAGAGAGCGGGAGATGGGGAGGGAGTGAGTTGAGAGGGATGATTGAGTGTGGGGGAGGCCGAGGAGGTGCTTGAAATTCCGAGAGGCGCGCGTCCTGGACGGGCCCTGAATTTTATGGAGATATAAGGAGGGAGTTTCGATGCGCAGCGCGACTAAAACACTCGTCTTATTTATTCGAGGCTTTTTAAATATTCACTTCTGTGAATGAGCAATTATTGGAAACAAGACAGAGAAATAAATTTTAATGCTCGGTATCCATCAATTTGAATTTTTTATTTACTCGTCTTTTCAAGAGAGCATCGATTTACATTTATCGTTATTTATATTGAACAATAATTGATTACTTATTTAATCCCGTATAATAAAATCAATGCTTCTACACGGAGAGAAATTTTGTAGTGAAAATTACAAATATTCGAGACAAAATTACCAGTTTCTATGGTAATGGATGGACAGACTGACAATTTCAAACTTTTTACCAAAGTGCCTTGGTAAAATTTTTTTAGTTAATTTAAATTAAAAAAATTAACTTTTTTTATCCATATTGATGGATATATAGCATTTTAATATAGAAATAGAAACAGAAACAAGAATGAAAAAACATTAAACTGAAAAAAATTTTTACGGAAGCGGGATTCGATCCGACGATCTTTGGGTTGAGAGTCCGATGTTCTACCGACTGCGCCATGGAAGCTGTTACCAATAGTCATTTGAATCGCCGTTATTACTTACTGAAAATATGTGTATTGTTTTCATTTTAACGTCGCGCACGCCTCTAGTATCAATCTTCTGAAACACAATAATGCGCAGTGCGCATGCGCGAGTACACAAATACCAGGTTATTTGGTAAAATTTATCAGTTTTCTTAGTAAAAATTCTTAGGTTACTTTGTAAAAATGACTAGACCTCAATTTTTACTAGTGTGTCTGGTAATTTTTATTCAGATAATTTGGTATTTTTTTTAAGTGGTTATGGTAGTTTTTCCTGGGAAACTTATAAATTGTATTAGAAACCTGGGAATATCACGGCTTTTGACAGTCTATCCATGCGCTGCCAAGGCACCTTGGTAATTTTTACTCTAAAATTTCTCTCCGTGTATTTATTGTGTTTCATTGAGATACATAATAACCGCGCGTGTATATTTATATATTCACATCCGAATTACCCACTCGTCATCTCATATGAGCCTCTTGGCAACAAAGCTAAATTGCACCCGCCAATCCATCACGAAAATTCATTTCCCCGCATCCACTTCACATTATACAAGGCTTCAAAAACAACAGACAACCGACGTATACACGTCACCCTCGCCTGCACCGGAAAAGAGCTGCGCGATGAGCTTTTCGAAAGGCCGCGCCGCGCCCTCCATCGCAGCTGTGTAAATGTAACACACACCCGAGTGTACAGTAAGTATATATACATGTATATTTCATGAAGAGGAGCGCACGCGCGCGCTCACCACGCGATCCTAATTGCATTACGTAAACTCGCTAACGAGTCGGCTGTATAGCGTTCGCGTGAGCGCGCCGTTATCGCGATACGCGATGATGAGCGCGGGAGGAGAGACTTTTTGCGATTTGGCCTGCGCGGGAGTTTGGTGTTTTTGGAGTAGTGCAGTGTGGGACTAAATTGAATGTTATAATTGTGTACGGTGCGGAGATGTACTCTCTAAATTAAATTCAGTGAAAAACCACTATTTTTGAGCGTAAAGTCGGGCACTGTCGAAATAGCGCACTTCGTCGGCTTAGTGGAAAAAGCGGACACGTCGATTTTTAGTTGGAAAAGCGGACACCTCGCGCCTGAATTTTGTTGCCTCTATAAAAAAGGTAAATTTGATAAATGTATAATTGAAGCAACGATATAGCAGAAAATGCATAAATGTAGTACAGAGCGAGCCAGATGATTTTCCAGTGCCAGTGGATCTCAACTCGAATAATAGTAATTTAAACTCCGACGCGAAGTGTGAACTTATGCAACTAAAATCGACGTGTCCGCTTTTGCAACGAAAAATCGACGCGTCCGCTTTTTCCATTAATGTATATTATACACGGAATTATCAGTGTATTCACTGTTTAGTAGTGTATACATATACGCTAATTCAGAGTACATATGCATTACATCGGTAGTGCCCAAGTTTACACTCTGAAATAGTGATTTTTCACTGAATTTAATTTAGAGACTAATGGATCGAATTTAATTTTACTTGCCGTGTGGGTTATTTTGGTATCTATATTTCAGCTCACTTTTTATATCGGCTCGCGAGGTCAACAGACGTTCCCGTACAAAAGAGAACAACAAAAAGCGCTACGGCGAAAAAGCCGCGTATAATATATTATCGATTTTCAGGGGGCGACGGTCGCGTGGCGCCGCGGTGGTAATCCTAGGAGAAGTCACGGGAGCGCGAAATCGCGGTCGCAAGGAGGAGTTTCGTAATATAAGAGGAGCTGTATATAGGTATCGCGTTGCACGAAGGGTCTGCCTGCGCGGCTTTTGTCTCGAAGAGGAAGGGGTATTTAGAGATTTTTTTCTTTGTATTGGAAAATAAATGTGTTTGGGCTGATCACAATAGGAAATATATTATTGTGCAGGGACAGAGTTGGTTTTTTTTTTATCGCACACGGGAAAGTTTGGAAAAAAATTTTCGTCGAGTGGAATTTCCTGACGCCAGCGGGGGGGGGGGTTTCTCAATAGGAAAATCGCGGGAATCTACAACGTAAACTTAGACTCGGAATAAGGCCAGCGAGATAGTATGTATGTATGTGTGTGTGTGTGTATACACACACACACACGAGCCCGCGTTAAATCCGCATCAAGTGGACGAAGCAATGCACTCGTATCTTAATCGTTTTATGTATATTTATATACGCGCCGACAGCCTTACGCTTGATCTATCCTATTTCTGTTTTCGTAGTAGCTTTCGCCGCACGCTGTAATGCACACACACATACTCACACGTCCAATATTCTTTCCGAAAATTCTTCCGCGGTGCAGCCATGAGGTAACCATGCGCATGGATAATTGCACGTATATACCGCCGAAGATATACACAGCATGTGCTATTTGTAAACATTTAAAATAGTTTCGCCTCTTTCAAGTGTGAAATTTTGTTTGGTCTCACGAAATATATAAATGATGCGCGCGCCGACGACGCGGCCTCGATACGAGACATTAAGCAAGGATGACGATCGCCTCGGCGGCGTGCGATGGTGATGATGATGATGATACTCTGTTTTTAGACTTTTCCATTGTTACCTTTTTATACAGGTGCGTATAAGTGTATATACACACTGAAAAAAAAGTACAGGAAAAAGTACTAAACGTTCAATAAAAATTACCATCTTGTGCAGGCAACGCGACCACAGACTGTAAAAACCCAAAAAATTACCATACTTTATAAGAAATTTTACCAGAAATATAGGAAAATTTACAATACTCTATTGTAAAATTTACTGTAAAGTATGGTAATTTTTCGGGTCTTTACAGTCTGTGGTAGCTTTACGAGACAGTATAGTAATTTTTACAAAACTTTTCTTTCAGTGCACCGGTGATTATGCAACTTGGGCGTCCGTTCAGCAATTAACGCGTCTCTACGTCCGCTGTAATAATGCGAGCCACATCTCGCACAATGTGAACTGGATTAAATTATCAAAAGTACAGATGTGCGGTGTGTTTGGAATGAAATTTTCTCGTTCAATCAAACCCTACTCAACAGAAGCGATCCTCCCCTCGTGTCAACAAAAAAAAATCTGTCATCCCCGTATATATGTTGAATTCTACAGAAAATTACCCCTATAACTGTGGTCGAAAAATCGTAAAAATTCAAAGTTGAAGCACACCTCCAACAACTGGTTTTTCCTATTCTGTAGAAAAAAAATGCACGAATAATGCACGAACCAAGAAAATCGGCATAGTGTTTTTCAGGAAGCTATTTTCTTATGGAAATTTAACATGGGAAAAATAGACGAAAAGTGGTCATTGATGATTAACCAATAGCAAACTATTGAAGCGGCAACAAAATTTTTCATGAAAAAGCGATTAAAGTAGAAGAAAAGAGCTTTAATTTGAGATTAGAATCGTTAAAATCGGTCGATTCTGTGCAAAGCTACGTGAATTTGAAAATGGCGAAATATGACGAAAAATTACCAAAATTTTAAGAATTACGTGGATTTGTGAAAAATCGCTCATTTTTGGTCATTTTTCGCAATTTTCAAATTCACGTAGCTTTGCACAGAATTGACCGATTTTAACGATTGTAGTCTCAAATTAAAGCTCTTTTCTTCTACTTTAATCGCTTATTCATGAAAATTTTTTTTGCCGTTTCAATAGCTTGCTATTGGTTAATCATTGACCACTTTTCGTCCATTTTTCCCATGTTAATTTCCATAAAAAAAACTTAAATGTAGCTTCCTGAAAAACACTATGCCGATTTCCTTGGTTCGACACGCTTTTCGTGCATTATTTTTGCTACAGAATAGGAAAAACCAGTTGTTGGAGGTGTGCTTCAACTTTGAATTTTTACGATTTTTCGACCACAGTTGGGGGTAATTTTCTGTAGAATTCAACACATATGTAAGACACAAGGGGGCGACAACACGACGTATATATAGGCGGCATTAAAATTGTCAAATACCTACGCACATTTTTGTAAAGCGGCGAAAGAAACGGATCTCTCGGGAGAAGAGAGAGATCGTCGGCCGTCGCCGAAATAAGCGCGTCTGAGTCAGGGACTAAATATAGAGGCCGCAGCCGCCCGCGCGCACCAGACCGGAGAGAATTAGCGCGCGTTCCGCGCGATTCTTGCAATGCGTCGCGGCCGTTGAGGGAAAAGGAAGAAGAAGAAGAAGAAGGAGGCACGCTGTGGTGTGTATAAGCTTCGCTAAGACGCTAACACGTGTACGAAGGACAGTGACGGACTGCTAATTGGCCGTTGGAGGTGCGAGAGGAGAATGCAGTGCAGCGACGGCTGGATGTTGGGCAGTGTTTGAAGATTGATTGTGCAATCGGGGCTGCGATGTTGGTTGGTGATGTAATGCTGAGATGTATATAGGGATTTAGTGGAGAAAATATGGAAGAACGGCTTTATATAATGAATAACATATAGGATGTGTGTTACTGTTATACAGGCCAACGTCCATTTTCAGTAGAAATATTATGAAATCTACACTATAATAAAACATAAAAATTTAACTGAAATTTCAGAAAATTTGTAACAGTGTATTCCTAATAACTATACTTAACGAGACAATCTTTCAATGTAACGATTATAGTTTTCTATTAATATATACATTTTATAGAGCATCGTTATAATTCCTAATTGCAGCCGTCAATTTATACTTATACACTTATATCCTGAAAAAAAGAAACCCATTTAAAACTCATCCGTAGAAAATTAATTCACCCAAACCACTCGTTGCCTATACTGACTCGCGTCATACACATTACACCAATTTATGCACAGACAGAAAAGAAGGACCACTCGGTCGATGACGCAATTCGCACGCGCTCGCGTTCCCATGGCTCTCCGAAAGTCGCTCTTTTTTGTCCTTCTCCGTGCGTGCGGTCGACACCCTTTAAAGGACCGCGAGGCCTGCTCTCCTTGACCGGGCCGAAACGAATGCTCAGTCACTTGTACACACCTTGCCGGGAAATTGGGAGCGAAGGCCGGTTTCTTAGCGAGCGACGGTTTTGGGCGTTGAGCGCGTCATGTGTAACGGCCCGGTTTCGATTTTTATTTATCGAGGTGTTTGCCACTGTGTGTGTGTGTGTGTGTGAAAGAGAGGTTAATTAATTCGGGAGGGACGATATACGTTCTTTTGGGTGGTGTAATGTCGATGAGCTGATCGATCGCGCAAACAATTTATGGCCGATTAGTTGTGGCTATAGATAGCTCGCGGTAATATTTAAGTTATGGGCATGTTGGAGCGTGAGTGGAATCGTTATATTACAGCGTCACTATACGGTAATGGCAATTTAACTAACTAATTTTTCGAAAATACGTTGAAGTCGCACGAGAAAGTGAAAATTATATGTATGAAAAGAATTTGCGAAGTAAAAACGCGAGATATAATATCTTTCACCTAAAAAGAAAAAAAGAATTGATGATCCTGTGTTGCATAGCGCATACACACACATACACACACACACGCACACCAATTTTAAGCTTCAACCGAGCCGAAAAGACTACGTCGCCGAAAACCCATTTCATCAGCTTAAACGAACGATCAGACAACCCTACTCCAGTTCAACGTGAAGCCCACCCACTATAGCGCGCGAGCGAAAGGAATTTCGAGCGGCTCCGCGCTTCTCCTGCGAGCGAATTCGCGCGGTTATAGATACGGGCGATCTTTCACACTCGTGTGCCACGGGTAAATGAAGCGCGCGACTCGGTACAACGACCCTTTGCCGACGCGCGTCTGGTTCTTTGCCCTCCTTTCCGCGTGTCTATATGGGCGTTTCTGTGTACAAGAGACTAATCAATCGCTTCCTTATTGTTTCCTTGTTGTTGGGAGGAGTGTGTTGGATCGATGGATGTGTGTGTATATAGGAGGGCCTTTGGTTGTATGATCAGGATTTGGTTCGTTACACGCGAGCTTCTTTAATTGGGGGTTGACTGTATAGAGATGACGTTGGTGATTGCCAACAATTTTGCAGAGTACAGTTATAATAGTACATTTCGACACGGGTGGGGAAATCGATTATTTAGCTGGTGTGACTTTTTGCACGAGCGAAGCGAGTGCGAAAAAGTCACACCACCTAAATAATCGACTTACGCACTAGTTTCGAACGGTATTTTATACCACGAGCGCCGAAAAATCATATCAAAGTTGTGATTTTGAGGTTAGAGTGGTATAAATTATTTTAAAGTGTTACATTTTCTTTTTCTGTTCTTTATCGTCCGGTTTTATCTTTAAAACACGAAGAGCCTTTTGTGTGTCACTTTTGATATTTCATAAACGAGCTCGGGCGACCGATTTGGTAGTGGTACGTGATAATCCGGGCTCGGTTTTAACGTTCGTTATTGATTTTCGACCGAAATTAAATGAAGATTAACAAATTTTATTACTACCGTTATAAAATGCTGGTACACTTTAAATACCAGTTTTAACGATTTTGCGCACGAGGGAAAGAACATTGAATCTTGCATCTGTACTTCTCAAAAAAAGAAATATGTTCAAGCAAACATTAAAATTCATTAAATCTTCTCACATTTCAACAAATCCTAATACAATCCAAAAACTTGAGCAGCTATACTTCTCTAGAACAATGCGGAATCACAATAAAGCCAACCTACAATAACAAAACTCTACATAAGTACAATCCCGTTCCTTTTCTTGCCCCCTTTCGATTCCGCACGCGCCGAAAATCCGGCTCTCGCGTGCGCACGCACTCTTCACAATGCCGACATTATTCCGCAGTGTCGGCGTGACGGCGCGGCAACCGTTATTTATTTTCGGAGCTGGTTATTTCGAGCGGTTGAAAGGAGAGAGTGGGAGAGAGAGCGAAATTCTCGTCGCTTCACGAATTGTGGAATCTCGTAGTCGGTGAATATTTTTTGAAAGTTTGGGAAGGATTTTTATGAGGGTGGAGTGATTGGCATCGGGAGGGTTGTTTCTTTCTTTCTTTTTCTTTTTTATTTTTTTGAGGAAAAATTTTCGGTGATGGAAGTACGGCGTTTATAGCATTTTATCGAGGAAATATATTTTTAAGAATGTTTTATAATAACGGTCATTTGATATGTTTTTCTAATTCAACGTTCTACTGAACTATAAAAAATGAAGAAACTATAATAATAATTAATAAATATTTCGGTTACTATTAATACATTCGCTCGAGAAACTAGCGGCAAGGTTTGCGACGGTCTAAAATTAGAAATATTAGCATCTGCTTATATACATTTAGCGTTATATTTGAATTATTTACAACCTATTAATTCAATGTTTACAACGAAGCTTTTAGCGCGTAGCTATATAATATTTACAGTTACATTTTACGGCTACCTCGTCTACCGCTTGAAAAAAAAAAGAAAAAAAAAACCATTTTCACCAACCGCTATTTTTAAAAGCGACACGTGATCGACACTCTGTCGAAATTTTGTTTTCTAAAATTCGATAGAAAATACCGTTCAAACGTTTTCCCCAATACATCATCGACACTCGTTCGTATCGGCCAGACAACTCAATCCAAGTCAACGTCAATAACCTTGTACCAACACCGAAATTCCTCACAACACACACACACACACACACACACACACATACACACACACACCGCGCTAAAAAGAAAATACACAGATAACGATAACATCGTGAACATAGTCGTCTGTTGTACGTATATCTGGCAGAACGAGATTCCGCGCGAAGAAGAGTCTGCCAGGCGCGAGGCTACACAGCTTGCGTAACCGTACTCTTCTCGCGTATAATATATTTTCTCTCGCCTCTCGCGCATTTACATATACGCGCGAGCGCGGAGATCCACGCCAAGAGATATGACCCAGTTTCAGGGTGCGGCGGCGGCGTAGGTATATGGATGCGAGTCTCGTGGATTTTTATAATTGACAGTTTTCGGGGGCCCCCCGCGCGCGAGATTTACGAGCTCGAGTCTGGCGCGCACAGTTTATGTGTATAGTGCGTGGAGGTTTATAGTGTTGTGTATGTATATAGGATGCAAGCGAATAGAATGTGCGGCTGCGCTGAAAGTTCGCGACGATTAAGAGAGGAGGTTTATAGTGGTGTTTTCATTCAGTAGCGAATGAATGAATTTATAGAATTCAAGTAAACACTGGTCGTTACGTAATATGTGGCCAATATAGAGTATAATAGTCGATTGCGGGAGTATAAACTCAGAAAAGGTTCTTCCTTTACCAACGAGAACCTCCCTGTCGGAGAAGGATTTTCAGTTAAAAATAGGGCAAAACAATGTCGCATCACGATAAGAGGAATTCCTCCCATATATATAATAATTATTAACAAAAAAATAAATAAATAATTCATGTAAAAATAAAATTGTTGTACATGAATGGAATAAAAAGACTTTAGTTATTTTAAGTATTTATATAGTGGTCCTAGTGTCATCTGTTATCAATAAAACTTGGCTTACACTGCAATTTAATGATATTTATAAAATAGAAGTTTGGGGACCCAAGACCCAAAATATCATTCCTCCATTACAGACACATAATATTCTTGTAATAAAACATAAAATTCTCCTCCTGCAGGAGGATTGGCTTCCTATACCAGGAGACCACGGTTCCTGTAATCGAATTACGATTCTATCGCGCAGGAGGAAGTCCTTTTTATTGCAGGAAAATTTTTTCGGGAGGAATTTTATTTTGGTACCGGAGGATCGTTTTTCTGAGTGTATTTTATCCAAGCAAAGGTCCCACTGAACATAATAATCAACTTCTTTTTAATCGAACAGCTAACGCTCAATTTTCAGCCACCACATTCGTTTTCGGAACCCACAGAGCTTTGTGATCCCCGAAACACATGTAAATATTACATAATACTCACGAGAAGCTTGTTGTCGACGGTCTTGACGACGATCTCCTCGGGCGTGTACTGCGACACGTCGAATCTGAGCTTGAGCATCTTGTTGTCACCCTCATCTTGGATGAGCGGGCTGTTAAGGCCGTCCAACCAGGTGTTGCTGTCGTGCTGCGGGCTCAGCGAGCTGTTGTGTGATGACTGTGTCGTCGTGCTGCAATTTTAACGAAAAAAAAAGTCGCATAGGTTAGTCGAGGTGAGTTTTGGCGAGGTGGTAGGTGTGCATATATATATATATATGCGTGGAGATTTGACGTAAGGTGGATGAATGATGACCTGAGGTCGAGAGGGGGTAAGTCACGTATACTGGTGGTGGTAGTGGTGCTCATCGGATGCTGCGTGGGTTTGGGTGTGACAATGGCATTGGTTTAGCGTAGTTGACTAATATAAGAATAATAATTTTCGAACCATTCTTTAAAATTGCAACTTATGAATGGTAGATACATCGTATATAACAAAGCATTTGGTTAATCCAAGGAGTATACGTATAGACACTTTGTACGCAGTAATATACAAAATAATATGGTTCGAAAATTACTTTAGTGCAGCATATACTACATGTATCGATGCGAATATATGTGTATCAGTGTCTCGTCGCCTACCGCGAATCATCGACACTCCACACATGTTTTATACACAAGCAAAAATAGTGGCGAATACATATGTATATATTAATATTATAGCTTACAACTAAATTGCTAAAATGATAAAATAATAAAATAACTGTAGCGAAATGGGAGGAGGGGCATAAAACAATGAGGTGCGTGGCTGTAACAAAAAGTCGGCTGAATGAATCGCTGATGGATGTACAGTGTCCAACTGAAACAATGAGAGACGGCGACTTCTCTACCGAGCAACTATATATATATAACAAAAGCTAAAGTATAACTATATAAAAAATAAAGCATGAAGTGTATGAGGTGTGGAACCAAACTAATGACGCCTTTTCCCGCGCAATGCGTGTGCGTGATATGGAGTTTGCATAGTGCGTGCACAAGTATAATACATTAGAAGCGCGAGTTCAAAGCCGCTTTATACAACCAAGGCTCTCGTGCTGCGCGCTGCTTTGCACACGTAAATATATATATATATATGTAAAGGCAGACAGAGAGGCGACAGTTGGTGCGGGTGACAGCTCATTTGCTGATTTAACAGGCGAGAGTACATTGTATAGATATATTGTCCTTTCGCATTGACTACCGGAGTTGTCACCTTTTGAAGCTGTCGAAGGCGGATCTCATCGTCGGCTCCGTTTTACTACTGTCCCAGCCCTCCGTCTTTGAGGTGGTCGATGTCCGCTGCTCGCTGCTGCTCGTGTGGTGCCGGCTTTTTGTTTTTTTTTACACGTTTCAGCCACGAGATAGACAGAGAAGTAGTAGCAGCGGGTCGGTGTTAGTGCGTATCGAGGTAGTTTGGTTTTGTTTTTATTTATTTTTTTTTGGCGTTTGTCCACGCAGTTTGTCGAGCACGCAACATCGCAATATCCCAACACACACGTGCCACAGGTGAGCGAGAGACAGTTAATGCGGTTGGATCGGGTCGCGCGCCGAGGAGGAAGAAAGAGAGAGATAAAGAGATAATGCGGTTATTATTAGTATCGAGGAGGAAAAAAAAAAGACAACTCGTGCTGAGTTTTGTTCAGGGCGTCAGAAGTTTCATTATAAGGGTTGTTAAGTGAACTTCATTATTCTGCGAATGGTATATTCTTCCGGAAGAATATTTACGTTTGCTTTTATGGTATATGTGTATATTAGTAATTAAATAAAGTATGTCGGAAATTCTTTTCAAATATTTTCTATGTAATGAAAAGTTCTGACGTCTGAATAGAAAAATATTGACCACAATATTTTGTACAAGAGGTCGGTGCATTCAGTACAGAGGGATATGCAAAGTAAATAACTGATTAGCTTTATGTGTGATTGGAAGAAAAGAAAAATGTTAATCAGGTATACTTCCACTTTATAAAATATTCATTTTTATAAAGAAATTAATATTTTTCAATTATTTACTCTGTTTAATAATGAATTTTTCTCATTTTACTTATTCGAATTTAGAGAGTATAATCATTAAGGGGATGTGCAACCCTAATTTTAATATTTTTTTAAATCAACATTCAAATATTTATTTGAAAAAAGACGGCTGTCAAGCGCTCCGTACACGCAAACACTATATGCAGATTTTTTTCTGGATAATTCTATTGATATTTGCGTGAGTTATGCTCGTTTGAAAAATAACGTCGGTACTCACATCCCCTTAAACGTACTAAAAGTTATTATAGTAAAATTAAAATCACAAATAATCAAACAAAAATCCAAAGTAAATAATTCATTAGTGCTGCGCAGACGTTATATAGCAATGGAATATACAACATCATCCACGTCAATATAATATGTACACTGTCTCATATCTCAACAAAATACCCTGCACCCGCGCAACAAGGCTGTAGTGAATTTCGCCAGAGGTATAATAATATATACATCTCATAAATTCAAAGTACCATCCCCAAACATCTCACCCCCATTTGCAAACTTTCGCGCTTATATTTCTTTACTACAACCTCACCGCTGACGCAAATACCGCAGACATGATATGATATGTACAAACCGAGAGCGGCAGAGATATAGGGCTCGGACACTTAAAAAGGAACAGATAAAAAGAACAAGAATTCTATATCTATATAAACATCTTGTTCGTTCTGTATCTCGCTGTTCCTCGCATATATAGAGACCCATGTAATTCTTGTTCTTTTTAGCTGTTCCTTTTTAAGTGTCCGAGCCAATAGAGTATTATTGCATGGAGAGAAATTCTCTAGTAAATTTTACAAGGCGCCATTGTAATTTTCTCACAGACTGTTCCACATTGGCATTTTTACAAGAATTTTTTAGAAAAATTCGTAGGTTCCTTAAAAAAATCATATGTTCCTTGAAAGAATTCGTAGGTTCCTTAGAAAAATTCGTAGGTTCCCTATAAAAAATTACTATATAATACATAGTAAAATTTGTCAGATTATAGCAATCTGTGAGAGAATTACAGTAGTACCTTGTAAAATTTACTAGAGAATTTCTCTCCGTGTGCAGCGCGCTATGTATACATATAAGTGAGAAGAAAGAGAGGAGAGAGAGTCCGGCCGTGTCCGTAGAAATAGCATTTTGAAATCGTACACTCCGAGAGCCGCGGCTAGATGCGCGACTCCCGCTAGTCTAGCCGCTAAGAATAGTGGGGCTCAAAATAAAGTTCAAGTTGAGAGAGAGAGAGAAAGATTGCTGGGTACTGCAACCGGAAGTCTGTACGCAAGAGAGGGAGAGAGGTCGACGACCAGAGTGTGTATATAGCGGGGGTGGCTGCGAGCGAGTTGCCGGGGCAAAAAGATTAAACAAAGGGGGAGGAATGGGGGATGAATTCGCGATGTTTAGCTTTCTTGGTGCGAGAAAGAGCAGTTTTTCTTTTTACTGAAGCTGACGAAGAAGGGTCCAGTATTTTCGCAGGTAGATAATCTTATGGTTCTGGGCTCTGAAAACTTAGTGGCTGTCAAAGTAACAGAAGTGGGATATATTGTTGCCTTTTCGCACTTCATAATACAGTGATCAAATTGACAACCATTAGCATAAGAAAATGGCTTTATTCGTTCACTTCTAACGCAGCCCAGATTAATCCCGGTCAAAGATAGATTATGCAAAAGATTATCAATTAAATTAGCTCGATTCGGCGAATCATCCGTCTTGGTGTCACATTAGGCCGCGACACTAATTCCAACTGCTGCTGCGTGGCCGTGACTGCGTTTCGACCATTCCAAACTCATCGATTCTCACCGACGACTGTGCCTTTTTCATATACATATACGTACGTAAAAGAGCACCGAATTAATCACCGAATCTCCAATGGCCATCTTTCGCGCGTCGCGCGCGAGAGTATTACAGTCGCGTCCTCGTTCTGGATGACGAACGCCAGCGCGCGTGCGTGTATAAGTGCTTTATACAGCAGCGGGTGTGGCGCGCTTTTGGCCCCCCAACGCGAGGAGATTTCGATAGTGCGCGCATTCCACTTGTACATTCCGAAAGCGTTTGAAAATTGCGTATGCGCGCGCGATTCGCGACCTCGTCCGATCGGACATATATAAGAATTAACAGCTGATTGGTATGGGGACGAGGTGTTGCGGTGCGTCTTGTTCGAGGGAACGCTATCGCTTGTTCGATCGGCACGAGCGTGCGCGTTGTTAACATCGGGTTGGTATCGTTTGATCGGTTTTATATACACCTACACTGCGAATAGCCATTTCAACCGAATTGATTTCTTGTTACAAAAAAACCTCTTCTAACCGAACGTCGCGTAATCAACCGACCTCAAGCCACTTCGCTCTCTCAATCCCCAACGATACCCCGCACTTTCGAATTAGCGAGATTTAATTATAACCTCCCCCCATCTAAAATCAGTACAGCACACTCGCTCTCTCTCTCTCTCTCTCTCTCTCTCTCTCTCTCTCTCTCTCTCTCTCTCTCTCTCTCTCTCTCTCTCTCTCTCTCTCTCTCTCTCTCTCTCTCTTTCTCTCTCTCTCTCTCTCTCTCTCTCTCTCTCTCTCTCTCTCTCTCGTTCAATCGAGCACGACCGCTCAACTCGCCTGCGCACTATAAAGGTCAAGAACTAATTCATATCTCTGGCACGCGATCGCTGTATATATGTAGAGTGCGCGCGCGTCCTGGCAATTACAGAAACTGGACTCCGCGGCGTCTTTTTGACGATGCTTTGCTCTTTGAATTGCTTCGTGTTGTATATAGGTGCGTTTTTTTGGTTGATGGGAGAGGAATGAGGTCGCGAGGTCGGTTCAGGTTAATGGCGAGCGGTAAAGTGTCGGCTGATATTCTAGGGCGATTAGAGGCAAGTTGTTCGCGAGGTACGGCGTCGAATGTTAATGTTGCTTATTAATTCAGTTTTTTAAGTATGTGTTCAAATATATTTAACTAAGATATGTTCTTATATAAATTTTTTGTTTCGAAGCGCAATAAAACTTTTTTGTGAATATTTTACAGAAATTATTTAAGCGGTACCATAATTTAAAGTTATTTTTTAACTACACCTCATAGGCTTGATTAAACAGAAACTATACACTAAATGTACTAATATAAAAAAAAAAAAAACTTATCACCGCGGCGTACCGCATTTCACGCGTTCATCAATTCTCCCGTCACCGTGTACAATTCTTCCCGTCATTCAATCAATATACCTATATATACTCGAGCTTGATTCAATTTTCCGGAACAAAAAAGCGCGCACGGCTGCTAAGTATATGTCGTCGCCGTAGGGGACGCGACATTATACTTAATTGACAGTTCATCGAGTAATTTTTTCCGTTAATTACGCGCTCTAGCGCGCTTCTGATGCAATCTTTCGCGGGTATTATCGAAGTCGTCTGATCGCGAAGAGACCAGGAAGATTGCGATGTTTTGGATCGATCGGAGTTGTGTAGTTTGTGTAATATGCAAGAGGCGGAATTTTAAGAAGAAGCGAATTAGCGTACGGTATATTATGTGAGATGTGCTGTTGAGCGTGATTTGAAAAATTTATTGAATGAGAATCGACAGCGAAGTGGGAAGCAATGTCTGGTAACGTCGGTTTTAATTATGCGTCGGGAGTTTGCGTTGCTTACTTATCGAGCGGTTATTATGTTGTGGAATTTTTTTGTTTGTATATATTTGTAGAAGTGACAAGATGAAGTTCATTATAGTAGGTATTTTGTTTTCATTTATACGCTTAGTTTCTATTTAATTTTTTTGTTTTGTTTTTAAGTGTATTCATATTCACTGAATTTTATGATTAACAATGCGCGATAAGACACGTCACCAATTTTATTGCATTGTATATTTGATAAAGGAGCTAATAATTTTTTCACATATAGGTGCCTCAATTTCGCGTTGCAAAACTGTATGTAAATATTTGAATACAAAAAGCACAATAGAATTTTATTTCCAAAAGTTTATAAAAAGCCTGTAAATTAAAAATAAAATAAATACGTAATATGAACATTTTTATTCTCCCACGTAACTATTACTTGAACTTCGAAATTAATTCAATATAACTGTCGATAAATTCCGCGACAAAAACCTATACACACACAAAAAGATCAGCATCGCACGCCTCCCGATCACAGAGAGAAAAAAAAAACCACGCGAACAGTCGCAGCAATAACGCACACCTACCGATACGTAATGACGGTCTTGTGCCGGGGCGGGTACAGTTCCTCGTCCAGGATCATGATCAAATCTCGAACGAAAAAAAAAAATGTAACACAATCACGCGAAACTCTCCACCTAGGCGCTTTCCTCTTCCTTCGGCGATGCTGGAAAAATGACTGTGCAAAACTCGCGGCTCCTGCGCGCGCGCGCGCGCTTCTGTTCTCTCTCCCGCGCGCGCGCGTGTATAGTGCACGTGGAGAGGGGAGCTCTCGATGCTCTTTTTGCATTAAGCGGGCGTGCTTATATATATATACACGTTTGTGTATACGTACGTGCTTGAGTTACGTGAAGTACGCCGATTGTTCGCAAGCGCGCGCGCGCGCGAGAATTACGTCATGGCCACGTGCAAGTGTGCGGAGAGGATAAGGAAGAAGAGCTTGAATTTCGGTGGTAATTTTTTTGCGCCGTTGCGGTTGGAGGTGTCGGGGAGGTTTGATTCGGCGATGGGAATTCAATTGTTGGAGTATTAGTAGTGGGAACGCGAGATGTGTAAATCAATCGGGCGTGGCGGATATGTTTATGTCATTGATTTTTATTAAATGTTATAAGTGGTGGCTGTCAGTGTCGTCGTCGTTGTTGCAATTATATACACTTCGTTATTGGTATTGTAATGGCCGCGCTTTTCGTATTTTCTCATGTAGGAAGTAAGAAGCGCCTATATTGTACGCTCCAAATTATAATTACGCTGATTGTTAACGAGCGATGAAAAATTAAATTGAAATTATTATTTTATTGCCAATCTTTATTGCTCCGAAGCAAAAACGAGCTCTTTCGACGTTTCGAGCAGCCGAAAATTTACGCGAGCCAAACTCCATATTCCCTGCGCGCCTGTCACACACACACACACACACACACACACACACACACACACACACACACACACACACACACACACACACACACACACACACACACACACACACACACGCGCGCGCGCGCGCGCGCGGAATTCGGGAAAGCCCTGTTCTCCCCCCCCCCCCCCCCGAAACCAGCTCGGGGATACAGCGAGGTATAGGTAATAGAGGACGAGGAGATGTATATATATCCTAGCGCAGATGTTTCGCAGAGGTTGCGGAGCGAATAACGCACGGACGGACTGCGATTCTCATCGCACCCTATATGTGCAAATCCGCGAACTACAGACAACAACTGGGGTACAAAAACGGAAAGAATTTTTTTTGAGGGCACACCTACCACATAAGGTTTTTTCGGTTCTTTGGGGGGTCCCCCAACATAAAAATACTCGTGAACACTCATTATCCGTTGCCAAACTTTTTTGCCGACGAAATCAATTTTTCTTATGGAAATTTAACATGGGAAAAATGGACGAAAAGTTGTCATTGATGATGAACCAATAACAAGCTATTGAAGAGGCCAAACCAAATTCCACAAAAAAGCGATTAAAGTTGAAGAATAGAGCTTTAATTTGAGATGAGAATCGTAAAAATCGGTCGATTCTGTTCAAAGCTACGTGAAGTTGAAAACGGCGAAAAATGACAAAAATTTGAAGAATTACGTGGGTTTGAAAAAAATCGCTCATTTTCGTCATTATTCGCCATTTTCAACTTCACGTAGCTTTGCACAGAATCGACCGATTTCAACGATTCTCATCTCAAATTAAAGCTCTATTCTTCAACTTTAATCTCTTTTTTGTGGAATTTGGTTTGGCCTCTTCAATAGTTTGCTATTGGTTAATCATCAATGACTACTTTTCGTCCATTTTTCCCATGTTAAATTTCCATAAGAAAAATTGATTTCGTCGGCAAAAAAGTTTGGCAACGGATAATGAGTGTACACGAGTATTTTCATGTTGGGGGACCGCCAAAGAACCGAAAAAACTTTATGTGGTAGGTGCGCTCCAAAAAAAATTTTTTCCGTTTTTGTACCCCAATTGTTGTCTGTAGTCCACGGATTTGCACATATATGCACGTGTGTGTTATATGTACGCGGCGATTCTTTTATGCGCGCGGGGACCGAAATAAACGTGATCTAATCCGCGGCGATGCTGCTGTTGCGACTCTGTGTTCTATATACTGTGTATAGAGCGCGGGATTGACGATAAACATTGGCTATTGACGTAGTTTTTTGCAATGTTCACGATGATAAGGAAAATGTCTGTTATAGCGCGAGGAGCGACATGTAAGTCGGAAGGTTTCCCGTTGATTGACGGGGGAGGTTACCGAATAGGAAACGTTATTATAATGTTTAAAAATAACGTTATGGTAGAGTGGCGCGTTTATGCGGCAGGTCATTACCGCAGCGCGCTACAGATTCAGGGAAAACCTTGGTGCACCGTCTTTGAAGCTGGCATTGAAAAAAAATGAAATATAAAATTTAATAGTTATAGTAGTGCACCGATTATACGTTTATAATTTACTCGTCACGACTGGTCTGAAATTTCATAATTCTTTCATAATTCACCCAAACCACTATACGTACCTCGATTCACTGTCATCCTTCGCAATAAACCTACTCTCTTCTCCCTTAAGGGGGCTAGACACCTTTTTTCTCTGAAATAAGAAGTCACATTTTAATACATAAATGTAAACTAATTATTTCATACTTTTTACATATAAAAGTGGGTATATTTACCTTACCTTAAAACTTTCTCCGATGGGCCTTTTATATGGTCCAGAACCATAGTCATCGATGAAACAAGTTTTTTCACTAACCGTAAGCTTTGAAATTTTCCTGTGGATGGATTGACTCCAGATTTGAACTAAATTACTCCTGAATAGTATAATTCTCATATGAGTGTAGGGATTTTTGATCTAATGAGAAAAAAAAATTGTGCTGTTTTTCAAGTTTTTTTTTTAATTTTTTAAAATTTTTTAAATTTTTTCATAATTTTTCTGATGTAAAAATTTTTTCCGACATTTAATCCTAAATCCCTACACTCATATGAGAATTATACTATTCAGGAGTAATTTAGTTCAAATCTGGAGTCAATCCATCCACAGGAAAATTTCAAAGCTTACGGTTAGTGAAAAAACTTGTTTCATCGATGACTATGGTTCTGGACCATATAAAAGGCCCATTGGAGAAAGTTTTAAGGTAAGGTAAATATACCCACTTTTATATGTAAAAAGTATGAAATAATTAGTTTACATTTATGTATTAAAATGTGACTTCTTATTTCAGAGAAAAAAGGTGTCTAGCCCCCTTAACTATACATACGCGCAGTAGCGCATCCGCATGCGAGCCGTCACCGCATCAGCGCATGCACGACGTGCAATCATCGGGCAATTGAAAACCGACACCGCAGCCGTCAGTCGAAGAAGCCGGGCGCATTGTCCGGCTACCTACCTATGCTACTACTGTATGCTGCTGGCGATCGGTGCGTATCCGACGGGATCGGTAATTCAATCCATCTTTCTCTCTCTCTCTCTGTGTCGAGCGTTCGTTGTCGCGGCCAAGGTCCCCTGCGCGCGTGTGCCATGCCCACCACTCGGTTCAGGACGCCTGAGTCATAGCGATCCATTCAGCGACGTGCGCGTATAAGCGTGTGTGTGTGAGTGCGCGTTTCGTCATTTACATTTTCGTGTACTGCGTCATTTTTCGGGCGGGAGGGAGGAGGAGAGGGGGAGGTTACAGCGTTTCGGATGGTGGATTTACGAGGCTACGCGCGAGTGCACGTTATATATATGTGTATACAGTGCGGGGTCGGTGGATGACATGTGGAAGATAGAGGGCAAGGAATATAGTTCGTGTACCTATTTTAAATTAATTTTATGTGAGTTAAAGTTTAATGAAAAAAAAAAAAAAAAAAAAAACTTTCCATTGCGTGTATCGATTTCTTTTGAATGAAAAATAAACGAATTTTTTTTTTTTTAATATTTTTATCGTTTTGTAGTAGGTCATATTCATAGTATTATCCTTCATTTCACAATAAAATTATATATTTTTCATATTATTATATTTTGTATTTCAGTATATTGCTACCTATAACTAATTAAATCAATGTTTACATGTGTTGGAATTTTTATTACTTTTGTATATGAAACATATACCTAATCGTGTCAAGTTTTATCATCTTACTATCTTATCAGGAAATTCTGCGACAGACTTACGTAATTATACGTGAAAGTTGAATAGACTCAGGAGTAAACTAAAACCAAGTTTGGAACAGTTTTTTGGTATTTCCGCAATTTATGATTTTCCTTTACGTTGTTCGCGATCCTAATACCTTATACGACACCAGCCTAAAAGTCGAGTATATATATATATATATATATATACATCATAACGCCTCGCCACGATCTCATCATAAAAACGACGCGAACGTAGCCCATAAAAAGAAGACTCGTCCCATATTTCATAACGAACGAATAACGACCCGCCACGACGCGTCTAGCTCTATATATATATACGTGTACAAGTCGAAAACGGAAAAAAACAACGCTAAAGCTGTAGTCGTCTCATCTAAAATCACATCACTGAGGGGTCGCGCAATAAAGATTCGCAAACGTACGTTGTAAGGGCGGGTGAACCTTCCTCATTCCCTGAGTCAACCCCGACGAGGAAACAAAAAAATCGAATCTCAAAGCCCAGGCACGGCGCGTTGCGCAACCTCGCACGCACAAACAACTCTCATCGCACATGGCCAATTTGTCGGAGGCCGAATTCCCGCCTCGAGGGAGCGCTCCCGCGAGATTAAAAAGAAGGAGGAAGAAGGCGCGCGAGGCCGATAAGAGAGAGAGAGAGTAGCAGCGTGCCAGAAGCGAACTTGTTGCTGGGCGCGCTCGCTGACGGACGGCAGGTGATGCCCCCGGCGGCTTCTCGCGTCTATGTAGTGGCTATTCTTGCGCGAGCCGCTTTTTTGCGCGCCTGCGCCTTGGGAATTGACGTTTAGCGGGGGCGGGAGTTCAGCTGGAGGAGTATTAGATAGATCGGTTTGGGAAGATTGGATTTTGGAGTTTGGTGTGTTGTATAGGAGCGGTTCTTTTTTAGCGGTGATCGCGACTAAGAAGAAAAGATGGCTGGTGGTGGTGGTTTTCTTTTTTTCTTGTAATTTATGGTTCGCTTCGTTGTGCGCTTCTAATTTTAGTCTACTTCGGCTCTTTCTATGTATAGTGTAAGGTGTCGCGTGTTTGTTATAAGGAGTTGGAGTTTACCCGCGTTTTCTCGAGAATGATAAACATTCACATGATGTAATATTATTACATCACGAAGCGCACGCTTTATAATCGCCAACGTTGAAATGGTAAAAATGTTAAAAATACTTCAGGTAAACTAATCGCAAGGCTGATTAATTATCTGCTAATTCAATATCTTATTTCTTTTTTTACATCGCGATTTCGATAAAGCCAATTTTTTTTTCTACAAAATTCCGTTTCTTCACGACCGTTGTATACATCATCTGATTGGTTATTTCGCTGGATTAAGGCGAACCCCGTGTAAATAAGAAAAGAGCTACTGGAAATAAAAATTCCAAAATTACAGATTTTAATTCATGTTTTTCAAGTTTTAGATACAAACGACACCAGCCTCGTCTTTTTTATCTCAACTTTACGACTGTCTCTTTGTCAAGATTTATTTAACAAAAAAAAAAAAAAAAAAAAAAAAACAAAAAACACTAAAGGACGCTAATTAAAACTCTAACACGTTTAGGCTTTTAAAAGCCTCTTACGATTTATCGTCTCTCTTCCCGAACAAAAATTATTGAAGTTTCAAGCACATGCACATCACATAAGTGCATCGCGCGTATATATATATACGCATTCGCGTCTCCAATTATCTCCCCCCCCCCGCCGCTGTTTTGCAATTCAAACGCCTTCTCTCTCTTCTCTTCGCGAATATTTTTTCTCATTCTTCGCGTCTCGCATCTTCGCGGGAATCTCTCTCTCTCTTCTCGAAAATATACGATCTTAATGGCACGTTGCGGCGCGCCGACAATCGTCGATCGATCTAGAATCGGAGCTTATAAAACGCGTCAATTTGAAATGCTAATGCGGGCTGATCTCATTTTTTTTTTATGTAATATAGTCGCACAGAGTATATGCATAGAAGATGGAAATTATAACGTACGAAGTAGAATCTTTAAGGTTCCAAGTTGGGTTTGCGTATACAGACGAGGAATAGAAAAAAAAAACGGAAAAGTTATTCATACGACAGAATCTGCATTGAAGGTATATCTATATATTCGTAAATATGCTTTCTTTAGTCAAGGTCAAAGCAAAACAATATACCTATATATTGCGAAATCTGTCGTGCAAATAGAATCAGCCATAGAAAAAGTTATTAACAAAAAGGAAACGAAAAAAAAAAAAATTGTCGAATGAACTCAACATTTATGAATGAAGATTAACGAATTCTCGAAAAGTATTTACATCTACGGAAAGATAAAGTGTTATTACCGTGGCGTGTGCTCAAAAGCGACCAGCCAAACAAAATCTTCATTCAAAACTTTTCAAACTCAAAACTCCTCGCGCACGAAAACGCAGAAGGACACGACAGGGACGGCAGGACATACACACACAGCCGGAAAGGAAGAAGCACGCACGCGCGCCGGGCCAAGGAGGAGCCTCTCTCCTCTCCTTCTCCTTCGCTTACACTAAATACATACGTTTAGGATAAGAAAAAGAATGAAAAAAAAGGAAAACGACACTGTTAAGAAGCCGAGAGAGACAGAGAGAGGAATGGTGGTATATAGAATATATAGCCGGTGCGTACCTGGTGGTGCTCTTGAAGAAGTTGCTCTCGCGGTTCATGAGCTCGCTGCGGAACCGCGACATCTCCTCCTCCATCTTCCTCATCTCGGCGTCGAAGCGCTCGCGTATGTTGGAGAACTCGGTGTCGATCACGCTGAAGTCGCCCAGCTTGATGGGAATGTTGCGCTTGATGCCGCTGTCCGCCATTTTTTTCTCTCTCTCTCGCCCTCAACTCTTTACGATGTGTATATATATCTCTCTGTATCTCGCACCGCACGCACTCGCACTTTGTCGCTCACAGTGTGGAGACTTGGAGCCGATGAAGAATAATGATAATAATACTCGAGTATATATATATATATATATGCGTGAATAGGTAGGGAGGGATATCGCACAACTGTCGTCGTTAGCGGGGCACTCGTGTAAGAATGAGCGCGACTCGCCGGCTGCCGCCCCTTAAATAAGCGCTGACGCGACGCCCGCGCTCTGTACAGAGCGAGCGCGCCGCGCGTATAAGCCGCGAGTGCAGTTCGGGGACCTTCGGCTCTTTCCGCGAGAACGAAGAGAGGAGATGTTCGCTGTGTGCTGTGCGCGCGCGCGCGCGCAAGCGTCGAACCTTCACGAATATAAGTATGTGCTGTGTTAGTAGGTATATATATGTGCGTGTGTGATGCTGCGCGCGCGGGTGGATTTGATGTATACCTTTGCCTTTTTGTGTTTTGGAGAAAGGTTGAGAGTCCGTGCCGTTTTCTTTTCTTTATCGGGTGTACGATATGCAGGTTTAAGTTTGTAGGAGGTGAGGTGTATGAGAGTGTTTGCATGGATTGATTGGCGTACGGTATAGTATGGGTTTTAGTGTCGGCGAGGTGTTAAGGATGCAAAAAAAAGCGCTAATTTGATTGATGATTTCATCGGTGCCCTGATTCCGCACGGTGACTGGAGAGATGGGGTTTGAATGAAATAAATTATTTTTTTTTTTTAATTTATTGGGATTCTATGAAAGTTAGTAAATATAAAATGTTCGGATATTATTTGAATGTATATTACTTTATGTAATTATTAATAATTAAGCATTGAAATGACGCAAGGCTTCTGGATTTCATAATTTTCTGTAAATGGTATATGTAACAAATAACAAAAATAAAAAAAAAATCTGTTCTTTGTGACTTTATTTATATTTCAACTTATGTACCTTACGAGTTGCAATAATATTTTTGAATGCGTATAAGTATCTTGAAACACAAGTTGTATTATTTCTTAATTATCGTTATTTAATTTGTTCGACGTAGCATTAAAATGTAATTGTTAACAAGTACTCTAATTAACATTTACTTTATTTTTCTTAAGAATATGTGTAAACAAATTGAAATAACTTTTTCAAACAAATTATAACAATTAAGTTATTGCTGATTTAACATTCATTATGATGTCAGAAGTAGATTTAGAAATAATATTTTCAATGTAAATGATAATTTAAAAACAGTTTGACGTTTTATAATAAAAATATGTAAAAAGGATACTGTCGTTGTAAAGTTCTTTGAAAGCTATTATGTTATACGAAATAGGACTATAGTCATACTGCTGACGTGAATTAACGTTTTTATTTTGACACATATAGCCGATTGTAGCCAATGCTTGTACAGTTAACGAATGAGTAATAAATCTGTAAAAAGTATAACTATCACCTTTAGATTTTGCTGAGCTATTATTGCGTGAATTACATTTATAGCCTTTACAGTCGCGAACATAAATAAAGGTTAAAGATGAATAACCCTTTATTCTACTTTCGTTTAATAACACAGTAGACTTTTTAAATATTCATTAACATTTTTTACAATGGTTACCTTACGAGCATTTTTATGATATTTCAAGTACATTTAACGTAACGTACTACTGAACAAAATAGTATTATCTTTCTCCAAAACAGAAAAAAGTTTTAAATACGTAATGCGTTAACATAAGTTTTCAAATTAAGTATTCGTTTTGAAAATTATGCATTCATTCTCTTTTTTCACAGTGGTTCGTGAATATATACAAATAATACTGTTTCACTTTGAAATGAGCCACAAAAACAGTGTAATTATTATTATCTGCTACTAAAACTAATTTTTGGAATTTCCGAATTTCGTGTTCCTTTTTTCAAGCTTATCTATACAATATATTTACATTTAAGTAATTGGTTTTGGCAGTATCTTATCATTTGAAAAATAAAATACAACGAATGTATACCGATAAAATTTTTCTTCCTTCGAGATTTTCAAAGCCGAGAATCAATTAAAGCCTGATATCGCCGGCTGTTCGAGAAATAAAAAAATATTTGTCTACAAAAAGTTCGAAAGCTAAAAAGATAATCAAATATTCATGTTCCGCACGGTATGCGGGGTCAATACAACGTAGCGGTATAGGCGATCGTTCCTAGAAACGAAATTTTTTTTTTAAAATATACTGAATTTATAGAATCATTAACATTATTATTGAACAAAAAATAACAAAAAAAAAAAGAACCGTACGATAAAACTATTTTCATTGTCCATGATCAAAACACACACAACCCATCCTCAAAAAAACCCCAAACCTCCGCTCCTTTTCATAACAACATCCAGACATATATCCACTACCACATAAAAGACATAACCACCGCAGTTGTTGATTCGCGCACATGCTGCATGCATCTGCCGAACGCGCGCCGCGAGCGAAATCAAAGGACCGCGCGACTGCCAGGTGCGATAGCGCGCAGGTGGCGTTCGCCGTATTATACGCACGCGCGCGCGGCTCGAGCATGGATTTTTAACGAGTCAAGAGATTTGCAAGTTGACGGCGAGGAGTGTATACAGGTATATATGGCAGGAAACGCGCGTGCATGCGTCCCACTGGTGTATACAGTGTGGGTTGTAATTAATGATGGGATCGTGCTGGATGGGGACAGCTGGGTTTTGTACTTATGTTAGGTGTAGGGGTTTTAATTGAATTTTTAGTGGCGCAGGTGAGTTTCTTAGAGAATTGCGGGAAATTTTCAAACGTAATAGACTATAATTGTGAAAATTCGGTTCCCAGAATTATACGTCTTCTATAGGAATTTGAAGCGATTATATTCACCGCTTGCATTTCAGGCAAGTAGGAGTTAATTTAGACTTCTACTGTCACGAATTCCGATGGAAACTTAATCGTCACAAAAATTTTGGGAGAATCCGTGTAGAACTTCCAAGTTTAATTTCATGACTGAAATTTTATATTCGGACATACAGTTTTAGGTCAAATGGGTGATATATATTTCGCGCGAAGTGACTCATATATGTATTGTATAATAAAATGTATGCGAAGCAATTTCGGGAGACACGTCAGTTGTTTTGTAAACATTCTTAGTAGCTAATTTCACTGGTTTTCAGGTGCTTTACTGCCCGGAACATAACATATCTATTTGTTAAAGTATAGTATACTATTTAGTGCATACATAAAAACTTCTTATTCTTTCATATGCTTTTAAATTTATATTTAATTATAGAAGTTTTCGAATAATACAATTGTTTTCGTAAACCAGATAAAAAACCTGCCTCAACATCACTAATGTACCCCACACATCTCGATTCTAGGCGCCAAAAGCGTCGAACTAATTTTTCACAACTATGAATCAGCGCGCGCTAAATAAAACGCATTATAACTATAACGTGTGTCTCATCCCGCAAACATCCACTCGGAAATCAATCCGACAGCCGCGCGCGGCCATAATTCCCAATGACTTCCTACAGTTATTACTCAATAACTCGCGCGGCGCGTCCAAAACTCTCCTCCGCGATCTTTGCAGGCACGCGCACGTAATAGCTGCCCGACGGAGTAATCGAAGGCGAAAATGGAACGATGACTAAACTCCGCGCGCGCGCGCGAGTGCCGAAAAAGCTCAATGCGACGGCGGCGGTGATTTCGCAATGTACTTGCGAATGAGAGGGACAGAAATGGTCCCGTTTTAGAGCGCAATGCAAATGATTTCGCGCGAGCTTTCGAGGATTTTTGCATGCGTGCGTGTAAGAGCGTGAGTAATGGTTTATCTCGTTATGCAAATGGGCCGAGCGAGGCGCGAAAACGGAATGAAATGCTGGCCTGCGTGGCCACGTTGATTTCGAGCTGAGTTACCATATGTTTATTTGTTACGGTTGCTGCGGGTTTTGTTTATCTGGGGTTGGGATGCAGTAGGAGGTTCGCCAATATATATAATAATAATAATAATAGTCGTTTATTGTAAATAGATTACAAACAGTATATTATACAGGTAGCAACAAAAACACTTTGCAATACAATAATTTAGATTCTAATTTAACTTTTCATGCACATGTAGTCAACTATAGTGCTTCTCAGTCTATAAAAATAAAACAATGTAGTGATATCACAGTCTTTTCTTAAAACTATAATAATACTGGATAGTAAACCAAACATTAAAGTTAATGATGTCACCGGTAATGACTAGAAAAGATTAGTTGAATACTGTATGGTACATGATAAATGACTATTCCATCAATACTTAAAATACATAAAATGCCTCACACTCGCACTTCATTGCACCCACGCTAATAAATATGAGCAATTCCTGGGAAATTTCCCTCTTACGTCGCCAAAAAAAATGAAAAATTTTTTTGAATGCACGCTTACTACACAAGGTTTTTCTCGTTTCTTGAACCTCACAGAACGTGAAAAAACGTGTGTTCCAAGCCGATTGAGTGGTATCATTTTTTTACAGCACTTTTAATTTTTCTTATGGAAATTTAACATGGGAAAAATGGGTGAAAAGTTGTCATTGATGATGAACCAATAACAAGCTATTGAAGAGGCCAAACCAAATTCCACAAAAAAAGCGATTAAAGTTGAAGAATAGAGCTTTAATTTGAGAGGGCAATCGTTAAAATCGGTCGATTCGATGCAAAGCTACGTGAATTTGAAAATGGCGAAAAATGACCAAAAATGAGCGATTTTTGCCAAATCATCGTAATTCTTAAAATTTTCGTAATTTTTCGCACTTTTCATTCATTTTCAAATTCACGTAGCTTTGCACCAAATCGACCGATTTTAACGATTGCCCTCTCAAATTAAAGCTCTATTCTTCAACTTTAATTGCTTTTTTGTGGAATTTGGTTTGGCCTCTTCAATAGCTTGTTATTGGTTCATCATCAATGACAACTTTTCACCCATTTTTCCCACACTGAGAGAAGGATTTGTTTACTGTTAACATGGCATTGTAACTGTTAACATGCGTATGTTTAAATATGACCAAATATAGGCATTGTAACAGTTAATATACCACATGTTACTGGTAAACATTGATATTGTAACAGTTACTATATTGGGTTTGACCGTCAAAATCTTCCCTATTCAAATATACGATATTGTAACAGTTACAATATTGCAATTGTAATCAAATAGATAAATATGTTAACTATAACAATATTCTTCTCTCAGTGCATGTTAAATTTCCATAAGAAAAATTAAAAGTGCTGTAAAAAAATGATACCACTCAATCGGCTTGGAACACACGTTTTTTCACGTTCTGTGAGGTTCAAGAAACGAGAAAAACCTTGTGTGGTAAGTGTGCATTCAAAAAAATTTTTCACTTTTTTTGGCGACGTAAGAGGGAAATTTCCCAGGAATTGCTCATATATATTCATACAAATAAAACCGTGCAAATGGGACGGCACAAAATAATTTAGCATACAGAAGTTGCCCATTGGGCGAGTGATTAGTCGAGATCAAGGAGAAGTTTTAAACCTACAGAGCGATGGAATGTTTCTAACCCCAGCAGGCAGAGAATTCCAGAGGTGCGCACCTTGTACACTCAAAGATTTGAATCCATTGTCGGTGCGCATCAGGGGTGTTTAATTTCGCCTCTAGTAGCAGATCTACACGGAAAAAAATTTAGGATCTCCAGACCTCCGGTATATATGGACTTCGTACAATACCATCGATCGTCTTAATTTATGACGAATTTGAAATTAAGGCGCATCCAAAGTTGAACCTGTAAGAATCCAATATCTTCGGAGTCTTCACGATTCAAAAACGTATGTTCTGAACTCCAATTCGGCCATCCCCAGACTCCGAGATTTCCGGTATTGTAGCGATTCCACTTTGGACGTCTGAGGCCCCCCATCTCTGGTATCGTGGCGCGACAGCGTTGAGAGAAGGGGAACGGTCCGCATTTGCGCGCGTTTTTCTCATATATATATGCGTTTCATCATTATATATCAAAGTATTATTATAGTATAATATAGCACACACGTTTTGAACCGTTTATATATATTATATTATTATATTTATGAAGCGGCGCGCGTGAAATACGTCCGAATGTATAGTCGACCCGCCGAGATACCAAGAATGGGGGCCTGAGGACTCCATCGGGCCGATCCCGACGGTACCGAAAGTCTCGCAGTCCCCGCCATTCCAACATGGCATACACATAATCCCATTTTGAGATCCGTACACAACCGAAATTGTTGGACTCCACGTAATTCAATTTGGAAGTGACTACATTCAATTTTGGACGCATACAGATACGGTATTTTTTGGATTTCTGTTAATTCCATACCTCCGACATCCCAGGCTTCCAAATTTTTTTCCGTGTAGGCACATATCTAGAGAAGAGGCTCTCTAGATAGTCCGGGTTATGCATACGCATGATTTTATTATACATCATTACTGCCATAAAATAGTGTCTCCTCGTCGTATCAGTGCGTATACAGTTGTGGCAGTAGAATAGTTGAAAGATTTTCGTTGATGATTCAAGAGAGTTGCTGCGTTCCAGTGATTATACGCAATTATGTACAAAGACATTTCTCGGTGGGTATATGGATTATGATTTACTTAGATATTATTATTTTCGAAAATCATTCATGGGATTTTGTATTTAATAATGTTACTTCGCGGTATTATGTATGTACTAATACATTAATTTAAATCAAACCAAAATCTTGGAGGTTTAAGGGGATGCCATACTCGTACCATTACCGATCGAGCAATTCACACAGTTTCAAGCTGATTAAAAATAAAATACGTCGAATCACAAAAAATCAAGAGAACACTCTTCTGTATTTTTTAACGTTCTATCATCCAGTCAAAGTTTGGAGTTGAAATATCAAGCCGTTTTTTCAAAAACTTTGAACGAAATTAAATTTCGCTTTGTTCAAAGTTTTTGTAAAAATGACTTGATATTTCGACTCCAAACTTTGACTGGATGATAGAACGTTAAAAAATACAGAAGAGTGTTCTCTTGATTTTTTGTGATTCGACGTATTTTATTTTTAATCAGCTTGAAACTGTGTGAATTGCTCGGTCGGTAATGGTACGAGTATGGCATCCCCTTAAGATATCAAGTAGAAGAAGTCTGATGTGGGCAGACATGACTTCAAATATTTACGAATATTTAATAGTATGTGTGTGTGTGTGTGTGTGTGTGTGTGTGTGTGTTTGTGTGTATGTGTGTGTGTGTGTGTGTGTGTGTGTGTGTGTGTGTGTGTATATAATGAAATATTAAAACCCATAAATATAATGCAGTCTTTCTTATCTTCATCCTTTAAATCTTTCTACCCTATTATAAAAATTCAATTTATCTATGTTACATTTTCTCATTATACCAAAAAACTTCCAATATTCCTTTCCCCAATATTACTGTACCACACCTCTTCCCAACAATCCGGCCTTCGCAACCTTTTCTCACTTCGCGCATCTCAACCGCACTCTTATATATACGTTCTCACCACCTGCAGCCTATTTACATCCACCGTCCTAAGCGCGTATATATAATACGCGCATCGCAGGCGAGCTCCTTAACGCTCGTGCGACTGTACCTCGAGGTTTAACGAACCCCGCGTGCAAAGACGGGCCGGCGGATGCATCAAGAAAAGCTTATTAATTGGATAATTAGTCCGGCGACTCGAGAGAGAGGGAGAGAGCAAGGGAGCAGCGTTCCGCGGTATAATCCATTAGCCGGGCGACTTCCTGCCGCCGCCGTCGTCTTCGATGCGTCGCAGCCCGTGACGCTATAGCCGCCTCGTTATGTGTTTATTTCTATACGCGTTAAGAGGCTAGTTTATTTAATGGTTTTGAGAAGGTAGGGGTAAGTGTGGTTTATTTAGGAGTGTTATATGATGTAGGGGCTAAATAGATTATGCAAGAGTTGGGGGAATGTTCTTTGGTGATCGAAATATGTATAAATGAAAATTGAATTTGAATGAAGATGATCGTAAGAGAAAAGTAAGAAATACATTATTTATTTATTTATTTATTTATTTTTTTTCAATTTATTTCTGTAAAGAATCTTGAAAGATACACATTTCTTATCTATGCATAAATATTATGGAGCACGAATTTCAATATTTTGATTTACGCTTTCTTATATAGTTTTTTCACTATTTCAAATCATCAGTGTGTCCCACACCATATTCTTATAATTTACAAATAATTTATCCTTTTTGTTATATTGTTTAAAATACGGTAGAAGATGAATTAAATATAAGGTAACTTGGAGTAATTCGGCCATCTTAAACGAAATATTTTCTTTTTCCTTCTGTAAATGCGTTGGAAAAAAAGTAACAAAGGCTTTAAAGTATACTAAATATACTACCAAGAAAAAAAATTAGGAACGCCTCAAATGTGATATTGGCTTTGTAGGGTGCAAAAGTGTAAAATGTGCGTTTTGATATTGAAAAAATAGTACAAGGAAACTCATAAACTCTAAAAATTAATAAAATTTATGTTTTTCAATATATAAAAACTTTATTTATTGTAATTATTAACTCATATGAATAATAGAATAATACTAAGTATAAAGGAAATAAAGAAATTTTTTTACATTGTAATGTATTCTATAAATGGCATGTTCTTGTTTGTGCACATAAGGATTGTGCACATATTTATTGTGCACAGATAGCATTGGTACAGATCTATATATATAGATATATGCCAATGTTAAAGTGTGCACAATTAATATGTGCACAATCAGTATGTGCATAAACAAGAACACGTCCTATAAATGATTTTGGAATTCTATATGGGAGTTCGCCATAAACTAAACAAAAAATTCATTTTGATGAAGGAAATTGATTATTGCTAATCATATTTTTAAAGTTTCTTCTCACAAGAGGGACACATAAATGACTTCGTAAAACTAATACAAATTTCATACTTTATCACATAATTATTGGATCACATCTTCATTACAGTTTGGCCGAATTAGGTGAATTATAGACGCAAAAGTATTTTACTTTTATAAATTACAAAAAAAATTATTTTTAATATTACTTCCATACGAATTTCAAGGAAAAAAATCACACCTTTCTTCCCGTATCACTTTTAATCGGGGTTTTTAGCTTATATTTCGGCTATAAACGAAATATTTGCTTTTTTGACTTTATAAAACGCGCGACTCGCTGAAAATTGATAATAGAAATTCACATAAAAATGTAACGATCATTCTCAAATAATTAAAAACGATTTATAAGCTATATTTTTCATATTTGGAAGCTTGTGACATTGGTTGTTTAAGCTTTCGGATAAGTGGAGATATAGAGAACTAGAAAAGTGGCCGAATTACCTCGAGTTACTTTATAAATTTATTTATTTCTTCTTATTCATAACTCCTTCTAAATAAAAAAAATCTATCTCAATTTAACATTGGACGATGATTTTTCCGTAACAAAAGTGTGCAATCCATTTAAAAATAAATAAAATCAAACAACAGCCTAGAAAAAAAAGAATCAATAACAAAAGCCATTCACAACTCTACCAACCACCCCTCGTCATCATGATTACGTACACACACTGCACATTCATTCTGAAATCGGAAACGCTGTGATAACCGTCGGTGCCCAAACGAGGGAAGCCGGAAGACAATCATCAACATCTCATCATCACCGCCATCACAGAGCGCGTTATGACGAAGCAGCCAGGTATATACCCCGCGCACATCATACACAACGTGTTTACGCGGCCCACGCGCGCGAGCAACGGCGCGACCGGTTTAGCTTGAATTCTCTCGACATTAAAAAGCCGCGCGAGCGCGCGGGCGGATTAGCGACGATCATCGTCATCGGAAGTGTATAGGTAACGCGCCGCGCGCGCGCAGCGTCACAGGATTACAACGCGCTGCGCTGCCAAAACGGCGCAGGTATTTTCATACGTTGCTTATTTGGCGTATGCTCGTCACACGCGATGAAGTTTGTATGTTTGATGGGTTTTAGACCTCGTTATTTCGGCTTGTTATCATGGTGTAATAATTATTATGGGTTTGGTGGCTCGAGCTACGTCTGTTTGCTTGGTTGGAAAATATTTGTGCAAGGGGAAAATTAGTGTGCGTTTGAGATGTGTTTGTATATATATATAGACACGAGCCTTCTTATTTTCAATTTTCACGTTATGAAAAAAGAACGCAAATATTTATTTATGGCATTTCCTGTAGTTAATATAGCGTCGGCTAATTTAGTTGAAGTATCGGTCGGAAATCGTTTCATCACATCGCTAATCACCATTATATACATGCATATATTCTGTTTACTTATATATATATATATATATACGCGATTAAGATGTCGATGAAAGTTTAATTGCCCACAAATCATTAAGGATATATTTACGATTAAGATATAAGCAGTATAGTACAACTGTGTATATAAATTCAATAATTACGTTTTTTTCTAATTTATATAAGCATCGATTAAAATGTAAAAATAGATTCCTCGCGATAGACTCCAACGATTTCTTCATTCATCTCTGCCCTAATAAGCACAAGATCATTTATTATCGAATAAAGTGTTATAACGAAACTTTGACGAATAAAATTCCTAGAAATACATACGAGGAAATTCAGAAAAAATTTCAACGTTTCGCGTCCCCAAAACCGGCCAAAATTTTTTTTTTTAAGGCGCACCTACCGGACGCGGGTTTTCTTCTTTCTTATGTCACAAAATGTACGGAGAAAATCGTGTATACAATTGAAAACGACTTTGTCTCACATTTTATTATTTAAAAATGCTCACAAAGTCGACGCTGCCGATTCCTGCGATTTGTGCATTTTTATGCCTTTTCGACGATCAACTTCAAACCCTTATAACTTTTGCCACGCATGCTCAAGTCTGGGGATGTAAAAAACTGTCGAAAAAAGTCCACTTTTTCCACTTTTTCCAAAAGTGGACTTTTTTCGACAGTTTTTTACATCCCCAGACTTGAGCATGCGTGGCACACTAATATGGATTACCGGACTGGTTTTCTACGTAAAAATTGAAGATTTTACACCTTGTCTCGTTTATGTGTTTCGCACGCTCAACTAATAGCAGCAATAAATTACTTTAAGAAAAAAGTATCAATACAGTTAAAGGTTCCGTGGATTTCCTCATATGCCTCATAGCTTTGCACGACAAAACCACACTCATTCGTCAACGTAATTGCATTAAACGCTTTCTCGAAAAAAGCCCTTCACCCAGAATCATAATAATGCATACAAAATCCATTACGCTATAATCTTGGCTTTGATTCATTCGCTCGTTACAAAAATTTATCGAAATCTTTAAATCATATTTCAAGCCTCGGAGCTGTAAAGTCTTTCGCAACGGGTATTATGGTCGTGGAGCGTAGGCGGCCATTCGCCTATAGTCCGTTATAGGTGAAAGTATATAATATCTTAACTATATATCAGTTACCGGGGCAGTTATACTATCGCAGTTAAGGGTCAGCGTGCACATATACCAAACCATCTGGATTTATCACATCCATGTGCATATTTAGAAGCGAGAGCGCGCGTGGGTGTCAGCGCGGCCTCAACGTCTGTGATGAAAAAGCAGCAAGCAGGAAGAAAACGCGCGACCTCTGCCATTCGAATTCACGCGGAAGTGAAGAAATAAGCGCGCGACTGATTTCTATACGTAGATTTTCCAGTCATTGTTGTCGCGTCTAATATTCATCACCGACTGCTGTAATTATAATATTATAAGTGCAGATCAAAGTCAGGCTCTCCGAGAGCTTGCGATCAGTAGAGTTATATAGGTCTCGAGTGCCTGCTTCCTTTTCCGGCTCTAAAGTTTATCTTTTTTTTTTTTTAACTCGTGACACTATATCTCGCACCGGCCGCCATACCTCCGCGATGACACGTAGCGCCCGAAAAATACGTCTTTAAAGCCGCGCATAAACGTCGTCACGCAGAACTTGACGGAAAACCTAACGTCACGGTGGATATATAGTCCGCCTCTTATGAATGGATGACGTGTCGGTATATGCGAGCATAACATCTGGGTGTCATGTTCACGAATTCAATGTCACGAGGTTTAAGTATTTTTAAGTGCGAGTGATGGATATTCGAAGCTGTGTGGTGGAGAAATAAACAATTACGAGACAGTTTCGTTTGTCGGCCGATAATTGAATAATAATCGATGGTGAGGTATATTATAGACGATCGAAAAGTTGAGTTCCGCCTTACCTATAATCAATCGCATATTATAAGATTGAAGGATGAAAACGTATCGATTTTGTTGTAATTCTTTTTTGTTGGCATGATGTCATGTGTTTTCGCGGTGTTATCATTGAATATTGTCATAGTTTAATGTTTTATTAACGAAGGTTTGATGCGGCGCTGTCACAAGTATACGATTTGAAGTATTAATAAAATCAAAGCATAATTACTTTTTTTTTTGCATTTCGTGCATTATAATTCACGTCGAATGAAGCTTATTCTCAAAAGTGTTGCATGATATATTTAAATTAACTTTAACGTTTCAGTTGATAAACGCTTACATTTTTCAGCATTATTCAATTTACATGCTTATCGTAAAATATGCATTTATTATAATTACAATCAAGCCAAACCGCCACCAGTCACCTCCATACTATCTCCAAAATTGAATTCTCTCCTTCCGCGCGATACCAGTCCATCCACGTTTTGGGCAAACTGGGCGTTTCAAACGTGTCCCACCATCGCCTCGTAAATTTACTGCGCCTGTGTGTAATCCTGCATCGTATATCCTCGTTTACATACGATTGCAATAACGCGCTTTTTTTTCTTTGCGCGGCATAAATCGGCCGATTATATTGGGCGAGAGGTGCGCGTATAATATATATATATGTATGCGTCGAAATGCCTCGTAACGATCGCTCTCACGAAAAAAGGAATCATCGATATTATATTAAGCGTGAATTCAGGGCGCAGCGTCGTGTGTATATTGCCGGCTTGGTGGAAAAAGGGACCCGTCGACTTTTCCTTGGAAAAGCACACACGACGATTTTTCGTTGGAAAAGCGGACACGTCGATTTTTCGTTCAAAAAGCGGAAACGTCGATTATAATCGACAAAGGGCACAGTTCGTGTCTGAGTTTAAATTACTATTGTTTGAGTTGTGATCCACTGGCAATGGAAAATCATGTGGCTCGCTCTGTAATTTACTTATGTATTTTCTGGTATCGTTGTTTGAATTATACATTTATAAAATTTACTTTTTTAAGCACGATCGCTACTCGGGAGAGCCTTATGATTTCACCAGAGCGAAAATTGTCGGAATTCAAATACTAAAAATTTAATGTGTAAAAATCATTTTCCACTCAGAGTGAGTGCGTTTTAAGCGTTTTCTGAGATGTATGTATCTCTGTACGTCCGTATGTAATCAAGTTACCTGATTATCTCAATGAATTGCCGATCGATTCCATCAGAATTGCGAGCAAATACTCCTTCAATTATACCTACCCGGTGGTCCTCTATTAAGAAAGATCGATGAATAAGTTTAGAAATACGAGCACAAAGAAAAATGTCAAAAAATCGATTTTTAAGCATAATGTGTAGAAAAATTAATTTAAATTAATATCATACACATCTATCTACTAAAACTAATTAAAAGACGTCTTTTTTCTGTTGAGCATTTTTTGCTACGAGCAATATTTGCTAATACAACTGCGAAAAACAATTAAAAAGGTAAAAAATGGACGATTTTCGGCTATAACTTAACTTTCGGCTATAACAAGATTTAACTTTACACAAATATTTTACATGTAAAAGTTGTAGATTATAATAAAACAAAACTTTTTCCCATTTAATATTTTCATGTATAATCAATTCCTGACGATTTAGGCCTATAGAAACGATTTTTAATCTCTAAATATATCTGAAATAGTCGATTTCCGCTTATTATTCAAGGATTTGACTTTACACACAAAAAGATTTTCCTGACAAGTGCGGTCGTGCCTATAATGTAAAAATGAAGTTTTGAAGGGGTTGGCGCGCGATAGCGCGTAGGGGGCGCGACCCCCCTAGTTTATAAAGAGAACAAAATTCAGACGCGAGGTGTTCGTTTTTTGAACGAAAAATCGACGTGTCCGCTTTTCCAACGAAAAATCGACTTGTCTGCTTTTTCCACTAAGCCGCCGATATATACGTGGCTCTTTATACCTAGAAGTGCAACCGCGGCGACAAGTTGCCGCCGTCTGCGGCGAATGTGTGTCAATGTCGCGGTGGAGAGTTCAAACTTGGGAATCGCGCCTTTTAGGCGAGCGACCCTCTTATCGAGAGCGAGCGGGTGAGTGAGCGAAAGTCCGCGGGGAGTGAGAGACTAAGTTTCCATGGGAGACACTCTATATTCTGTTGTGAATGTATTAGGATAGGTGTAATGCGTGTGTGGAAGAATACTTTGTAAGGATATTAATTGAGATGAAAATTAAATATAGGTATTGGCTTAGATAAGAAGAGTTTGGACTTAATTTAGATGAAGAGTAATAAATTAGTGACATAGAAATATCTTTGTATTAATCGATCTTTGATTATTGATCAACAATTTTTTTGTTTTAGAATAAAGGTAAGGTGATGTAAGTATTTTGTATACATACTACAAAATATATAATCATGTTGAAATGGGAGAGGTCGAAAATGCAAAGAGGATATCGACGCTCCCTACGAAAACTAGCACCTTTTTTGGCCTCCTCACGAAGACTAGCACATTTCAGAAAACTGCAACGAAAACTAGCATAACTCACGACTTTGCCGCGAATACTAGTACAATTGGCGAGGTTGCCGCGAAAACTAGCATCATTCACGAGTTTGCGCCGAATAATAGTACAATTCGTAAGATTGCGAGGAAAAGTAGCACGATTCGCGAGTTTGCGACGAAAAGTAAGACGATTCGCAAGCTTGCCGCGAAAACTAGCACTTCGCGTCACCGCGTTAATTTACATAAGAGGCAGTGGAATGTGCTAGTCTTCACCGCAATCAAGCGGATCGGGCTAGCCTTCAACGCAAATCAATGGGGCGTGCTAGTCTTCGCGGCCAACGCTCAAATGGACTGGTCTTCGTGGCAATCTGAATCGTGCTAGTTTTCGTAGGGAGCGTCGATATATAAGTTTTATTTAAATAATCATTTTATATAGGAATACATTCTTTTCGCAACATACTTCATCTCTGATTAACATTTTTTAAACCTGGTCATTTAAATTAAAATTTCAAACCAATAAAGATTAAAGAATTGTAATTGATATTCCCGCAGAAAATAAATTCACAATTCAAAGAGTTCGTATATTAATTGTGAGGGTAAAATAATTTTTAGGAACTGTCATTGTTATATATATATATGACTAGATTAAATGTCTTGTATGCCTCACAGCACTTATATAAATTATTGAAATCGCTAGAATAAAATCATTGTCAGCTGATAAATATGACAACAATAATGTTTCATAAGCAATACATCTAACTTTTCAATGCTAATTCTTTATCGGAGCAGATTTGACATTCTTTATTCCGTCGGCTCTATATAGTGATTTATTTTTCCATTCATTATTAACAATAAATTATCTAAATGTAGATTTATCGATTAATATATTAAAATAAACTTATATATTTACAATTTAATAAACGAAAATCATATTTTTCGTATAAAATGAACGCAGCGTGTTTGTCAGCTGTTAATTCCGTACGTTGTTCATAATAAGCTTTCTTATATTTTCATGTACACATATGCTTGTCCAGTCTCCATAACATTATGTATACACAAAAATTTGTATGCTAATTATGGCTGATTCGAGTGGTATATTAATTGATGACATTAGCTGGCGCAGCCGCTAATTAGCCGGATGAGAAGAAAAAAAAAAATGATGCCAGACTATTTAAAGATATATATCGTACAAGTATATGAAAATCTCTAAAAAGTGAATCATTCTTTTTCCAATTTTGAATCGTCCCCCGTTGAGGCTGACTTAATTCTTAGCCGATATAATTTAATTCTCCATAATTTTACCTCATGTATCCAAAGTCGAACACTATACCGAAATACACACTTAGAGAATCGCGCCCACGCGATAATCCGAGTTTGCGCAACGTCCCTAAACCGTTCCGATATCTCCCGCTGTCTCCCCATTCGGAAGCCATCTCGGTTGATCGCGAACTTTCGATATCTTACGCGCATTCTTTTCCTCTCTCTCCGCGTCGAAGGTGCGCGCGCACGTGGGAGAACTCGATTACTGACGTCAGCGCGCGCGCGGAGGGGACATATAGGAGAGATCGGGAGAGCGCGCAGTGACTTTATATGGACCTCCGGTAGATGATCCTCCGCGTTGTCGTCGGAGCTTTGATGCTGGATGCATCGGGTGATAGATGGATCGGTAGAAGAGAAAAGGACGGATAGATGGATGGTGAGCGGTTGGTTGTGAGGTTGGTTGAGCATCGATGGATTGTCATGCCGTATGTGTATTGTATGCTTGTCGGTTTACGCGTTAGTATAGATATAGTAGACAATTGAAGGAGGTATGCAGAGTTGCTTTGAGATGTAAATGCCAGTCTGACTCACTGTCTGAATAGTTGTAGCAAATAGAATAGGTGTATTAATCAAGTCATTAATTGTTAAATTAATCAATAGTGGCTGTCAGAGAAAAATTGTATAATCTGCTTGTATAGAAGTTTAAAAATTTGTAATTTTATTTTGAGTGATAAGGGGGCAGGAAAACGATAGGAAGTTGAAATTAATTTTACTTTTAATAGATAGGCCGGAAAACATCTAGATAATTTATAGACGTATATATTTAGATATACATGTTCCACGGACAAAGTTGTATGACAGGATCGAGTTATCGACTACTTTGATATACATATGTCGATAGACCTCAATGCAAAACAATTATCTTGTGAAGTAAGATCTTTCGAACACAATTTACCGTATAAGAGAAACTTAATTATAAAAAAGTCACTCGTAGAATTAGCTAGAAATTACGTGTCTCAAGAATATTGGACAACGATGAAATCACTACTTGTACAAGTTCTTTTTTATATTGTTTATAATAACTATTAATACGATAAATTATTAATTAAAAATAGGTTTTGAGTAAGTATATGTGCAAAAATATTCGTGTGTGGGTAAGGGAGAAGAAGCAAATACAAAGATAAGAGGACAGTTAATAAAGGATACCGGCTTGATCAAGATATCAACTTGATTATTCACTGTCTCGACTTGCCCTTTTCGATATCTTTCCTTACAGTTGCCTATATAGCGATCAGATATTGCTATACTTGTTTATTTGGCCAAGCGATTGATTTCTCAAAGATTCAATCAATACAGCACAGAAAGTACAATTTATTTTTATTAATTTGGTATATTATGTGCATTGAAAATATACACAATAAAGTTAACTACGAACTTTTATTAAAAAATACAATCGCATCGTTATATTCTTGCAGATATAAATACATAATTGTCATAAGTGATTGCTCCGCGCCACATCTCAATTAAAATTCTCAAAATTTCCTCAATTCAATTATCGGATCGGCGCGATTAATAAACGCATTCTTAATCCTCCGTGTATATGCCAGCTCGCTTTTTGAAAACGCATGATTATGCGTGATGGCGCCGATCAAGGATCTATATACTCGCGCTGCTCAACCGATGCTGTCACTATTACACACGCGGCTGCAGGCACACTCTTGACCTTCGCCGCCCACGCTTATATACATATATATACGTCCTTCGATTCTCACCACATCACGTGTGCTGTTTACACGCACGCGCGCACGTATTGTATGCCGAGAAAATAATCGTCAGATTTTTCCCGCGGGCGACGTCGTTTTTCCCTCAAGCTCGCCAAAAGCGGACGATCCTCGTGTCTCACTCTCTCGCGGTTATATATGCCTTTTTTCGCGGCGTGACTCACGCGGATTGTATTCGCACGCGCGAAATTGGCGTTACGCTGACGAATGGGTATATAGAGGCACAGAAAGAGTGAGTGAGAGAGAGAGAGAGAGAGAGAGAGAGAGACGCGAAAACCGGAGAGTTTATTTTCGAGGTTTTCGTGATTTCTGTTTTTGCACGTAGCTTCGCGCGCGCGGATGTTTCTTGTTCGGTTTTTCTTTGCGAGAATGAATTACGCGACGGGAATTAAGAGTGGCGTAGGTATGCGAGAGCGGATCGTGATTCATTAAAGCGCGAGATCGATTCGATACGGTAATATATAGACATGGACTATTGTTACGGTGTTACCGGTGATTATAAGTTAATCGTTTAATAACGGTTCCGGGGGTACATATGCACCGATGAGGTATGCACTCGTGTATTGCAAAGAATGATCATTATTGAAGGAATCTCTTAAATTGTTCGTATCGCGCGTCGATGCAAATTGTTTTTTATGAATCGAATTTATGAATCGATGCTAAATTTATATCGCGATAAAACATTTTATGCCCTGCGACATTTATGCGCTCTTAAAGTGAAAGCAGAGAGTATATATAACTTTAATTATATCATCGCTGCGGCCGTACGTGCAATAAAAATTTGGCGTACACAAACGGCGGCAGAAAAATATACGAAAATTTTTGTAAATGATTTTTAATGGTTACACGTGAAATATGAAAAGTTGATGCCGTAAATATAATGAAATGATATATTACTGTTTTTAAAATAATCTACATTTCATCGCAAATATATCTCCCTATATTATAGTTGTAAGAAAACATCTGACCGATCAACCCCCCCCCCCGCCCCTCAATGGCCAACCCCTCAGCGCCCCTCAAAACACCGTTAAAATCTGTTTATAATCATGTGTTTTAGGATCTTTAAAAGCCCCTTATTTCCCCCCAGCACTCCCTCGACCCCCCTCACTCCGCCTCAATGGTCCCCCCCATATCCCCTTCCCCTCTCAACGGCTTCCCTTCATGCTTTTCCTCACTTTATATCCAACAGAACTAAAAATTTATCTTTTTCACATTACTCATAAGGTAGATATAATATAAACAGTAATATAATTGTTGTCTATCTTTTCCACGCCATCCAGGAGGTAGAATAGAAAGGCGCGTTTATTGGAGGTATCCCCTCCTGTAATAATTTTACATATCAAGATTAAGAAAAATTATTACAAAAAGGCCTAATCCTTTTAATCTTAACAATTTGAAGAAAATTCAGGAATTTCAGTGACCGTTTGGAAAATTTAAGCAGTCGCTTGGTAATGACCGTTCAGTGTATTTAAAAATTTGACGGTCACTTAGAGGTAACCGTTCAATGTATTTAAAAATTTGGTGGTCGCTTGGAACTGACCGTTTAGAAAATTTAGAAGATTTCTTGAAGTTGACTGTTCACTCTATTTAACAATTTGGTGGTAGCTTGGTACTGATCGTTAGGAAAATGTTATTATTATATGAAAAAATTATAATTGAAACGAACTCAGGACACTCATTACAATATTATCGGGTATGTCGATGTTACAGAGCTAATTAGACAACTAAATGATATAATGGTTAGGAATTAGATCTTTTAAAATTTTTAATAAATAACAATAAAGAAATAGGAGTGTATTACTTTGGATAAAAGAACGAAGCCCATTGATGACCACTCGCTACGCTCATTACAATATTATTGGGTATGTCGATGTTATAGACTTAATCAGGAAATTAAATGATATAATGATAAGAAATTGACCTTTTTAAATTTGTAATAAATAATAATAAAGGAACAAAAGTGTATTGCTTTGGATGGAAAAACGTGTGTGTGTGTGTGTGTGTGTGTGTGTGTGTGTGTATATATATATATAGTTTTAAAAAATACAAATTTAAAAATATTTAACATATTGGTAAATATATGTACAAGTTAATACGATTTGTGCTTCATTACACAATTGATCGATTTAACAGTATATTTGAAAATTAGATTAAAGCTGCTCAGTGAACTTTCAAACAAGGCTAATCGTATTTCAGGTTCTTCGTATAAATAATTCATTGAACTCTACCCAAAATAATATAAGTGTACTTGGCAACTTTGACTACTACAGTAACTATACAAATTTACGATTGCACCATTTTGCAATTTGTGAGTTTTCATTATTACAGGTTTATCTTGAGTCTAATTCTTCATACAAATATAATGTAAAGAAACACTTTTCTCAAATCGTCAATAACACATGTAACCATATAACTGATTTGACAAATATATAACATATATCTGTACAACAAATATATTTTTCATTGGAATTAAAAATACCTTTGAAGGGTAATTCATCTTGTCTCGAATCCTCTCCCCTCACAGATCGCGTAATTAAAATTTATATCCCCCTAAATAAACCCTCTCCTTCGAAATTCCACTCAACCTTCCGTATCTCCTCTTATACCGAGTCCATTCCCAAAAATACCCGGAGCAGCAAAACCCATTCGCAAATTTCCTTCTAAAACCCCTACCTATAGCCGAAAGAAAAAAAATGAGGAGAAGGCAAACGATGCGTTCAACTCTTGGCGACGAGCGCAAGCGCGGCCGAGAAGCGACGAAGCTGTCTCGAATTTTCCTCCCGCGGCTAATAATAAACCGCGCGAGCGCGAGTCGGTTCGCTTGTTTTTTTAACGCGCGCGTGATGTGCGCTCCTCCGAAACTCTCAAGAGTAGGTAAGTATAATATGCATCAAGAGGTAGTGTGCGATTAATCGGAACGACGGAGACGGCGCCGCCGTTACCGGCATTCTGAAGAGGGATTGTGTTATGTAGGGGTATCATGTGATTTATTGGTATTGATGTCTCGATGCAACTTTCCCGAAATAATCGCTTGTGTAACGCTACAGGGGCAGATGTATATGGGTTTGGAGAAGAAATAGCGAATTCTTAAACTTTGGGTGGTCTATATAAAATTTTCGAATATTTCTGATTATAATATTGGGATAATTCTTTGATGATATTTAACACTGTAAATTATTGACGAAAATTTGCATAAATAAATTGTAAACGAATTTAGTTATTCTTAGGATGACATTTCATAAATATACGTTTTCTTCGAAAATAAAATGGTGTATATACCTCATGATTACTATTATTATTCTTTACCGCATACTGAACTGCTGATTTATATTTTCACTTCATCATTATGCTCGAACGTACAAGATATAAGGTTTCTAATAAAGAACGTCGGAGTGTCAAATTAAACGTTGAACTAAAAATAGAATAACATTTAGGTAACTGTAATATTTATTTATTCGTTTTCAATGACATGAAATTCCTCAGTATCCGATATATTTATATTATCCTAATTTTGTATTTACAGAACGCGAAACACCGGCGACGCTTTACACTCAATTTTTGACAAATTCAACATCGTTGCATCACTATACGCTATATGTGCCGGCTGTCGAAACACAGTACCAGGAAATTTCCGGATGACGTTTGCCCAACGCCGACACGAGTATAAACATATCGCCCCTGAACACACGCGTCGAAGTTTATAAAGATAATTGTGGACCAGAGGTGCGTTTCAATGCTTGAGTCACTGCTAATTACGAATCGAGACCGATGACACGAAAATTCGGAATAATTTGCATTATTCTTTTTTCTCGAAGTACATTCAGAAGTTTTGTTTTGAGATAAGTGAAATAAAGGTTTTGAGAATGTCAGAAAAATAAAAGAATTGCGCGCGATATATTTTTAGTTTACGATGAATTTTTTTATATACGAAAAAATAGCGACATAACACGATTGTGTACAGCCGTGAAAAATAAAATTCCGCATGTTTTTCTTAAACAAACACATACAAAAAAGAAAATTATGAGAAAAAGTGCAATAATGACATTCTACATCATTACCATCAACTTTAGGAGCTAATGTAAATCCAACACCGACAAATTACTCACACACCGCTCTACTCTATTTATAGACCATCGTAATCGATTAACAATTTCATCCCATCATATGCACCCGACTTTGTGCACCTCGGGCATTGAATTAGAATGAAAATTAGGCAAAGGCGGATGCGTACACACGCGCGCGAAATATTTGACTTTGACTTCGATCAGCTCGTCGGCTGCGCGCGACATTGATCCTGAGACTCTTCGCATTTCGATCGCTCATTTATAGCATCGGCGAATATAGCCGTCGCCACCGCTGCCACAGGGGCAAAGAATAGCCGCAGTAGTGGTGCTTCCGGTTGACATATAGAGAGCAGAGATGCACAGTAGTTGTGGGATGCGCTCCTTCTTTTCGGGCGTTCAAATTTTTCGATCTTTGAGCGGGAAAAATGAGCGCGCGCCACCTTGCGGAGAGATTAAGAAGGTGCAGGTGGACAAGTCGGTAAAGTATGGATTTGAGGTATCGCCTCGATTATGTAGCTTCTGCAAGGATCGTTTGCGTCATGTCCATGCGTGTTGTTGGCCGACAGCATGGAGAGTAAAAATAAGTTTAGAAGTGATAAACGCATTAAAAAAGCGGATGGTGAGAGTGGAGTGAGTGAGAAGAAACCGTTTAATAAAAAGAAATATCGGGAGCAGAAATACAACAACAAATTCAAAGGTAAATAGATATTGAAAGTGAATCCGACTTTTAAGGTTATGTTGTTTACATGTGTTTTGTTTATGTTTTACTTGTGCTAAATAATCTGACACAATATTATTGCATTTAAAGCATTGCCAACAAATTTCTTTGCATTAATAATTTAATAATAATTTGGTTTCTTTAATAGTTAAACAATGGGAGGAACGAAGGAAGAAGGCAGTTGTGAGACAGTTTTACAAAGATTTGGAAAAAGAAGAAAAGATAGAAAAATTCAAGTTTCCCAAAAAAAATAATCCATCTGAACCATCAGAGGGTACAAGGTAAGACTGATACTAATATGTTTACAAAAGATTAGAAACAAAAGAATTCGATAATTAATGTTTATGCTTATTTTTAGTGACACTACAAAAAAAGAGAAAAAGGGTGCTTTTTTCTCTGCTAAACAAGAGTTTCTGAGAAAGCAAGAACAGAAGAAAAGAAAACAAGAGGAAATTCTTAAAGCTAAACAAGAGCGAGAAAAAGCTCTGAAGAAATACAAAGAGAAAAAGAAGAGAATGTATATTGAATTGTCAAAGAAGACGAAGAAAGGTCAGCCAGTGATGAAAGGCAGGATGGAAATGTTGCTGGAAAAGATCCAACAAATGGATAAATGATGCTTATAGTGTATTCTACCTTTGTAAATATGACTTTTTATATAAATATATATGTTATTAAATAATCAATTTTCTAACTACGTTTACTTTTTATTTGTAATAGATGAACTACATAATTTATATAATTCAAATAATTTCGTGTAAATAGTTCAAAAGTACTGCATTTGATGAGTAAACATAAATTTTTTTTTTCATTAACAAATCAAATAACTATTTCCCATCTTTCATAGAAATGAAATTACAAAATATTCTGTAAGATTTCCAATGTACCCTTCGATATTTATTTTGAATCATGATTCTAATTGGTTAGAGTATACCTTATTGAAAAGTACTATAAAAAACATGATTTGGAAGTAATCCATGAGTATATTTATTGAAATATGCAATTACATTTTATGTAAAATAACTAAAAAATTAAGATTCTGCTATTACGTCATTATAAATTATTCAATTAAATTAAAATTACTCAAGTACCAAACTCATAAAAATTATTGTTCTATAATTGCAATCTTATAAAAAAAAAAGAAAAAAAAAACAAATGACTAACTCTACACAACAATGTAATTGCAATCCTCTGTCAAGATAACACTCATTTATTGAATCATCAATATCAAAAAGATGAGCTGTCACTTTTAATCATAGCTTTATCACTTTATCATACTCAGACCTGCTCAGAAAAGGTGCATTCACCTTAAGAATGAAGAAAACCAAAATGCCACCTCTGCAGGCAGCTTTGACGCGACAATCGTTCGCACCCCTTTCAAACTCGCGCTCGCTGTCATCATATCCTCACGCGCCTGCGCGCTATCATCGCCGCCACGATTGCACTCTTGCGCGTCGCACGCGCTGCTCATGTGTCGTCTCCCGAATCCTCGACCACTGTGCCGCCTACTTATCCATATATCCACCACGTCCTCTTCTCTCTCACTCCCTCCTGCGATAGTAATACATACCGTCGGGCGTGCATATACATATAAACGCAAGTTTGTGCACGCGCACGTAAGAAGGACAGACAGACGGTGCGAGAGCAAGCGAATCGAGAGTCTGCGGCGGTTGTGCAAATGGCGACGACAGGCACGGAGGCTCCCGCAGCGGTTCGCGACTGCTGAACGTGTCCCGGAGCGAGCAGCAGCCGAGGATCAACGTGCGCGAGCGAGCGAGAGATAGATAGAGTGAGAGGCTGATAGAGAGAAGAGGGACCGCCAGAGGATCGTCAGTGCGGCGCGCGAGGAGAGAGAACCAGCAGGGAAGAGAGCGCGCGACGACGCCCGATAAGTATAGAGAGTGCGTGAGCAGGAGACGACGAACGTGTGAAGGTGCGTGAGTGTGCGCGTAGGTAGCTGTCGATAGGAGCCGAGAGCGGTGACAGCGCCGGAATCCAGGCCCAGGACTCTCTCTCCCCTCTGCGTCTGCAAGCGTAAGTAGATATGAAGACCGTGTGTTATCAGTAGTATGTCCGTGTGGTAGGCGTGCGAGATATGTGGTTGTAACCGGAGCTCAGAACTTCGATATACTATAGGTATGCGGGCACGTATACGTGTGGCGAGTGTGAATGTAGAGTAGTGCGCACTGCTGCTCCAGGAGACGTGCTGCGGTCTAGGCCTGTGCGTGCAGTGCTTTCTCAGGGAAAGACACTCTTTAAGTATAGGTATATCTCTCTGCCTCATCCTTTTCGTGTCGGTGGTGCATATAGAGATACGCCTTCCGTCTCTTTCTCTCTCTCTCTCTCTCTCTGTCTCTCTCTTGGCGCGCCGACGTCGTCGTCGTCTCTCTCTCCTTCCTCGTATCGAGCCGCCTGCTATATAGCGGTGCAAGTCTCCCCCGCGACCTCCTCCCCCCTTACCCCAGTCGATGACCCTCCTGTCAAAAAGTACACCGCATAAGTAGGCAATTGCTCCTTTTTCCATTTCGGAGCAGATGAGAAATCTCTCTCCCTCTCTTGGGGGCGGCTGTGCCGGTGGTCGAGAGTGAGTGAGTGAGTGAGTGAGTGAGTGAGAGAGAGAGAGAGAGAGAGAGAGAGAGAGAGGGAGAGAGAGAGAGAGAGAGAGAGAGAGAGAGAGAGAGAGAGAGAGAGAGAGAGAGATTGGGTAGGAGGTAAAGATTATTGGAAATCACAGTTGCACCAGGCTTTGGTGTCAAGTGTAGATTGAAGGAGGATTACAGGAATAAAATAGATCTTTTGGAGCTTTTACTTTCCTAGGATTTGTGTTACGTTTCATGGAAGACAGAGAGAGTCTGTGGGATGTGCGTTGGGCAATTGTTCGGTGCTTCGAGAGATTATTCAATTTGGCCCCAAGTTAAATTGTATGTCTGAGGATGACACTTGTTTGGGTGGCACTTGTTTAGAAATTAACTGCGCGTTGGTGGGAGGAAATGCATATCTGAGAAAGGAATTGTGTAATTAAACCATTGATGACTAGTGATAAATTGACTGATCAGTTTTGAATGGAATTGAGAATTAATGAAGTCTATTATTGTTAAATCTATAATAGAATTTAAATATTGCAGTTTGAATAATATGCAGTTTTGTATTTTTGATGTGTTTGTGTGCATACAATAATAAGAATGATAAAAGTTAACAAGCAATTCAAGTGCAATAATAGCTCTGAAGTAAATGTAGAGGCTTATACTGTATATACTTTGCTGCTCTTGAAACATAAGTGATTGGCAGTGATTGTATATAAAAAAGATTGGAATGCTAAGTGTATGGCTGGGGGAGAAAAAAAGAATGAGAGAGGTTCGATGAAATGATAAAAGTTCTTATTTCATCTGTAGACATGAGAAGATGATACATTTATATGGTTGTTTATATTGTTAAAATGATTTCAAGCAATTTGCTATCTATTTTTTTCTTTACAAAATTATAAGTGACTGAAACTATTAATATAAATAATATTTGACTATATAGATGAGTATGTAAAGACAAACAATTTTTCATTACAGGTTGTCTTTTATTAAGAAATCAAGATGCCAGCTGTTCGTGGAGATGGCATGCGTGGTCTTGCCGTTTTCATTTCAGATATTAGGAATTGTAAGTAGCTGCATATTTGTTTAAACTCTTTTAAGTATTTTAAATAAATAAAAAGAAATCAGTGAATTAAATCTGCATTGACATCTGTAATATAATGATACAGTTGTATATTGATTCAAAATTTCTGTATAAAAGTATTTAATAAATTTCTTCTACTTTTTTTTAAATATGGCAAATCTAAATGAATGTAACCATATTGATCTCAAATAACTTTACTATTTTTTATATACTTTTGTATGAGTATGATGCAATAGATTGGAAAATTTTTAGTTTATAAGTAAATTAATATCATAAAGCAGTAGAATTTGATCTCTCTAAAATTGTGAATATTAAGAATTTTCTCAATTCAATTCTTTAAATTAATAACAAATTATGCATCAGAAGATAAAAAACTATGTTTTTGAATATTCCTACTCTTGCACATTCTTGTTAATGGAATAGAATAAAATGATAAAAATGGGTTGGTGAGACCTCTCAGTCAAGGCAAAGTATTACAAACTTTAGCATGTAGAGTATGGGAATTGGGGGCGGAGTTTTGATACGGGCCTATCTTACTGATAGAGCAGGCCTTTTTTTCATCAACAGCATAAGTTAATGCAATATCAAATCAATGAAGCATATTCAATGTTTTGCTACAAACAATCTCAGACCATTATTATGTAATTTTTTTTTTAACTTTTTGTAACTTGAATGATTGAAAATTAAAATAAGAAAAAGAATAGATGTGTGTCAATGCACATAATCAGTTTGTTTTTAAGCCAAATGGCATTTTGCCACTCTGTCTGTAAATATTATTTTAATATATATATATATGGTATACCAAATGTTTGGAACTTTTGTCTACTTAAAGTTATTTTAAAACTAATCTTCACTACAGGTAAAAGCAAAGAGGCAGAAATTAAGAGGATAAACAAAGAGCTTGCAAATATTCGAAGTAAATTCAAAGGTGACAAAACACTTGATGGCTATCAGAAGAAAAAATATGTCTGCAAGCTGCTCTTTATCTTCTTGCTTGGCCATGACATTGATTTTGGGCATATGGAAGCAGTTAATTTGCTTTCATCCAATAAGTATTCAGAGAAACAAATTGTATGCACCTAACTTGGCTGTGTTATTTCTTGTCTTAAATACAGCTTTTAATTAATATTTTCTCTTACAGGGATATCTTTTCATATCAGTCTTAGTTAATACAAATAGTGATTTAATTAAGTTAATCATACAGAGTATAAAGAATGACCTTGGTTCTCGTAATCCAATTCATGTTAACCTAGCCTTACAATGTATAGCTAATATTGGAAGTAAAGATATGGCTGAGGCTTTTGGGAAGGAAATTCCAAAACTTCTTGTATCAGGGTAAAATAATTACATAATTAGAATTTTTTTAGGAGAATGATTGATAAGAGCAACCATTATTTTAAAAATGATGTTAATATATACTTTATAATACAGAGATACAATGGATGTCGTAAAGCAAAGTGCTGCCTTGTGTCTTTTACGACTTTTGAGAACTGCACCAGAAGTTGTTACTGATGGCGAGTGGACTTCCCGTATTATCCATCTGTTAAATGATCAACACCTAGGAGTTGTTACTGCAGCAGCATCTTTAATTGATGCACTTGTGAAAAGAAATCCTGATGAATACAAGGGTTGCGTCAGTCTTGCGGTTTCCCGTTTAAGTAGGGTAAGACTGAATTAATTTGATTTTCATTAAAGCTAAATTATATTATTACATTATAATTTTTTAATTTTTTATAAAATATTTTGTTAGATTGTTACGTCAAGCTACACAGATCTTCAAGATTACACTTATTACTTTGTTCCTGCACCTTGGTTATCTGTTAAATTATTGAGACTTCTACAGAACTATACTCCACCAGGTAATTAATTATATATTCATTATTTTAACTAAAAATATTTAAAACGGTTTTAACTACATGCTTATTTATTTGCATATGATTCAGCTGAAGATCCTGGTGTAAGAGGTAGATTGAACGAATGTCTAGAGACAATATTAAATAAGACTCAGGAGCCACCAAAGTCAAAGAAAGTTCAGCATTCCAATGCGAAAAACGCTGTTCTCTTTGAAGCCATCAGCTTGATCATTCACAACGATAGCGAGCCAAACTTGTTAGTGCGAGCTTGCAACCAGCTTGGTCAATTTCTGTCGAATCGCGAGACAAATTTACGTTACCTGGCTCTCGAGTCAATGTGCCATCTCGCAACGTCCGAATTCTCTCACGAAGCGGTCAAAAAACATCAAGAGGTTGTTATCTTGTCAATGAAAATGGAGAAAGATGTATCTGTGAGGCAACAAGCAGTAGATCTGTTATACGCCATGTGTGACAAAAGTAACGCCGAAGAAATTGTGCAGGAAATGTTGAACTACCTCGAAACCGCAGATTATTCAATAAGAGAAGAGATGGTATTGAAGGTTGCAATATTAGCGGAGAAATACGCAACAGATTATACTTGGTACGTCGATGTTATTCTCAATCTCATCAGGATAGCTGGTGATTACGTATCAGAAGAAGTTTGGTATCGCGTTATTCAAATTGTCATTAACAGAGATGACGTGCAGGGTTATGCAGCAAAAACAGTTTTCGAGGTAAATTATTTGTTTGCTAGTGAAACGTACTGAGTGAAACTTTTATTTCGAAAATAAATGTTGTTATTTTATTTATTAGGCGTTACAAGCACCAGCTTGTCATGAAAATATGGTCAAAGTGGGTGGTTACATTCTTGGAGAATTTGGTAATTTGATTGCCGGCGACCAACGTTCATCACCAGCGGTGCAGTTCCAACTTTTACATTCCAAAGTAGGTTTTCTATAATAAATGAAAACTGAAGGATATTGTATAAATATAAAACATTTCAACTAAATTATATATATTTTTTGCAGTATCACTTATGTTCTCCTATGACACGAGCGTTACTTTTATCGACGTATATTAAGTTCGTCAATCTTTTCCCTGAAATTAGAAGTCAGATACAGGACGTTTTTAGACAGGATAGTAACTTACGTAGCGCTGACGCTGAGCTTCAGCAACGAGCTTCCGAATATTTACAACTTAGTATCATAGCATCTACTGATGTTTTAGTAAGTCTTATGATTATTCATTATTAGAATTTTCATATTTTCTCAACTACATTAATCGCAACAATTATATGATGTACTTTTTTTATAGGCTACTGTTCTTGAAGAAATGCCGGCATTCCCTGAAAGAGAATCTTCCATACTGGCAGTATTAAAGAAAAAGAAGCCAGGTCGCGTGCCTGAAAATGAAATACGAGAAAGTAAAAGCCCAGCTCCGAACACCAATCATCATACCGAGGCGACTGCAGCGCCTGCCGCCTCCGCTGCTGTTAATAATTCGTCCGCGGACTTGCTGGGTCTTTCAACGCCTCCATCCTCTCAGCCAACGAGCAATACGGGTGTACTATTTGACGTTTTGGGAGATATTTACAATATGCCCAATAAAGGAGCTACTAATGGAACTCAAGCTACTTACAATGCTAAGAAGTAAGTTTAGAGTCTTATTTCTAACATCAATAAAAAGTTTATTTTATAATTTATCGTAAAAGCTACTAAACTAACATAATTAAATACCCGAATAAAAGACGAGTTTTAGTACAAAGTACAATTTTAATTATTCACAAAATTTCGTTGTAGATTCATCTGCAAAAACAACGGCGTACTTTTCGAAAACGATCTCATTCAAATCGGTGTGAAGTCGGAATTCAGACAAAATCTTGGTCGCATTGGTCTGTTTTATGGAAATAAGACACAGCAGGCACTTCTTAATTTCCAACCACAGCTGTCCTGGTCCGATGAAAATCAAATGAAACTTACTGTACAAGTAAAGGCTGTAGATTCCATTTTAGAAGCTGGTGCTCAAATTCAACAGTTGATCAATGGCGAGTGCGTTGATGATTATACGGGTAACAATAATTTTACTTTGTTTAAACATAGTGGACAAATAATCAAATTTTTCATTAAATTATTAAATTGTTTTATTTTGCAGATACTCCTAGTATGATTATCACCTTTCTTTATAACAACACAACTCAAAAAATAACAATGAAGTTACCATTAACAATAAATAAATTCTTTGAGCCGACGGAAATGAATGGAGAATCGTTCTTTGCTAGGTGGAAGAATCTCGGAGGGTAAGTTAATTTCTTTTGCAATGTATTTCTTATAGCTTATCTACAAACATAGTTATCATTAATAAATATTGTGTATTTTAGAATCAATCAACAACGATCACAAAAAATATTTAAGGCTCAGCAACCCATGGACTTGGCTCTGGTTCGCACAAAATTGCAAGGTTTTGGTATGCAACTCTTAGATGGAATTGATCCTAATCCTGACAATTTTGTCTGTGCTGGAATCATATACATGAGGGCGCAACAAGTCGGTTGTCTACTGCGTTTAGAACCAAACAAACAAGCTCAGGTAATAATCTCATTCAATAATTAATAATTGTACTAAAGATTAATTACTGTTTAATCTTTCTCTCGAATATTTCTAAAATTTAAGTAAAACTAAACTACCACTTTGTAAATTGAATTATAAAAAATAACTATAACGTTTATTCTGTTTCAGATGTTCCGGTTAACAGTGAGATCTAGTAAAGAATCGATATCTGTAGAGGTCTGTGACCTGCTGGTGGACCAATTTTAATCGACCTAGCAGGGGCACCCGTCGACTCTAACTTATTTTTTACGTGACACTGAATGGTCTTCACGTACTTGTCAAAGGCCATGGAGAAAGTCGAGCATCGTCCCGTAAAAGTGCAACAAGGACGCTATTTAAAGATTGTTAATCGAGAAAAAAAAAGAAAAAAAAGAAACAGACTACATATTGTTCCCCTCAAGCATTCGAGCAGAGTTGCACTATATAATGAAAGGAGAGAACCTTCTTGTGTGTAGGTTATTTATGTGAAAAACATTTGTTACCGCGTAGGACCAAGTTAAACGAGACAACGTTTTGCGCTAAAATGAAGTCAAAGGTGAGATTAACTTGCGACTGACGAACAGACTAGGTCGATCGAACAGTGGATAATATTAGTCCATAGATGCGTGAAATACGATGTCAATGAGGTCAGTTTAAGGTTAATTTAATTAGCTCGCCTTACCTCATTTTTTATCATTTTTTTTTTCAATTTGTCTCTAGCGAAAGAAAGAAAAGTAAGACTTTAAAACCCGTACTTTATTGTAAATCAATTATACGATTTGAATTGGCAAGCAGTTATATTTTCCTTCTATTATTACGTTATTTGCGAATAAATTTAAGGGTTAAAAGAACAAGACTCGATGTAAAGATGCGGGAAACTAAGCGAGCGGTGTGTACGAACTTGAATGTGAAAAGTAGAAGAAAAAAACATATGTAAAATTGTCTTTTTATTTCAATTGTAAATAAGCGCTTGTTCGTTGATAATTTTACGTCGATTTTTTTAAATGGCTACTTTTTGTATGTCCGAGTAATAGTAACGCGGTCGACGATGCTGGCCTCCTGGTATCGATTCTGAGATGTACATTTTCCTTAAGTAACTTTAATGTTAGCCTAGTAAGTTGCTGTCTGGCCAATACTCTATTTTCCGTCTTATTTTTTCGTTGTCGGTTCGTTTTGTAACGTAAAATGCATCGTACAGTGAAAACGATTTGCGCGATTATCGATTTTTCCATGGTTTTTCTGTTTGGCAAACGCGAAAAATCATTCGAGTAATAAACGTCTCAATCTCGTCAAACGAATCTCAATTTAAGTATGCATATGTAGTCGAAAATAAATAAGGACGAGTATTGACGTTGACTTGAGAAACTCGGCGAGCGTGAGAGAAAACAGAAGAATCATCGAACTCAGAAAAAATACAGAGTTTAAACCATTACATTTCGAAATCATAAATGTGGAGATTTTGTTGAAATTTTTATCGAGTTACTGTATGTACAAGAATATCACAGCCAAATATTTTGGCGTGATTAGAAAAGCCGGTTATCGCAAAAACCCTGAAAAATCATATTAACAAATGCGGATTCGAAGGAAGGAACACTCACAAATAAAACAAAAGAAGAAAAAGAATTAGTAATCATCGAAATGCTAATTGCGGAGGAAAGTCGAAGCCTGTACAAAGATTAATAAGAAAAGATTCGCGCATGTGGAGCGCTGCAATTAAAGATATAACCGACGTATAAATATATATATATATATATATATACAAGTGCATACACAGATGAGGTATGTTCGCATATACATATTATATATAAAATTAAAATATATATATATACACACATACAAACGAATATTGTTAAATCATGCGCCGCGAAGTTTATCCTGGAGAAAAAGAAGTAGAGATTATGTCACAGCTCTTATGTGTCATCTCTATCTCTCATCTTTCTCCGACTCTTACATACATGTCGTCCTTTTCTTCTCCTTCGACGTTATATGGGTATTAGTTTAAACTCGGACGATCGTTCTCGCCACTTAGGCTTCTTTCAAGCTCCGGTATAGAAAGCGTGCGCAACGAACAACGCGAGATAGATTCGTTATATACTTCACTCGAGTCAGACGTAGTAGGCGCTTTGTTGACTTCAAGTGGAAGATAAAAAATACCTTTTTGTTTGTTTATGTCGTGAATTCGTTTTTGTAATAAATAATTTATTTACTATTTAATTCTTTTTTTAATTGAATAGAATTGTGTAAACGTAAAACGATCGTTATTACTGTATCGTTATTGATTAGTCATATGTTTTTGTAATTGCAGTGTATAAAATGATATTTTTTAGAAAGTATTGGGGGTAATAGATATATTATGAATTTAATTTATGCTAAGTTCTTTGTTATACTTGCTAGTTTATAAATAATGTATCCGCGTTATTGAATGGCCGAACTTTGTTTTTTAACAACTATATAATTTAAAAAATATTCAAATCAAAAAATTTTTTAAATTTTATCGTATGCTTAGAAGACCATAGTTTTAATTTATAATATAATTTTGTATTCCATCGATCCATTAAGCCAAAAATACAACATAAATAAATAAAAAAGTGTGTAATTTTAATCAACGAAATAATCTCACGTCTGACTTGTATCCCTATTCTTTCTTCCTGCGCATTATCGTCGACTGTCGTTATTTTGTATTGTTTATTGCTCAGTGTACATGTATACGTTTGTAAAACAACGCTATTGATTTATATTATTGAAAAAAAAAGAAAACAATATAATCATATCGTACCAAAAAAATTGTTGCGTTTGTATTTTTCAATTCGTACACTGACCAGATAATTATTGATAAAAGTCTACGATAATTTTATTAATTTCAGTGAAATAGTTACTCTTTTTCTAAAAAGTTTTTAGATTTCTCTTTAAATGATTAACATAGAACTAACCCCCGCCGAAACTAAGCTTTTCGTATTCATTTTTTTTTCTAGACATTTCATGAATTATTTTACTTATTTTTGGTAAACGTAAGAAAAAACATAATTTACTTTTTATGAAAACTTTGTTACGTTAGAAAAAAGAAAAAAAAATCTGAATTACTTTCATATAGTTTTTATTATAAAATATAGACGGTGAAATGCATTTAATTTGCCTAATAATTTAAGCTCAATTTATTAGTGATGTACGTGACTTAATTATATTAAAATGCTAGATTAATGTGATGGATTCATTACATAAACATTTGATAAACATAGTTCCAAGGGTTCTACTACGGGATATATAAATCCGATCAAATTCAGTATAACTACAAATAATAATCGAATTCGTTTATACCTTGACATGAATATTACGCAAAGCCTATATGTAGAATCCCGATATTCAAAATTTATCATAATTCAAATTCTCATCAAGATTAAACGACACATAGCAGACTAGATTCACAAAAATGATTTGTGATATAGTTAGTTACAACACATCTGAAAATCGTTGATGGAATAAAGATAAAAAACTATAGAAATTGTTGTAGATGACAAAATGGGCCCTCAAAGGCGCGTTTGCCAAATGCGAAGGTTTATGTGCACGTGTTTGCCCAGGCGACGAGAAAAAGAAACTTTTTCCTTATATAAAAGAGAAAACAGCTACTTACGACCTTTTTACGATATTTAAAGGACTTTTTGACACTTCCTTTTTGCGCGACGACGATGGTGCAGGACGTTAGGGAAATCAATAAAGGACAATATATCAATATAGGAGTTCACATGTTCGCACAATACGAGCTCTTTAATGTCATGTATCATGGCATGATAAGTACATCGTATGTAGTTAATTGATTAATCATTACAATAATCGACAAGTTATTTACGACCTATTCGTGTGTACACACTTTGCGCGTGATTTAATAATCCCGCACCGAATGAGTAATAAATAATGATAATAATCAACATGAAAGTTTATGGAAAACGTATAATAAATATGGATAAGACTATATTTGTCGATAGTTCGCTATATTTTTCAAAGCGCCGACATATACAATTATATTACACGCACGCCTTTGCGCGTATAATTCTGTTTATATTTACATTATCTCTTTGACTCTCACTCTCTCTCCCTTCTCTTTTTTGCTCTCTGCCTCTGCTATGTACACAATGTCAATCGTATCTCGTGTCTATATGTGCGGTGTGGTTTCGACGCTGCGGAAGTCGGTATATATCTGTCTCTGTACACTATATATATAAGAGGGAGAGAGGGACGAAGGTAGAGCGCAAGTTGTAAGGTAATTGTTTCAGTTGCGCTGTGACATCTCTCGGGTGTGACTGACGTGCTGCGTCTTATAGACTCCGAGCGACTAAAAATAATTCGACCTTATTTTTCTTTTTCTTTCAGCTCGATTTCATTCATGCGATTGAATTGACTTTACGATGATGATATATATATATATATATATATATATATATATATATATATATATATATATATATATATATATATATATATATATATATATATATATATATATATATATATATATATATATATATATATATATATATATATATATATATATATATATATATATATATATATATATATATATATATATATATATATATATATATATATATATATATATATATATATATATATATATATATATATATATATATATATATATATATATATATATATATATATATATATATATATATATATATATATATATATATATATATATATATATATATATATATATATATATATAGTAGTTGTTGAGTTAGCGTATATATATATAAATATGTGTGGTCGGAGAATCGAGCGAGCGTATGCAAAAAGTACGGAAACATTTTTATTGTAGCGCACGAGTTTTTACATTAAAATTTCTAAATCTACGTATAGCCACGAGGATATAGAAATGTCAAGAGCAAAAACGATTACCTAACCAGTATTTATTGATATATATATATATATATATATATATATATGAAGTATTATGTACTATTTACGCATTGTCTCGAACTTTGTCGACGAACGTATGTGTGTTGCAAATCATTACGCTTGGAGATTAGCTAAAGTTAGTAGTATTATATGTTGAATTCTACAGAAAATTACCCCTAACTGTGGTCGAAAAATCGCAAAAATTCAAAGTTGAAGCACACCTCCAACAACTGGTTTTTCCTATTGTGTAGAAAAAATAATGCACGAAAAGCGTGTCGAACCAAGGAAATCGACAGTGTTTTTCAGGAAGCTACATTTAAGTTTTCTTATGGAAATTTAACATGGGAAAAATGGACGAAAAGAGGTCATTCATGATTAACCAATAGCAAGCTATTTAAGCGGCAAACAAAATTTTCACGAAAAAGCAATTAAAATAGAAGAAAAGAGCTTTAATTTGAAACTAGAATCGTTAAAATCGGTCCATTCTATGCAAAGCTACGTGAATTTGAAAATGGCGAAAAATGACGAAAAATTACCAAAATTTTAACAATTACGTGGATTTGGGAAAAGTCGCCCATTTTTGGCCATTTTTCGCAATTTTCAAATTCACGTAGCTTTGCACAGAATCGACCGATTTTAACGATTCTAGTCTCAAATTAAAGCTCTTTTCTTCTACTTTAATCGCTTATTCGTGAAAAATATTTTTGCCGCTTCAATAGCTTGCTATTGGTTAATCATGAATGACCACTTTTCGTCCATTTTTCCCATGTTAAATTTCCATAAGAAAACTTAAATGTAGCTTCCTGAAAAACACTATGTCGATTTCCTTGGTTCGACACGCTTTTCGTGCATTATTTTTGTTACAGAATAGGAAAAACCAGTTGTTGGAGGTGTGCTTCAACTTTGAATTTTTACGATTTTTCGACCATAGTTAGGGGTAATTTTTTGTAGAATTCGACATATACGTTTAGGTGCGAAAGAAGAAAACTTAGCGATTTATGTCTGTTGTTAGAAGATTTATTTTAATAATATATATAAGTTAATTAGATAGAGTATTCAATAAATTACAATAGGCAATAGTTGAGCTTATTTTCGTTAATAAAGAATTACAATATACAGCATTATCACTGAAAAAGCTTTATTAATTTTTTTATATAAAATCAAGATTCTGTTTAATCTTTGCTTTTGTTTACTTTCAATTTGAATTATGCACTTACTCTTTCGAAAATACAATAGCTATTTAAATTTCTTCCTTTTATTTCTTAGATAATCTCAATGCCATGAATAATCCTTTAATTTGATAACTAATAATTTCAATACCTTGAATTTACATGTTTTATTTTACTTGTTATTATACAAAATGGTGTTGGTCGCATAATATACATCAATTAAAAAAAGACGTAAAAAACCATAAAATCAATATTATCCTTCGCGCTGTTTGAAACTAGCTTTAAAACCTAAACTCAATCAATCGCTGTACAATCGACCGTGTACCTACTTTGTGCGATAACGGGTTTAATTTAATTTCCTTCGTCCTCCCATCCACCCGTGCGCGAGAGATTTGCGTGCCATCGCAACAAAACGACGCGGCTAAAGTCGAGACTAAAGTAAGTAATCCGATTTACAGCGTGTAGGCCCGCCGCTGAAAAGAGAGATTTTAATCTTATGCTCTTCCACCAAATCAACGGGAAATCTGTGTACGTATATAACATGTATATATTGTGGTGTGTTGGCGCGCGTCGATAAATTGCGGATGTATTATACGCTCGTCCATTTAGCGAAATTGCTGCAAAGAGATTTTCAATCGGGACCTGTGCTTTCATTGGTACACTGAGAGAAGAATTTGGGTACGCCAAATAAATTTGATAACTATTACCAAATATCAATTGAAATACAAGCAAATGAATATTTAGTAACAGTTACCAAATCATACTTGAACAAACCAAACGTAGTCGTTCGGTACAATACCATATTTGGTAATAATTACCAAATTCTAATTTTTAATAAATAAGCATAGAATTACAATAAATATGTCATATTTGATTGAAATATGTAAATATAATTTTAAGAGTACATCAAATTTTTCTTTATTAATTCGTATATTTATATACAGTAAGATCAACTGCAGAAAATTTATCTGTAGTCGGAAAATAAAAAACACTTAAATATTTAGTTTATTTCGTTTTATTCCAAATCTCTTCTTGAAATGACATTGCAACCATTAGCTGCTACATGAATTTTCATCGGTCTGAGGTATTCATTACAATCAATATTAAAGATATATAAATCTTCACGCTTTTCTATACAAGGCTCAACTATGTGGACTTTGATGTGATTATTAAATCCAATGGTAACGCACTTCTTATAAGTAAAAAATATATCATTTTTATTATTTTTTAGTACACGATGAATGACACCAAAAACTGGATCATTATTTTTATTATTGCATAAATATATTGCATATGGTGATTTATATTTACAACCATTAATTTCCACATACGATATTTCGAAAATATTACAATTATTATTAAAATATTACATTTTTTATTCAAATATTACAATGCGCGCTCCGCACAGCGCACTGTTGCTGTGCTCAAAACTATAGTTCGGTGTGCACACACACACACACACACATATAGAACATGTATAAGCATATTGGGTCGATTGACGGTCGATAAACACAGGAATATTTATCTCAATTAAGATTTGGTAATAGTTACCAAATATTTTTTTCATATAAATATCTATTCAATTCTCCAAAAGCGATTATTTAATTATTTTAAAGTTATATTTATCGTGATCTAATGAAAGAATATTTCGAACAAATTAATTAAATTTAGGGAATATCAAATAAATATGTTTATTTGAGGGAACTAAACTCTTCTCTCAGTGAAGAAATAATGTGGAAATAGGAATAAAAATAGAATAAGTAATATAATAAAGACGTGAAAAATAAAACAATGTAATTACAAGAATTTTATAATATAAAATGACTATAACGTTTCTTGGAATAAAAATTCAGGAAGAAAAGGTGACCTCCCGGTGCAAATATTCTAGTGATTTCCACCTGAAATTTACCTGGATTTTCACCTGAAATTTATGTAATTATAACGTAAAATTAAGATGGAATATACCTAATTTTCAGATGCATTTTCAGCTGTAAAAGTCCAAAAACGTCACGTGAATTTCAGGTGAATTTCAAGTATATTTCGACGGCTGAACGGAACAAGGCCGTATCTCGGCGCGCGGACGAAGAACGTCGTATCTCACCGCGCGGATGAAGAACGTCGTATCTCACCGCGTGGATAAAGAACGTCGTATCTCAGCGCGCGGATGAAGAACATCGTATCTCACCGCGCGGATGCGGCCAGTATACGGCCAGTATACGGCGAGATACGACGTTCTTCGTCCACGCGGTGAGATACGACGTTCTTCATCCGCGCGGTGAGACACGACGTTCTTCGTCCGCGCGCCGAGATACGACCTTGTTCCGCTCAGCCGTCGAAATATACTTGAAATTCACCTGAAATTCACGTGACGTTTTTGGACTTTTACAGCTGAAAATGCATCTGAAAATTAGGTATGTTCCACCTTAATTTTACGTTAAATTTACGCGAATTTCAGGTGAAAATCCAGGTAAAATTTCAGGTGGAAATCCAGCTGGAAATCACTGGAATATTTGCAACCGGGTTGAATTCTCTTCGCCTTTAACTCTTTCAGTCACGTAATTCAGTTGTGAAGACACGTTTTTTGGCATATATTTGATTATAACAATTATAAACAATTATGGATTGACAAAAAACCATATTCGATTTAAAGTTTAAGTCTTTTACTACCTGAAAATGTAAGAAGGATTTTTCATGGAATATAACAAAAAACGATAAAAACAAAACAAAAAAAAAAAAAAAAAAACAGGGTGCCGAAATATCAGCTCCTGTGACTGAAATGGTTAACGTATGAATTTATATAAAGACAAGGTAGTGGACAAATAAAAAACAACAAAGTATATTCTTCATAAATTAAAAATTTATTATACCAAGAAATAACGTAATTTTACTTTAATTACAGTAATTTTCACATTCACTAACGCATTTGATGGAATTCTTCCATCTCAGGAGAGGATCTTAAACGAATAGTTGACAATACATTTCACGCGAAAAATGCTTATAGAAAATTCAACTTTGCTGGAAGTAAATGCGCTTAAGAAGTAAAAGAAATACACATACATCAATGTAATATACGAACAAGTTAATGGAGCATATCCATACGTCCATACATACCCATACTCGTAGCGAACATGAAAAAAAGAATATTTTACATATAAGATAAATATACATATTACAAACGCGTAATCAAAGTGACAATGATGATCTTTGGATATATTAAATAAGTACATGAGGTTTGAAAAAATATATAATATAATATATGTACACACATGCATGTAAGATACAACGAGAGTTACTCGAGAGGAATACGAATGTACATGTAAGCACTTGTACACCGCATATAGACAAACATCGACGTTCTTTCTGTATAAAGTTCAATTTTCCGAGCGCTAATGAACCAAACGAAATCCGGAGCTGCCAGACATACGCGCGGAAGAACAAAAAGCAGTATGTCGGGGAGATATGCGCGTGTACATATACGCATATACACTGTATATCTGTACACATATACAGGCACGCTCGTCCTGTATTTTTCTGCATGTCGCGAGCGTTTTTCGGCCGCACATTCGCGCCCTTTTTGTTCGACGTCCCGCACGGCTCAATTGCATTACGTCTCTTGTTCCTCTCTCTCTCTCTCTCTCTCTCTCTCTCTCTCTCTCTCTCTCTCTCTCTCTCTCTCTCTCTCTCTCTCGCTTTTGTTAGAATGACTAGTTTGCTGGTTTTCTTTTTGCGTTGTTATTATGTTATTGTTGTTGTTGTTGCTATTGTTCAGCTATTCGCTTTTCTTTGAACGCTTGTTCGTCGCAGATTGACGCGCAATCGCGTTATAGCGTGACGCAATTTGGTTGGAAGAGATATTTTTTTATGTCGGACCGTTGACGGTTCGTTGACTATTCTTATGATATATATATATAGCTATTTGCGCGCGGGTGAAGCATTTCTTTTTCGTGTGCAAACGATGGGTGATTTATTGATATATACGTCGAAAAATCAGGAACGGTTGCTTTATTACGTTTAGTTTTTTGTCGATATATATAGAGGATGTACACGTTATTGTGGTTCGAAATCCGAAAATATTCGGTTAGTTATAGTAGGGGTAATTCCTATATCTATATCGAGTATTTTAGGTTGCCTTGGAGAGTAGTAGGTATACAACTGTTCACATTTTTATCTTTTTTCGATAAATATATACTTATATTTTTTTTATCAAACACTACGCCGGTAGAGTAGGCTAAGCCGATTTCGCCACCTTTCGCAACTGCGCAGGTTCCCTTTTACACACTTCGGATTGGCGCGGGAATTTTAAATTTTGAAAAAAAAATTGGATAATCGGATTACAATGGATTTTTATTTTAGCTTTTATTTTAAAAGCTCTTTCTCAATATTAAATATTTGAATTTTTTTGCCCGCAACTCCAAACATACACTCTGCGCAGCTGTAAAAGTCAGCCAAAGTTCTCTATCAATCCTCTTTTACAATAAACTTTCCTTGCATGTTTTAAACACACCTTCGTCATTTAAATACATCTCGATATTATATATAATATAATAAATTTTCATAAATATTCAAGTTTCTTGATTTGGATCCATATATACTATCTACATAACATCTTCCCCGCACATGCATACATATACATATCTTGGATACTTGGAAAGGATCGCGCATTTGGGCGATCATCTCCTCGGAGTATATAGCAGCACCTTTGCCTGCAAAAATAGTAAGTATACAGCGGGTGCGCACCGGCACTTGTCTTTCCGATGTTTCTCCACGACAGAATTTTTCCATTCAAAGAATATATATATATAAAAAGTTTAACGCGATTGGCGCGTCGTGTGTGTGTGTGTGTGTGTGTATACACACACACACACACACGATGCGCCAATCGCGTTAAACTTTCTATCCAGTTGAGAAGAAGTTAAAGTTTTTTCGAGTTGTTTCGCGTGTCGCGCATAGGACGCGCGGCGTCACAAATACACATTTTTCCTTTGTGCCGCGCAGGGCAAAGAACGTTTCCATGGAGAGTAACATCCGTTTAAAATAGTTATATAATATCGCCCCGGCGCGCTTTTTGAATTAGAGAGACGCGTGCAAAACTTTTCCAAAAGCCGGTTAACTGCGTTTAAGAAAGTAATGAGTCCGTCATTTAATAAATACAGTATTTGTATGTCTAGCCGCAGCAGCCACTTTTGGGGCTTCGGCGAATTTCAAGACTCCACGCGCCTCATCAATTTCTCCAAAAACATTCGCAGCAGCCTATAAAGGATAAAAGAATACAATGAGAAAAACGATCTAAATAAAAATTACTATAATACATCCCAGGCGGAAATGATCTTCTATAATAAAAGTTCAAAAATATTTATAACTGATATTAACAGATTATAAAGTCAGGATTTGAGACTTTTATAAGTTTAAAACTATTATAAATAGTTATAAATAGTTATTTACTTTTATAAGTTTTTTGAATTGTCGTAAAAATTTGAATCTTTGATCAGTAAAAAAAGTTAGTAACTGATAATAACTTTTACGAATGTTTACTAATTTGTACTAATTGAAATTTATAATTATTTGTATTATGGAATATTCATATTAATAAAATTTCTTGCTTACACAAAGTGAATAATTAATAAACTTTATGAAACTATTAATAACTATTATTATTAAATGAAAAAAGTTTATAACAGATAATAACTTTTTATAGATTGATTTTATGGTTATATGCGCCGCAGCCTAAAAAAGTAAAAAATAAAAAACCTAAACAAAAGGTGAAAAATAATAAACATAAAAGTTTATTACTGTTATAAACTTTTTTTAGCTGTTCATAACAGAAAAAAACTGTTGATAACTTTTATAGAGGGTTACGATAGTCTCAAATCCTATCTTTATAAACAGTTATTAACAGTTATAAACTTTTTTTAAATTATAAAAAATTATATATTCTTAATTTCTTATTAATAATTATTTGCTAAGTTTTATTTTCGCCTGGGATAGTAACGTCGGGACATACTTGCATGTCAAAATAATTAGTATATTTTATAGTAAAAATATAGTAATTATGTTAATATTGCAAGTATATCCCAACGTTACTATGTATTATAGTAATTTTTATTAGATCATTTTTCTCAGTGTAATAGAATGAATTTGGAACGTTAGAGCGACGCGCTGTTACGTGACGATATATATTTTTGCAATTATGAAATTTCTCTTGAGGACAGGTGAATGATGGCGCAACTCTCTCTCTCTCTCTCTCTCTCTCTCTCTCTCTCTCTCTCTCTCTCTCTCTCTCTCTCTCTCTCTCTCTCTCTTTCGCACGCACACATATAGAGGTTTTATTATATATCGGAATGAGTATCCTACCAGTCTGTCAGACTATCATATTCACACATTCGCTATATACACGAAAAAAAAATGGCACTGCCATCAACTAATTGGTTAATAAAAATCTCTCAACTGTTCAGCATGGTACGATAAACTAATAAAAATACCTAGTTACTACAACTATATTCTCATTATTAGTTTATGTTACAAGGCTGACCGGTTGAGTGACATTTTCAACAAATTATTTGGTACAACCAACCATTTTGTTCCGCGTATATATAGTAAGCTCGAAGGAATGAAAGGCCGTATCAGCATCCCTCTACCAACTTTGAGTCACTCTTCACTCGGGCCTGACCTCGTTGGCCTTCTCGTTCTCCTCGTCCTCCTTCATCTGCGCCTGTGCGTCCTCCCACAAGACCTTCTCCCGTTCCCGCTCCACGTCGTCCTCCTCGTCGTCGGCCTGCACGTCCTCGTTGACGAGCTCGCTCTGCTCACCCGTGTTCTTGGCGTCCTCGGGTGCCAGGAAGAGGCCGCTGGCGCGCATCCTGGCCTCGCCCTCGCACTTGCGCGTGTAATCGTCGTTGTCGGGCGCGCGCCGGTGGCAGGAGTCGCAGACGGTGTCGGCGCTCGAGGTGCAGCGACGCGCCTCGTACAGGCCGGGACCGCAGCGCGAGCAGATCCAGCAGGGCTGGATGCCGTGGTGCGGGGAGTAGGTGCCCGGCTGGCACTCGGCGCAGAGGGTGTCGCCGCCTCGGCCGCAGCGCTCGACGACGCCCCAGCCGGGCGCGCATCGGCTGCAGTGCGAGTCCCCGCGGTGGTGGCGCAGGTGGGGGCGTGCCTCGCCGCTCTGGAATTAGAGAAGATCAAGAGGTTCAGATACGTGGGAATGTATAAAACTTGCTTTTCGATTTTTTCAAGATTGACAAATCTATTGTCATTAAGAAAACATTTTTTTTTTTTTTTTTTCAAACAATTATTTATGTCATGATGGCGAAAGTGTTAAACGAGTATATGACTAATAATTATTGTGAAGAGTGTGGCATCCACAAAATTCTTGTTAGTGCATATCAGAATAAGGATGATTTTTTGTAATGAATATATGCCCACTTATTCCGAAGAAAAAGGTAAAATTTATATTTCTTTGCATTTATAAACAAAAAAAAAAAAAAAAGGAAATTCGTTTGTAACAAAAGAAAAGTACATTGTGCAACAAGGGGATAGAATGAGCTATTTCTAGCGAGGATGGGGTGTGAGACCTCACCCGAGTCTGAAATAGATTTTCTTCCCGTGTTACACACCGTATTTTTTTAACGAAGGCATGACTAGGCCTTATTTACGTGTGTGTGAGTCGGAGAGAGGATTGGGCATTTCGAGTCGTACACAACGCAGTTGGAAATCAAAATAATGTGAAATGTATTCGCAATTAACTATATAAGGGATCGAGGCAGAAATTTTCATTTTCGAAATTCAGAAATCGCCATTTCTTAGCTATTTTAGGGTATACATAGGCATTTCTCACCATTTCTACCTTAGAACAGGTGAGAAATGAATATTTCTTACCACTTTTATAAAATACTCTCGAATAATGCAAAATTTTCTCTCCTACTTTCATACATGAAAAAGGCCCTATTTCATGCCTGAGTTGAGAAAAATTTGTTTACATTTTTAATGTGATTCTTATTTGCAAAAATATATTGTTACCGCGAAATCACATGTAAATTCGTTTTAAAAATATTCAAAGAGTAAAATTAAAAATATTCATTACTTTTTTGCCTAGCGGGCCGAAAGTACCACTTTTGCTCCCGACGCCCGATCGCAAAGGTTGTATTTCCGGCCTTGCCAGGCAAAAAAATAGTGTACGCACCACGGGAGAAAATAAAGAATGCCTCGCCTTCGGCTCGGGTGACAATTTACATGCGATCTGGGACATTCTTTACTTTTATGGCTCGGACACTTAAAAAGGAACAGATAAAAAGAACAAGAATTACATGGGTCTGTACATCTATATATATATGAGGAACAGCGAGATACAGAAGGAACAATATGTATATATAGATATAGAAACCCATGTAATTCTTGTTCTTTTTATCTGTTTCTTTTTAAGTAACCGAGCCCTTACTCCCTAGGGGCGTAATATACTATAATTAAAAATTACACTATTTGAATATGAAAATATAAATCTGCGCAACTCTTATAGCTTTGGAATTATAAATAAAACACGATTCTTATATCGTCAGTTTGTTATAAAGTTTCCTGTTATTTGTTTTAAAGCTTGATTTATAAATATTATCGAACCTGCAAATAATTGAATTGCTTTATACATAGATAATGATATGAACTTCATTCAGAATATTTTAACATTATGAAATAAATAAAGAGAAAAGTAAGTTTTTTAAATAAAGTCAAAATTTTTCAAAAAGTTTATTATGACATTGGGTAAGCCCGAGGCTACATAGCAGCCTCGATTATAAGGGTGAACAACTATTTAACAGTATAAAAGTTACTCTAAAGCGTACTGAAATTATTTTTGAACGTAGGTAGCTTATATCTACTATCCTTTAAATTGCGCGTTTAAACTATCTAAACTCGAAGTAACTAAATTGTATAGTTTTGCTAAACTTCGGCTTTCGATAATAACAAGTTTTATACATATTGTAAATCCAGCTAAAATATGACGCAAATACGTAACGCCTATACACTCAAGAGATTAATCGTGTTTTCAGGTCATTTCATTAAAACTCTCACAACTCGATCTTCTCCTGTTTCGCATTAATTACGCTTTATACAACATCGATGCAGTAAATAATACACGTAAAGGTATTGTATTGATTTGTTTTCATTTCACAACGCAGTGCAGATTTATACGTATCAAGGAGCGCGGGAGCGCTCCGAAGGCAAGTATACAAGAAGCCTAAAGGATAGAAGAAGCCTAAAGGAGCGACAAAGGAGCGACCCGTGCTACATATACATTGAAATGGGTGTACGAAAAATTCAATGCGCATTTACGTATATTGCGTTAGCTTTTAGTATATAACATATCCCTCTTAATCGAAAGCAATTTCATTGCTCTACTCAAATCAAAAAATTTTATTTTAAAAAATTATCTCGTTCAAAAGATATAGAGAGCTGAATTTTTGTATGTGCTGTTTCTTTTCCGAACTTTTCTTCTCCTTATTCCGGCGTCCGGTTTGCAGCTCTTACAACACTTCCGGTTGTCGTCTATCTTACGCTTATATATCTATATATATTTATAATATATATAGTTATAGCATATCGTATAGTAAATAAACTCACTGGACTCGAAAAGAAAAAGAGAGAGAGTATATATTATATAACAACAACAAAATTTTGTGACTACAACAACCTCGAAATATCGTATGGTATTTTTATTCTCTTGTATTGACTCGAAAAGAGAGAGAGAGAGAGAGAGATAAAGAGAGAGAGAGAGAGAGAGTGAGAGAGAGAGAGAGAGAGAGAGAGAGAGAGAGAGAAAGAGAGATAAAGAGAGAGAGAGAGAGAGAGAGAGAGAGAGAGAGAGAGAGAGAGAGAGAGAGAGAGAGAGAGAGAGAGAGAGAGAGAGAAGATATAATAAAACGAACAACTGTAATTCTAAAATAACCTCGAAATATGGTATGGTTTATATATATTTTTATAATTCAAATCAGCATTATTTTTATACGAGAAGATATATCATGTAAAATATAATACAATAAAAAATCGATACTTTGTGTAACCTTTTTCATTTTCAGATTATACAATTCTCAGTCTTTAGTGAATTTTTTACATATCATGTTATATTATAAGTAATGATATTGAAAATAATGAAATTAAAGAAACTGAGTCAAAATTGGGTTTAGCAGGGAGAATTACTATATATGGAGACTCAAACTGTATTGATGATAGTCATTCCCAGAAATTTTTTATCACCATCCAAATTTTTATAAATTTTATTGTTGGTGGTATAGCATGCTTTTGGATGTTAGATGCAATTTTGGAATATACTACTACTGGACGAATTCCATCAGTCTTCATAGAGGAAGAAAATTAATAGGATTAAAAACAAAAAAATATATTATGGCATTAGGTGCAACAGCCCTTCCCAAACGCATGGAAGATAGTCACCTCAATCGTCATAGCAAAGTGTTAGAACCACCAGGTTCAGACAAGGTTTATCGAATACTCCTTTTGTGTCCAATTTCAACTTTGGCCACACCAGGACCAATTAACGAAACTGCACCAGTGTAAATATATTATTTAAATAATCAAAGATCTCAGGAAGTTGACTGATTAAAATAATTTTTATCTATGAGCATCAACGGGGAAAATCAATTTTTTTTAGATAAGTATATTAAATGGCTAAATGTTAAAGGCTAAAATTATTTTAAAACATAAAAGAATTGATACTTTGTGAGAATTTTTTATTATTTTTTACAGATATATACCTACAAGAAGATTTTTTTGGAATCATTAAAATCTCACTAGTGTATTGGAAAAAGAATCTATAAAAAAATCTTTGAATAAATATCAATGGGCAATATCGATCATGTGTCTTATGATATTATTAAATAATGTAGGATGATAATATGCATTTTTTTTTGCAAAGCTTGTGCCCGCCAAGTATGTATGGGAGATTGGAGGGCCACCCCTGCTAGAGCAGCTCTATAGACTTCTATTGTCCTCCCAAGATGCGTAATATTATGGAAATTTCAAAATTGAGAAAGATCAATGAAAAATGGAGATGTGGTGGTAACTATGTAATTTTTTTTATATAGGCTTTGACTTTTCGTAAATATCTGATAAAATTCTTATGAATTTTAGAAATAAAAAGAAGGCATAATAGTTGTATAATTAAGGTAATTTTAGCCCACACGGGCGTAAAGTGCGTAGGTTCTATAAAATTTGGTAGGAGTATGGAAGCTATTACGCCTGTTAGGCGTTAAGTAGTACTTTATGCCCGCTGACTGAATATTTTTAAGTAGTTACGAAAAGTTGTATTATTCAGTCAAGTTAACTTATGGGTACTTGACTACAATAAATTGATTTCAGTACTTTCATTTGTTTGATTTGCAATGAACAATTTGAATGTATTTTTTAGTTAACTTATGGGTACTTGACTACAATAAATTGATTTCAGTACTTTCATTTGTTTGATTTGCAATGAACAATTTGAATGTATTTACTTACATATAATTTGTTCAGTTTTTCTTGTGTTTAATTTGTATAGAAGGATGAACAAATTTTAATACATTTCTGAGAATAGTCATACAGTTGTTTCCGAGAGTTGTTTGCATTACTTGACTATCGATAATTGATTTCACAACTTTCATTTGTTTGATTTGCAATGAACAATTTGAATGTATTTACTTACATATAATTTGTTCAGCATACAATGACTCAAAGAAGTAAAAGACTTTTTCACTGGTATTTATTTGATTTCTTTTAAAAAATCATAAATATTATTATTTTATAGATTATACAGAAAAAACGTCTATACTTGCCTTATTTTATACTTTCGTGGAAAGTTTTATATTAACAATATTATTATTGGTACAGTCATGAAAAAAATTATTACCATTTGCAGAGTGCTTATTGAATAGGTGAGATTCGAATAAATAAAAGGTCTAAACAAAAATTGTGTTGTTAAAACGTACTTAAATTATTTTTTTTTTAAAACGTGTTGATTGTATTAAAAAAATATTTAAGCTCTCATTAAAGTTTTTGGTACAGAGTTTGACGGATATTGAGAGAGAAAGGGAGAGAGGAAGAGAGAGAGGGGGGGAAACAGAGGGAGAGAGTGAGCGGGGGAAGAGAGGGAGGGAAAGTAGATTATAAAGAAAAAATTTCTATACTTGCCTTATTTTATACTTTCGTGGAAAGTTTTATATTAACAATATTATTATTTGTACAGTCATGAAAAAAATTATTACCATTTGTAGAGAGTGCTTATTGAATAGTTGAGACTAGAAGAATTAATAGGACTAGACAAATTGTGTTGTTAGAACGTATTAAAAATTAGCTTTTAATAAACATGTTGATTATTTAAAAAAATATTTAAGCTCCCATTAAAGTTTTTGGTACTCCGTTTGACGGATGTTGAGAGAGTAAATATATACTATTCCTTTAAATATTCCGCGTCAGAAGACAGACAATATTTGCATGTAATTATTATCAAATATTGGATACAGAATTGTTCATCATTGTTTAATATGGTATTACTGGTAGATAAAATTTACACAGAGCACATGATGATGATTGACGCCATAACCAAATAAACATCAATAAGCTATGGTTTAAATATCGAAAACGAGCAAATTATTGTTATATCTAAATCCGTTCTTTCTGTACAAAGTTCGATTTCCGAGTGCTAATGGACCGAACGAAATCCGGAGCTGCGAGAAATACGCGCGGAAGAACAAAAAGCAGTATGTCGGGGAGATATGCGCGTATACACATACGATTGACGCAATAACCAAATAAACATCAATAAGCTATGGTTTAAATATCGAAAACGAGCAAATTATTGTTATATCTAAATCCAAATATGAAAATCGTTAAAGAAAAGAGAGAGAGAGAGAGAGAGAGAGCAAAAATAAAAATTTTCCCAACGTAACTTCTAACCGACTCGCAGGTCTCGACAAAAACTCAACCCACCCAAACGAAGCCGTTGTATATACTTCTCTGCGAGAGAACAGGCACTTCCACCTACGAGCAACAACCCACACCTCACCCTTTTCCTCCCCCCTCTTAACATCCCCTCTGGCAGTATGTACGCTCGCATATCCGGCGGTACAACATTAATTATCTGCCCTCTACACACGCGCGCGCGTTTCCTCTCCTTCGCGGCCCTCGAGCATCGAAAAATGATCCCCTTAAATAATTCAACGAAGAACCGTCGACGACGCTGCCGCGTGTAATAGTCGAGAAACAGGTGCCCCGCCTGGAGGCCAGCTGACTGCGCGCGGCCGCGCAAGGTGCAGCGCGAACGAGCGTACGCGCAGGGCCGGACTACGGGATTTGCCGCCTCTACGCCAAGCATCTTGTGCCGCCCCATGTAAGGGGAGTAAAATTATAAAAAGTCGATTAAAAAATTTTCACCGGGGGGATATGAGGTCCACGCATATAACGGAGTCATGTAGACATAAAAAAATAAGCAAAACGGTTATTTAAATAATTTTTAAACCCACGTAGCCGGGGGATATGAGGTCCGCGCATATAACGGAGTCGTGTAGACATAAAAAAATAAGCAAAACGGTTATTTAAATAATTTTTAAGCCCACGTAGCTGGGGGATATGAGGTCCACGCATATAAGGGAGTTATTACGTATACGTGCGACGTAAGCAACACTTTTATTTCAAAAATTCTTAACCTCTATAATTCAAGTCCCTTATATGCGTGGAGCTCGCGTCCCACGGCAACTGGTTTTAATAATTATTTAAATAATCGTTTTGTTTATTTTTTCATGTGTACATGACTCCCTTATACCTATGCGTGGACCTCATATCCCCCGCCTACTTGGTTTTAAAAATTATTCAAATAATCGTGTTGCTTATTTTTTCATGTCTACATGACTCCCTTATAAGCGTGGGGACCTCATATCCCCCGCCTACTTGGGTTTAAAAATTGATTAAATAGTTGTCTTGCTTATTGTTGCACGTCTACGTAACTCCGTTATATGGGTTTAATAATTATTCAAATAATCGTTTTGCTTATTTTTTCATGTCTACATGACTTCCTTATATGCGTGGACCTTATATCCCCCGCCTACTAAATTTTTCTATCGTTTAACTGAGATAATTATTTAAAAAACCACCATTTTTTAGTTAAAGGCCATAAAAGTATGTAGAAAACAAAATTCTAATGCATAACTTTTTGCAAGTATTTTTAAGTTTGTGCCTCATGGGTTTGGGATTTTTGAGATTTTGCCGCCCCCAGATGCTGCCGCCCCTACGCCATGCGTTGGTGGCGTAGGCGGTAATACGGCCCTGCGTACGCGCGAGAGTGTTAGTCTAGGCGCAGGCTATGATTTCGTAGCCGATTGAGTGCCATTGCTCTACTCAAGGTTTTTATATGTATTTTTTTAACACACCCCATCATAAAGTTCGTACTTTATTCCCGCCGAAGTGGGAAAAAAGAGCTACGTTCATTCCCTACCCCCACTCTAGTTCCCAGCGCCACGCACATGTGCCCTCGCCTTCGGCTCGAGCACAAACAGTGCGTTGCGCTGGAAACGAGAGTGAGGTTAGGGAATCAAAATGCAGCATTTTTTCCCTTTTCAGCGGGAAACGAGTATGAACTTTATGATAGTTGTGTTAAAAAGTCGTATATTGCACTCGTGAATACAGTGAGTTGTGCAAACCTGAGCGTTTGTCGCCCTCGCTTCGCTCAGGCGACAACTCTCGCGCAGGGAGCACAGCCCACTTTATTCCCTTGGTGCATAACATACTATTTCATCCTGATTACGAATTTTGAGGGTAGAAGTCTTGAAAGTGGTCAGATAAATTGTTATTAACAATTTAATTGTTTAAATCGTTATATCTTTAATTCTTTGATAGATATCAAAATTTTGCTTTTGCAAAATTGTTGGTTTTTAATTCAGAAATATGCTCGATTTTGAATTTTTAAGAAAACTTAATTAGAAAAAAAGTTATAGCAAATTTAGTGCAAAAAAGTCCTGATGTAGCTTCGCGCGGCCACTCTTTCGCTTGTATCTCCGGTTCTAACGAAAATTTTTCAACTTTCAACCTCGCATTTTGAAGAGAGAATAATGATCTATTAAGCCACTTCATAATTATTATCTATAATTTAGTTTACATAATTATTTAAACGTTTTTAATTAAAAATTTCTGTAAAAAATGTCGATTATTTTATTTGTTAAATGAAATTAAAATATTTTAATAAAATTAATACACATATTTTACTAAGATTTTTTTTAATAAAACTTCATAAAAATATGTAATTAAGAACTCTAAATTATATTAATTTAATCATTGTATTTATGAGCGCTGCGCCCGCACATCACATATAATGCAGTAATTCAAATTCAAACATATAAATAATATTTTAAATTTTATATTTGGCATATTTTGGTTTTGTTACATTAATTTTCAGATTAAACTTGAGATGTGGAAATACGTTGAAAAACGAATAATAGATTATTTGATAAAATATCAATGTCATTTTTATTTATGCGTGTACATCAAATAAGTCAATATTATTTACTTGAAGTTTAAAATTGTGGCGCTTAATTTTTTTTATACTAAATTATAGATAATAATTATAAATTAATTTAATAATATTTTATGTTTAGCTGAAAATTAACAAATGTTTTCCAGAAGAAGAAAAAGAATTATCGCGCTTAGCTATAACGGGACTTTTTTACACTCAATTTGCGATACCTTTTTTTCTAATTAAGTTTTCTTAAAAATTCAAAATCTAGCGTATTTGTAAATGAAAAACAAACAACTTTGCAATAGAAAAATTTTGAGAAAATTAGTGCAAATAGTGAAAAAAGTCTTATAAACAAATTAAATTGACATTTTTTACTGATATTTTTAATTAAAAACGTTTAAATAATTATGTAAACTAAATTATAAATAATAATTATGAAGTAGCTTAATAGAATATTTTTCTCTCTTCAAAATGTGAGGTTGAAAGTTGAAAAATGTTCGTTAGAACCGGAGATACAAGCGAAAGAGTGGCCGTGCGAAGGTACATCAGGGACTTTTTTGCACTAAATTTGCTATAACTTTTTTTCTAATTAAGTTTTCTTAAAAATTCAAAATCGAGCATATTTCTGAATTAAAAACCAACAATTTTGCAAAGGCAAAATTTTGATATCTATCAAAGAATTAAAGATATAACGATTTAAACAATTAAATTGTTAATAACAATTTATCTGACCATTTTCAGGACTTCTATCCTCAAAATTCGTAATCAGGACGAAAAAATACGTATAAAAACCTTGAGTAGAGCAATGGCACTCAATCGGCTACGAAATCATAGCCTGCGCCTAGACTATGTTTCTCGCGTAACGAACAAGTTGTGGAGAGCGACGGGGGGGGGGGGGGGGGAAGAGGTGCGATGGTTCGAAATGGTGCTCTCGAAGCTCGAGGATATTTTTTTTTATTTTTCGAGAGCTAGAATAAACCGAGCGAACGGCGTGGACTATATATCGTGTGTTATTCTTGAGAACTGGGTAGCAGGAGCCCAGTATTGTCGGATTGGAAAAGTTGATTTTAAAGCGAGTATTTGGTTGCGCTTATTAGTTTCGTATTGATGTATTGACGGAGTGAAAATATTCTCATATTAAATTAAAACACTTTCCGCTCAAGTCATTGATGTGCCATATGTTTTTAGTGGGAAATCTATATTTCATCCATCAATATATTGCCGATAGAGAGTGTGCTTATTGAATTGACATAGTCTGAAAAAATAGATTTAGCGCCAATAATGTATATCGAAGATAGAAAATGCAAGTCCCGATCATTGTTTGCATATAGTAATAAATTTATTATAGTTTGAATTGTATGTATATGCACGTCTGCAGATTAATATAGGATATCGAATCTGCGCCAGAATTTCAGATGCTCTATTGTGGCAAATTAATCACACTTGTGTACTGATTTAGTGTAATATCCAATTAATAGTGTTTAAAAAGATCGAATTGATTACAGGTACTAAACTCACACTGTAAAAAATCTGAAATCAAATAACCTTTAGCAAGTAGAATTACTTCAGAATTTTACATCAGTAAATGTGGTCAAAAGGTGTTTTCTCTAGTAAATTGTATCGGTCTCGTGACATAATTTTACCATTCAAAGCTAAAAAAACTGGGGACTAGTAAATTTATTACATTTACTGTTGGAAATAAAGGTACCACGTACTAATGTCGTAAAATTACACGCGAAAATATTTTAACAGTTGCATGTTATAATAATTGAAACCTGTGTATAAACTAGCTTTACTATAGTAAAATCACCTTGAGCAGGGTAGATTTTCGATGCTATATTGCAGTATGAAAGTAAAACTACAACTTATGACCGTTAAATTACAGCATTAGTACACGGAGAGAAATTTTAGAGTAAAAATTACCAAGGTGCCTTGGTAGCGCATGGACAGACTGTCAAAAGCCGTGTTATTCCCAGGTTTCTAATACAATTTATAAGTTTCCCAAGAAAAACTACCATAACCACTTTAAAAAAATACCAAATTATCTGAATAAAAATTACCAGAAACACTGGTAAAAATTGAGATCTAGTCATTTTTACAAGGTAACCTAAGAATTTTTACTAAGAAAACTGATAAATTTTACCAAATAACCTGGTATTCGTGTACTCGCGCATGCGCACTGCGCATTATTGTGTTTCAGAAGATTGATACTAGAGGCGTGCGCGACGTTAAAATGAAAACAATACACATATTTTCAGTAAGTAATAACGGCGATTCAAATGACTGTTGGTAACAGCTTCTGTGGCGCAGTCGGTAGAACGTCGGACTCTCAACCCAAAGATCGTCGGATCGAATCCCGCTTCCGTAAAAATTTTTTTTCAGTTTAATGTTTTTTCATCATTGTTTCTGTTTCTATTTCTATATTAAAATACTATATATCCATTAATATGGATAAAAAAAGTTAATTTTTTTAATTTAAATTAACTAAAAAAAAATTTTACCAAGGCACTTTGGTAAAAAGTTTGAAATTGTCAGTCTGTCCATCCATTACCATAGAAACTGGTAATTTTGTCTCGAATATTTGTAATTTTCACTACAAAATTTCTCTCCGTGTACATAGTACCTTTATTTCCTACATCTAATGTAGTAATTCTACAAAATACTTTTTACAATGCAGTATAGGTAATGAATACGATAGGTTCGCGTAAAAGTAAGCGGTGATTTTTTAATTAACGAAAATCATGCCTGGTAGAAATTTAACCATATTTTATATATAAATGGAAGCATTTTGAGCAAAAATCAATGCAAAAATAATCTAATTCATCTAAAAGTTTTATTATTACTTAAGGACATTCTCCAAGTCGAAACAGCAACCTTAGTTTTTATATTTTTAAATAATGTTTTATTAATTTGATAATCCAAGAGTAAGTACATGTAACAAATATATACTTGAAAGAACATAAGACAATTTTTCAGACAAATTCAGGCAATAGTCACTATGCTATTGTTACAATTAAAGACAGAAACATCAATAAGTTCTTTAAATTTTTTTATTTTTTATCCGATCTTAACGAAATAAAGCTTATTTTGTTCGTTAAGAAATTTCAGGGGGAGTATCGATGGGAAAATTTATGATACGAGTTACCAGTACGGCGCAATATCAATTTGTTTAAGAAAGTTTTGATGAAAACTTGATTTGCTTTTCTTAAATAAATTGATATTGCGCCTTACTGGTAATTCGTATCATAAATTTTCCCATCGATACTCCCCCTGAAATTTCTTAACGAACAAAATAAGCTTTATTTCGTTAAGATCGGATAAAAAATAAAAAAATTTAAAGAACTTATTGATGTTTCTGTCTTTAATTGTAACAATAGCATAGTGACTATTGCCTGAATTTGTCTAAAAAAAATTGTCTTATGTTCTTTCAAGTATATATTTGTTACATGTACCTTATTCTTGGATTATCAAATTAATAAAACATTATATAAAAATATAAAAACTAAAATTGCTGTTTCGACCCGGAGAACGTCCTTAAAATACATATATTTTATGAAGTGTACATAAATGCAATAATTTATTTCGGATTAGTAGATAATTATGAAATAACAAGCAATGTGCGTTTTTAGCCATAAAGTTAACTGAACAATATTTAGCCTCTGGTTAACATTTCTACCAGGGATGATATCTCTTATTCTTATCCCTTATTATATTAACTATGATATCGAGAGAGAGAGAGAGAGAGAGAGAGAGAGAGAGAGAGAGAGAGAGAGAGAGAGAGAGAGAGAGAGAGAGAGAGAGAGAGAGAGAGAGAGAGAGAGAGAGAGAGAGAGAGAGAGAGAGAGAGAGAGAGAGAGAGAGAGAGAGAGAGAGAGAGAGAGAGAGATGATCCTACTTTATTTACGCGACGCGGTAAGTTTGCATTTTCTTGATGGCTGGAAGGGACCTTGTGGCTCGGTGAACGGGTCGTTGTCAGTCGTCTCGGCAGGTCGATGTAGTGGTTGGGGTCGTCGTGGCTTCCTTTTGTGCAGCGTTGGTCCTAGCCTCTCTCTCTCTCTCTCTCTCTCTCTCTCTCTCGCTCTCTCTCTCTCTCTCTCTCTCTCTCTCTCTCTCTATAGTTCCTCTCCGCGTGGGATACTACCGCTTTTATAGTCGAAACTGATGCAATCCCCTCTTTTTCCAATCACTAATGAGTGGGGCTATTGTCGATGAGTTTTCGCACTTCCGCCTAGCGACCAAGTCTCTATGTCAGCTTTTTCGTGTTCAGGCGAGTCGCCGTAACTATTTCACGTCTCGCCTATAAGTAATGCTGAGGTGCGACCATCGTCGCTCTGTTCTTGCGCTTCAACTATATGCATCGGAAGCTACCGCCCGTAACATTATTTCCAAGTAGTAATTTCGTTGATGTAAATTTTATCTAAAATATACATTGCACGCGACGTATGAAAAGCAAATATAATATGCCGGAATTTCTTTACTCTTCGTTCTTCTATTTGATTACTTGGGCCAATATTTTAATTGACAAAAAAAGTCTGTCGATGGTAGGGAAATAACCGGCAGTATTTTTACTAATACTGATAAATTCTTAGGGTGCAATGACACGACGAGAAACTGAAAACGATCTTCCGCTACTTCCCGTAGGAATGATAGCAATTTATCTAATTTGAATTCGAAGATCAATCGAGTTGAACGTTAACCTAAGGGGCACAAGAATTTAATTAAAGTAATTGATTATATTCGCGCTTTTTTTTTAAATTTCCCATTAGAGACTATTTTTATGTCTATAGGAATATTTTCACCAAGAGTTTAAAAACATCCGTGTTAATTAATCAAAGGGACTAGTTCTTTTCTCTTTTACTGCAATATTTGAACTCAATTGTGTTTTAATCGAATTGTTTTAATTAATTATAGAACTCTCGGAAAATATCGTGCCTTCCACTCCTTTATAATTTAAACTTAATTTAATATACTGTGTGCCATATTTTCGCTCACTAATTCATGGTATGAATAGATTATTGAATTAAATTAAAATTGTTATTCGCCCCGTTTCAGATTTTTTTAGAATTTTAATGTATGCGAAAGAAGGCGCTATTTTTGTGCCACGATTAATACGCAAGTTATAGAAAGAAAAGTCCCACGACGTCGTTTAAGATTTAAGACAAACTAATGGACGACAAAATGATTATTTTCCTTCTCTCTTCAGCGTCGCAGAAAGATTTCACCTTCGAGCGCAAGGAATAAAAGCATAATTGCGGATACGTATTATATATTTCCACGAGCGTTTGGCGGCGGCAGCGGCGGCGGGCAAGCGAGGCGAAATTTTTATCGACAGCTGTCGAAACTACGACTATCCCACGGCCGATTTTAATCCTCTCGTTTCAGGGAATAACAGTTGGCCCTCATTCGGATTGTGTATCCATATTTTATATGGCACTATCTGGATGTCTCTCTCTTCCCCCCCTCTCTCTCTCTCTCTCTCTCCCTTCCCGACTCTTTGTCTTCCTCTCCCTCTCGCCTTTGTACTAAATTATGCGCGCGCAGCCCATATTCGCGCCGCAGTGTGGGGACCTGGTAAATTCTTAAACAGAAATCCCACCGGCATCGTGACGAAGTTTGAAGATATTGAGTTTTTCACGAGTTATGTGAATTTTGGTCTGAGTTTATTTAAACTATTAAATTATTCTTGCCCGTTACAATTGTTTCTGTTACTATTCAAATAGTTGGCATTCGAGTATACAACATTTCAATTGACATTACAATACTAATAATGACGTATACATTGCCATTTATTGTATAGATTGATTAATGCTTCGATGAACTAAGATCGATTATTAAATATTACCAATGCTGATTACACGTTTGTAATATCATATATAGATCAACAATTATTCGACTTCATGGTTGACGTTGCTATGCACATGATGACGTCGTACGACAGCCTAATTACAATGTACGTTTTTAGTTATAAATTAATTATAATTTATATTTGACATTTTACTCAACATTTACTAATTACCTTGTATTTACGAATGTTTCAGAAATGATTATAAAGCATTACTTTCTTTCTTAGTTCAAGTTGCTAATTCAAGTTTGAATTAATTTGCAAATGATATGTTGAGTCTAAAATTTTGGGTGTTATATTCTTCATGGGTATCGTATTTTATTCCGCTGGAGGTGTTTGTTCCCTTTGTTCTCTTATATATTAAAACCGTATTAAATTTCAAAGCATATTATCTCTCGATAGAGAGAGTTAATGCGCAGAGCTTTGCGCATAGCTCTGCAATTACGTTTCGATAATAATCATGTAATATCAAAATTTGATTTTGGATAAATTATTATAATTTTTGAATAAATCTTTGCACTCTTAACGTGCTCCAATTCTACTGAAAGCCATTCAAATGGCTTTGATGGCCAAATTCGTTGCTTTCATCATTTCGATAAGTAGGTTAATCAAGTCCAATTGAAAATGAATGGGAAATATATTTTTAATGAAATGTTCTGGACGCTAATCATTGGCAGTTACGAATCAAAATGGATATCATTCGTCCACTTGCTTTAAGCGTCTGTATCTCGAATGCTACATTTCCAGAATAGTTCATAATCATATGAATAGTCGAATCACTGCACATCAAAACACGGTTGCAGAGAACTCACTTAATTGCACAGCTATTTAGTTAAGGCTCCTGTGTATGATATAGTTGAGTGTACGTTCGTGGTGTATGTATTTTATTAAGGTAGCGGACATCAAACGAACCAATAGGTGTAAAAAATTATTATTGCTTTATTGCCAACGTTTCGGGAGCGTTTTTATACTCCCCTCTTCAGGGCTACAACCAAGATACGCAGTAAAATTTTAAAAAATATGTACAAAAAATTTTTATAAAAGTTGTAGTCAAGTCATAAATTTATATAACATTTACCATAGTAAACAATATCAATTAAACATGTTGGTCGATCCTATTGCACATAACAACTCCTGTGTATGAGTTTTCCTGGAAGTAACCCATCAAAGTTATAGAATTTGATATACACATATATACAACATATATACATCGTTCACGTTTATAAAAGTTTAAATTGAATGTTTAAATTCGCAATGAAAAGAAGAAATGCTAGACTTTTATCGACCACTGTACTCTGAAATCACACAGCAATCCGTTGAAACTAGAAAAACATTCCAGCGCAAATACTCGGCAAACACACCTATCTACCCACCCTCCCCATTTCCCGACCTAAACACCAAACAAACTTCCAATCTACCTCATTACCCGCCGTTCTTCGAAAAATTTCTCTCGGAAGCCTGCACACGCACGCACGCGTTCTTCCTTTTTTCCCTTGCCATATATATGAAATTCCATCTCTCTCTCTCTCTCTCTCTCTCTCTCTCTCTCTCTCTCTCTCTGAACGCGCTCGCCTCAATCAGCGAAATGGCCGAAAACGAGAGAGAGAGAGAGGGAGAGAAAAAGATAGAAAGCAAAAATAAAGAAAATAAAAGAATGACAAGGACGGCAGAGAGGCGCGACGTATGTCAGGTATATATACAGTACAGGCGGCAGCTGGCACGTGCCGCGTGCGCCGGTGTGGCGGCGCAGCCGGCCTCAATAGCCTACGTGCATCGCTCGCGAGCGTAAGGTGTATGGGTATAAGTAGCTTGCGCGCTTCCATCGGTATTGCATGATGGCGAGTGAGAGAGAGAGAGAGAGAGAGAGAGAGAGAGAGAGAGAGAGAGGGGGGGACATTTGGTGCGGCGACGGGTATCGCGAATTTTTATCGGCTGAATGGGCAAATTGGTGGAACGCCCGTCGGTGCGGTTATTATGATGGGGGCTTATTTTTCGAAGACGAGCGAGTATAGCGAGAGAGGTTTGCGAGATGCCGCGACGAGAGCCTTTGTGGACGAGAGAGATCGCGTGCTGTATATCTATAAAAGGAAGGAATTTCCGAAGGAACATAACCGCGGTGATGCTATTGCTGTGTGGCGTGTTGATTTTTAGGCATAGGACGCCGCTACTTTACATTCACCATCGTGGAAATAATGTGACGCCTCGTAAGAGCTAACGCTTGATTATCGTCCTTAATATAAATTAAGCGATCGAGATTCGTTTGGTTTTCGGATATTTTTGCGAGGTATCTCGACATTTTTGCGAGGTAATCTCGAAGCTCGAAAGAAAGCGTGGAAGAGCTGAGCGACGGCGCGCGTAGCGCACCAATTAACGCCAGTAACGAAATAAATTCGGTTATTTCGACGAAATTCTGAAAATGGTGGCGTGAAAATTTGGAGAGATCATGTGCCATGTTGTACACGGAGAGAAATTTTGTAGTGAAAATTACAAATATTCCAGACAAAATTACCAGTTTCTATGGTAATGGATGGACAGACTGACAATTTCAAACTTTTTACCAAAGTGCCTTGGTAAAATTTTTTTTTAGTTAATTTAAATTAAAAAAATTAACTTTTTTTATCTATATTGATGGATATGTAGTATTTTTAGTATTTTAATATAGAAATAGAAACAGAAACAAGGATGAAAAAACATTAAACTGAAAAAAAATTTTTACGGAAGCGGGATTCGATCCGACGATCTTTGAGTTGAGAGTCCGACGTTCTACCGACTGCGCCACGGAAGCTGTTACCAACAGTCATTTGAATCGCCGTTATTACTTACTGAAAATATGTGTATTGTTTTCATTTTAACGTCGCGCACGCCTCTAGTATCAATCTTCTGAAACACAATAATGCGCAGTGCGCATGCGCGAGTACACGAATACCAGGTTATTTGGTAAAATTTATCAGTTTTCTTAGTAAAAATTCTTAGGTTACCTTGTAAAAATGACTAGATCTCAATTTTTACCAGTGTGTCTGGTAATTTTTATTCCGATAATTTGGTATTTTTTTTAAGTGGTTATGGTAGTTTTTCCTGGGAAACTTATAAATTGTATTAGAAACCTGGGAATATCACGGCTTTTGACAGTCTATCCATGCGCTACCAAGGCACCTTGGTAATTTTTACTCTAAAATTTCTCTCCGTGTATACGAAGCTTGTGATGGTTCTATTTCGAGACTACTCCATGGCAAAAATTTGGAAATGGAAGCACATGTAACGATTCGAAAAAATTGTTTTTTCAGTGTAACTTGTAGAGATAAAATTTTGTCATGAAAGTGTTGCTAACAAAAGTGGTAGATATAATCAGAACATATATGTTTTTTGTATTGATACTTTTTCCATATACCATTGCATTCTCTAAAGTTATATGCGAAAAACGTCCGAATTTGCTCAATAATAACGTTTTTTTTCCACCCAACTCATGGGTATAAATCTCTTTATATACTTTTAATAAAAAAAAGTTGTAGAAAAAAAACTTTTTTCCTATTAGCTTTTTTCATGAAAAATGATTTGAAACTGTTAAATGGATGTGCCCCTGTGCTTCCAGCTTGCTGGTGATGCGCGCACGCGAGTTAATAATGATAAGTGTTTTATCTTAAAGATATCGCGAATTGTGATCGACTTATTCACGCTTACTTTGGATAGAAACACATTATTATATAGAAAAATATAAGGTCCTTCTGAGTAGCAGCGGTTTTGGAACGAAACGGATGCTGTTGTGGACACGAGGGACCTGTATTACATCTGTCAATTTCAGAATGTAGTTAACATGTGTACAATCTATTTCAACAACGAGAAGCGGAAACTACAACAAAAGAAGCTACTAGACCGCAAATCGTTCCAACGCTGTCTCCAGTACACCTTTTCTTTAACTCTGTCCGACGTTTAATTTCTTCCTTATAGACGTAACTGCGCGCCAAGAAAATTTAAAAAGAATTCCGTTTTACAAAAGAAAAAACCGCTGCCAATATATTGGCACTTTGCTTCCTCCAAATGAATTTATCAATCCTACATGTATATTATATAGTTCAAATGTAAAATATGTTTATTAATTATACATTTTTTTTAATAATTTATAAATTCATTATTATTTACAAAAATTAGACATTATTTCCAGAGATAGATTTTGGATAGCTATGGTTATTCCAAATATTTTGTAAACTATACAAAAATATCAAAATTATCTATTTTATCATATGAAAAATGAAAAGAAATTGTAATAAAAAATAAAAAAAAACTTACTTGCATTAGACATCGCTTAAATAAAATCACTATTTAATTTTGACTTTTTTTTCAATTTCATAATGCCAATATTTTTTTTATTTTTTCAACTGACATCTTTATAAACTTTTCTCTTTGAAATAATGTAGCTTATCTAAACTTTACATTATAAACAACAATAGATTATTAATATCACGTACAAAATAAACATGCAAAAAAAGGGACTATTCGCTTACCAATAGTGAGGAAGATTCAAGAAGATAAGTTCAATTTGAAAAATATTTGAGATTAAAATTTATTAACCTTTTTCTTTTTAAAATCGTAAGTCATCGGGAACGGCTCTATGTATCTGAATCGAGAGTATAGCAATAACTTTGTACCTACAACTCATGCAAGTAAAATAGCAAATAACTTAGTCACCTAGCATGTTCATTGTTAATGAAAGATTAACATAATTCTTCTTCTAGCGAATGATATTTTTGCAAGTTACAATACGAGTGCAGCTTACACACTTCTTTCATCTCACTATAATAGACTACTCAATAAATATCACGTGCATGTTATTTAAATTGGTGAGAAGTTTCAGCATATTCTCACTGTTAATATTATGTCTTATTGAGGATAGCTCATTGTTCTGCGTTACCTACTTTCGGAAAATCTAAATCATTTATTTATACATTGATTTTATGGTTTATGGCCATATAAATTATCATAGATATAAATGAGTTAATGTTATTTGTATAAAATGCGCTTTGTTTATAATTTTTTTTAAATAAATTTTTTCTTCAGAAAATAAAAATTTTAATGTATTCTTTCTTTACAAAACAAAAGTCTAAAGGTACAAAACCATAAAATACGGAAATAAATTTTAAATAAATTAAATAAAGAAAAAATCTTTATTTTTTAATTAAAACATCAGATTATGTTAATTAACAAAAATATTTAATATTTTTAAAAGAAATATAAATGCGATATTTATTAGTTTTGTCATTAAATAGAATATTTTTTCCAATTTTGAAACTAGAATTTCTTTATTTATTTCTATAGTTGCTATCATCAGAATAACCCATAGAAGTTTCGACTTTAAAATTTTTATCTCGAAATTGCGTAGAAGAAAATATTCACTTTTTATATAGCAATTATTCAAAAAAATCAGTTTAAACACAAAAATAATTCAATTTCGTTATTTCTTACGTTGCCTTAGATCGTACTAGATCGTATTAGATCGTAGAAACTAGATCGTACGCTCGTATCCTTTGAAAACGATATTCAAAGAACATCACCATTGCAACATCTACGAGCAAACGAATGTGACAAACAACTGACGGTATACGAATGAAGAGCAGAACAGCATAGAGCAGCTGTAGTTAATGATATATGCAAGCAGCTGTAGTTGATATGTAGTTATTGATACAAAAAGTAAAAACGGAAAAACGATTAGATAAAATATACACTGTCAAATGTATATGTCACGCCTATTACAGGCTTTGTTTAAATAAAACAATCTAGTCTTTAACAGAATGTATACAGCTACAATTTGTCTTCTGCGTCTGAAACAATTTACAATTACAAAGGTTTTACCACCAATTTTTTCCATTAGAAATAAAGTATTTCAAAATTGAAAACAAAAATATACACGTCTGATTAATTTGTATAACGCGGACCATTGTTAAATTTTAAAAAGCATTCTACCATCGGAACACGAAAATAGCAGAAGGTTTCGCGCTGGACAGCAATAATAAATTGTTTTATAAGTGGAAAAATTAAATTTATAAAAAAAATTTGTGTGTGGAATAAACAATATATTTGTGAAATTTTATTAAGAAATATTATCTATTAATTATACAAAATATCACAGTAAAATAATTTGGAGGTAATATTAATGTAGGAAAAGATTTTTATATATCTTGAATTGAATGTGTATTAGTTGCATTCCAAGTAGGTAGGTTATTTTTTATTATTTATATTAAGATATAAATAATACAAAATAACCTAAATACTTTAACATAAATACTTTTGTGTTGATACATTATTAATTGCATCTAATAAATGATTTAAAGAAGCGATTAAGTCAATTTTACTTCCAAAATCGCTAGACATACAACGCTCAATTTTTTTTTATTTATTAATTTTACTAAAAATATTTTAACCTCAAATATCTGAAATTTATGGACCGATCATGTAGCCCAAAGAACTTAGCCGAGATCTATCCAAAATCTAGCTCTATAAGAAATTACAAAACGATTAATCCAGTTTTACTCCATAAAACGTGCGACATAGAGAACACATTTTTTCCATTTTTTAATTTTTTTCTCAAAAACTAACCAACAGAATGGATTAAAATTTTCACAGATTATAGCAATTTATATTCTGCATTATCGTGATTTTTCTCCAAAAAATTGACCGTTTAGTTTAGGAGTTATTAGTTAAAAAAAAAAACACGTTTTTGTTAATAACAAAAGAACCGTGATGGCTAGATAATTTTTTTTTTTTTTTTAAATTATAGGGTTTTTATGCTCTTTCAAATGCGATCCATCCGATTCAAAATTTTAAATCCAATTATTAAAAAAAATCAAAAATAAATTTTTCGAAATTCAAAAATTTGAAATAAAACAAAAACGAATCAGTAAATCATCAAAAATTATTTTCTTCCCGAATTCGGAATAAAAAAACAAAAAAAATGAGAACCTGATGGTTAAAATCGACCGCGTAGATCCGGAGATAAAGCGGTATACACACACACACACACACACACACACACACACACACACACACACACACACATCCATACAGACATTTTCTAAAATCATGTGAAACAAACTTCTAACACCTCTAATGATGTTTATAGAGAGTTTTAACGAAGTTAAAAATTTTACTATTACAAAGCTTCCTCTAGGAGGAAGCAACAAAATTATACCTCTTATTTCCTCTCTCCTCTCAGTATAGTTATATCTTTACATCTTGCTAATTGCATCGTGCTCGTTTTCATGTTAATTGCCGAAGTCGCATATAGTTCAGACTTTAACGCCAAAACGTGCACATTCTACATAACAATAGAGATGAGTATACGTGAGATACGGGAAACGTCGGCTATTACAGCGTGAAAGTGCGAACAATTCAAAAGCGATTTCAAGCCTTTTATCTAAATTATTATCATTCGCGTGAAATCTTTATATAATTGATTCTACTACATTAAACCGTAAAAGCCTGTATTATATATGACATAAAGAATTTGACAGTGTATTCACTATACATGGCACTGGAAAAAAAATCACACAGATTTCATAAGTACAAATACGCTCTTATCGAAAATTCCCTTACAATGCGTTCAGTCCTCCCTTCTACAATAGCACTTGGGCGAAGACTTTGCTTCTCGCGCCTCGCTCGTCGCATTGAATCCAATGCGCACCGCGCGTATGCAAACACGCGACAACGACAACAGCAATGCTTACAACCACACGGCGAGCTGCGACACGAAAAAGAAGCGATCTTTATCCCTCGCGCGTTTTCTTTCTGCCTGGCTCCTTTTTCGTATCCTCTATTCTTTATTTCCCGTTCCACTGCATCGAGCGCGGATTTAGCCTCGGGGGTGTAAATCTCTCTCTCTCTCTCTCTCTCTCTCTCTCTCTCTCTCTCTCTCTCTCTCTCTCTCTCTCTCTCTCTCTCTCTCTCTCTCTCTCTCTCTCTCTCTCTAGGTGTCTTTCGCCTCGGATCAATAGTTATTATATTGCGCGCGTTGGATTCCCCTGTGAGAACTCGGCTTTATATTTAGTTGAGACTGGGCCGCGACGAGGCGATTTTAACGAATAAGTGGAAAAAAAATTGACCGATCCCTTAGTGGATATTCACTTATTGAAGAAGTGGAATAAAATTTTCACTGTGTGTAATAAGTGAGAATATTCACTAAGGAATGAGACAATTTTTTCACTTATTCGTACCACTGGACGACTCTTTTCTCACATATATTCATTTTTAAAGAGTATGTTATAGCCAAGAGGCACTTGAAATATATTTTCTATTCAATGTGCGTAAAGTGCGACTTTACGCATTCTGCAAATTTTTAAAATCGCTTTTGCGCCCCCTGTATCGAAAAATATTGTTCGATACACGTGCCAAAGATGATTCTACGCTCGTGGCTCCTGCTAGAATCAACACTTTTGCACTTGTATCGAAAACTACTATTCTATATACATTCTATTTGCCGACGGGAATCGAGTGTCTTTGAACGTAATCTCGGGACAAAAATTGAAAATCGCCAAGCGCGCGCTCTCTCTCTCTCTCTCTCTCTCTCTCTCTCTCTCTCTCTCTCTCTCTCTCTCTTTCTTGGTTTTTCGAGAGCACGGGGAATGAGTTGATGGACTGTGACGGCTCGAGTTTGTTTTTGATTATGAGTGGAGGCTTTACAAACATTCTGATGAGTTTCTTGCCTCATTTTTTTTAAATTTTGTCACAGAGAGTCGAGGTTTAAATTTTCACGATGATATTCGATATTAACGGGTGTGCTAGTTTTCGTTTTAAATGTGGACCACGTGCGCGGGGATACGCGCGGGGAGGCAAAAAAAGAGCACTCGTTAAAAAAAATATCGTTTTTCAGGCTTTATACATAGATATATAAGCAGGGTGTAGATAGCAGTCATTAAAATTACTGTACGCGCGTGAGTGAAACTTAATTAAAGCGCATTTAGTGCGTTTAAAGGGTATGCGCATATCGTCGGTATAATCTCTATCTTTCTGTGCATGTATAAACGTAATTTTAATAGACAAATGAGAGAACGATCTCGACTTTCAAAACCATCCTTACACTATATCGACGGCTGAGCGGAACAAGGTCGTATCTCACCGCGCGGACGAAGAACGTCGTATCTCACCGCGCGGATGAAGAACATCGTATCTCACCGCGCGGATGAAGAACGTCGCATCTCATTGCGCGGATGAAGAACGTCGTAATCTCGGCTCTCTTGCGGCCAGTACACGGCCAGTATACGGTGAGATACGACGTTCTTTGTCCGTGCGGTGAGATACGATGTTGTTTATCCGCGTTGTGAGATACGATGATCTTCATCCACGCGGTGAGATACAACGTTCTTCGTCCGCGCGGTGAGATATGACGTTCTTCGTCCGCGCGGTGAGATACGACCTTGTTCCGCTCAGCCGTCGATATACTGCACCACTACCATTACCACCAATAATGGCTTCTGGCTATAATCAAGGATTGAAATTGAGGTTCGCACGAGGAACTACGCTAGAGTCTATAGTGTGTATATATATATATATGTGTGTGTGTGTGTGTGTGTGTGTGTGTGTGTGTGTGTGTGTGTGTGTGTGTGTGTGTGTGTGTGTGTGTGTGTGTGTGTGTGTTTTTTATCAAGTTGCGCGTCGTTTACATCTATCCCTCGTGAAGTCCGTGTCACACGTAAATAGAGGCGTAACGCGAGCCACCGCTCGCGTAAGGATGCGTCAATTTCGCCGTAAAACGAGCGAAGCGCGTTTTTCCTTTTTTGCGCGCGCAGTGTTAAGTAATGGGCGTATCGAGTGTGTGCGTATCGGGATCTTGCAGCTGTATCTATATATGTACGGAGGGGTTATTCACATAGCATGAAAAGTTTTGGTGAAACCTTTCAAGAAATATTTCATGAAAAGCTTGCCACAACCTTGCTGCAATATTACAGAAATCTCTCAAAAATAGTTTCAGTAAGATTTCAAGAAACCTTACAGAAACATTTTAGAAACTTTTCAATTAATGTTAAAAGTAGACCATCAAAATACATTTCATGAAATAATACTGCAAGCTTTTCTAAAGCTTTCATGAAATTTTTCTTACAACGTCTCTGAAAGGAAACATGTAATATTTCACGAAATATTATGGAAAGGTGTTGAAAAAATTTCTCAAAAAGATGTTTTTATTCCTACAGAACCATTCAAGAAACATTCTTAAAACCTTGCAAAAATATTTCACAAAAGGTTATAAGGAAACCTTTCGAAAACATTTCCTGTATCATTGCCTGAAACATTTTAGCAAAGTTTACGCAACGTTTTGGATACGGTATTGACATCGTGAAAACGCATTTCAAGAACTGTTACTGCAAGATTTTACAAAGCTTTCCTGAAATTTTTCTAGCAAACTTTCTAGAAAGAAAAATTTCATGAAATGTTACGAAAAGGTTTCAAAAAGATTTCTTGGAAGGATTTTTTTATAAAACTGAAAATGTAAAAAAATATTTCCGAAACCTTGCAAAAATATTTCACGAAAGGTTATAAGGAAACCTTTCAAAAACATTTTCTGTATCATTGTTTCAAATGTTTCCACAATGTTTTTGCAACATTGTTGATACTGTATTGGCATCGTGAAAACGCATTTCAAGAAATGTTACTGCAACGATTTAAGAAGCTTTCCCGAAATTTTTCTCGCAAACTTTCTCTAAAGAAACATTTCATGAAATGTTACGAAAAGGTTTCAAAAAGATTTCTTGGAAAGATTTTTTTATGAATCTGAAGATGTGAAAAATATTTCCGAAATCTTGCAAAAATATTTCACGAAAAGTTATAAGGAAGCTTTCAAAATCCTTTCCTATATCATTTTCTGAAATGTTTTAGCAAAGTTTTCGCAACGTTTTGGATACGAGTTTGAGATCGTGAAAACGCGTTTCAAGAAATATTTCTGCAAGGTTTTACAATGCTTTCCCAAAATTATACTCACAAATTTTCTTTAAAAAAACATTTCATAAAATATTATGTAAAGGTTTCAAAAAGCTTTCTTGGAAAGATCTTTTTATAAAACTGAAAATGTAAAAAAATATTTCCGAAACCTTGCAAAAATATTTCGCGAAATGTTATAAAGAAATCTTTCAAAAACATTTCCTCTATCATTGCCTGAAACGTTTTAGCAAAGTTTACGCAACGTTTTGGATACGGTATTGACATCGTGAAAACGCATTTCAAGAAATGGTACTGCAAGGTTTTACGAAGCTTTCCCGAAATTTTTCTCGCAAACTTTTCCTAAAGAAACATTTCATGAAATATTACGAAAAGGTTTCAAAAAAATTTCTTGGAAAGATTTTTTTATGATACTGAAGATGTAAAAAAATATTTCCGGAATCTTGCAAAAATATTTCGCGAAATGTTATAACGAAATCTTTCAAAAATATTTACTGTATCATAGCCTGAAACGTTTTAGCAATGTTTTTGCATCCTTTTTGATATGTTATTGACACCGTGAAAAAAATATTACAAGATATATTAGTGCAAGGTTTTACAAAGCTTTCCCGAAATTTTTCTTACAATCTTTCTCTAACGAAACATATAACCTTTCTTGTAATATTAGGGGAACGTTTTGAAAAGATTTTCTGCAATATTTTTTTTCACATAAATAAAAACAACAAAAAAATATTCCTAAAACCTTGCAGAAATATTTTATGAAAGGTTATTAAGGTAACCTTTAAAAAAATCCAGTATCATTGCGTAAAACGTTTTTGAAATGTTTTCGCATCAATTTAATACGGTGTTGACGCCATTTTTTCAAAGAAACATTACATTTCATAAAATATTATGAGAAGGATTTGTACCATATGTTGACCAACTAATACGCGGAACAAAAACCATTTTTTGTTTCATTGTGCAATTAAGAGAGAAACAATTAAGTCGCAAATGTGTTCTTACTTTCATGAATAATTTGCATTACGCATGCATATATAGATATCTACTTTCCCTGGTGGAAAACCAAAACATTTTATAACTAATAACTTACCATTTATATTAGAAACTTGCTATAAAATGGCAATTTCTCTTGTCCAGTTTCTAGCTCCCGATGAAACGCTTTTTCTCCTATTATTTGGCCATTTAATAAATTAAAAAATAGAATGAGTTTTTCGAAGACAAGCATAAGCTTGTTCTTGAGTATTTTAAAGATATTAAAACTGATCAGTTTATTTAGTCTGAAAATGGCTAGTATAAGAAGGCTTGCTGTTACGACAAGGAGTGAGAGAGACATAATCAGATGAAGAAATAAAAGTTTTGCTGAATTATTCATAGAATGAGTATAACAAATGATTTCTTAGTTAATGTTATTTATTTATATTTTGGAAAGTCATCCAATGCACTTTAATGCTCTTTCATCAAAGATAAAATGAGTAAGTAAATCAAATACGAATATTTTGTAATTTCGTCATTCTAAGAAATAGGCAAATAATGGTCGAAAAATCGTTTCATCGTAGCAATTAATTAGCCAGTTTTACTAGCTATTTTCTAACTTCTTGACCATTTAATATAGATGAATTTCTACTAGGGTTATTACGATTTAATACGTGTAAAGTTCTAGAGTAAGCTATGCTCTAGCTCAATATTCATAATGCATTCTTTCGCCTCAACTACTCTCATAAAGTTATAAAATTCCACGAAAATCCATGAAATTTTTCCAAGGTAAAAAATAATGTTGTAAAGATTTTGTCTACTATTAAAAGAGGCTTTCTGATACGTTCATTTTATCATGATGATCTACTTATCTCCAATATTTGCTTAAATTTATTTTACTTATTAGTATATCTAGTCTAAAACACTTTTATTTGTGTGTTTAGTTTAATTTGACGATTTTCACGATCAAGTAGTCAATTAATTATTAACATTTCATAACGTGTTATCATGATTTATTTGTGCATGATTGTTTACAAGATCAAGGGGCGTACAACCAGTAAGTCATAATTTAATGGGAATCTCATATTTATTTATTAATTAATCAAGAGAATTTGTAAGCTGAAAATTTATCAGTATAAACAGCGTTGATCGTATTTTTCTGACAAATAATTGAATTCCATTTAAAGCGAGAATCGTCGAAAAAATAAAAGCTGCATATAACGTGAAGTAGGGTTAATTACCGCGAAAAAGTACGTTATTTTTTTTTAACACAAAATATAATGGCGAAATCCCTGTTCAAAACGTTTGTATAGCAGTGTTAAGATTCACTTTATTTCCGTGTGCAATTTAACCGTAATAAAGTTGTACAACTTCACTGAACAAGCGCGAGTCTGCGTAATTTAATAATGAACGTGAATTTTGCGCTTAATACCACTGAATCGTAAATATTAAACATGCACCGTTATTGAAGTGCTTGTTCCTGGTATTTCTTCGAGAATAATATAGCTCTACAAGGCGATTAAAAGCTAACATGTTGGAAAATTATCTGGAGTTTTCAAATTGACTATAATACGCGAATATTTGATACTATTAAATCAATACTAAATTATAAATTGCAATACCTAAGATAATGAACGAAAAGCATATTAATTGTAAGATAAAATAATAAGAGAATCGTGTATATCTGTGAAAAACCAGAAAAAATTGCCTTTTTTATATACGTTTTAAAGTTCATGGAAAATTGTTATTGCAATATTTTGTTATATGTATACAATTTTCCTTCTTTTTTCGTAACGAGAAGAATTTCACAGAATTTCGATTAAAATCATAAAACCAATTTCCAACGAAACCCATGCATTCCTGGATGAAAGATATTTCCTATTTTTCCCAGAAAAAGGCAAACAGTCAAAATCCTATACTCCGAATCGAGCCGAAAAATTGATTTTTGTTTTATTCTCAGTGTCGCTTGCAGCGGTTTCGCGAAACGCTGTCCTCCTTGGTACCTCTTTGCGAACCAAATGCCGTGGAATAATGGAAACACGAAAGCAAGAAAGTGGGAGGGAGAGCGAGAGAGAGAGAGAGAGAGAGAGTCGAAAGGCACGAAGCCATCCGCGCGATCGTTGCTGCGTTTATCGAACGAAGGGCTGAGAATCTCTCTCTTGCTCTGACAGCTCTCTTTCTCTCTCTCTCTCTGTATTCTTTTTTACGCACGAGGCTACGTACAAGTACGATAAGTATAAGCGCGCTTTTACGGCCAGCAGTATAAGTATAGAACTTATATAACAACTGCATGCATTATACAGCTGTGCGCAAATGTAAATCCCCACTCGGAGCGCGAGCTTTTTACGGTGCGAGTAAGTGATTTCAGGCGTAAGAGAGAGAGAGAGAGAGAGAGAGAGAGAGAGAGAGAGAGAGAGAGAGAGAGAGAGAGAGAGAGAGAGAGAGAGAGAGAGAGAGAGAGAGAGAGAGAGAGAGAGAGAGAGAGAGAGAGAGAGAGAGAGAGAGAGAGAGAGAGAGAGAGAGAGAGAGAGAGAGAACTCATGCCTTAATGTTCATCGAGGCTGTTGAGTTTTTAGGACTGACGCGTATTTTTACGCCGGAGGATTGTGTTCATGTCCGCGAGCGAGAACTTCTATAGGTCTGTGCGAGAGAGAAGATTATGTTAATGACAGGATGAATTTTGCAAAGCAAAGCTGCAGCGGTCGAGAGGTATTTGTATATGTAACTGTGATGCTTTATTATATGTATTTTCAAATGTAAATTACGACTCTGAAGATGATGAGCCTGCGGAATGTTTGAGCTTGAGAGCGAGCCGTTCCCGGGTTATGCGAACAAAAAATATTTAACATTTTTGTAACAAATTAAATAACGTATTTTCTACTTTATAAATAAGTTACAACTTTGAGATAAAAATTTCTCGTTAATTTTAGCATCACCGTTGAGCGTATAAAAAAAGCACAGCTCCTTCGTAAAAGGAAACTCCTAAAAGAACAAAAAAGAATAAAATAAAACACAGAAAATCTTTTACGCGTATGCAGGGCCACGCTCGCCACGCGATTCACATAAACTTAAAATCTTGCATCCCGACACGGGCAATCGAACCGAATCCCTTTTTACGCCGTTGGCAGCTTTAGGCCGCGACCGCATCATCCACGCCCGACTGCACTCAATAAAACGCTTATTATGATTTCGCCCTGTTCAAACTTCTTTCCTTATATACTTCCTCCCTCTCTCTCTCTCTGTTTGCTCCCACGCCCTACTGTTCGCCTCTTTGTTGCCGGCTCCTGTAATAAAGCTCGGTTATACGCACCTCGTGTATAAAGCGCTCGAGCTCGCGAGAATTAAAGTTTTCTCTTTCTCTCTACTGGGAGTGGGGGGATTTTTTGCGCCCAGTGAAGCTCATTTTTGCGCTTTTTCAGATTCGTTTGACCCGGAACGGGAGGCTGTCGCTGAGAGAGAAAAAGAAGAAAAAAAAGAAGAGGAAGAAGAGGAAGAAGTCTATTAATTAAATACGCGCACGTGTGCGAGGTGGTATGTACGTGTGTACACGTTGTTATTAGAGAAGAAGAGGTTCGCCATGGGAATTGGAAGGGAAATTTTTTTTATTGTCGCCAGGTATAGAAAGGGCAATTTGCGAAACGAGAGCTGTAATTTTTTACTTTTCAGGAGAAGTGTAAAACGCGGGAGTAGCGTGTATATATATATATTTGCTTGTAATGACCCGCGCACACCACACTTTGCACGCTGATGGCGAATTCCTTTCCGCCTGGCTTTTGCTCGCTCGTGAAACAATGCGCGTCGGAGGCGGCGGCGACGGTTTCTCGTTTCACACGCTCATCCTTAAAATAATTACTATTATATCTATCCTCCATAATAATTTCAATGATAAGAAACGATGGTGAGGATCAACCCAGGTACACAAAAAAACACTAACTTTTCATTTTCAAAACCACAACGTTTCGCTAGTTAGTTTTCTAGCCTCATCAGGTAATCATTTATTTAAAATATAGTTATTATCATCTTGGGTATTTTTAAGAGCCAGAAGCTTTACGTCCTATTACAAAAGCTACATCACCAACCGACAAACTCTAGTTGTCTAGGATGTAGAACGACGTACATGTACTGGCTATAAGAGCGCCGAGATATGTCGTTCTTCATCCTCGCGCCGAGATACGTTCTTCTTCCGCTCAGCCGTCGATATAGTTACAGATATATCGCGCTCGTGGCGTAACAGTGACGAGTGTATATCAAAATACAAAAACCGCTGCCAATTCATTGGCCCGTGGCTTCCTCAAACTTAATTTGCTTATTCCTTTAATGAATTTTTAATATCAAAATTTATAATTTTTGCAACAATTTATGACACAATTATAATTAAATTAATTTATGAAGATTAAAAAGTATTAATTTTTAAATTATGTATAAAATATGAATAAAATAATATCTGATTTTTTATGATAAGGTCTGATTTTTTTTTAAATTATGTGTGAAAAATAAATAAAATAATTGATTTTAATATTATCGTCAAAACTTTTTAAAATTCCTAAATAACCTTTATTTCAAATTATATTTTCTTTGTGAAATTTCACACATAGGGTACGTGTCTCTATAGGTAGTAGTATGCTGTCCGTATTTGTGTGCTCTTTCTGCAATTTCCGATCTAAGAAAAAGGTTCTAACCTTAAAAATAATAAATGGCTATTACAAAACAAAAGCAGGTATACAACACGCGCGCATCAGCGCATAGCGCGTGTCATTTCCATTTTCTAGTATACATAAATGCGTTCCCGAATAATTACGATTTTAAAAAAGGGCTAAAATAGTTTTAACCTCAAATATCTCTGAAATTCATAATGAATTCTTTTACCCTAAGAACTCTCTTCTAATAAATTATATACAAACTCTACATCTCCACCAAATTTCAAAGAAATTAAAACATTTTTCAAGAAAGTCATTTTCAAAAATACTAAAATTTTAAATATCAAACATCTCAAAAAATAACCACATAATCTGGATGAAATTTTACACAGGTATTGTCTATATCGCATACAAAATAGTCTATAAATTTCAAGCTGATACATGAAGTCGTCATTGAGAAATTACGATTTTGAAAAAAACCGTAAAAGAATTTTAACCTTAAATACCTCTAAAAATCATGAGACAATTCTTTTACCTAAAGAACTTATACGATAATGTATCGTCGCGCGGTACGAAGAAAAGCCAGTTTGACTTGTCTCAGACGAAAAAAAGCCAGTTTGCGCCGTTTCTGCCGTTCCTGCGGAGGAAAAATCCCCCAACTGACTGCATCTAATCAATTCCTAGTTATCTTATTATCTTGACTGATCATCTGTTTATCTTATCTTTTTAAAAAGGCGTTTAATCCTTTTGGTTATCTTTTTATCTTTATCGTATCTTATTATCTGAAAGTCATCTATAAGATGCCATCTAAATGTTACTTTCGTTTGTGAAGTCAAACTGGCTTTTCTTCGTCTGGGAGGACCCAAACTGGCTTTTCTTCGTCTTAGACGCGTTTTTGGCTTTTTTTCGCCTGTAACTTCCAAGTTGGCTTTTCTTCGTACCGCGCGACGATATAAAGTCTATATCTCCACAAAATTTCAACATGATTAAACCAATTTTTGTTTTCTCTAGTTATCATGCGACAAAGAAAATGACTGTAAAATACGAAAATTTTCAAAATCAAATATCTCAAAAAGTAATCGTACAATTTTGATGAAAATTCGCACACATATTATCTATATCACATACAAAATTACCTATAAATTTGGAGCTGATACATGGACCCGTTCTCGAGAAATTACGATGTGAAAAAAAAAGGTTAAAAAAATTTTAATCTCTAATATCTTGGAATAGTTTTTCATTATAACATGAAATGGGACCAACATATTAAATATATCATAAATAAAACTAAATATCTAATTTTTATCTTTGCCAAAGTAAAAAATTATATGGATATAAAATCATTAATGATTATGGATTATGCATTCTTTCATAGTCATATAAATTATGGTATTATTGCATGGGGAGGGGTCTACAAAAATAACATGAACCTATTGCAAAATATACAATCAAAAATACTAAAAATTATACAGAAGAACTCCTACGTGAGTAATATACCGTTAAATATAAGACAGGTCTTTACTTTAGAGTCTTTAGTTTATCATTACTCAGACCTCAAAGAAATTTATGAAAAAAGCACATCTGTAACCAGATCTAAAAGTATTCAATTGCCAAAAGTACAAAAGGCTGTTAGTGATAAAAACAGTTTTAGGGTAGCAATTAAAACCTTTAATTGCTTACTTAATGATCTAAAAAAGCTCTATTGCAAAAATGTTAATAGGAAACATGTACTAAAAAATAAACTAAAAAGATATGTATAATAAACAAATGTATACATATTGTTTTTCTTGCGTTAAGTTTTGACAATTCTATTGACAATATTAAATGTTTAAGATTCAAATATTTAATACCTAGTATATAAGCTGTAGTGTATAAGTATAGTCTTAAGTATTCATGTACCAGCCCTTGTACAGGTAGTTTATATCTACCTCTGAGGACTTTACTCTATGTAATTTTGTTCTGGTTTAATAAAATAAAAAAAAAAAAAAAAAAATATTTCTGAAATTTCTGGACTAATCATTTTGCCCAAAGAACTCGACCGAGAGCTATCCAAAATCTACCTCTACAAGGAATTTCAAAGCGATTAAGTCAATTTTACTCCCGTAATCGTTGGACATACACTGTTAAAAATATCATTAAATTTAATGCACCTTTAATGTACACTCGTGCATTAATTTTCATGAATTTGTAACTTAAATATCATTTTATGCACATCTACCATAAAATTAATGTAAATCCATACAATATTAATGAAAGTACATTAAAATTATTGTACCTGTACATAGAAATTATTGTACGAGTACATGAAATATCTGTATTGCATGAAAATTACGAGTGTAAATTAAAATTAATGTCTTATGCACAAAGTTTAATGAACATGATGATAAAAATTACAATTCACGTGCATTAAAATTAATGTTGAAGATAACGAAATTTAATTACATTTCATAATATTTCATTACATTATACGAATAATTAAATCAACTAATGTTCATTAAATTTAAAGTACCATGCTTTAAACTTCATGTACATAAACACAAATCATGCGGTTCACGTGCATTAAAATTAATGTGAATATGAAACAAATTTAATAAACTTCACATGAAATTTCATGACATAAAATGAAAAAGGCTTTTCCAGTACTGAGCATTAAATTTGAGTAACGATCCATTGAATTTCATTCACATTCGCATAAATAATATAGTTCACGTGCATTAAAATTAATGTGATGATATTAAAAATTTAATAAACTTTACATGAAATTTTATGACAAAATGAAAAAGGATATTCCAGTTCTGAGCACTACATTTGACTAGCGATCCATGGAATTTCTTTACCACCCTGATAGAAATGCTAACCAACCGTTCACCATCCGTTCACCAAATCGCAAAGGTTTGGCCAACCATTTAACCAATGGTCGGTAATAATTACCGCTTATTTCATCACGGAATAAGCCTTGCGGTTGGCCAATAAATGTTATAATAAGAAAATTGATTTCTTGATACAAATAAATGGCTCATTAGCTTCGCAAAATGGTGGCCGATGATAGAGTCTAGGTGGTGCGCGCCGTAGGTTTGTGGCTGTAGGTGTTAGAACTCATCGAATACGTCGTCTAGGTGGTCAGGGTGACCGATTACGAAGTCTACGTGGTGCGCTCCGTAGTTTTCTGCATCTAGGTGTCGGAATGCATCCCATACGTGGTCTAGGTGATCGGGGTAGCCGATTACGCAGTCTAGGTGGTGTGCACCGTAGGTTTTTGACTGTAGATGTTGGATCTCATCGAATGCGTCGTCTAGGTGTTCAGGGTGACCGATTACGAAGTCTAGATGGTGCGCTCCGTAGTTTTTGCATCTAGGTGTCGAAATTCATTCCATGTGTCGTCTAGGTGTTCGGGGTAGCCGATGACGATGTCTAGGTGGTGCGCTCCGTAGTTTTTTGCATCTAGATGTTGGAACACATCGAATACGTGGTCTAGGTCTTTGGGGTAGTCGATTACGGAGTCTAGGTAGTGCGCACCGTAGGTTCTTGGCTGTAGGTGTTGGATCTCATCGAATACGTGGCCCTGGTGTTCGGGGTAGCCGATGACGATGTCTAGGTGGTGTACTCCGTAGTTTTTTGCGTCTACGTGTCGGAATGCATTCCATGCGTGGTCTAGGTGGTCGGGGTAGCCGATGACGGTGTCTAGGTAATGCTCTCCGTAGTTTTCCTCGTCCACCACGTTTGCGATGTGTTCCAACACCTGGAGCCAAAAAACTATAGAGCGCACCATCTAAACGCATGATCAGCTCTTCCAAAGACCTAGACCACGCATTCGATGTGTTCCAACACCTAGATGCAAAAAACTACGGAGCGCACCACCTAGACATCGTTTTCGGCTACCCGAGCACCTGGGCCACGTATTCGATAAGATCCAACACCTGTAGCCAAGAACCTACGGTGCGCACCACCTAGACTCCGTAATCGGCTATCCCAAAGACCTAGACCGCGCATTCGATGTGTTCCAGCACCTAGATGCAAAAAACTACGGAGCGCACCACCTAGACATCGTTTTCGGCTACCCCGAACACCTGGGCCACGTATTCGATAAGATCCAACACCTACAGCCAAGAACCTACGGTGCGCACCACCTAGACTCCGTAATTGGCTACCCCAAAGACCTAGACCACGCATTCGATGTGTTCCAACACCTAAATGCAAAAAAACTACGGAGCGCACTACCTAGACATCGTCATCGGCTACCCCGAACACCTAAAAGACGCATTCGATGAGATCCAACACCTACAGCCAAAAACCTACGGTGCGCACTACCAAGACTCCGTAATCGGTCACCCAGAACACCTAGACGACGCATTCGATAAGTTCCAACACCTAGAGCTACAAACCTACGGTGCGCACTACCTAGACTCAGTCATCGGCTACACAGACTATTTAGACCACACATAGAATGCATTCCGACACCTAGATGCAAAAAACTACGGAGTGCACCACCTATACATCGTCATCGGCTACCCCGAACACCTGGGCCACGTATTAGATTCACCCTGAGATCTTAACGCATAAAACTACGGAGCGCACCACCTATAAGAGTCCATCATCGGCCACCCCAAAGACCTAGTCCACGCATTCGATGCTTTTAATTATCGATAGTTCACCATCCACTGGCCAACCGTTCGTTAATATTTTTGTTATTCGTTGGCCAAAAAGATTAGCCAACAGTTGCAGTTAAGCCATTTTGGTTGGGTTATTTTCTACCAGGGCATCCGCATAAATAATACAGTTCACGTGCATTAAAATTAATGTGATGATATTAAAAATTTAACTAATTTTACATGAAATTTCATGACATATAACAAGAAAGTCTATTCCAGTACTGAGAATTACATTTAAGTTATTGTTCTTTTAATTTTATAAACATTTTCATAAATACTACTATGCAAGGGCATAAAGAGATTACTGTTAAAGCAAGACAAATTTAATGCATCTACATAAAATTTATATACTTTTACAGGAAATGTGTTAACTTTAATGAATATTTACATTGAATTACAATTAACTATGCCTTAAATTTTAGTATCAAAAAGAAATTTTTATCGCATCTAGTTTAAATTTATTTTAAGAAAATCTCATGACAGTACTAATAGAATCGCTTCAGAAAAATTCTGAGTATAGTATTTACATATACGAAAGGCGTGAAAATTGTGTTTTTCCAAATAAATGTTTTGGAATTTTTTAATTAAATAAAAATTGTAATGTCAATAAGTAGGAATCTGCATTTTTGTCATTTTGATCCAATTTTTCAAAGAGTATATCTCATGACAGTACTAATAGAATCGCTCGAAAAAATTTTTTGAGTATAGTATTTGTATGTTCGGAGGGCGTGAAAATTGTGTTTTGCCAAATCAATGTTTGAAAAGTTAATTTATTAAATAATGAAATTAATATTCAGACGTTTATCTAGAAAAACAATTTTGTCAAGCGCTCCGTATATGTAAATACTATGCTCAGAAATTTTTTTGAGTGATTTTATTAGAATTTCCATCAGATATGCTCGTTTAAAAACTAGATCAAAATTATACAAATGCAGATTCCTACTTACCGGCATTGCGGTTTTTATTTAATTAAATAATTTCTAAGTATTTTTTTTTTTTTTTTTTGAAAAACAGGATTGTCAGGCGCTCCATATATGTAAATACTATACTCTTAAATTTTTTTGAGTAATTCTATTAGTATTTGCATAAGATGTACACGTTCAAAAATTATGTCGGTATTTCACATCAATTTAGTTAAGTTTACATAAAATCGAACTCGTTTACTTAAAATATTGTTTAAATAAATAATTCTTAAAAGCCATTAATATTTTAGTTAGTCAAAATGTAATATCAATTGTATTAATATGGATAATGCACCTTATGTAGATGAAAATGTCAAACTTCTTCAAGCGAGCGATAGCGTAACGGATAGCGTGCGTGCGTAGTAACCCAAGGTTTGCGGGTTCGATTCCCGGTTAGGTCGAAAATTTTATGTAAGTTTTTTTCTGCGATAATAAAAATGCGATTAATTAAAAGTACAAGTTCTTTAATGAAAATGCGAAAATTTATAATATTAAAAAGTTATATGCATAAATTAACATTGTTGCTGGAATTAAAAAAAGTGAGGTAAGCAAAATATATAATAAAATTTGAATCAAAATAAATAATTTCCACTACAAACTGTGTAGCACTATTACATTTTCTAAAAATTTTTTATTTTCGCAAAATAAAAAAATAATTTGTTGAATAAAAAGAAAAAAAATATTTTTCAACAAAGTAAATAATGTTTTCAAGTAAAATTTTATTAGTATAACGTCTTTTGCTAGAAATTTCAAATATGCATTCAATTGAAATTCCAGTTTACGGGATTTTTTTAATGTGCAGCGATGAAATTTTCCAGTACATTTACAGTACATTACAGATTTGCATAAATTGTAATGCAGATTTGCATTAAATGTAATGCAGATTTGCATTAATTATAATGTAAATTTGCATAAATTTTAATGCAAACTTGCATTAATTGTAATGCGGATTTTCATTAATTACAATGCAGATTTCCATCAATTTTTCATACATTGTAATGCAGGTTTGCATTAATTGTAATGCTGATTTGCATTAATTGTAATGCAGATGTGGATTAATTGTAATGCAGATCTGCATTAATTTTAATGCAAACTTGCATTAATTGTAATGCAGATTTGCCTTAATTGTAATGCAGATTTGTATTAATTTTCAATTATTTGTACATTTATTTTCAGGTAATTTCATTAATTTGGTTTTAATTTACATACTTGAAATTTGCTTCATTTACATGTTCATTAAATTTAATGCAAATCCTTTTAACAGTGTACAAAACTCATTTTTTTCACATTTCAATTTTTTTCTCAAAAACTAGTCAATAAAATGAATTCTAATTTTTACAGATTATAGCTATTTACATTCTGCATTATCATGATTTTTCTCAAGAAAATTGACCGTTTAGTTTAGGAGTTATAAGCTTTTTAAAAAGAAATACGTTTTTGTTAATAACAAAAGAACCGTGATAGCTAGAGAATTTTTTTCTTAGAAAATATAGGTATTTTAATACTCTTTCGAATGCTATCCATTCGATTTAAATATGTCGATCTTATCATTAAAAAAAAAAGCAAAAATCAATTTTGAGAAAATCGAAAATTCGAAATAAAACAAAAACGCATCGGCGTATCAAAAAACGAATGTTTGACCCGCCAAAAAAAAAACAAAAAAAATAAGACCTGTCCTGTCAAAATCGATCGAGTAGAAGCTGAGATCCAGGCGTACACACACACACACACGCGCACACACACACACACACACACACACACACACACACACACACACACACACACACACACACACACACACACACACACACAGACATTTTTCAAAAATCATGTATTTTGATTCCTAACACCTCGAAAAACAATTATAACATGTTTTTACAATAACTTAAAAAATTACTATCACAAAGCTTCCTCTAGGAGGAAGCAAAAGAGCTGTATATGATAATTAAATTATTGCAGCGCCGCGAAACTCCTCTCTCCGAGAACTAATGTTTTATTCCACTTCCGCGAATTCAAAACTATGGAGCAACAGACAGTATGTTGACGTAAGGGCATCATTAGATATACGGACGCGAGGAGATGTGTGCATATATACGCACTTCCAGCTTCCTGACTCTCCTTTCTCTCACTCCTCGCTCCCCGGCCCTTTTTGCGCAACCCCGGCGAGCGCGAAAAAACGGAAGAGAGGAGCGCCAGCTGGCTGCATACGCAATTCGCCGCCGCTGGCCGGTGGCAGCGGCTTGTGTGAGAGCCAACCGCGATAAAGATCGCGGAAAGTCTTTCCGGATCGCACGTGCGCGCGGCCAGCTCTTGTCGGATGAAGTTATTTTTTTGGACGGAGAGGTTCGTAGGTAGGTCAGAGGGAGAAGCGTCCTAGTTGCGTTAGTATATTAGACGCGCGCATCGCGGGGTGAAAGTAATTACAGCGTGGCGCAGTGGTGCTGGCTGCTGGATTGATTGATGACGATGGTGATTGATGTTTATATTATTTATGGTTTTTCTGCGTAAAAAGTGTAACAGCACTGGGTTACCGAGCGTTGTTGGTTTCATGTCGTTTGTTGTATTGATGTATAATTTTTCCGGGAATACGCGCGGAAAAGCTTTTTATATTAAGGACGTTCTCCGACTCAAATTCATTAATATCGCGAAAATTGTGATTTAAAAATATTATTTACAATGAAAACCCTTCATGAGTCTCTATACATTACTCCAAAAATAAAAAAAAAATGTCAGTGTAAGATAAAAGGTGTCAATATGATATTTAAATAAATAGCACTTACATAGGGTGACTATATATAGATATACAAATAACATGGGAGTTTTTGTTTACGTTGCTATATCTCTGAAATTAATATCGCTTGCTATATTGAAAATTATATCATATCATTCCTCTCGATTTCTAGTTTTATGGCTTACGGTTGAAAAAGAAACACAAAGAAAACTTTTTTTATAATAAATTAAAATGTAATTTTAAAACTAGCTTAGATAGGGATCCCGTGTTAAGACAAAAACTTTGAAGTTAAATATTTCTATTTTGAATACCGCTATGGACGTGGGGCTTTCAAGCATGTACTAAGCACACAAAATCAAACGTTCTCTGCAAGTTTCAGGAAAATCACAAGAAAATCGTTTTCTCGGAGAACGTCCTTAATGCAGTACGATATATATATATATATATATATATATATATATATATATATATATATATATATATATATATATATATATATATATATATATATATATATATATATATATATATATATATATATATATATATATATATATATATATATATATATATATATATATATATATATATATATATATATATATATATATATATATATATATATATATATATATATATATATATATATATATATATATATATATATATATATATATATATATATATATATATATATATATATATATATATATATATATATATATATATATATATATATATATATATATATATATATATATATATATATATATATATATATATATATAGCAATTTTGAAATGAAATGAAGAAAATTACACGAATGAATTTCAATTTGCTGCAACGAATTGAATTCATTTTATCGTGTAGTTACATTTTTACTTGTTCGGCATCAATATTGTTCATGAAAATCGATATTTTTTAATTATAAGTTCGCGTTTCACGTATCAGAAATCCTATACACGAGAAATTCTATAAGAAAAAAAAAACTTTTGCTTCCTCCTAGAGGAAGCTTTGTGATAGTAAATTTTTTAGTTGTTGTAAAAACATGTTATAATTGTGTTCCGAGTTGTTAGGAATCAAAATACATGGTTTTTAAAAAATGTCTGTATGGATGTGTGTGTGTGTGTGTGTGTGTGTGTGTGTGTGTGTGTGTGTGTGTGTGTGTGTGTGTGTGTGTGTGTGTGTGTGTGTGTGTGTGTGTGTGTGTGTGTGTGTGTGTGTGTGTGTGTTTACACACAATTTTTTTTAATGATAGGATCGAGTTATTCGAATCTGATGGGTAGCGTTCGAAAGAAAATTAAAATACCTATATTTTCTAAAAAAAAAAGTTTCTAGCTATTACGGTTCTTTTGTTATTAACAAAAACGTGTTTTTTTTAGAAGCTTATAACTCCTAAACTTAGCGGTCAATTTTTTTGAGAAAAATCATGATAATACAGAATATAAATAGCTATAATCTGTTAACATTTGAATACATTCTGTAGGCTAGATTTTGAGTAAAAAATTGTAAAATGAAAAAAATCAGTTTTGTATGACCAACGATTACAAGAGTAAAATTGACTTAATGGCTTCAAAATTCCTTTTAGAGGTAGATTTTTTATAGTTCTCGGTTGAATTCTTTGGGCAAAATGATTGGTACATAAATTTCAGAGATATTTGAGGTTAAAAATTTTTTTATATTTTTTTAAAATCGTAATTTCTCGAGAACGGCTCTATGTATCTGAATGGGGTGGGTGGCATTCGAAAGAGAATTAAAATACCTATATTTTCTAAAAAAAATTAATTTTCTATCTATCACGGTTCTTTAGTTATCATAAAAAAAAAACGTGTTTTTTTTTTAAACTCATAATTTCAATGATGTTATCATCAGTATATTATAAAAGTATATAGTATATCTATTATAATCTATTATAATTGTGAATTATGCATTATGAATGCATTATATTCTGCATTATTATAATTTATTTGTGAGTTATGAACTTTTTAAAAAAAACACGTTTTTGTTAATAACAAAACAACCGTGATAGCTATTTGTTTTATTATAAAATATAGATATTTTACTTCTATTTCAAATGATAACTTTATTTATCAGCTCAAAATTTATATAAATTTGATATAAATAAATAATAAATAAATAAATAAATTAAAAAATTAACAATTTTTAATATTCATAAATGAATTTAATTATAATTATGCAATAAATTTTTTTAAAAATTATAAATTTTGTTATTAAAAATTAATTAAAGGAATCAGCAAATTACGGTTGAGGAAGCTACGGGCCAATGAATTGGCAGCGGTTTTTTCATGTTTTTCATAAACATCTGTAATTGGATTTCTTTTAGAATTTCTCACGTATATACTTATATATTAAATTAATAAACCGCCTGGTGCGTCACCGCGAGATTTCTTTAACAAGATGAAAAGGTATCAGAGCGGAATTAATGAAAGCCGTGGTGGCCGCACCAAACGCACGACAACTTTTGCCCCCTTAGCAACGAAATTACATCTCCAGAGCGAAAGGAATCACGAAATTAAAAGAATCCAATCGTCCTCGGCGCCAGCCATAAATCTTTTTTTAACGAGCTGCCAGTAGGCGACGCGGCAGCCGCGCGCACCTACACGTATATACGCGAGTTGAAGATCCATCGGGATGAGCTCACTCTCTCCTTCCGCGCACTTCATTCCGCCCTCTCTTGTGCTCTCCATTTCCCTCGCAGTATGACATCTTGCCAACGTCGTCCGGTTAATCATTGGTTCGCCAAGCCGATTGAAAGATCCCCGGGAAATTGCGACGACCTCGTTACCCTTACGTGCATTTTTTAACTCCCTCGCCTTCTCACTCTCTCTCTCTTCCTCTCTCTCTCTCTCTCTATCTACATGTATAGAGGTATATATAACGAAAGAAAGGCGAGGCGCGGCAAAGAGAGCGCGCGACCAAGAGGGGGATGAACTTCGAGCTTTTGTCTCGTGCGGTCGCTTTGAAATTTTTTGGCGCGCGCGCGTGGGGAAAGGGGAGGGATGCTAATGAGCCGCACGGTGAATAGTATAATATATATAGGTAACGCAGAGAGTTCGAACGTGGTGGAATTTATGCGGGGCGCGCGGAGAGAATGTTGTAGAGATATTAGGTATAGCGATCGAAGAGCGCGCGATGGAGGGGGGGGGGGGGCAGATTGTTTTACGAGGTACTTGTGGTGGCGGCGGCGCTCGATGGATGATGATGGTTAAGCGAGAAGTGTGATAGGTGATGTGCTCGCGACGTCGAGGAAAGTAGAAGAGGGGAGGCAATTCTTTTTTATTTCACGGGGGCCGAGTCAGCGAGATAAACTTTTGAATGGCGCGGGGAATTTAGGAGTTGGCAATGCTATGGGGGTTTAAAGCGTGGAAACACGCTTAAATGTTAATATTATGCGGTGTTTATTGCGCGAAAAGCTGCTTTTCGATGACGGTATTTTATACACTTATATCATTCACAACTTATTTAAATTTCCACGATATTGCAGCGACAGCTGTTATGTTATTACAAAATTTACTAAATTCAGATTGCATGCACATAACGTGTAGGCTTTTGATAAGGCGAAAATTCAAATTTATTTTCGTGCAAAATCGCACCATAATTTTAATGCGTAGGTTATGAAAAGCTCCTTTTTGTGCTACCCAATATTGACGAATTCCTTCGGCGCCGTATAAAAACTTTCGAAATTATTTGAATCACAATGTATCCTCAACTCAAATTTGAGCTACCCGTGTGAAAGAGAGGAGAGAGGGGAGGAGGGAAGTTTTATAATACCTATACCTGATACGGTTAAGTTCTAACACGATGAATGGAGCCCGCCGCGGCTCGCTGAATCATTGAAATCCAATATCGGCAATATACTTACCCGACGTGCGTCTTGATAATTCACTTGACGCTCTCTCTCTCTCTCACTCTCTCTCTCTCTCTCTCTCTCTCTCTCTCTCTCTCTCTCTCTCCCTGCAGCTATATCTGGTTTTCCGCACTCGGTGCGTATTGTTCAAACGCAGCGCGCGCGCGGTTGTTTCGGCCGGCTATAGGGCGGGCGTTTTTCAAATACGCGCGTGAGACAACGCGGCCGCGCGCTCGGAATTGCAAATCGGCCTCGTAGGTATTAATCGAAGAGACAGAGAGAGAGGAGAGAGAGAGAGAGAGAGAGAGAGAGAGAGAGAGGAGAGAGAGAGAGAGAGAGAGAGAGAGTAGGACGTCTTCTTCGTCAACAGGCTTCCCGAGGAGTGTCGAACCGCATTAGCATATCGGGGCGACGGAAGCGGCTTACCCTCGGGCCGCGCAACCCTCGCGTTCTAATAACATTTTGCTACTCTTCTCTGCCGCGCTAAGGTTTTGAACACGAGTTGCTATGGGAGTATATAGGTATATTATGCGCGCAGTCTGGACGCGAAAGCGAATTCGGCCCGAGCGCGCGGGGGGGAGGAGGAGAAGAACGAGAATCGCTGGGGAAGCGAGGCTTATTGTATCCAGGTGTTGTCGCGTCGGAGAGTGGATTATTTCGTCAAGAGCGGTTTTGAGGGAGAGGCTTTATGGAGATTTGAGAATTTTCGAGTTACAATATTTATGTGTGTGTGTAAGCGACCCATTACGGGACAACGCGAAATTAGCGCCCGAGCACAGCGAGGGTGATAATTCACGTCGTGCAGTGGGCCACTGAAGGCACTAGTCTCGTAGGATATTTTATAGCACGTTTACATAAATCCGCTGTTATGCCTATCTGTGACATAAGTACTCCGACGTAGGCGAATTTTTCTAAGCAGTTTGCTACCCTACTAACCCCATTTATTTATTATCGAGTGCAAAACTCCTATATTTCTATGTTCTCTGAGTAGTCGCAAAAGATAAAAAAAAATCGTACATGGGTCGAACCCTCTCAGAGTTTGATAGATTAACCGTTTAGTGAAGAAGCCGCAGCCAGGGCCGTATTACCGCCTACGCCACCAACGCATGGCGTAGGGGTGGCAGCATCTCGGGGGCGACAAAATCTCAAAAATCCCAAACCCATGAGGCACAAACTTAAAAATATTTGCAAAAAGTTATGCATTAGAATTTTGTTTTCTACATACTTTTTATGGCCTTTAATTAAAAAATGGTGGTTTTTTAAATAATTATCTCAGTTAAACGATAGAAAAATTTAGTAGGCGGGGGATATAAGGTCCACGCATATAAGAAAGTCATGTAGACATGAAAAAATAAGCAAAACGATTATTTGAATAATTATTAAACCCATATAACGGAGTTACGTAGACGTGCAACAATAAGCAAGACAACTATTTAATCAATTTTTAAACCCAAGTAGGCGGGGGATATGAGGTCCGCACGCTTATAAGGGAGTCATGTATAAGATATGAAAAAATAAGCAACTCGATTATTTGAATAATTTTTAAAACCAAGTAGGCGGGGGATATGAGGTCCACGCATAGGTATAAGGGAGTCATGTACACATGAAAAAATAAACAAAACGATTATTTAAATAATTATTAAAACCAGTTGCCGTGGGACGCGAGCTCCACGCATATAAGGGACTTGAATTATAGAGGTTAAGAATTTTTGAAATAAAAGTGTTGCTTACGTCGCACGTATACGTAATAACTCCCTTATATGCGTGGACCTCATATCCCCCAGCTACGTGGGTTTAAAAATTATTTAAATACGTAATAACTCCCTTATATGCGTGGACCTCATATCCCCCAGCTACGTGGGTTTAAAAATTATTTAAATAACCGTTTTGCTTATTTTTTTATGTCTATATGACTCCGTTATATGCGTGGACCTCATATCCCCCCGGTGAAAATTTTTTAATCGACTTTTTATATTTTTACTCCCCTTACATGGGGCGGCACAAGATGCTTGGCGTAGAGGCGGCAAATCCCGTAGTCCGGCCCTGGCCGCAGCAGCAAAAGACAAGAGTAAAACAGAGAAGAAGAAGCTGTTCAGATCAACTGATGCGCTATCACTCGTCCGGCCTTTTAGTTTCGCAAAATGAGCTGGTCTTCATCGGGTTATTTATATTTTTTCGAAGAAAATGAAATGAGAACCGTTGTATTTTTAAATATTAATGAAGAAACATATTTTATATTTGAACAATAATACTATACATATAGGACCGATAATTTAATTTGGAGGAAGCTACGGGTCAATGAATTGGTAGCGGTTTTTTCCTTAAATTTAGATTTAATTTATTGATTTTTAATTAATTAAAGGCCTTTAATTATTTACATTTTTTTTGTTTCGTTTGCGAAAGTTATTTCGATACAATTTAAAGTGCAATTAAATTAATGTCTTAATTAAGTTGGTACTTACACCGTCCAGCAATGTTACGGGTCAAATAGCTTTAAATACTAATAAAAAACTTTTTAATTTGAAATGTTTCGAAATAATAATCAATATGATTATTAAAGTTATGATCCACGTTTCTAAAAATGTTTCGCCATAAATTAAATTTTGAAAAACCGCAGCGAATGCTGTCAGCAAAGGGCGTAAGTATATAGCTTACAATGCAAATATTGAAAAGAGAAAAAGAGAGAGAGCGAGAAAGAGAGGGCGAGAGAGGCAGCAATCCGCTTAACGCAAAACTTTACTGCGACTAACGTCAAACGAAGAGTATTAGTGCATACAAAAGCCACTCGTATATATAGTTTTCCGCAGTAACCTACCGCGAGCCGAGCAGAAAAGTAGGAGAGACCGAGGCTGGTTGGCTACAGGGGTAAGTTGGCGCAGTTTTAATAATTCCGCCTATCAGCAACATTTGACAATATTGTCGATACCAGAGCTGTATAATTGTGTCGTGCGTAAGTGCTAAGACTATCAAAGTCAAAACATCATTGGTTGCGATAAGAAATAAATTTGAATCTTTTTACATAGCTAGTGTAAAATAAAAATTTTTGCGAAAAAGAAGTTTATGGATTTTAATAAAATATTAATGAGTAATTAATGTTAATTTATGTTACAGAGCTTACTTTTAGCTTTTATTTCATACATATCACATTTTGAAAAATGTAATTAGCATATGAGTCATTTTGCAAAAGTGTTTTTAGCACGTGAAAAGTGTACAAATAAGAAAAAAACTACTTTTTTTGTGATAATTGTATCAGCTACGATTCGTAAAAAGTAAATTTTGTTTTTTATGTCTCTATAAAAGTTCTATTATGAAAATTGTATTGATTTATTTATTTATCATACGGAAATGTTGTAAATTTGATATAAATGTAAACATGCACTTAAAGTATGTTTAAATTGATTAAATTTAAATAAATAATCATCATAATAAATTTGTTGGGTCAATGATTTGTCTCAAATTTCTTGTTAGCCAACCTGCCCCAACCTAAAGAGTCAACCTGCCCCGGGGTATGGGCAAATTGGCGCAAGGAAGAGATGATGAAAATATATTTGTATTTTTAAAACTACTTGTTTTAAACTTAAGATAAAAATTGTAAAACTGTACTTGGGATACCAACTTTGAATAGAAATATTAGATTTTTGAAAAAACAGACTTAGGAATTAGAAAAAAAATTCTTATGTAAAAAGTGCGCCTACCAGCACCGATCACCCCTATATAACTTTGCGCTTGCGTTCCGCAAATGTCCTATTTCTTGATTAAAAACAAATTCATAACGTATTATATTATATAAAAATTCGTCCATTCACGTCTCGTAGCATAAACGGATTTTCTATACCCTTTCAGCTCAGGCCGCCTGTAAATTGCATTTTTAATATATAATACGCGTTCCCCACTGGCCGAGTCGCACTCGCGCATTAATTGCACACACACACGTGTTTACGCGCTCGGGTTCCCTTTGTAATAATGTTTGCGCACGTGCGCGTTCTTTCTTGTCATGGAATCTTTCGAAAGTACGCGCGCGCGAGCTTTTTTCGCGACGCCCCCCCCCCCTGCGCTTGTACTGCCCTGATGGGGATTCTTGCTCAGAGGTCGCTTGAAAAACGCGATTGTAATAACGTGCGCGAGCGCAAAATTTGATACAATGCGCTTTTTTGCGCAGCGGAGACCGAGGGAGGAGAGTGAGAGAAAGAGCGCAAAAAGCGAACGAGTGAGCGGCAATCCATTTTTGCGAGAGCCCGTAAAAGCTTTATCTTTATTTCTGACGATAAAAAATAGCAGTTTTAGAAACATCAGGTGGAAATAGACTGAGCTCGTTTCGAGAGTGAATTTAAAAACTTTATCGCCAGTGTGACAATGTATAGTCAGTGGGTAGTCGCTTTGACGAGGTAATCTTCGGCTCTGTTTTTTTTTTTTTTATTAAAGAATGCTTTACGATTTTTATTATTGGTTAATTTTTTTTACAGTTTTATCGTTGTTTTAGTGCGGCTTATCTTTTAAAGTCAGGATGTAAAGAAATCAATGAAATTCTATACGAGCATTCAATGATTGTAAAATATTGAATATTGAAATCTATTAAAATTTTTTACGTTTTATTGTACTTTCAAATGCCCTTCGAACTCTCGTTACAGACTATTAATCATCAAAACTTACGAGTTTTAAAAACCCTTTAATTTTCACATAATTAACATAATATTTTACGACTTGTAATTTAGCAAAACATAAAACTGTTACTCCGCGGCTTTACGATAAAATTAAAACAACAAAAATTAAAAATCCAATTTGAGATCGGAAAAATTAGAGAAAAAGAAACCCAAGTAAGTCGAAGAGATGAGAATTGATATTGTCAATGAGAATACAATATGATAAATCGGTCAATCGGAATAAATTGACCGAGTGGTAAATTTAGATTATCAATGATGTGGAGCGACATAAGCTTTTATCTCAAATTTTATAAAGTTTGAGCGCGCGCCCTACTGCGAATCGAGTTTGGGGAAAATGTCAAAAATGATTATCCGAAGTCCGCGGGCGCTCATTGACTATTCCCTTGGCGCTGCAACCTCATTCCGTGGCAGAAGCTACGCCGCAAGTTTGAAACAATATTACGGATTTACGATACGGTTTAATAAAACAGAACATCAATGAGAGCGCAATATAATAGTGGCGCGCTCTACTTCGAGCGGACTATTTAATGTTCATTGCAACTTGTCTGTCTGTGTACAAGTATTTCGAGCGAAGAATCTGATATTTATGAATGCGCATGATACTTTATTTATTGACATTTAGCTAACGTTGGGCGTTCGAGTCAAGAGCGTGGCAGGAAAGTAAAAATAATTTATTATGCGCGCCTATTTTTATTTTGTCATCCAGTAGTATTTCACGGGAAAACAGCTGCATCACAATGGATTGTTCATTATTCCTCTGAACTTTAAGCCTCTATTCGAACGATTACATATTCGGAACTTCTTCCTACAAACTTTTCTTTCTTCCATTGAGCGCGAATAAAACTGATACATCTTTCCTTTATATAATGAAAAATAGATGCTCGTTATGATCGTACTTTATATTATGACGTCAACGAGCTTATATATAAATACACGATCATTAAAGCGTATATATACCTGTATCATAGTCGTCGTACCTCTGAAATAAACTTTACTGCACAGATAAGCATCCACGTAACGTCATAATAATCTTCTTTCTCCCTCACAGCTCATTGAAATTCAATCTCGCACACGACAACTCTGCAGCCAATATTACGTATAATACACATCATATACGCATTCCTCGCGGCGTGAAAAATTCTCTTCCGAAGCAATGCAACCCCGTTCGTTCAATCACCGTGCACGGGGCGAGTATATATAATTCATGCAAAGCGAGCCTCCTATAACCATCGCGCATTCGAATGCAGCGCGAGAGACGCGACACCATCGCTCCCACGACTTTTGACCGCGCGAGTGTACGTCTCATCTCTCACTCACTCGACCCTCGCGCGCTTCCGCTTCATTCTACTTACTTTACGTCTCTTTTTTTCGTCTCCCTTCACGTCGACGCGCGCGCGCTTCCGTTTTATTAAGCGGGCGCGCGAGAGCCGGGCGTTATGGGAAACGCGCCAGGGAATTATAATTTTAACGACCGAGGCCTTGACTTGTTCTTGTTCGTTCGGTCTCTCTCTCTCTCTCTCTCTCTCTCTGTCGGCTCGGGCGTCTCTATTGTGTTGTAACGGAGCGAGCGCTTTTTACCGCGGCGCGTTGTTTTGAATGTTTCATTGGGAGGGCGAGGCTAAGTTTGACGTTGATTTCGTATATATATATTATATCACCTGGAAAGCCGGAGTAATTTATGCTCTTCTGCCGTATTTATGAGAAACTTTGGCGAGATGAATTATTTGGTAAGAGAGACGCGGCGATCTTATGGCCGTTCGCAATTGTAAGTGGAAAGTTCTTAATGCGCACGATATAGTTCGTTGCTGCATTAAATGCTTTTGTAGGTAATTTTTAATAAAATGCTTTGTTGAAATCTCGCATTTTATGACGTATTTTAATATCGTACAACTGCGATGCAAAGTATCGAACGTAATATAACAATATATAATGTGCAAAGTATTATATAGAAATCTTTTATATGCATGAGTTATTCGCGTATATTCACTATTGTGGCCATGTTCTGCAAGCATCAGACGACATTAACGGATCGATCCGACCGAATCTAACGGAAAATTAAAAACGCTCGTGCCATTCATCAAGACCCTCGGGGTAAACAATCGTTTTTTAATAAACAATTAAAATCGCCTCAATCGCACCGCGTCCTCGCAAATCAAACTGCCGCGCACACACGTATGTATACATCTATATCTAATGAAAATTCGATAATAGCACGAATTATACAGGCCGCGCGCGTGAGTTACGATTTCCGCGATATAAATATATATGTATACCTCCCCGCTTTGTTGTCGTTCCCACGCGCTATCGGATCACTGCTGGTAGTTGGCGCTCCCGCGAGAGATAAAATTCCGTGATGTCACTTCCCTCCTCCGGTTTTTTTCTTCCTCGTCAATGCTTTCGGCAGGAAAAGGTTTGAGCGCGGTTCCGCTCTACACGATTCGATTCGATTCCCCGTCGCACTGGCTGTTGTACAAATACATCGCGGTTAACGTCGAGGGAAAAGGAAGAAAGAGGGAAACTGTAGTTTTACGCTCTCGCTGCACAGCAATCAGCGTTAAAGGTTGTATGACCCGTAACATCCCATCCAAAATTTAGTTTTCAACCTTAAAACTGCGATAAATAATTATATAAAGCAAATAATCAATTTTGAGTTTTCGCGATCTATGTATAAATGCAATGAGAATATTATAAGCTTTAAGAATTGGAAATCGAAGCGAAATTTTAGAATTGGCATATCTCATTTTAAAATCGTCATTATGTCTAAATTAACGCATTTTGACAATTTTAAAACGAGATATGCCAATTCCACAATTTTGTTTAAGGTGATGCGATACCCACGCTATTACTCAAAATTGGGTTCCCGTTTTTCTATTTCAATTTTTAATTTTAAGAAAAGAACTCTTTGATACGTTGTAGTTCTTTATTACACTTAAAACGTGTCAAAGAGTTTTTTTCAAAAAGTTTAAAATTGAAGGAGAAAAACGGGAACCCAGAATTGAGTAATAGTGTGGGTATCACATCACCGTAACTGTTTCAATGGGATGTTACGGGTTATACAACTTTAAGCCGATAATTTACTCTTCACTCGACGTGCCGTCGTCTGGTGGCCGATTGAGCGCGACGCAGTAGTGTTGGGAGGTAAAAAAAAGGTGCAAATGGGGTTTGATCGTGAAGCTCGCGTTTTATCACGACCCTGCAGGGGAGCGCTTTTCCCGTGCGCGGCAGCGAAAGAAGATTTTTGGTGATGCACGAGACGCTCCATGTGTGATAATAAAATATCTATATATGGGCGCAGGGATCGTTTTGCACTTACTCGAAAATTGAAACGGGGTCAACGTATAAAAAAAGCAATATCTTACCGGCAAATATCGGATTTGCCGCGGCTTCGATGTGCCCGGGAAGACGAAAAAGCCGCAGGATTTATGCCGCGTATTTATAGGGGAAGCGCGAATAACGGATATATACGCGCCGCAAGGAAGACGAAAATCGAGAACGTTAAAGGGACGTATATAGTTCGCCAATGTGGAAATATATATATATATATGTGTGTGTGTGTGTGTGTGTGTGTGTGTGTGTGTGTGTGTGTGTGTGTGTGTGTGTGTGTGTGTGTGTGTGTGTGTGTGTGTGTGTGTGTGTGTGTGCAGATGGGGAGACGATAATTTAATGTAGATTCGGTGAGGCTGACCATTATACCCTATTTAAACTGTGTTGCTTGTCATGGAAATTCGATGAAGATTTTCAACCGCGCCGGATATTCAGTAATTTTAGAGACGATAATTGTCCGAAATGCATATTATACGTATAGTTATTTTTACATCGCGGGAGAGATATCTTCGGTCGCTCTTGCGGGAATCAGATGTGCATCTTTCCTGCTGTACAAGCGCTATGAAATTACCGTGACCTGGTAAAATTAAAAAGCGAAATGTTGAAATAGAAATGTAAAGCACGCGCGGCGTCTCTGTCACTCACATGGGTCGGATGAGAGAGCTCGAATGGAAATTGCTCTGGCTGTAAGGAACATTTTGTTGTGACAGTATAGTTATATGTTATTTTTAAATTATTGTCATACGTGCAATTACCTACTTTTTGACGATATATATATGTTTGTTTGTTTTCTTGTTTTTTCTTCTTTTTTTTTTATTAATAAATGAATCAATCAAAAAATACTTTATTTATACATATCCGTGTCTAACAATAAATAGAGATCAATCAATTTTCATTTATATATATATGTTGTTCGTTTGTTTTTTTTTTTTTATTAATAAATGAATCAATCAAAAAAATATTTTATTTAGACATATCCGTGTATGTAAAAATAAACGGAGACTAATCAATTTTCATTAACGCATCCGTTGTCATATTTATGACTTGAAGTCTAGATTTAGAACGCGGGCGGATTACATCTGTATTTATATAAAGACGTTTGATCTTTTAATATATTATCATGAATACGCATTATGCATGCGATAGCGATGGGATAAGAACAGCCGATTAAAGAGGCATTTTCCAAAAAAAGAAATAATTTATCACACCGGCGAATATATTTTCATTTCGTGGAATATTCTCAATTGTATATGCAAATAACACACTTTAATACCATCATTTTCAAAAAAATTGGCGAAACAGAATGTTAATAAATTTCGGGAAAATTCAAATCGCGCGTAAGAGATAATATATTCGAACCGTTGTTAAGAAGTTCGCAAATGAACGCGACGTTAGTGCCAAAAGCGCTGAGATAGAGAATAAGAAATTTTTAGAGTACGAAATTCCGAGTTCCGGCATTAAATGGCCCATAGCGGGGGACCAAAAATTTGACTGTATTCCAATTTCAATTCCCCGTCTCAGCAGCGACATTCCATCTTATTAATTACCATCCCTGATCCAAAAAAGAGCAAAGTTTGTACTCGGAGCGAAAAAAAAAAGTTACCTGTATCAGATAGCTCGCCGCCAGGAGTAGCAACACAAGACAGCTCGCTCCGCACTTCTGCATCGTGTTTTGAATTCCTCTCGCTTCTGTCTGCCGAAAATCACTCACTCTCGCACTTTTTTCTCAATCAATCGCTCTCTCTCTCTCTCTATACCTCTCGGTAAGCTTCACTTCACTGTCTACCTCAGTTCGTGTCGAGCGTGTGTGCGCCGCGGCGGTCTCGCCACGAATGAGCGGCAGAGTGTCTCGTCGTACTTACGCGGGCAGCTGGCGCGCGCAGATCGCCACGCGGTTCGCCTCCTGCTGCTGCGTCACGTGCGCGGTCTACCCCCACCGCCCCAAGGGTAGAAGAAGGTAATTAGTAGTACCTTATGGCTTTTGTATGCGCGCGCGCGTTTTTTTTTTTGTTTTTAGGCTAATTAGGTGGCTGCGCGATGCATCACGAGGGAGTTAATTCGTTTTTGAGAGCCACGCAGTGACACACACATATACACACGAGGGAGCCGCGCTTATTCGGTCCAGTTGTGCGGAGGTGTATGTAGCTCCCTTTAACGAGACGCTATATGTACCTACCTATACGGGGAGAGAGGGACTATAGTTCTCGCGCTGCGCACCTCGCGTCAGAGTCGATGAAAGGGCAAAGAGAGGGCTTTGAGCTGTAGTTTTGATGAAAGGGATAGGCGGAGCGTTGTGTATCGGATGTGCGGGTAAGACACTGTATTCATTAGGAGATCAAAAGTATACCCCCTTTTTTTTAAACAATACTGCGCACTATGGGGTAACTAGGTCGATGGTGTACGGTTTCTTTTGTTTATTTCGAATTCAGTGGTGTCGGTGCGCTAGGTGGCGATGTTGTCTAATTTAAACATTAATTTCAGGATTCTGTAATTGAAGAATCTGGAATTGCATGATAATAAATATACATTTGTCACAGGTTTCTCGCTTTTTGTGCGTATGATGTGATAAAATATATAAAACAGATTTTGCAAATGTCTTTTACAAGAAAATTTGGCGAGTATCATAAAGATAATGTGACACGAATACCACGAACAATTGCAGAATTGAATAAATTAAGTAGATTCCCTTTATAATTAAAACTTCAACGTCATTTCAAATATCAAATGAATTCATTTAATTTAATAATGATATTCTAATAATTGGATATCATATATAATAAAGTAAATTATAGATATCGATCCTAAATTATATGTCACTTCTATTCAACTCGGTGGTATTGATTCGTGTTATTAATTATTCTTAAAAACAATTTTTAATTGCAAATATTTGAACACGAAGAAAATAAAAGTAAAATAATTTATAGAAGCACTATATCAATTTCAAAGGAGTTGAAAGTTATGCTAGAGATGCTCTCAAAAGATACAGAGTAGAGAAGATGTAAAAAGTTTTCTATTAGGGGCCGCCGAAATGTAATTTATGACTTTTCTGTGAATTGACGAATGCGCAAAACCGACGAGTTGCAGTAAACACGGGATGTGCATATACATATATTTTCACAACTTTATTTTATCTTTGTCCTTTTGTTTGCATATTTTTTTGCTATGCAAATGTATTAAAAAAGTTTTTCGAGTTGTCAAATTAGATGTAAAATAAAATGTATTAATTGTTGCTTGAATTGAAAATTAAAATCTATGTTAATATTTATCAATATTTATGAAAGATGAATTTTATAAGAAATCACTGATAAATCAGCCACAGTCATTAACCGACATCATCGACCATTTCCACAATCCTTTCTCAAATGAATATAAAACGTTATTGAAAAAAATCTCATTTGATTCATTTGGGGGGAGGTATTTTATCAGAATGGTAAAATGTTAGATGGATATTTTCTCAGAAAGGTAAAAAAACAAATTAGAATATCTTATGATAGAAGGGTAAATTTTCCGACTGTTTAAACATGTATAATGTATAAAAATTCGAACAAATTTGGCACGAAGGCCATAATATTTTCATTAAATTATTTTTATATGATATGTCATGTCAATTTTTCGAATACCATTTCTACCTAACGATTAAATTGTAGAAAATGCAGTGAGGTAGAAAAGCTAAAATGCCGACAAATGAGCTGAAAATTATAGAGGAATGAACGTTTGAGATTTTTCGGAATTTTATTTTTCTAGTAAAAAGTATTTTTATAATTTCATGCAATCTGTTTTCAATTTTTATAGACGCAAATTTTTCTGATATTTTCTTTTCGAAAATAGTTCCTTGTGTGTTCTGAATAAACTCCTGTTTGGAATTAACAGTATAGGATTCGAAAAATAATTTAAACGATAGTATGTTTTCTGAAAAAATACCCATCTAACATCTTACCATTCTGATAAAATACCTACCCCCGATTCATTTAATCATATAAAAGTTTTGATACATTAGTACGATTGTCTGCATTAGCGTGATTGATTGTCTACAAAAAGAGTATGCGTGCCATACTGAACATTTCTTAATAAAAAGAGATATACGTAAGGGCGCTGGCAATCAAACACAGAATTTCAATTCAAATATTCCTTGGAGAAGGAGACACAGTTTCGATATTAAAATCAATGCTAATAGCACAGTAAAAGCAAGTATCTGCAATAGCAGGATACGTGCATTAGTTCGTAACGGCTGACAAATACTTTAACCATTTCATAACTTTACTCATCAACCTCACATTAATTACAACTTCCACTCCGTCCCCAGCATTTTAGAAATGGAAAAGATCGTCAACATTTAAAAAGCTTGCAGTACAATCGCACGCAACCGTGGTCAAACACCCGGACAATTGAATGTCCAAATCATCGTTCGACAAAGCCTAGCGCACAATACTCATTCATTCGCACAATCCCCACCCCGGACCTGATCATCGAACATCCATTTATATAGCCAACTAAACGGAAAAATCTATCACGCGAAACCCGATCCACATTATACTCTCCAAAGCGATGCCCACTCCTCTCTTCTCCCTTCTCTCGCGAAACCTAAACCACAGTAGTAGCAGCAGCAGCAGCTTTACCTTGGGCATCACGTCCACATCAGCTGCATCGGCAGCTGCGGCCGCACTCTGCGCGCCTGCTGCTTTCTCTCTAAAACCAGCACGCGCGAACACTCTAAGCCTCCTCAACCTGCGCGCAGGTGTGCGTTATATATATGTACGTGCCGGCGGTGGGCCTCGGGCACGCGACAGCCGGCGATCGCGGCGCGCCATTGGCTGGCGCGCAGATGCGACGCGCGAGCGCGAGCTCCTCACCGAAGGTGCAATTATTATCCGCGCTGATCATCCGCGTGTGTAACGCAATTGTCTGTGTGCTTGGCTATGTGTGCGTGTGTAGTCGTTTTTTTCAGCGCGAAACGGAGAAAGAGAGAGAGAGAGAGAGAATGAGAGCTGCTGTATAGCGATAAATAAGGTGGCCGGCGATTATCCAGATGGACGGGCGCGTGGCGCGCGCAGGTGACTTTCTGAGGCTGTACATATATAGGTATATATACATGTATGGTGCGTATGGATGATTTTGGTGTTTGTCGCTCGGTTGGATTTATTTTGCGCGTAATTAAGCACGAGGAGGAACGACGCGCGTGCCCGTAAATGACGAGTTTTGTAAAGTTTCATTTTCACTTCGCTTAATGAAGGTTTTTTGGAAAAAGAAATTTTTAAAATGACTGTTTACTCTTCGATAGAGTGACGCGTGGAATTTATTTTTCAAGACTATTTTCAAATTAACCTTCAACAACAAATTAACCTTTAACAATATAATCGCGCGAGGTAGCGCCTTCATTTCTTCTTTAGACTCTTTAAATTCTTCGCTCTCTCTCTCTCAAATTTCTTCTTTAGATTTTTGGAGTGACTTTTTCACTCTTCGATTGAACGAAGTCTCGTGGTGCTCTTTGAAAACAGCCTATCAATCATGCATGAACTTGCCATTTTGCTTGCTTTTCTCAAGCTAAAAAATTATTTGCTATTAAACAACAATTCATTATTCTTAAAATAGGTTAATATTTATATTGTTAGTTTTTATGTAGAACGAGTCAACTACTTTTTTATTCTATAAACGTATTTGAAACATTTATTAGTATATTTGTAACGTCGTTAAGATAATAATTTATTAAAACTACCATATTATATTTTAAATAATAATACCTTTAGCTATTAGGATGGAAACTTTAATTCAATACTCTAGTTACGACCACATGATGAGGGCCGGCGAAGCAAATATACGACATAAAAATTACAACATTACAAATATACTAACAAATGTTTTAAATACATTTGTAGAATAAAAAAGGGGCTCAAATTGTGAGTTTACAGGGGTTTTTATGTTTGAATTCTTTATGTGGGCCGTTCCTTGCGGTACTGCAATGCAAGGTCGACCCGTGACAGGACCGGAGCAAGCCCCAGACGTCCCGTCCATTTTCAAAAATCAGTTCGATATTCTGGCTCCCCAATGGGGAGCGTATCAGATATCAAGCTGATAAGAACAGATACTACACTTTGATCTTAGCCAAAAGGCCGAGAAGCGATGCTGCTGCAACGTTTGCAGGCTCTTATATGCCCTGGAAAACGTTTATTTACGTGCGCGAATGTTTCCGCCGCCTAGCGGTTACGAGCGGTAAACGCGAAGCGGTCCGGTGCGCCTGCGCGGTGGCACTGAGCTCAGCTGTGGCGCGAACGTTCAAATGGTTAGAGGGCTCCCCTTAGAATTTTCCACAGTATTCCATCAAATAAATTTTATATAATATAATAAATTAAATATCCATTAAACTAATTAAGCATATTTACCATTTTTAATGCTTCGGTAAAAAAAAGTCAATATAGACATAATTCCCTGATGTATGAAAAAGATACGCAGTTATTGCCTTATTAGTAATGGAATTGTAATGCTCATTTGTTTATTACAAAATTATCAATAATATTATTTGCTTATACAAGTCACTTTTATTAATTTCGTATAATGTTTAAGCATTACACGGTCTACCGCACTATCGAGTGAGAGACGCAAAGTACATAAATAGAGTAGAGAGTTATAAATACGTTTGATTATAATGTTAAATGGGATAAATACATTGGAAGCATAATTAATTAAGAAAAAGGTAAAATATTGGGTTGCTAAAAATATATAATTATGTTATGTTACTGTTTTTGATAAAAAAAGTTTTATATAAGATTACACATCTTAACCTGTTAACTATGTTCACAGGACCTAAGCAATATAAACAAATTTTTTTCACATATTAGTAATGAATACACACACTATTGTTTTCTCTGTTTATAAGTTATTTATAAGTCACATAGTTAATAAACCATGAATTTAACATAAGGAAACAGCTGAAACTCACAGTTTCTTTAACGTTAATGATAGTACTTTTCGATACTAGTGCGATAAAAATGATTCTGCATGAAATAAAATATGCCAATCTTTTCAACTTCAAAATACCTACTCTCTAAAGTTGAATTAGTGAAAAACCGCTGCTAACTGAATTAGCATGCAATAATGAAAAATGAGAATTTCGCCTTCGTTTATAAAATATCGAAATTACGTTCTACAAATACCAACGTATATATAGTTAAAATACGTATATAAAGTACAGTGTAAAGTAATGAAACTAAAAGTTTCACGGTCTTTGGAAACGGTGATTTGTTAAACGAACATCTCCTTTGATATCACTAGCTGTATATGCATCAATAAAAGGTAAATAGGGAAAGCCATTTGGCAAATTGAATGAATTATACTGACAACCCATTTAGAGTGAAAAGGAGCTGTACATAAGCTTCACTAGTTGGTTATTTGAAGAGTTGGTATATAATTTCATTTTTATTCATTATACTTACAGGTGAGTATATAAGTAGTGAAATATAAGACAAAGAAATAGAATATATTTGGAAACCTTGGAACTTTGACGGACCAAAACCTGATAATAAACTTTTATGTCGTTTATAGATAACTTTATTGTAAATGAAAAAATGACCTTCTTCCGAAGAAACGTTAAATACTAAAACTTTTTCGATGATTAAAAAAAACTGTAGAAAAAGATTTGAAAAAAAAATTAAAAAAAGGAAAGTTCGCAGTTTTTTTCTATATACAGTCGATGTCCAATCAACGCGGATTCGAAAAAGCCTAGAATTCAGTAACACCGAAGACCTTCACACTTCAGCACACATTAATCACCTTCTAACGAACGAACGTATTGCTAAAGGGGCGAGCATTCGAAAAATAACGCATCCACAAAAACCTCAACCCCGCGCGCTAAAAAGAGAAGCTCACTGAACCACTTTTCACTCGTATAGGCACGCACACACGCAGGCACACAAACTTCCTGGCATACGCACGAAATATACTGTAAACCACTCCGCCATCACGAATCATACACACACACACACACACACACACACACACACACACACACACACACACACACACACACACCACCACGCGGGCGAAAGGTGAATTCGCGGTTGAAGAGGAAGGGTGGCGTGATGCGTCTCGGCCATTTTTTCATGCTCCGGAACAACGAAAATAATGGCGCGTGGGCAAGGAACCGTGCACCGAATTTCCGCCGCGAGATAACGATATTATCTTTTTGTTTTTTGTTCCATTCAACGTGGGGCTCTTTCTTTGTCCTCGACTGCGAGTGCGTGTATATACACACACACACACACACACACACACACACACACACACACACACACACACACACACATCTTCCTTCGTTGTATAGGCATTTACGTACGAAAACGATCTTGTGACACATTTTTAAACGCATATTAATTTTTCTTATGGAAATTTAACACAAGAAAAATGAACGAAAAGTAGACACTGATGATTAACTAATATCAAGTTATTAAAAGTGACAACAAATATTCCACGAAAAACTGATTAAAGTAGAAGAAAAGAGTTTTAATTTAAGCTAAAGATCGTTAAAATTGGTCGGGTCAGTACAAAGTTACGTGCATTTGAAAATCATAAAAAATGACAAAAATAAGTGATTTTTAGCAAATTTACGTAATTTGTATCTTTTTCTAATTATTTTTCGCAATTTTCAAATGCACGTAACTTTGTACCGAACCGACTGATTTTAACGATCTTTAGCTTAAATTAAAGCTCTTTTCTTCTACTTTAATCACCTTTTTGTGGAATATTTGTTGGCACTTTTAATAGCTTGTTATTGGTTAATCCTCAGTGACTACTTTTCGTTCATTTTTCCCATGTTAAATTTTTATAAGAAAAATCAATATGCGTTTAAAACTGTGTCACAAGATCGTTTTCGTGTGTTCCAAAGTTTTTTTGTATATTGTGTGATACATAGAACAAGATAAAACCTATTGCAGAGGTGTGCCTCAAAAATTGTTTTTTTTTGTCGTTTTTATGACCGGTTAAAGGGACATTTTCTGGAGAATTGCACATATATAAAAAAATATTGTGTTGCATAATTTTATAAAATTTTACATGAAACATCAATCTCATCTTTATAATCAAACACGTATAATTAATTATACACGCGTATATAGTTATAACGAAATGAATGAACGGACTACATAGTACAGAATTATACATCTCTGAAACAAAGGCACCTCCGTACACATAAATCGAACGGTTTGGGCAGTCTGTAGCAACGATGAGTCTAGATTGTCGCAGTAACTCGGCGGCGAACTCTATCAGACTCTAAATCACTTAGGTGCGCTGCGGCGCGGCGTGTGACGTCAGTTTCTTCGTGAGATAAATCATTTGGCGCTCGCGGCGATCATAGTGAGCAGAGGGCGAGTGAGAGCGAGAGAGAGAGAGAGAGAGAGAACGAACGGTTGGAGTAAATCTACTTGCGAAAGCCCTAAGCCCCTGCTGGCCTCTGGGTAGAAGAAGGCGAGCAGCAAGATCCTGACGCACGCATGCACACGGATAGCTCGGATTTTAGGGAACACGGCAATTATTCTCACCGCGCCAAACGCTCCCAGGGTGCAACCTACTTTGCGTGTACGCGTATATTCCATGTTTACGTATGCGATTATCGTAGTGTAGTTTGCCTTTGGCGCAGAGATTCTTTTAATTAAGTACGGATGAATGCCTGCACAGTCGTCCCTAATTAGGTGATTTTTGTAATCCTGCTGTATATGAGGAAATCCAGAATTTATTTCAAATTTTCGCGTCCCCAAAACCAGTAAAAATGTTTTTTTAAGGCACACCTTCCGGACGCGGTTTTTCTTCTTTCTTATGGCATAAAATATACGGAGAAAATCGTGTACAATAAAAAACGTCTTGGTCTCACATTTTTTTAAGGGTGAACTTTTTCAAGAAAATGGCAAAAAAGACCTTTTTTTAAACCTCAGCCATTTAGCCTAGAAACGATCAACTCAAAGGTTCAAAAAAGAAATTGAAATTAGAAAGAAAGAGCTTTCATTCACTTTTTTTAAAATAAAAAAATGTCGATTCCTTCAAAAGTTATAAGGGTTTGAAGTTCAACGAAAAGGCATAAAAATGCTCTTAAAGTCGGGGCGGCCGATTCAACCCCTTATAACTTTCGAAGGAATCGACATTTTTTTATTTTCAGAAGAGGGAATGAAAGCTCTTTCTTTCTAGTTTCAATTTCTTTTTTGAACCGTTTAGTGGATTGTTTCTGGGCTAAACGGCTGAGGTTTAAAAAAAGGACTTTTTTGCCATTTTCTTGAACAATTTCAACCTTTAAAAAAAATGTGAGACAAAGACGTTTTTAATTGTAAACAATTTTCTCCGTACATTTTGTGACACAAGAAAGAAGAAAAACCGCATCCGGAAGGTGTGCCTTCAAAAAAAATTTTGATCGGTTTTGGGGACGCGAAAAGTTGAAATAAATTCTGGATTTCCTCATATCAGATTTTTTCTACCCTGTTCTTGATATTATTAAATTCACTTTCCATTCTATATTGTTAGGAATATGTTGTTAATAGTCCTAAGCTCCTAGACTTATCCTGAATCACATTTGATAATTTGTCCTTTTTTAACTGAATATTAACATCTATTGTGAAGGCTGGGACTAGATATATCGAAAGGTTGATAGCTAGAAGCCTCTACCCTTCAGAAAATTAAAATTAGAACACGCGTGTCCGAATTGGCAGAAGCACGCTTATCATACAGAATTCAAAACAGAAAGCACAATTAACAGAATGCGAAAATACATAAATAGGATAAAATAATTTCATACTGTCACAATTGTAGAAAACACATAGCCCGAAAGGCGGATTTATAGAAAATACGTAAGACGAATGCCGTAACGTGGAAATAACTGGTAGTTTTTTTCTATATTAATTAATGTATAGCATTCCCTGTATACGTGACATTTATCTTACGTATAAATGCGCCTTTCGTATTATGTGTTTTCTATAATTGTGGCAGTACGAAATTACTTTATTCTGTAGAAATGTTTATGTATTTTTGCATTCTGTTAATCGTGCTTTCGGTTTTGAATCCCGTATAATAAGCGTGCTTCTGCTAGTGGGGTACGTGTGTTCTATTTTTAATTTTCTGAAGGGTAAAGGATCTAATTATCAGTCTTTTGATATACTAGTCCCACCGGCGAATTTTTTACTAAGTAAAATCTAAAATCTAAAATCTTTTTTCAATCGAAATTTTTTTAATAATTTTGTTAAACTTTTTTTAATTAAATAATACGTTTTCGTTGTGCCATTAGAAGTGAAAATTTCTAGGGGCTACTCATTTGAGATAATAATGTGAGAGTGGTAGAAAAAGTGAATCGATTTCATGACAATTTGAAGTGATTTCAAGAACCACAATGAAATGAATTTAAATTGATTCGATATAAAATTGTTACATTTTAATACGCCGGGTAAAAGAGTAGAAAAAACAAGCTTTCATTTGCTTTGATCAGAATTAAGTAATATCAATAGCCAATAACCAAGGAGAGTATCACACATATGGGAAACGGGTGTGGACGGAGCTTTGATAGTCGATTTCTGGCATCGAAAAATGAAGCCCATGCAGTCCCTCTAATTCGTTCCAATGGGATTTTTTCTCAAGATATGACCCATCTAATCTCAAATATACTTCATTTTGTTGAAAGATGATATCTCTTTTATTGATGATCACTCTGCAAGTCCTTACGGTACAGAAACAAGCAGAAAAGATTATAAAAGTATAAGATGAAAATAGCTTTAATTTAAGCTTTTGTTCGTAAAACAATGTTGATTCCTCAGGAAAATATTAGAAATAACAAATAGCGCAAAAAGATTATTGAAAATTTTCCTGCTTCTCAACAATTTTTCCAGAGATATTTTTACTAAAATTTTTACGCTATCTTTGATTGCTTAATATTTTATTTTATTTTATTAAGATTGACGGGAGTTATCCTTTTATATAAATTTTACATAATATAAAACAGCAGTTTATCAGCGCAAAATAACTTACCAAACTTATATGTACAAACACAAAACAGAAGTATAACGGCGCAAAGTATAATGTACAAAACGAAACTACATAACAATCAATAATGTTTCAGTAAAGACATTCTCATATTAGATTTAAATGTGAATGTATTATTGAACTGTAATAAATCTATATTCAACGCGTTCCAAGATCGCCTCAATCTATTTTCCTGAGGAATGAATATTTTTTTACAAACCAAAACTCGAATTGAAGCTTTTTTTGCCAACTTTTATAATCATTTCTATGTTCATCTCTATAACGTAAGTATTTGCAGAGTGATGCCCAATAAAAGAACTATTATTTATCAACAAAATGCAGCATAATTTGACGTTCATTTTTCGACGCCAGAAATCGACTCTCAAAGCCACATCAAAATCCGTCTCCCATATATATGTGCAAATCCGCGGACTACAACTGGGGTACAAAAACGGAAAAATTTTTTTTTGAAGGCACACCTACCACATAAGATTTTTTCGGTTCTTTGGGGATCCCCCAACATGAAAATACTCGTGAACACTCATTATCCGTTGCCAAACTTTTTTTCCGACGAAACCAATTTTTCTTACGGAAATTTAACATAGGAAAAATGGACGAAAAGTAGTCATTCATGATTAACCAATAGCAAACTATTGAAGAGGCCAAACCAAATTCCACAAAAAAGTGATTAAAGTTGAAGAATAGAGCTTTAATTTGAGATGAGAATAGTTAAAATCGGTCGATTCTGTGCAAAGATAGGTGAATTTGAAAATGGCGAATAATGACGAAAAAGGGCGATTTTTTTCAAACCCATGTAATTCTTCAAATTTTTGTCATTTTTCGCCATTTTCAACTTCACGTAGCTTTGCATAGAATCGACCGATTTTAACGATTCTCATCTCAAATTAAAGCTCCATTCTTCAGCTTTAATCACTTTTTTGTGGAATTTGGTTTGGCCTCTTCAATAGTTTGCTATTGGTTAATCATCAATGACTACTTTTCGTCCATTTTTCCCATGTTAAATTTCCATAAGAAAAATTGATTTCGTCGGCAAAAAAGTTTGGCAACGGATAATGAATAATGAGTGTTCACGAATATTTTCATGTTGGGGGACCCCCAAAGAACCGAAAAAACTTATGTGGTAGGTGTGCCCTCAAAAAAAATTTTTTCCGTTTTTGTACCCCAGTTGTTGTCTGTAGTCCGCGAATTTGCACATATGTAACACACTCCTTGAAAGTTAATCAAACATCGAGTACTCATGCAGGATAAAAATTGAGTTTTCATTTTTGTTTTGAGCGTGCAAGACAAATTAAAATACTATTTTATTTTTAAATGCTTTTTATTTTACTTTTAATTAGATATATTTCATACAATGAAAATACAACCGCTCGCTTCGAGAGTTAGTAATAGTCTGGTTATCTCTTTGGTTGTTAACGCGTAACTAACAACAATTTATTCAAATGTTTTTTGAATGTTTCGCGCGCAACTGAAGCGCCTACTAGTTCGCTTCTATCGTCACGAAATCACTCCTCTTTCGATCCAATTGATCCTGAAGTTCTCACGAACTTAAAACATAAAACCTCTTTGCTTAATGTTCAATCGAGAATTAACCATTTGGACGAATATATTAATAATTTAAAAGAGAATTATCTCAAAGCACACGAGTTTACAATCAGCTTAAGGTAGTTCTTACCCAAGAAAACGATCGTTAAAAAAGTATTCTATATAATCTATTGCTCAAAAATTATATTACAAGTGATAGTAAAATCCAAAAGTAGGTTGCTTTAAGTAACAGAAAAAATTTTTCAAATATAAATTATATACATTAAAGCCTAAAATTTGGTAAATAAGATAAAATATCACAAAAAGTCATGAATTATTTTTGTTTTTTATTCGATTTTTTTATTAAAAACGCTATTTTGTTTCTCAAGCATTCCTCGATAAATTCGCCGCATGAAATTATCAACAAATCATTTTACACAAAGTTAGAGAAATTTGTTTAAAAAAAAATTACAAAAACACAAAAACTTAGCAACTAATAGCTCTAACTTTGTGTAAAATGATTTGTTGACAATTTCATGCGGTGAATTTATCGAGGAACGTTTCAGAAAGAAAATAGTGTTTTGAATAAAAAAATCGAATAAAAAACAAAAATAATTCATGACTTTTTGTGATATTTTTCCTTATTTACCAACTTTTAGGCTCTAATGTATATAATTTATATTTGAAAAATTTTTCTGTTACTTAAAGCAACCTACTTTTGGATTTTACTATCACTTGTAATATAATATTTGAGCAATAGCTTATACACAATACTTTTTTAACGATCGTTTTCTTGGGTAAGAACTACCTTAAAATTAACAATTTGTACCGGAACAATTTGCTTTTGACGGAATTCGCTAATATTAATATTACCAATAAAATTGCTGAAATGTCGAGTGCACAAGATAAATGTAAAGAATTCGAACTTTCATTTGTTTTTTTTCAAAATTCAACAATATCAAGTACTAACAGGCATTCAACTATCGAACACAGAGCATAAAAGTAGAAAACCCGAGCTTTCATTTGATTTTCACGAAATTCGATAATACTCATATTACCAACAAAATTGCTGAAATGTCGAGTGAACAAGATAAAAGTAAAAAATTCGAACTTTCCCTTGTTTTATCATTAAAAATATTACTTATGTCGACTGCAATTTAATATCACTGATAAGAATTTTTCCATCGGTCTTACAGTCTTACAAATTAAATTAAAATAATTAATATTTATGGCAGTCAGATTGCCCTTGTTTATAATCACCCCCGCAGAATCTGAAATAAAAACTTAATTAAAATCTGGAAAAAACTTTGTTAGCAAAGGACGATCTGACTGCCCACCACTACCACATTGTCCGACGTTTCGAGCCTGCTCCGGCTCCTCCTCAGGGACTGAAATAAAACCCGCGATACACCTCCTTATATACCATGCACCCATACCCCCTTCTTTTCTCTTACCCCACCACCCTCCACATTCCCTCTCCAACTTGCCATTCTCACTTAAATTAATAAAGAATGATAAATGTTATCTAATTTACTTGACTCTATCATTAAATTTACATTATTCCGATTTCTTAGAATGTGAATACTTTCAAGGCTTTCCCTCTTATATTTATTCTTAATCCCCTGTTCCAAAATATCCACACTCCCAAAATCGAAAGAATGCAAACTATTTAAACAATGTTCTTTCAAACCCGATGTACAACTTGAGCTGCGTAAACTATATTGATGTTCATATATTCTCTTTTTCAAATATCTACCCGTTTGACCAATATAACAACCATTACAATCCCTACAATTAATTTTATAAACAACTCCCGATTTCAAACATTTATCATCCTTGTCTTTACAATTACTAAATAACCTTTCTAAATTATTATCATTTCTAAAGAAAACTTGAATATTATGTTTACTAAAAACCCTTCTAATCCTTTCCGACAAACCTCTAACATATGGTAAACTAAAATATGCCTTCTTCTTCCATTTCTATTCCTTGTTTGATTATCTACCCACTGCTTCAATCCACCATTATAAATTTCCCACACTCTCTCATCAATCATTTTATCAATAAATTTTACGGGATAACTATTTTTAATAAATGTTTCTCTAACTAAATTTAAATTCTTTTTCTAAAATCTTTATGTGACAATTTAATCGCTCTGTCAATGACACCTTTGATCGCACCTGTCTTGTTTCCGAATTGGTGGTGAGAATCAAAATTTAAAAATCTACCTGACCATGTAGGTTTTCTATACCAATCTAATTTCACTCTATTATTATTACCTCTAATGACTCTAATATCTAAAAAACTCAATTGATAATCTTTCTCAACTTCTTTTGTGAATTTAATTCTATCATGGATAGAATTAAACACATCCACCATTTCATCCACAAAACATTCTGGTACAACTGCAAAAATGTCATCAACATATCTTTTAAAAATAATTGGCTGAAAAACCAACTTAGACAAAGCAATACTTTCCAATTTTTCCATTACTAAATTGGCTATAACAGGTGACAAAGGTGATCCCATTGGACAACCATATCTTTGTTCATATAGACTATTATCAAAAGAAAAAATTGTGTTTTTAAAAACCAAATTAAGTGCCTTTATAAATTCATCTTTTGTTAAACTAGTATGTACTTTAATTTCAGACCATTTATCTTGTATAATATCATTCAACAACTCTAAAGGTATATTTGTAAACAAAGATACTACATCCAATGAAACCATCCTATGATCATTCGGAATAATAATATCTTTCATTATACCATAAAAACTCCAACTATCTTTAATATATGAATTTGTTTTACCCACTATCTTGAACAATATATTAGACAAAAATCTAGCAAGTCTATACGTCGGAAAATTTATCGATGATATTATTATTCTATGTGTCAACTGTTCTTTGTGAATCTTAGGAAGCCCATAACATTTAGCTACAGTGCCATTTTCACATTTTAAATATTTAAACATACTATCTTTAATATAAGCTTTTGTTTTCCAATGCATCAATAATTCTTTCAATTTATCTTGTAGTCTATTGATATGTGGATTCCTAATTTTCACATAAGTGGTATCATCGTCCAACATAAGTTGAATTTTATTAATATAATCCCTTTTATCTGAAACTACAGTTACATTTCCTTTATCTGCTTTTTGGAAGATCATATTCGGATTCTCTCTCAAGAATTTCTTCGTTATTTTTAATTCATGGAATAAATTACTGTTCAAATAATTATCAAATCTATGTTCTCTTTTAAAATTATCAACAACTTTAACTAAAGAACTCCTACATTCTTTTTTAAACTCCAGATTAAAACTACTCATACTACTTTCTACCTCAGCGATGATATTCTTGATCGGAAGAGATTTACTTTTCCCTTGTTTTTCTGAGAATTCAGTAATATCAATACTAACAAGCATTCGACTATTGATCACAGAGAATAAAAGTGAAAACCCCGACCTTTCATTTGTTTTTCTCAGAATTAAATAATATCCATATCCAATAAAGTTATTGTGAATTTTCCGAATTTATCAGTACATTTTGCTTCTTCAAAGAGGAAGCTTTGTAACTGTCAAAAAAAAGATGTTTAAAAACATGTTTTAAGACTTTTGGCACTAAAATTCATCGGCTTTGAGCAAAAAAAAGTTCGTGTTTGTTGTGTATGTGTGTGTGCGTGTGCGTGTGTGTGTCTGTGCGTGTACGGACGATAACTTTTGATCCATTCGACCGATTTTTATCGGACAAAGTTTATTTTCTTCGTTTTGGAGGATATTTTGAAGGACATAAAAAAATAAAATCATAAAATATAAAATAAAGACATAAAATAAAGACATAAGACATAAAATCATTTTAACCGATCATTTTGGAATCAAAGTACTGCTGTTCTTCTCGAAAAATGATTCGACACGTATTTTTTCATTTTTCGATTGCACTAAAATGACATCCGGTTGGCAATGTCAAAAATTTTTTTGCAAAATCCTAACTTTCAAATTTTATTTTTCAAGGTCATTTTCAAACAGCTGCCAATTTACGAGTTATTTAAGTTTTTGAGTAAACTATACGCGATATTACTCAGATTAGCGCCTTCTTTCATGGCCTGCATGAAATTTGCATAAAAATAAAAGTGCATAAGTTATGCAGTTTTTACTAAAAAATGCACTTTTTGGAAAAATGCATTTTTTTTAAAAACCCCACGTTTTTTTTTTTATGAAAATTTAGATGAAGATAGGGGGTGTTAATACCTACCAAATCGTGTGTGTCGGATACTGTAGTTTTGCCCATAGAATGAGAAAAAAAATAAAATTTTATTAATTCAATATAAACGGATATTTGTATATATATATTCGTTTATTATACATATGAATGTTTATTATAAAGTCACCAATCAAGTTAATCAATCAAGAGACTTTCTAAAAAGGTTACAACAAAAATACTGGCATATTCTGCAAGTAAAATGCAAACTTTTTCCCAATCAATGTTCTATACAAAAAATTTCGATATTTTGAGTAAAAAATAAAGATAATCTTTTGAAATTTCAACCAAATATATTCTTCAATGAGTATAATAAGTGGTTAAAACTTGATCGCGCTGTAAATTACCCTCAATAAAAAACAAAAGCAAGTGAACAACACACGCATAGCATGTGTTATTTCCATTTTCTAGTATAGATATATCCAAAAAATTACGATTTGAAAAGAAGGCTAAATCAGTTTTAACCTCGAATATCTCTGAAATTTATAAACGAATTCTTTTACTCTAAAAACGCATATAATAAATAATATACACTCTACATCTCCGCCAAATTTGAAAAAAATTAAAACAAGTTTTCTCTAGTTATCAGGCGACAAATAAAATAACTTTGTAAAATAGGAAAATTTTGAATATCAAAAAGTAATCGTACGATCTTGATGAAAATTCACATACATAATATCTATATCACATACAAAATTGTCTAGAAATCTGTAGCTGATTCATAGAATCGTTCTCGAGAAATTACGATTTAAAAAAAAGTTTGAAAAATTTTAACCTCAAATATCTCTGAAATTTATGGACCAATTATTTTGCCCAAAGAACTCGACCAAGAGCTATCCAAAATCTACCTCCACAAGGAATTTTGAAGAAATTACGACAATTTTCCCTCCAGAATCGTTGGACATACAAAACTCATTTTTTTCATTTTTCATGTTTTACGTTTTTGTTAATAACCAAAGAACCGTGATAGCTAGAAACTTTTTTTTTTAGAGAATATAGGTATTTTAATTCTCTTTTAAATGCTACCTATCTCATTCTGATACATACAGCCGTTCTCGAGAAATTACGATTCGAAAAAGAGGTTACAAAAATTTTAACCTCAAAAATCTCTGAAATTTATGAACTAATCATCTATCCCAAAGAAAGGTGCAGGTGGCAACCAAAAATCTACCTCAAGGAAATTCCTACAAGGAATTTTGAAGCGATTAACACAATTTTACTCCCGTAAATTTTTAATTTTTTTCTCAAAAACTAACCAACAGAATGGATTCAATTTTATACAGATTATAGCTATTCATAATCTCCATTATCATGATTTTTCTCAAAAAATTGACCATTTAGTTTGGAAGTTATAAGCATTTAAAAAAAACACGTTTTTGTTAATAACAAAATAACCGTGATAGCTAGAGAAGTTTTTTTTTTTTTAAATATAGGTTTTTTTATGCTCTTTCGAACGCTACCCATCCGATTATAAAATTTAAATCCAATCATTAAAAAAAATCAAATAAATTTTTCGAAAATGAAAAATACGACATAAAACAAAAACGAATCAGTTAGTCGTACAAAATTATTTTTTTCCCGAATTCGGAATCAAAAAACAAAAAAAATGAGACCTGTCCGGTTAAAATCGACCGCGTAGATCCGAAAATAAAGCGGTATACACACACACACACACACACACACACACACACACACACACACACACACACACACACACACACACACACATCCATACAGACATTTTCTAAAATCATGTGACACAAACTTCTAACACCTTTATTCATGTTTCTAGAGCAATTTAAAGAAAATTAAAAGTTTACTATTACAAGCTTCCTCTATGAGGAAGCAAAATACATATTAATAAAAATAACTTAAATTAATAATAAAAAGTATTCATTTAGTTTTGAAGAGAAACCACGTGTCCATGTGGTTACAACCGAATATACAACATAAAAGGCGCCAGGCGGTAACGTATAAGTTTTAGTATATGACATGGGTGCGTGGCCACTATATATACGTATACCTTAGTCATATCCAACTGCGGGAAAAAAATGCAAAAAGAGTTTTGTAAGGCAATGTAACCTCACAATGTATTTTCGCAGTTTTTTTCACGCAGTTGGCACTAGCTACTTTTTTTTTGGTTTTTGTGGGCAATGAATTTTTTTTTGTAAAATATAAAATTGTATAATAATAATTGCTTTTTTATGATAAAAAGTCGAAAGAGTAAAAATAAAAAGTCACAAACCGTTTAACACAGTCTCACCATACAAAATAAAGTATTAAATTTTAAAATTGGAATTAAAAATTAATTAAAGGAATCAGTAAATTAAGTTTGAGGAAGCTACGTTCCAATGAATTGACAGCGGTTTTTTATTTTTATACAAATGTCATGCAGGACATGAAAGAAGGCGCTAATCTGAGTAAATTGGCAGCTGTTTGAAAGTGACCTTGAAAAATAAAATTTAAAAGTTAGGATTTTGTAAAAAGTTTTTGACATTGCCAAATGGATGACATTTTAGTGCAATCGAAAAATGAAAAAATACGTGTTGAATCATTTTTCGAGAAGAACAACAGTACTTTGATTCCAAAATGATCGGTGTGGTAAGCATACTCTGGCTGTTCGATTTGAGATGGATTCGGCCATAACCTATTTTTCGATTTTATTGATTTTCTTTTGTTTTATAACCAAAAAACGATTTTGAATTTTTCGTTTTTTCGATTTTTTAATATTTTACAGCTAGTATTGCTTTACATCATGGATTTTTATTGAAAGGTCTTTAAATTACCTAGATTTTCTTTTTTTAATAGTAAAATTGCCTTTAGTCTGTAATTTGCTATTACTGAAAATATGGTTTATACTTCTTTAATCTATTTCTAAAAAAATATTCTATTTATCGACTTAAAATTTTAACCACTTATTAGACTTATCTAGTACAACATTTAGCTAAAATTTCAAGAGATTATTTTCACTTGTTTTCGAGAAAATAAAATAGGTAAAAGACATGCACACGATGATAAATAACAATTAAATTCATAACCCGCAGGCAAAATGTTCTCCTTGTAAATATTTATCGTACTTAACATTTGTACTTTTTTGACTATTTTAAACAAATAACAGTCTTATTTGAGATTTAGAGGAATGTTCAATTTATTGCCCTAATATAAAAAGACGAAAGCATTAATTTTGCGATAAATATGTAATGAGGAAAAATATAACGAAAAAGAAATGATTGTAAGATAATAGGATGAAAGTAAAAAATTTGCGTAACATGCACGATTTTCGTAGCTTTTTTTAACTAAAAAGCGAACAGAACGTGCTTTTTAGGCTCAAAACCCGTAAAAGTCAATACAATTATGTCCCAAAAGGTATATTTGCATCACGGGCTAGTGGGCTTTTTGACCTCATTTCCTTGCAGTTTCGGCTCGCAAAAAGCTTTCAGCCCTTGGTTCAGAATATACTATGAAGACTAAGCTTTACGTATCTCTATAAATGATAACAAAATTTTAAACTATAATGTGCATTTTATTTATTCTTTATAACAGCTCAAAAATTGATGTCTAATAAATCCATTTCCCAATTAAAAAAGTTACTTTGTTTTTTACTTATGCGTATACAAAAAAATGAAACTAACAGGTTCAAACCAATATTTTGCCCTTTTGCAAGCAATCTCTATAAAACATCTAGACTATTATTGTGCGAATGAATTTACGATTCAAAGGTCACAGGTATCAGTAAAGAAAGTTTTGTTTTTTGCAGATAACGTTATTAGCGAATCGAAGAGATTTCAATGATTTCACTATATGAAATCGATTTCAACATAGAATGGAATCGAATTCACCTCACCCTGCTCAAGTGATTACCACTGCGAGTAGCCCCTCCGAAAATTTATGAATTGTTCTATCATGCACAAGACAAGAAGTGAACCAAGGCATTCTGAGAATTGAAAAACCTGCGGCCATTATAGGCTATACATTTATATTTATGGAACTATATCGGAGGGGTGCATCACGACATTTGCGCGCTCGGTTATCTTCGGAATAGAAAGGCGGAGATTGCACTTTACCTTAGGCATGTCAGAAGATAAAAGCTATATGCAATCCTCCAGCCTCAGTCAGTGAAATGCATGGAAATGAGCAAATAATGGCCGAAATTAGATCTCGAAATTCCCATCCTGAAGTGGAAGTACATTGCACAATAAATGATGTCAGATATTGCTTTTTTTATAAAATTTTGAGTAAATTTGATCCAATTACATTGGTATGCGTACCCTTTTTCATAGTTTTTTATAAATACCAAAAGGATCGACATATAAGATTCTGTCGCTCGTCAAAAGTTCCATGCTGAAGTTAATAGGTTTATGCATTAGATTGATTGTTAACTGATTGAAAAAGCATTTACAATAATGTAAATAATCATAAAGAAGAGGCAACTGTGACTTACCACGTATCATTAAGTAACCCACAAAAAGAATGGTATGTACTAGAGGCTAGACCACAATATTCCCGTGTATTATACGGTCGCCTACAAATCAGTTTTAAGAACAAAATAATGTAAAAATGTTTGTCCTTTTCAAAACCCATTTCGGAAAATCCTTCTGATATTTTTTTTTCTCCGAAATATATAACGATGGCAATTTTTAGCAGAATTAACAAATTTTTATTTCTACGCAAATTTTCGAAATTAGCATATTTATATCTCGGGGGATATTTATACCACTCAAAAATGGATTTTAGAGAAAGAATTTCTAAATTATTTCATCTCAAAAGTTATAAGAAAAATTGCTAAATTTTATTTTAATATCTTAAAAATGAATAGAAATTATTGAAAATTGATGTGTATTCTAAATTATTATCAAAACTGTGCGTAATTAAATAATCTCTACAAATGGTAATAATTTTTTTCATGACTATACAAATAAATATAAAACTTTCTACGAAAGTATAAAATAAGGCAAGTATAGACGTTTTTTCTGCATAATCTATAAAAAAACAGCACAATTTGCCTAGTCGTTTTATTTCTTCGAATCTCGAAATGTATTTAAATTTGTTCATCTTTCTGTACAAATTAAACACAAGAAAGTACTGAAATCAATTTACTGTAGTCAAGTACCCATAAGTTAACTTGACTGACATAATACAACTTTTCATACCTACTTATCAAACATATTCAGCCAGCGGGCATAAAGTACTACTCAACGCCCAAGGGACATAATAGCTCATATACAGCTCTTACAAATCTTTATAGAACCTACGCACTTTACGCCCGTGTGGGCAAAAATTATTTCAATTATATAATATTATATAAGTACATTCAAATTTTTCATTGTAAATCAAACAAACGAAAGTTGTGAAATCAATTACCGATAGTCAAGTAATGCAAGCAACTCTCCGAAACAACTGTACGACTGTTCTGAGAACTGTATTCAAATTTGTTCATTCTTCTATACAAATTAAACACAAAATAGTACTGAAATCAATTTATTGTAGTCAAGTACCCATAAGTTAACTTGACTGACATAATAGAACTTTTAGTACCTTGCGTGTAAAATTACATTTTACGCCCACGTTGTATCTTCAAAAATATTCAGCCAGCGGACATAAAGTACTACTTAACGCCTAACAGGCGCAATAGCTCTCATACTCCTACAAAACTTTATAGAACCTACGCACTTTATGCCCGTGTGAGCGAATATTATTTTAATTATAACTATTATGCCTTCTTTTTATTTCTAAAATTCATAAGAATTTTTTCAGATATTTACGAAAAGTCAAAGCCTATATAAAAAAATTACATAGTTACCACCTCATCACCATTTTTCATTATTCTTTCTAAATTTTGAAATTTCTATAATATTACGCATCTTGGGAGGACAATAGAAGTCTATAGAGCTGCTCTAGCAGGGGTGGTCCTCCAATCTCCCATACATACTTGGCGGGCCCGACGGTTTACACAGTGTTACAAACTTTAATGTTTCATTATAAATCAGAAACTGTTGTTGAAGATGCTCATTCAACCAAGATCATAGATTCTTCAAATTTAAAATTGATTTATTTTAATTAAATTTCATCTTTAAATTAACAATTTTAACGATTAGTTATAAATAATAATTTTAAAAACATTAAATATCGAAAAATACATACAATCATGCAAGCTCCAGAAGCAAGTGCCACCCCATCACGTCGCCCATCAGTGTTTCATACAAAATTTGTAATTTTCAATCTGCTATTTTTTGAGCAACAACAATAGGATCGCTATAATAACAACCTACGCTTTCACATCATTCTTGACTCACGCTCACGCATGCACCTCCTAACATCACGACTAAGCTATATAGGATGCCGGCTATATACATGTAGAGCGAGGGTATTAAGCTATAATGGTTTGCAGCGCAGGAGCGAGGGATAACAAAATTTTAATAACGTCAAAACGAAGACTAGGGTCCTAGTGAGACGCGGGCGTCAACGTTGCAAAAGCGCGCCTCAGGCGGTTTATTGCAAAATTCCGTGGAGAGTCACTTGATTGCGGCGCTGCGGTGGGCGACGGAGCTTGGCCTCAGGCAATCAAACTTACACGATCGACTTAGCCTCTTCTGCTGCAGGGCTGTGTTCGAGAGGCCTAGAACTCTCTTCCACGGCTGCGCAGAATCATAACGTGTAAGTAGGTTTAGCTGATTAACGGTTTAATTTCGATCATCGTCAAGGCGATTATCGCAACGAGGAGAATTTCTGTTCCTTCCTTCGGAGATGCTGTTTAGTTGAAATTTTTGAGTGGGTTGGAGAAGGAGATTTTATTCGAAGAAAATTACACAGGGAAAAATTTGGTTTTAAAAATTACCATTAATCTTATCAAACAAAGATATACTCTGATTCTGACGCATTTTACTACTATTGTAGAATTTTCTACCATGGTAACTTATTCATTTTACAACTTTCATTTTAATTATTAAAAGTGTCGGGATAACTTTCTACTATATTTATATAGCAAAAAATATACATACTGTAATATAATAGAGGTAGATATTATAACTACCTGTACAAGGGCTGGTATATATAAATATACTTACAAACTAACTTACAAACTAAATAACTAAATAATAAATATTTGACATAAAAATTAAAAAAATTTAACAAAACAGTATTTATGATTTAATTTTACATTATAATTTTATATAATTTTTTTAGCTTATTCTTTAACGTGTATGTTCTATTATTTTCGTTACCATATAAGCTTTTTAATTCTTTGGGTACACTATTGAAAGTCTTTAGTGCTACCATGTAGCTATTTTTCTTGCTAACAGCCTTTTTTTGTTTTTGGAAGTTAAATACTCTTATTTCTAGTTATAAAAGTAATTTTTTTATATATTTCTTTTAGATCTTCATAGTGATATATTACCGTCTTCAAAGTAAAAACTTGTCCTAGTTTTAATGGTATATTTTCCAAGAAACAGTTTTTATGTATAATTTTCAAGATTCTTGTTTGAATATGTTGTAAAAGAGTCATATTATGTTTGTAAACCCCGCCTCATTCAATTATTCTATATTTTATGTAGCTGTGAAAGAAGGCATAATACCTCTATTATTATTAAAGATTTGGTGTCCATGTGCTTTTTGATTTTTGCTAAGATGCAAAGATAAAAATAAGGTATTTAGTTTTATTTATAATGTATTGAATATGTTTGTCCAATTTCTTATTAAAATCGAAAATTCTTCCCAGATACTTGTAACTTGTAACACTTTTGACTTTCTCTTTATGTATTTCAATTTCAATTTTTGTTGGCATACTATCACAATAATTACCAACAGTCATGTAGACTGTTTTGCTAGTATATTTAAAGAGTTTATTTAATGCTAACCAATTTGCTATTTTATATAAAAATTTGTCCATTTTTTTCCAGCGCAGATGCACACGTATCGTCACTAGAGATGACGACAGTATCATCTGCATAGAAGAGAATTATATTTTTTGCATATCTAACAATAGATCATTAACATATAATATAAATGGTCCTAACAATGGTCCTAGTATTGTTCTTAGCAGAACTCCAGTTTAAATTTCTTTTTCAGTCCTTCTTTTATCTTCTAATCTAACTATTTGTTTTCTATTGGAAATATAGCTGTAGTCAATAATTCAAGAGTTTTACCTATTATTCGATATCTTTCTAGTTTTTTAATTAATATTTTATGGTTAACAGTGTGAGATGCCTTTTGCAAGGTCTAGAAATGCGATTATTAATGGCTTACTCTTGTTAAGTAGTTGTATATAATGTCAATAATTTTGTTAAGTGCATCAGTCGTACCTTTACCTTTGACAAAACCATATTATGAATCTGATAAAATATTGCATTCTTTTAGAAAGCCATATAATCTATTATATATTATTTTTTAAAAAATTGTTGCTACATTAGATATTAATGATATAGATCTATAATTTGAAATATTAGATTTGTCTTCGGCTTTGTGAATAGGTACAAGTTCAGAATTTTTTGTAGTATCAGGCCATATTGCATGTTCAATTGATAATTTAAAGATGTGTTGTTAGTAACGATGTTACTAAGTATGTACGGCGCAATTTGTTTTTAAAGTTTTAGCATTGATGCCATCTACACCTCTTGCTTTTTCTTTAAGATCTTTAATTATTTTAAATATTTTAGTCGTACTGGTAGGATGAATGAATATTGTTTCTGGGTTTCTTTTGCAATTGGTTTTATGCAAACGTTGCGTAGTTGCTTAATATATTTTTGACTTAAATTAGTACCAACTTCGCAGAAGTATGTGTTCATACCTGGAGAAAAAATCGCTGCCAATTTATTAGCACGTCGCTTCCTCCAAATTAATTTATAGTTCCTATATGCAAAGTATATAGTTCAAATACAAAATATGTTTATTCATTTTACATTTTTTTAATGATCGACAACTCCATTAATATTTACAAAAGTTACACATTTTTTCGTATTCTTGAAATCCTTTATTTGACGACTACACTTAAAAAAATATAACTACTCTGTTCACAGTTCTTTTAAACCATGGTTTTTGAAGGGGGTCTATGGTACGATAGCTCCACCCTCTTATCTAACATCAAACCTAACTTTATCAATACACTGCCGATTCTTCAATAAATAATTTCATATTCTGTTATAATTGAGAGTATTACTTATTTTCGTACCTTCTAACCGAGATAATTTTCATTTTAATTTGTTTCTAACTTCAATTAAAAATTTAAATTTCGCTCCACAATACAAAAATAATTGGCCAACGTATCTGGCTAATTTCATGTTTCGGCGCCCTTACGAAAAGATGCTGTAGTTATTACTACACAAACGCTGTAGTAACTTAACAGTTCTGTAGTAGTTACTATACAATAACTACTGAAAAATACTGTAATAATTTCGGACTGCAGTTATAACCACACAAAATTACTACAGGAATTTTGTAGTTACTACTACAGACAATATCTACTAATTACTACAGTATGTACTAATTGCTGTGTATGTGTATGTACGTATGTACGCATATACTCTTTGAACTGGTATGTGTCCGATTCAAATATCTCAATCCTATCATTAAAAAAACTTTTAAATTATTTTTTCCACTTCAACCTGCCGAATCTTTTATGTCTTTAAATATTTTACCTCGAAATTTTTATACAACATTTGTAACGTTGTACCTTACCTTTCCCTGGCAACAACGCACAATTTATTTATAGTTGCAGGAGCCGGAGGCTGATGCTCCGACTGCCGCGGAGTCGGTGGGAGGCCGACTCCTGTGCCGAGAGGAAATGTAGGAAAGAAAGGGCGCTCGAATAGATAACACTCACGAATCACTATTGACTTTACTTTTATTCAATTCAATTAACACAGTAGGTAATCCGACAAGCAAAACGCCAATTCACGGCACGCCACGCACGCCGGTGGTGGCCTCGTTGTCGGAGTTCGTAGACTCCGCTCTCTATACGAGGATGATCGCAGTGAGCTGCCAAATTCTCGGCGCTCAATGGCGAGTCAATCCTCGCTCTCTATACACGCGCGCGGGCCACTGCTAGGCCGTATATGTCACCAAAACTCGCCTGTCTCGGAGAGAGCTGCTTCGGTCGGCGACTGCCGACGGTGCCTCCTCGCGCCTCTCAACGCGTGCCTCGACGCCGCTGGTGTCGTCGCTAGCCGCAGGTGGTCGGAGCGGCCTCGCCGGTCGGGTTGTTTGACCGGCGGCCTGACTGGTCGATGACTATTTCGGCTGGCTTTTGCCACACAGTTTTAAATTCTGAATATATTTGCTCTGATTTTTCAGGGTAACCAACGTACATCGTTAGGTCACGTAGTAGCGATTCGAGATCACCGTCGCACAGTGGGGTCAAAAACCTTGCTTTGGACAAATCAAAATGTAGGCTTCAATTTTCATCGAATCATACTAAACTTTTTTTTTTAAATTAAAGCTGAGGAAATTTCCTATCGATCTGTGGGAGCCGATTTTTGAAAAAATTCAAGGGGACATTTTTATTTGACAAAACATATGGACTTACGTATAATCAATTTTATAAAAACTGCGTTATAGTTTTAAATTTTATTTTCATCAAAGAATAAATAAAACTAAAACACACACACACATACACACACACACTCACACAAAAACTCACACTCACACATACACAGACACACACTCACTCACTCACTCACTCACTCACTCACTCACTCACACACACACACACATACAGACACACAAATTTTTCTTAACTTTAATTATTGTTGTACGAAAATAAAATTTAAAAAACCGCAGTCTTAAGTTTTTTTCATTTATTTAGTGTTTTATAAAAAAATTATTTTATTTGGTATATTATATATGTGTGTGTGTGTCTGTGTGTGTGTGTGTTTTATCTATTCTTTGACGAAAATAAAATTTAAAACTAAAACGCAGTTTTTATAAAATTGATTATACGTAAGTCCATATTTTTTGTCAAATAAAAATGTTCGCTTGAATTTTTTCAAAAATTGGCTCTCACAGATCGATAGGAAATTTCTTCAGTTTCAATTTAAAAAACAAATTTAATACGATTCGATGAAAATTGAAGCCTACAGTTTGATTTGTCCAAAGCAAGGTTTCTGGCCCCACTGTTTGTCGTATTTCATCAGAACAGACCAGTTAAATCTTGTTGTCGCGCGCCCGAAAAATTTTGATGCTAAAGTCAAAAGAATATGCCTTACGGGAATTCATCAACTATTTGTCGCGCAACTTTACAAAAAAATGATGTCACGTCCCGATCCTCGTCGAACTGCGGAATAGAATTTATATAGCATTTCGCTCAACCACTAGCAGAGATGCGTTAAACCTTCCATCGCAGCCAAAAAGCCGAGATGCACTGACACAATTGCATCTCGTATTTTTGGTTAATATCGGAGTGTTAGAGTATCGCGGCTGTTTAGCTAAGATGCGAATGTTAACAGATTTCTGCTCTTTAGTTAAGATGGAAGTGTTAATGCATTAACAAATCTCGACTTTTTCGCTAAGATGGCAATGTTAATCGTATCTCGGCTTTTTGGCTAAGATGAGTGCACTCATCTTAGCCAAAAAGCCGAGATACGATTAACATTGCCATCTTAGCGAAAAAGTCGAGATTTGTTAATGCATTAACGCTTCCATCTTAACTAAAGAGCAGAAATCTGTTAACATTCGCATCTTAGCTAAACAGCCGCGATACTCTAACACTCCGATATTAACCAAAAATACGAGATGCAATTTACGCTCCCATTTTAGCCAAAAAGACGAGATGCTTTAACACTCCCATCTTAGCCAAAAAGAAGAAAAGTATTAACTCTCCTATCTTAGCCAACAAGCCGAAATGTGATATCATTCTCCTCTCAACCAAAAAGTCGAGATGCTTTAACATTCTCATCTTAGCCAAAAAGCCGAGATGTGTTATCATTCACATCGCAGCAAAAGGCCGAAATGCTTTAACACTCTCATCTTAGCCAAAAAGAAGAAAAATATTAACTCTCCCATCGTAGATAAAAAGCCGAAATGTGTTATCATTCTCCCCACAAGTAAAAAGCCTAGATGTTTCAACATTCCCATCTTTGCCAAAAATCCGAGATCCATCAACACCTTACTCTTCGATTGAGTGAAGTCTCATCTGGTGAAAAATAAATTTTTGGAGTGACTGTTTCACTCTTCGAAGTGACGCTTGGAGTTTATTTTTCAAGGTTATTTTTAAATGATTGTCATGTCTACATAAAAACAACAGGTCACACGCAAATACTACAGCAATATTCAAATTACATTAATAGATCGACGAAGACTAGCTTCACAGGGTTTTTACGAAGACTAGCACATTAATTAATTTGCGGCTTCTCTCGTCAAAATCCATCGAGTGATTGCCAAGAAAAGTTGCTCACCAGTTGATTTTTCTAAAATGACATAATTCTGCATAAAGTGGATTAAGAGACCTATCTCTTGGGATTTTGTATTAGAAATAAGTTATATTAGTGATATCTATCCTTTATTTTATAGTAATTATATTTTAATTCATTTTTTCAGGTAATTTTGGCCTCCGGAGTCATTAGGTATAAGACCACCTTAATAAATCACAAATAAAAATATGATAATAAATTATTTATGAGTGGATTATAATTCTTTGAAGTGAAGGAAATTTAACCATTATGAAAAGGAAAGTTGATACAAAATGTTTTTTGGATGGAAATTGATTAATTTTAGAATAAAGCAAGCACACCCTTGAATCCACCTTCTCCATGGAGAACGAGTTGCCAATAAAAAGTTTAAATAGTTAACCCTATAAAGGCCCCTAAACATATGTACCCCACACATAGCAAATTGTCATAAATAGTTTAAATAATTGCTGATAATAATATTTAAATATTAATCCATAAGCTATTGGAACATTATACCTTTGAATTTATGTATATCTTATCTTATAAAAATAAAATTAATTTTTTTTCTGAATTTTTTTTTATCAAAATTAGAAATAATATCTGTAGAACTTACGCAGACGTGCGACAGTAGATTATTTAAAATCAAATAGATTATTTAAAAAAGTCTTGAACAAATAGCCGAAAGACGCCAGGTCCATACAAAAAATTGAGTTACGCAGACGCGAGACAGTGAGAGAGTCAATAATTAAAAAAAGTCTGAAACCCAAATAGTAGGAGGACGCGAGGTCCACGCATAAAGAGGCAGTTACATAGTTGCGCAGACTTTTTTGAAATAACCGACTTGCTTGCTGTTGCACGTCGGTGTAACCCTTTTTTAAAAGAACCTGGCGTCCTTCGATTATTGGGTTTAGAGTATTTTAAATATAATCGGTTCGCTTACTGTCGCACGTCTACGTAACTCTCTTTTTTGCGTGGTTCTCCCGTCCCACGGCTATTTGGGCTTAAGACTTTTTTAATTAATCGACTTGCTTACGGTCGCACGTATGCGTGCCTTCGTCTTCTTCGTAGACCTCGTGTCCTCCGACTATTAGGGTTTAACACTGTTTTAAATAATCGACTCACCTCCTATCGCACATCTCCGTACTTACCTTTCTCTTCTACGTGGACCTCGCATCCCCCGTCTATGTTGGTTTAATTGCTTCCTCAAAGAGGAATCTTTGTAACGGTGAACAAAATTTTTCGGACAAAAAAGTATTAAAAACATGTTTTAAGAATAGTGTCATAAAAATTGTTTGATTTTGAGAAAATGTTGTTTCCTGTCTGTGTGTGTGCGTATGTGAGTGTGTAAAAATCAATAAATCTTTATGAAATTTCGCAGAGGGGTTGCTCTTTTATACTGCTGAAGCCCTTTCGTTGGCCAAGTAAAAATGTTCATAAAATTCGAAGAAATTTGAGGTTAAATTTTTTTTTTTTAAGGGAGTATTCCAATGTGACGGGTTGGAAAAATCGATTTTTTTTTCATTTTTCGATAGTTTTTACCCTTAGAATTGATATCCTACAGTCGGTTTGGGTATTTCCTATCTTGTTGACTAATTATAACGTTCCAACGGAGAGCATCTAACTGCGCGCGCTCGGGTTTCGGAGCAGGTATACGGATTAAGCGTTCGAGCTCACGGAAAAAGCTATGGTATTCATTTTACACCACAAGCGTCTTAAAAATTCCCCACATTATTGTGGTGTAAAGAAATAACTTCGTGGAATAAAAATATTCCCATATTGGTGAATATTTTACCCCACAAAGCTGTGGTGACTACCAAACCCGTCCGTGGTGTGAAATCACCACCACACTGAGACTTGTTCACTCGCAAAAGTATAGTGGGGCTAGATAGACTCGCGCATGGTGTGGAATCTCCCCCACGGCGGGACTTGCTCACTCTCACAATGTTGTGGGGCTCGATAGACTCACGCGTGGTGTGGAATCTCCCCCACGGTGGGACTTGCTCACTCTCACAAAGTTGTGGGGCTCGACAGACTCGCGCGTGAAATTACCATCATCACACTGAGACTAGTTCGCTCTCGCGAAGTTGTCGGGATTGCACAAATAAGTTTGAGTTTTGACAAAAAGAATGTTTTTTTTTACAAATATCCTTTTCTTATTAGTAAAAACTACATATTACATAAGCCTTTTCTTAAAAACCTTTTTTATAGTCCCTATCGCGGACATAACTTATTTCAAAAACCTTTCTGGAGATATTATTAAAATGTTTTCTTTTTTTCATGAAATATTTCAGAAATGTTCAGGAAATCTTTTATTAAATTTTGTTTAACATATTTATGTTATATTACGTTTCATAACCTTTTATAAATTCAAACGCAGGAATGCGTTTGTCACTTTTTAATTTAACAAAGTTAACTATATTTATTTCATATTGTTTGGTACCGATTCAATACGCGCACAGTTACAATGAATTTCAAAACTAATTTTTAAATTTGTTATTTTTGTAAGTCGAGAAATTTTACATAAAGAAATACTAAAATTCACATTATTTTATACAATAAATCTAGTTAAATAATATAAAAGATATTAAATGTTATACAACATATTTTAAAGAGAACAAATTTCAATTCCAATGAATTGAAACTTGTTAAAAGGAAAGTATACATATTGACCCTTTTGAATGTTAGGTTGAGTCAAAAAGTGTATACAAATGTATGAATTTTACATAATAAGTTACGGAGCATATGTCAGTTTATGCTACTCATGTACCTTTAACTAATTCGTTAGAGTTACCTCATATATTTACTACAATAAAAAATTATATAGTTCAGCTTTTGAAAGAAAAAAATATACTATCCAATGTTATACAAGGTGATCTTTGGCAAAGTAAATATGAAAGAGATGAAAATTTACATTATCTTTATATGATAAAACTGGTTTGAGAAATGCTGTACAAGATATTGTTATCGAGAAAATTGATTTTTATATTTCTTGTCTGTTTATACCATTTTTATATACAGAAGTAGAAAATAATATAAAAGATAGAGATATTAGGTGTTATAAAACATATTTTTGAAGAGAACAAGTTTCAATTTCAAAATTTTTCTAATGAATATCGTAGACTTGAAACTTATAAAAAAGAAAGTATATATATTGACCCTGTTGAGTTTCAGATTGGGTCAAAAAGAGTAAAGAAATTTATGAATTTTGCTGAATTAGTTACGGAGCCTAAACTGGTGTGCGCTATTCATGTACCTTTATCTAATTCACTAAAAGCAATTCTTGAACTACCTCATCTATTTTCTGCAATGAAAAATCATATAGATTCGCTTTTGAAAGAAAAAAAATATACTGTTCAATGTTATACAAGGTGATCTTTGGAAAAGTAAATGCGAAAGAGATAATACTTATTTAGTTCTTCCAATATTTTTGTTCTTTGATGATTTTGAATGTGGGGATTGTTTGGGATCACATGCTGGAGAGCAGAAATTAGGTGGTGTATATAATGTTTCACTACCGTGTCTTCCTCCGCATGTTTTATCTAAAATGACTAGCATATATTTAGTTACAATTTTTAAATCAAAACATAGAGAATTATATGGAAATGAAAATGTTTTTAGAAAAGTTATTGTTGATCTAAATTATTTGCAGTCTAATGGTTTAATAATAAATGTAAATGGCAAAGAACAGTCTATTTTAAATGTGTACTTGTGCTAGGAGACAAATCAAGAAAACGAAAAATTAAAACTCATTTTTTGTTTATAAAACAAAAGAAAATCAGTAATAACTCAAATAAGTTAGCGGCCTGAGAGTCTCGAGGCGAAAAGAAAAAGCTGTGTCCGACTAAAATCGGTTAAATATGGTTATCGGTTACATACTCACACACGCGCGCACACACATACACAGGCGCGCATGCACGCACGCATGCACACATACATACACTGTCAGATAACTTTCGTATATACAGATGTATTGTGTTTACATTTTGCGTTTATAAATATATATATATATAACCACAGTTAGGGGTAATTTTCTATATAGAATTCAACATATACTAGCGTTAATTTGGCGCGCTACGCGCGCCCTCTCTTCGCTGTTTCTCGATTTCTTTCGAGTTTCGAGATCGATTCGAGATTTCCAGATACTTCGCAAAAACGCTCGAAAACCGAACGAATCTCGATCGCTCAATTTATATTAGGGATGTGTCTATGTGTGTACACACATACGCAAGCGAGGGCTCGCACCTGCACACACAGTAAATATTCTTTATTGTCTTTTTTCGTGGTATTTACTTCTGGAAATTGATGAATAAAAGTTTTGCTATAGAATAATATATATTGAATAAATATAATATAAATAAATCATAAAAAAGAATGATACTTATGTGAAAAAAAATTTTTTTGCCAAAACTCAAACTGCATTGATGATTAACAGTTTTGCTGTAGAATAGTATATATTGAATACATATAATATAAATAAATGATAAAATAGAATGATACTAGCGAAAAAATATTTTTTTGCCAAAACTCCAACTTGGAGTGACGAAATTGCACCACTGTGATATTTGTGCAACTCCCATAACTTATTTTTGTACACTTTTTGACTCAACCCGAAATTCAAAAAGGTCAATATATGTCTACTTTCTTTTTCGTAAGTTTCAAGTCTACGATATTCATTGGAATTGAAATTTGTTCTCTTTAAAATATGTTTTATAACATTGAATATGTTTTTATATTTATATTATTTAACTAGTTTTATTGTATAAACATAATGTGAACTTTAGTATTTCTTTATGTAAAATGTCTCGACTTACAAAAATACCAAATTTAAAAATTAGATTTTATGATAAAACATTATGAAACGTAATATAACATAAATATGCTAAAAAATTTAATAAAAGATTTCCTGAAAATTTCTGAAACGTTTCATGAAAAAAAAAAAATATAATAATATTTCCAGAAAGGATTTTGAAATAAGTTATGTCAGCGGTAGGGACTATAAAAAGGTTTTTAAGAAAAGTCTTTTGAAAGATTTTTGTAAAAAATAATTTTAAGAAATGTTCTCTTCCCCCCGCATGATATTTTAATAATTGAAAAATGTAATATGTAGTTTTTACTAATAAGAAAAGGATATTTGTAAAAAAAATATTCTTTTTGCCAAAACTCAAACTTATTTTTGCAACCCCGACAACTTCGCGAAAGCGAGCGAGTCTGTCGAGCCCCACAACGTTGTGAGAGTGAGCAAGTCCCACCGTGGGGGAGATTCCACACCACGCACGAGTCTATCTAGCCCCACTATACTTTTGCGAGTGAACAAGTCTCAGTGTGGTGGTGATTTCACACCACGGACGAGTTAGGTAGTCACAATCGACCTGGAACCTTTTTAACCGGTGGAATAAATGTCTGAATTTTAACAATCCATGATTCAAAGATCGATATTTTACCTTAGTATTTTCAAAATGGCGCCCGAACCACAAAATTTTTGCAAATGCAAAAAGTTTGCCATTTGCAAAATTAAAAAATTTTCTCGTAAGCCATTGAAAAAATTTAGATGCATTCTTTGAGTAATTTTAAGAACTTTTTCACTCTTGGCACTTTCTCCGAAAGTTCATAGTTTTCGAGTAAAAAAATCATGAATGTATTTGCAAAAATTTTGCGGTTCGGGCGCCATTTTCAAAATACTAAGGCAAAAAATGGATGGATCGAGCGAGCCGCCGAAGGAAGCTCGATCAAGATTATGCTAAGGATCTCGTTCGAAGGATCACTCGGTAGTACCGCTAGAGTACGCAGATGTCGCCACAAGCTTCAACGTTCAACTTTTCGACGATCGCGGCGCCTTGCCGGCTCTCGCGCTCGCCCGCTCTTGTGATTCGTTTAGAGTTCTTAGAAGAGTTTTTCTTTTTTTTTTATATATATAGGGTGGGGAAGTAAATATTATCATTTATTATTGGGTGGGAGTGATCCTTCGAACGAGACCCTCAGCATAATCTTGATCGAGCTTCGCCGCCTTCGGCGGCTCGCTCAATCCATCCATTATGCTTCGTGTCTCGTTCTCTGATCACTCGGTAGATGTTCAGAGTTATTCAACACTCTTTAAATATAAAAGTAATTCTTTATTATTTGATTATACATCATAGAGTGTTACATATAAAATTATTAAAACCATATACGACATATTACATGTCTATTTCCGCAATATTACAGCCTCTGCAAATTGGCTTTTATTGCTTACTTATATTACTAATTTTAATTAAGAAAATAGTTTGTTTTCGGTGAGCGGTCACCAAGGCTAATAATACTAACAACTTGCTTGTCAAGTCTATCAGACTCAAACCTTCCAAGGGATATAAAGATTCTAACTTTACTAATACCGGATCCAAATCATACACCCTATCGTATTTCGGCTTACATGGTTTCACGTTATATACACCCTTTAAAAATCTACTTATCGCCGGGTTCTTACCTATCTTCTCGCCTATTATTAACGATAACGCTGCCTTACAGGTATTAAGAGTACCAAAGGAAGCACCTTTTGTGTACTTTGTACTTAACCAAGTGACTACGGTTTCAGTCTTTGGATCGAACATATCACTGTTAGTCTTATTACAAAACGATGCCCACTCTACTAAGGGCTTACAATATTGCTTTAAAGTCGTCTCTAAGATGGACTGCAACATCAAGTCGATACTTATATCGTCAAATCCTTGTCGTCGGTAAGCCTTCCTGACAACATTCCTGCCATCAGCCTCATCTTCGATGCGAGTGGATGCCGAATCGTCCTGCATGCAGACAACAACAATTTATCATTTGGTTCAAAAATTATTGGCTTGTCTACTATCATGTTCCTCCACAGCGGGTACCATGGTTGTGACGGCCAATATGGCGCGATTAGAATACCCTGAGCTTGATCATTCTTAATTTTTTGTAATACTTTTAAAATAAAACAAAGAACTTAAGGTTACTCCAACATATAGTAAACGCATCTACGCAATATGCATTTGAATCGGGCTGCCAAGAGCAATATGTATCACATTTTTTGTTATATTGTGACGCAAATAAATCTATCTCTATATCTCCAAGTTTATTGACAATAGTTTGAAAAGCCCAAGACGCTAATTCCCATTCTGTATCTATATTTTCTGACCTTGAAGCCGCGTCGGCAATAACATTTTCTTTGGAAGCAATGTAGGACGCGAAAATCCACAATTTGCGCTGCTCACAAAACTGCCAAATTTGCTTAGTTATTTGATTCAATTTTGGGTATTGTATACCACCTAACCTATTAACATACGACACTGCCGTTGTATTATCAATACGAAGCAATATTTCACAGTCTTGTCTGTCTTTGCCAAAACACTGTAATCCGAAAAATGCAGCCATCAATTCAAGATAATTAATGTGACTTTCGCGCTCCTCATTGTTCCATGTACCGAAAATTACCTCGACGTTACACGTGGCACCCCAACCAGAACCGGACGCGTCAGCAAAAATTTCCAACACAAATTTGTTATGACGAATTTTGTTATAACCTATTAAGATGTTATTTTCCCACCAATTTAGGTATGTCTTAGCCGGCTGCTTTATTAAGTACTATACTATTTTACTTGCCCGAATCCTGGTCGCTATCATGGTCCTCAATAGGGTCCTCAATAAGGTTCTCCTTATTTTGTTTCAATTTTTTGTTTATGTGTTCCCGGAGTTCCTGAGCTCTATCCTGCAGCTCCACCAGAGACGGAGAACGATCTCGTTTCACACTCATCGTTAACACAGTTTCCCCACGCGCTGAACTCGTGACATATGCTACGCGCACAAAAAGCGTAATGACAAGAGCGGGCGAGCGCGAGAGCCGGCAAGGCGCCGCGATCGTCGAAAAGTTGAACGTTGAAGCTTGTGGCGACATCTGCGTACTCTAGCGGTATTACCGAGTGATCAGAGAACGAGACACGAAGCATAATCGATCTTTGAATCATGGATTCTTAAAGTTCAGACATTTATTTCACCGGTTCAAAGGGTTCCAGGTCGATTGCCGACGGGAAAGCCTTTGAAAACTCAATTTAAAAAAAAGAGAGCGGAAAAATCGTGCTTTTATTTATTTAAACGGCATTTTTTCATAATTAATAATATTTTGGAGCAATTTTGAGTTCACCATCGGAAAGGGCATGTCTTAAACTTTAAAAATATGTCCCACTCAATTATTTTTGACGCCTACAGCATTAGTTATGAGCCCCCAAAGACCCCAATCTACCGTAAGTGGCGTTTTCAGCGGAAACGGGTTAATAGCATTTCCTGAAAGTATAGAGAATGTGATTTTTAATGATATGCAGTCAACTTCGTATTAAAGTGAATTCTATTTTTGATTGCACGTACTCAACTCAATATAATAAGGTTATGACGGGAAATTATTCTTCCGTCATTTTTCTCTCTCCCCGTTTCATTATTACGTGTATATTGTTACGACCCGAGTCGGGGTCTGAGAGTCTTTAAATGAAAACTCGAACAAATAAACCTTAACTTTGGAGTTTATTCAATTTAAATAAATATTTGTAGACTTTGACAAAAAAAAAGCTTCCTCTATGAGGAAGCAAAATAACTTTCAACCATGACTCTATACAATTCAAGGTAACGTCGAGTATAATGGCGACTGACACTAGGACGTGATCAGGGCGCTTGCACTAGTGCAACCGAACTACGGAGCTTTTCATGCGCTCGGTAGCGACTGACTGTGGCGACCCGGGACTCTCCTTTTATATTCTCGGCGAGGACCTTGGGCTGTTGACGGTGGAACGCTATTGGTTGACGGCTTCCCCTCTCTTTCGCGTCACGTGACTCTTCCTCAGTTTCCAGCCTAATAGGAGCCTAGAAGGGCCGAAGCCTTATCCCCTCTCTTCATTGCGAGTGCGTGATTGGTTGATGGCCTGATGACGTAGTGAGCTGAGGCAGTCGGTGGTGGGGGTGAAGTGGCTTAAGCTAAACCGGTTCCTCGGCCTAACGATTTCCGAGAAGTGTTTTTGTCTTTTGGATTCCTGGAATTGCTGTTGTTTACGTTCCGTGGTCGTGACCTTCCCGGAATCGTGAGGTGACCCTCAGCGCAAATGGATTCCTGGAATTGTTGTTGTTTACGTTCCGCAGCTGTAACCTTCTTGGAATTGTCGGGTGACCTTCTGATTTCTTAGAATCTCAGAGCAGTAGATAATTCTTGGAAGAGCTTTTTACCCTGAGCGAGCTTCCTTTATTCAATTGTTAATTCAATTATTATGTTTATTTTGTTATCAATTATTAATCGTCGATCGCCCGGCTATTATTTATGTATTTACCGTCAGTCATTTATTCCTATTCGCGTTATCGTAAATTCGTTTATTATTTATTTATTTTTCAAAACGGTTGATATCATTTATATGAAACAAATTAATGATTTTATTGTTAAAATCTCCAACAGGTTTTTATTTATGGAAATACGTTTGAATACGTTTGCTATTTAATTGGTTGATTTATTTAATATTTATTTTGAAATCAATCTTTTAAATTCGAATTTATCATTGTAGACTGATCCTAAATATTCTGTTACTCGTTCACGAGAACGCAGTTCATAACAATGTATTAACCATTCAGCTGTTACAGGTGCAGACGACGCGGAAGGATCCCTCAGCCAACCGAATAGGAGAGAGAGAGAGAGAGAGAGAGAGAGAGAGAGAGAGAGAGAGAGAGAGAGAGAGAGAGAGAGAGCACGAGGAGCGTGAGCGACCCGCGTCATCGAAAGCAATTACTTTTGTTTTGGAAAGCGCCAGCGCTCATCTATTACAGGTAGTGTTATTGTAACGAATCCATGTGCGATTGTGTCCCGTGTGTGCGAGAGAGACGAGTGTGCTTGTGCTCACTCTGCCAGGATAGTGTGATCTTATCCGGAGCGGGCGAGCGACCTGCAAGCGACGCACCAGGAGCTGGTGCGAGGAGACGGCCGGTGACACCGAGCACGCAACCTTTGTAAGTGCCGGCTTCATATCTCTCTCTCTCTCTCTCTCTCTCTCTCTCTCTCTCTCTCTCTCTCTTCCTCTCCTCTCTCTCTCTAACTTGTGGCAATCCGGGTCCCTTCCTCGCGCCCGCGGATCTGCGATTCGCGCATGATAGTCTTCTTTTCCGTTAATAAATCGAGAGAGAGTGTTTTATTTTACTTTCACGAGTATTAATTTACAACCGCGTTCTCACATATTCCTTTATCACATTTGCATGCGACGTACGTTGTACGAGGCTCGCGAGTCTCGTCCCCGCAAGCACTAAGTACAGAATGTACCGACAAAAATCAAATTTACTTTAATTTAAAGTTAAACTTTATATTTAATTTAAAAACATGTTTGTCAAGGTAATTTTAAATTTTGCACAAGTTTTCTTAATATTTGAAGAATTTAATACTTTTAGAATAACATCAATATTTATAGTTTCTTAACAGTAAGTAATTAATCATGTAAAGAAAGCTTGTACAAAATTTAAACTCTCTTCGACAAAAACTTTTTAAGATTTAACTTTGAGTATAAGTAGTCAAAATAGTATATAAAATAGACGTGACCTTCAAACGATTTAATCAAAACTTGCAGATTCCACGATTCTAATACGTTTCTGACGAATGTATCACCCGCATTGTCGTTGATAATCCACAGAACTCCAGTCGTAATACACCGCACTTTTTATAAACTACAACTCACGTTAAACGCCTTTTCGTTATCATTTTTTTGTTAAATAACCACTATTTCTCTATTATACATATATCACGTGACAACTAAAGTTATTCAAAATATTTTTTTCTGATTTCGCATTAACTTTCTTTTTACAAAAACTTAATAGAGTAAATATTCAATAACACGAACATTTTATAATAAAAATCATGGTAATAATTGGTTAAATAGCAAAATAAATTTTACTTAAGTACAATTGCAAGAAAATGAATTATCTTAAACAATTGAGTAACAATTTCTTGACCACTTGAGTAGATTTTAATTAAGTTCGACTCGAGTATATTTTGCTACAGCAGTTTAAGTAGATTTTACATGCGATTTTTTTCCGTGTTACTATTAATTTGATTAAAAAGAAAAAATTAAACTACAAAAACCACTCCATACAGCAGCAAAACGATCGCAGGTGGTCATCAGCAGCGGTACGTATCCACATATAACTATATCACCATGTACACGAGCTACAACGGCTCAAGCCGCTCCAAGTCGACGACGGACGTGTACCGGGCGTCGACCAGAGTAGGCGAGTTCGAGGACGACTCGTCCTACCCACCGGCCTCCTACTCAACCTTGTCACGTCTCGGTAATCGTCGCCGTCGCGGAACCACAGCGTCAACTACCAACATTTCGCGCGTCCGCTCTTACCTCACCGACGACGTGTGCAAGCAATTTGAGCACGGATTCGAGACGTCGACGAGTAACAAAAGCAACGACGTCGATGACGCGCCGCCGTCTAACGCGCGCTCCAACAACTTCGTGAAGCGGCTTGTGGAGACGCTCGAGAGACGACAACGCGAGCAGCAGCAGCAGCAGCAGCAGCAGCGCAGCTTCATCGGTGGCAGCAAGATCGCAAACCACGAGTTTTACAAAATAGGCGACGTGAGGGGAGGAGACGCAGAGTTGAGGACGAAGCTGATCGCCGCCGAGAAGGTGGAGGGCAAGGTATTCGAGGGACGATTGATGCAAGAGAAGAAAGACAGAGACGAGGTACAGGAGAAGCCGAAAGTGTCGGAACCGAAGTTGGCGATGATCGAGGAGAAGCCAAGGCTGCCCGACAAGAAACACGGCGAGCGGCTGTGCCATGAACAGCCGACGCTGCCTATACGGTGGGTAGATTGTTGCGGTCTCATTGATGAGTGATGCGGTGATGTGGATAGGTTTGATATGTAGATTCTTGAAAGTCGGTTTCCTAGATTTTATTGAAAACCATATATTCACCTTGAATGAACTTCCAGGTTTGTAATGGTCTCAAACACTGTAACATTTTAGAAAGTTTTGCAATATTTACTATACTTATTGTTTGGTAAAGTAATCCCGATCTGTGAAAATTTTAAAAATCTTATATTTTACACATAAGAATTTCCATATTTCTGCATTTTTTTTGAGGAACGTCTTCCAAAATAAAAGTTAAACTAAAAACATCGATTTCCTCTCGAACCACTTAATGAAGCATCGCTCTAAAAAAAATTGCTACATAGAACAAAATTCCGATAATAAACTTATCCTCTCTGCCCACCAGAATACCCAGAGTACACGCACGGCACCTGGAGGACTTGTACGAGCACGAGGACGAGTACATCTCTTCGAAGGAGGACTATTTGTATCACGCACTCTACGAGCAGCGCGAGACCTCAACCACCCAGGAGAACGACTCCAACACGACTTCTAAACCCTCCAAACCTAGAAAGATGACAACGGCTCGTCGCACGCTGAAAAATGTCATCTCAACGATCAAAGGCTGGAGGCTGGGTCCTAAAAGTCTGCCCAAGGGTTCGCGCGACTACTACGCGACGCGCGAGAGCCTCGGCGAGGAGATGCGGGCGTTCCACCGCGACACTTTGCCCCGACTTATGGAGCACGCGCAGGTGAAGAGTCTGGGAGTCGCCGAGCAGCGTGACAAGAAGCTGCAGACACCTCGCGAGTTCACCAACTTGATCGGCAGTCCTAGTATGATGGGCGAGGAGAGACAGCGCAGCACCGCGACAATACACACGGTGTACGGCGCTCAGGGCAGATTGTCAAGGTTTCCGGACGTCGTCAGGGTGCAGTCCGAGCTAGTGATGGACGAGGCCGGCGAGGTCCCGCATTGCTCCAAGAAGGTCGTGGTGAGTGATTTAAAAAGTTTATTGTTTCATAAATTTCAACAAATTACAAAAGTAAAATATGTAGTGCTTGTGATCTGTAAATTATGAAAATATAAAATGAAATAAAAATAAAAAACATGATTGTAATAAAAACCGCTTTGAAAATGAATTTAAAGCATTCGTGAGTAAGTTTTTATTTAACTTTTTCAATTAATAAGATTAGCCTTTTGCAAAAATTGATGTTAAAAACAGCAATAGCTATAATTTAAGCAGATAAGTGTAAATTTATGATCAAATATTTGTAAAGTATTAAAAAAGTTGCCCGCATATATTTTTATGTTGAAAAAAGGTATTTTTATTAAAAAATAATTAAGAGTGTCTCTAGCTCTTCTTCTAAAAAACCATGGTTACACATAACGCCCTATCACTAAAATCATTATAATTACCCTTTCGCAGCCTCCATCCGTACCGCCATCCCAAGAAGCACCAGAACCCGAACCCCTAGTTCGCCCGTCGGAAGTGCGCGACATCGAGAAGCGCTATTCCAGCGACTCGGGTAAGGTGCAGCTACGGCGCTGCCTGCCTGCACAGCTGGCGGCCTCGACAACGACCCTCGACGTCGTCTACGACGTGCCACGGCCCATCACACCCGTCACCGAGGATGTGATCATTCAGCAGCGGCTGCGGCCGTCCTCGAGCCACGAGTACGCCAACATCAGTGGCGGCGACGCCGAGGACCATGAGGAGGATAAACGCTTACATTGCACCGCTTTCACCACTTTTTAAAATGCGGTATGAATATTGGAGAGCGTGAAGATAGAAGAAGTTTTAGGTACAGTGCGAGATTTAGTTTTTCTGCAGTACCTGCTTTGCTATTCGTAAGATGATACTTGTGATATTTAAATCATCTGATAGAATTATACTTATATTGCAACTGTAATTACTGCCATAGATAACTTTATTTTATTTTTTACATACTTTATACCGATAGGCGCTATTGTAAATTAAATTTTAATTAATCTTTTATAAGAATTAATAATAATGATTATATTTTTAACTATCATATAAAATGACACAATGTTGACGAGTTTCCTCCATGGAAACCAAATGAAAATACCGCAGTGGTATCTTACACTTTTAAATTTCCATTTGTGTTATTGAAACTTTGTATATTTTGTACTGATATCTAAATTATTCAAATAAAGCAAAGCATCTTTTTTAATAAAAAATCAAAAAATACAATTCCTCCCAATAAATGGATGCTAAAATTCTAATTTTAGATGATTCTACGTATTTCTTAAATTATATTTTAATTTCCCACTGGAATGACTGGAAATATAATTAAATATAAGAATATACAAAAAAGACCAATTAAGGACAATTTATCCATTTTACAAAGGCATACGATATCTCGGTTTTCTTAACTTTATTAATTTTTCATATGATAATTTAATGTTGTCACAATAAAATATGATAATTTATAGTTCAAAGGGCGAAACATTTTATTATTTTGTGGTTTAATAAAATATTTAACTTTTGAAATATATTGTCGCGCAATAACCCCCGCAAGTACATGGCTTATAACGATCGAGATTTTTGCCGTTCCGGCATGGACCCTCCTCAAATTCTAAGAAGTATTGGTGTTCGTGTAAGACAGCGCCTTAATATTTATTCATTAAAATTGTTACCACTATAATAAATAAACTGTTCATATTTAAGTTGCGGAATTTTGAAAATTTGATAGGATGGTAAAAATTAGCATTTTTATTATTTTTCGTGGTATATTTCAGAAATGTATAGTGGGTTCTTATTATTGTTTAAACGTATGATCATTGGATTTAACATTGGAAACATATCATAAAAATGACTTTTTAGAAAAAATTTGCGAAATACTACAAGAAAAAATAAAAATACTATTCTTCCCTATCAGCATACCACCGTATCATTCCCGTATTGAAAAAAGTCAGATGAGAAATCATTATTATATTAGGTAGTTTCATCCCCCAAATGAATAAAAAAGTATATACATTTTGAAGCGTTACAGACAATATTTCGATTTTTAGAAATTCTATTCATGAAATCTCAGTTGACAAATCACCTGAGAAATGGTATATAAATTTCTAAAAATTAGGCGGGATATCTCATGTACGATGTTTCTAAAAATCGAAAAATTGTCTGTAATAGCTCTTCAAAATGTGTATTTTTTAATTCATTTGGTAGGTGATCTGAAAAGTTGATTTTTAGTTAATGTAGGATTTTAGCAACATTTGGAACTGAATCTCAGGTGAGATTTTGGCAGGATCTGATTTTCACCTGACTTTTTTCAGAGGGTCAAGCACCTAATTTTTCAATTTACACCACCGTACAAAAAATTAAAATTACTTTTGGCGCTATATACAGTGTCACTCCTACCAAAGCGAACACTATAACACTCAAAATTACAAAGAATACTGGAAAATTCTCCATTACACTGTAATAAGTGATAAACCATGATATAGGTATGCTTACCTTACACAAGCGCGAAGCGCTTGATCAATGTGATCCGTGAATGCAGACACTTGTAGTTTGAGTTTCATCCTCGGAGGGCTTGGCGTCTTGTCGATAAGTACCCTCCGGGTAAGATCCCAATTGCTGCAGTCGTACATTTGACTCTGCATTGTGCAGACGTGTAGCTATGTACTTGTTTTTATATGTGCAAATCCGCGGACTACAGCAAACAACTGGTGTACAAAAACGGAAAAAATTGTTTTTGAAGGCACACCTACCACATAAAGTTTTTTCGGTTCTTTTGGGGTCCCCCCCCCAACATGAAAATGCTTGTGAACACTCATTATCCTTTGCCAAGCTTTTTTGCCGACGAAATCAATTTTTCTTATGGAAATTTAACACGGGAAAAGTGGACGAAAAGTAGTCATTGATGATTAACCAATAGCAAACTATTGAAGAGGCCAAACCAAATTCCAAAAAAAAGCGATTAAAGTTGAAGAATAGAGCTTAAATTTTAGATAAGAATCGTTAAAATCGGTCGATTCTGTGCAAAGCTACGTGAAGTTGAAAATGGCGAATAATGACGAAAATGAGCGATTTTTTTCAAACCCACGTAATTCTTCAAACTTTTGTCATTTTTCGCCATTTTCAACTTCACGTAGCTTTGCACAGAATCGACCGATTTTAATGATTCTTATCTAAAATTTAAGCTCTATTCTTCAACTTTAATCGCTTTTTTGTGGAATTTGGTTTGGCCTCTTCAATAGTTTGCTATTGGTTAATCATCAATGACTACTTTTCGTCCATTTTTCCCATGTTAAATTTCCATAAGAAAAATTGATTTCGTCGGCAAAAAAGCTTGACAACGGATATTAGTGTTCACGAGTATTTTCATGTTGGGGAACCCCCAAAGAACCGAAAAAACCTTATGTGGTAGGTGTGCCCGCAAAAAAAAGTTTTTCCGTTTTTTTACCCCAGTTGTTTGCTGTAGTCCGAGGATTTGCACATATATAAGTGCACGGGGAAGAAGAGAGGGGGACGTTGCCATAACTGAGAAATTCAAACGCGTTTCGGAGCAAAAAAAGCAAGCGAAGCAAGACGAGTACGAGAAGCAGTTTTGCCTAAAAGTATCTTACTTTGCGCACATGAACCTTATTATAATTAAGTGATCATAACTAATTATAATTAATTACAACTGAAAGTGACAGAATTTTGAAATTAATTGGGTTTGTGATTTGAATCAATAATAAAGTGAAAAATGAATCTGGTCATGATGAGAGTAGTGAAAAGGTGTTTAACAAATGTATTTCTATTCGGAGTAATGCTGGAAAAATCGGAAAAGTATCTGACAATCAGGCGCTGGTGGACAAGCATTTACTACCACATATTAGACAACATTATGGAGCATATCATACAATTTTCCTTGTTTTCAAACTTGGAGATCATGAAGAATTTCAAAATTGGACAATTCAATTATCTACATGAAATAGGTAGGCCTCAGTTAACAAAAAGAAGTTTGTGTGAGCCTTTGCCACTAGAATTACGTTTTGCTGTAGTGATAACGTAATTTCAGATATTTAAATATACATATATATTAAATTCTCATTAAAAAATAATATAAAAATACTCATATCTTATTAAATATGTACATTGTTTACACTTTTTCCAATGATCTTTATTTGTGATTAGGGTCCCGAATAATAATAGGTGCATGAAAATTTACAATTTATTAAAAATTTAAAGAAAATAGTACAACAGTACAATCACGAGTTCTCAGACTCCTTTTTCACTCAAGCCATTTGTTTTTTTGAACATTAATAATTTTTTTAAATCTCAGTAAATGCGAAATACTCCTTTTTATCCACATTATATATGTGTAACCTCTGAAAAAAAAAGAAGGAACAAAGTATTTATCTAAATATTAGAAATTAATGAAAATTAAAAAAAAAAAAACTTATCTCCACCATCACCAGCGTCGGATTATTAGTTTACTTGCTTTTCTTGCTCCGAAAACGCATTTAAATTTCGCAGTTGACAACGTCCCTCTCTTCTTCCCCGTGCAATATAACGGCGCAAGCACACATTACACGTCAGGCCCCCGCTACAAGAGGGTATATGCTCGCGGGCACACGCGTATGCAACTAGGGAATATCTAGTAATTTTCGATGCAGCCAACGTGAAAAATTTAGTGCTTCCAAAAAAAGCTGTTCGTTCTCTGCTTTCTTTAGAAGCACTAAATTTTTCACGTTGACTGCATCGACAATTACTAGTTATCTTACGCGTGCATACGCGTGCGCCCGCGTGCATTATACGCTCTTATGTAGCGAGGGCCTCAATCAAATGCACGACTGCTATTGGGATCTTACCCTCAACAAACGTTCAAATACAGCTACGCGCATCGAGTCGGTGGTTACAAAACAAAACCGTGGGCTGCTATTGCCAAAGAAGATAGACCGTAATAGAATTATAGAAGCGCAATTAGCGCAAAGCGCATAGGCCGAGTGAGGCACCCCGAAGCGTAGTAGGTACCCCGACCACGCGAGGCGCGACAGTCGATTTCCGAGCGCTCCGTGAACAGCTGACTCAGCGGACGCACGGCCGATAACTTACCACCCATGTCGACTGCAATGGTAACACAATAGACATTCCGTATATGGGAGCGTCCAGCAAAAACGGGCCACCGAGCGCGCGCGGTGCCTTTTTTCGCGTAAAAGGCGCTCTGTTTAACTCGTTCATAATCGTATGCTGCGTCTTTGAAAAAAAAAACCAAGGATCTATATCGATAGATTTTTTCCTGCTCTTTCCAATGGTGCCATTGTTTTTATTGCGAAACGCTTTCTTCCGGACGAAAACTCGAGTTGAATATTGAAAGCCATTTTTCTCAAAGTATATCATGTTTTTTTTCAAAATAAACTACACCATTGGAAAGTACAACTCTTAAGCTTCAAAACCCTATCTTGGAGAAGTTGGAGAAATAAAGGGTTTAAAAGTAACAACATGAAAAAGACAGCGCCGAGGGTCCGCGCGAGCCCCTCGCGCCCGTGCGTACGGCACGTTTAAGTGCACGCTTCGCTAATAATTCAATTCGCTAATAATCGTGTACCAAGTCTCTGAAAAAAGAACTAAGGACATATATCGATAGATTTTTTCCTGCTCTTTCCAATGGTGCTATTATTTTTATTCCGAAATGCTTCCTTCTAGTTGAAAATTCCATTTGAATGTTTAAACTCTATTTTTTCAATAAAATATCAGTCTTTTCTTCAAAATGAATTATATTCTTCAAAAGTACAAGTCTTAAACTATAAAATATTATATTCGGAATAAAAACAATAGCACCATTGGAAAGAGCAGGAAAAAATCCATCGATTATGTCCTTAGTTCTTTTTTCAGAGACTTGGTACACGATTATTAGCGAATTGAATAGAGCGTGCACTTAAACGTGCCGTACGCACGGACGCGAGGGGCTCGCGCGGACCCTCGGCGCTGTCTTTTTCATGTTGTTACTTTTAAACCCTTTATTTCTCCAACTTCTCCAAGATAGGGTTTTGAAGCTTAAGAGTTGTACTTTCCAATGGTGTAGTTTATTTTGAAAAAAAAAACATGATATACTTTGAGAAAAATGGCTTTCAATATTCAACTCGAGTTTTCGTCCGGAAGAACGAAACAATTGCGCAATTGGAAAGAGCAGAAAAAAATCTATCGATATAGGTCCTTGGTTTTTTTTTTCAAAGACGCAGGATACGATTATGAGCGAGTTAAACAGAGCGCCTTTTACTCGTAAAAAGGCACCGCGCGCGCTCGGTGGCCCGTTTCTGCTGGACACTCCCATATACTACTACTAAAAAACTATGCGTTATAATAATGTCAGTTATCGACGATAATTACAAGCATAATAAATAAAGCAGTAAAACGTACTTCAAAAGAAGTTAACGTTGAACTGATATACTTAAAGCAAATGGGGAAACAATTTATATATTACATCTATGCTATTCACATATGCGTTAGTCCTGTGGATAACGTTCTCGGCTACGAATCTTTTTGATTCGAGTTCGAATCTCCTCTACAGTAATTTTTTTTTTATAATATATAAAAAAATCTTTGAAAATTGAAAACCATTTATTTGCTTTTTATTTAGGAAGATTATTATAAATGTTGTTCTTAATATTCTTAATAAAAATGATTTTTTTTACAAAAAATAAATCTATTTTTAAAATGATGCGTAGGGCTACTGGCGATGGATTCCACGGTTTTATTTATAAGAATTATATAAAAAGATTATTGAACAGTTCAAGATAATCTCTACATGTCGTGAGATTATAATGAAGTATTTTTAAATTTTTTTATATAATAATTTATAAATAAAATAAAAAAAAATATCCAACGCACGCTGAACAGTACCTCCTGGTCGTGCGGAAAGCTGTTCCAACATAATAATATTTATGAACAAATATACAATATAAAAAAAATTTAAGAAATATAAATAATATAAAGAAATAAAATTAAAATTTTAAAAATAGATTTATTTTTTGTAAAAAAATAACTTGTATTAAAAATATTAAGAACAACATTTATAATAATCTTCCTAAATAAAAAGCAAACAAATGGTTTTCAATTTTCAAAGATTTTTTTATATATTATTAAAAAAAAAAAGTTACTGTAGAGGAGATTCGAACTCGAATCAAAAAGATTGGTAGCCGAGAACGTTATCCACAGGACTAACGTCACCTACGTATACAAATAACATAGATGTAATATATAACAACCATTTGGTTTAAGGATATCAGTTTCACGTTAACTTCTTTTGGAGTACGTTTTACTGCTTTATTTATTATGCTTATAATTATCGTCGATAACTGACATTATTATAACGCATAGTTTTTTAGTAATAAATACGGAATGTCTATTGTGTTACCATTGCAGTCGGCATGGGTGGTAAGTTATCGGCCGTGCGTTCGCTGAGTCAGCTGTTCACGGAGCGCTCGGAAATCGACTGTCGCGCCGCGCGTGGTCGGGGTACCTACTAATACGCTTCAGGGTGCCTCACTTTCCCAGTTCCCTGCAGGCTTTCCGCTTCTATTAGCGTCTATCTTCTTTGCTATTGCATCGTCAATAATAATAATAATGCGCATCTGTATACTGTATGTACACTTAACCTAGAATTGCGAATTTCACACACGACTTGCCGTGGCGGGAGTGCCGATATAGGAGCGATAATATACAAGAGTAAAGTCGATTGTGCAAAGCTCCTCTCCTGAAAGATGCATCAGCGACCGTGAGAGACGTTCCGATATACACAGACGTCAGACAAGAGAGAAAGAGGCTTTGCGTTGTTTGAAAATATATATACTCACTGAAAAAGGTATATACCCCGAGACGATACTTGCTAGTGGATTATGCAGAAGGTCCCTTTTATATTGACGGAATGGCAAGAGTTGAATTCTTTGCTGTATGCACCGCTCAGCGCTACGAAAAGGGTCCAGGTATATAGGCTTTTGTTATTTCTCTGTTTGCTTTGTTGGCCTGGGGAGTAATTGGGATATTTCTTTGTCTCGGGAACAGTACACGTCTATAGCTGTCTCGGCAAGCTATATCGTCCTCGGGGCCACCAGTGGAAGCGTTTATCTGTTTTCAAGAGAGCCATGTATTTTCCAACAGTTGATTCCACTGTCGGTAAGTAACTGTTTAGTCTTTGAGAACGAATGGTTGAATACGGATTAATGCATTGTTTTTCTCGTTGCATTTTGGTTTGTAGGAAGGAGCAGTATTTCGAGCACAAATATCACCTGATGAGAAGACAATTGCCATAGCTACTGTCAGGGGGAGTATTTGTTTAGTAGTCCTAAAGCCGAGTGTCAAAGTAGTAACGATTTCTAACGAACATTTGGGTCAGAAAGTTACTTGTTTGTGCTGGAATGATAACAGCACTGAAGTTTACGCAGGTGATGAGACAGGCAAAATCTCTGTTTCTATACTTTCTAGCTTTATGGTAATTTCATTAATAATTTATTCTATTTTTTTTGAGTAAATGTGCAAAAGCAAATAAAATATTTCTTTTAAATTTAGGTCAATGGGATGTTTCAATCTCCATCTTGTGCTTTAATGAATTTAGACTCAAAAATTGTGCAAATGAGTTTCTCTTCTCCTTTATTGCTTGTATCTACATTAAATCGCTGTTATGTCTGCGATACAGTATTGGAGCAATATAAACAAATCGGAAATAAGCCAAGAGATGGGGAATTTGGTGCTTGTTTCTTTAAGACGCACAGTACTAACACTAAAGTTTTGGTTGAAGCGAAGAGACAGGAGAATATTTCAAATATTAAGCAAGTTTTTAGTATGAGTGGAGAAGTGAACAATGGACTCAATGATTACGATTGTCTTCCAAAAATTTATTGTGCACGTCCAAGTTCAAGATTGTGGGAAGTAACAGCAACTGGTATTGTAATGAAAACTCATCAATTCAAAGAAGCTCTAGCTATTCCACCACTACCTGTATGCAAACCATCTATAGGAAAGCCTTTGAAATTGAAGAAACAAGATCAAACATGGCCAGTGCAATCAATTAGTTATGCACAACTTTCTGTAATAAATCAAAAATATTTATTTTCATATACATCAAATGGATTATACGTTTTTGATCCAGAAAATGCTCAAGTAATACTTTGGAACGACGAATTTCCAGATATATTTATGGCACACATTCTTGGTGATAAAATTTATTTAATGACATCTTCCGGAGTCTTCCATTGTCTCACCCTTGAATCTGTTGATATATTAATTTTAAAAGTTTATGACCGAAAACTACACAAAGAGTGCTTGGAAATGTGCCAAATACTCAGACCTCAACTTATGAGCTCTGCTGTTGAAAAGTCTTGCGATGTAGATATTAAGGAAAGTGTAGATATATCAGAGACACTAGCTCCAATCATTTCTTTAATTAAGTCCAATCATAATACTCAGCCTATAAAACTTGAATCTGGCATTGTTATTGTAAGTGCTGGTAACAAGAATTTTAACAATGAACCAATTTTATTTCCCGACAAAAGACTGCAAGATAGACAAAGTTTAGAAGAATTGGAAGATTTACTTATATCAACAACTATAAATGGAAGTTATGGCTCATCTAACACACATACAAAATCTAAAGAAAAAAATGTTAATATTAAAGATCATTCTGTAAAAAATGGTCTATCCCAAAAATCAGAAAACACAGTTGAATTAACAAAATCAGATGAAGCTTTATCTTTACAAAAAACTATATGTAATGTTCAAGCTGATTTAGAATCGTTACATATATCTATAATTTCCCAAATGAAACCTGATGTAACAGAAAAACAGCTAAAAGAAATGTTAAATCTGTTTCTTGAAACTTTGAATAATATAAAAGAAAAATATGAAGTTTCAAGTGAATTACAGAATTATCTTTTCGAAGTTATTCGTTCAGCAGAACTTAATTACTGCAATAGTTTACTAGAAAACTTATCTGTTGAATTGCTTCATCAAATAGAAAATCAAGAAATATTAAAGCAGCTAGTCAAAATTTTTATAGATGTTAATGCATCGAAATACATTGAATGTTTTTGTAGTTTTCCTTGTCCAATGTTTGGCACTGGTACAAGTAAATCACTTGAACCAAAATTTCACGATATAGGAAAAATTCTTCTTGAAAAGCTTTGCGCAGTTGAATCAGATAATACATATTTAAAAATCTGTAATCAAGTACCTTATATGTGGAGAAGTTATTTGGTTCTTCAAGGATACCCGAAGCAAGATATTCCTGATAGTTTATTAAAACAGTGCCTTCAAACGAGAGACAATTTAGTGCTATCAACAATTTTATCTTTGTCAGATAAACATCAGTGGAAGCTAATAGCCCATTCTTTAGAAAATATTAAAAATGGACGTTGTATAAATTGCGGCAAACCTTATGAAAGCGATCGAATTTCTTCTAAAGAATTTTCCATTGATTGGCCTGGTGTTACACATTTCATTGTTAAAAAACAAGGACCTAAAAAAGCCATGACGTTTCTCTCTAAAGTAAGCGAAAATTTACCACAAGTTATCTTTGATAAAAGGTAAATTTAATTATCATTTTTAGCGCAAGGTTTCACAACACTAATTTCGTATAAAATTATTTCGTTGTAGTTTTATAATTAATTTAATCATTATTTATTTGCAGCATCTACCAGTCTATTATATTTTCAACAATATTAAATCACTATGGCGTTGATCATGCTATAGAATTAGATCGTTCAAATGTGGAGCATAATTCTATCTGTTCTCCTAGGGTAAGATTCAATTTCTTACATTGTAACGTTTATTTAATTTTATCATTGATTAAATAATCTTCTACATGGTGACTCATACTTGCTTTTGAAGCATCACCCCGCTCCTTCATATTTCAGTAATTACTTACCTGTTACATTATCTAAGTTTGAGAATTTAATTTTATAGTAACATATTTTTAAAATACCCAAATGCATATTAATTATTTCAAATGAAATAATTTTGTTTTCTCGAGTAAAAAATTAAATATTATTATTGATCATTATAATAGGTTCTACAAGAAGTAGTGCAAACAGTAGAAAAAGACCTAGAAGCATCAATAAATAAAGACTTATTTGGCTCTGGTCCTCATCATTGGGGAATGAGATACAACTTAGCCTCCTCAACTTGCCCATGCTGCACACTGTCGCTGCAGACGCCCGTTCTACTAGGAAACAATGGCATAGCTCTCTTTCCTTGTGGTCACGCTTATCACGTTAACTGTATGATCCAGAAGAAGATTTCAAGATGTAATCTTCATGCGCAATAACTTTAATAGTTACAAGTAATTTATTGGACTGTTGTCCATGAAATATTTCATAATCTAGTCTCGAACCGTATTGATGGATTGATTTTTTCTTAGAATGATTTTGTATAATATTTAAATATTTTTTTTTTTTTTATTGTGTGAATAATAATATAAAACATGTTAGAAAGTTATTAAAAAAGTATTAAACGTATTTTATTGATTTGTTTAATACTAACAATGTACATAATACTTAAAGAGTGACTTACTATCTTATTTGAAATTTTTTGGTACAAAATCAGGAACTTGCAGAAATTTAAAAAATGCTTTGACTGAACACATTTATATTATACAATAATTAATCAGTCTATTAAAAGAATTAGAAAGATTTCTCTATCAAACGCACTTGTATATACAAATGTAGAAGACTAGAGATTATAATTCTGAAAATTTGAGGTAGTTTTAAAATCACAGTTGACTTCTTAAATTAATCATTAGCTGTATATAAAGGCAAGTATTATAATTTTGAAAATTTGTGAACGTAGACATAAAATACGCCAAATAGTTACGAAAATTAAAATTTTATAACATATCACAAATAAAAAATCAGTCAAATATAGCTAACGGACTTTCATAAAATTAATTTAACTTTTATGTTACCACTGATTTTGTTGGACGTATTGATTTTAAAAATATAAAAATAAGAAAATATTTAAACAATTTAATCGCTATTTTTCTTATACTATAATTTTTATCGCTATGACAAATCTTATGCGTTAAATATTTATAAATTGATCTAAATCGAATACATTGTATGAACGTATTTAGTTCAATCATCTTCATTATCACATTGGTCCATATTCGTAGACCTTTGACTTACCTTAAAATATACTACTTTTTACAATTTCTCGAGAGATACGACAATATGACGTCTCACCTTCCAAGATTTTAACTGATAAATGCACATTATGTGCAACTTAAACATTTGTATTTTAAGAAGAATCCAAATTCAAATTTTCTTTTCTTCTAAATATGACATCAAAAGAAGACATCTTTTTAAGAAAGCATTCTCGATTCATTCAATTTAATTTTTTTTTCTCCTAATTGAACAAATTTTTTTTTTTTAATTAGTTTTTCTATTTTTAATTTAAGTTTAAACATTAAAAACCATTATGTGTCGCTTTAATATTAAAATATTTTTAAAGAATTCACAAAATAAAAAAAAAATTAAAAAATACCATTTTTTGTAAGCGCTTTCATATTTCATTTATATGTACACAAGGCTGAAAAACGCTTTGGATTTTTTCAGTTTAAATACAGTACAGTGTTTTTTACTCTTCAAATCTTTTAGAATGACGCTTTTAAGCTCACGTTCATAATACTGCATAAAACATTAAGAGAAAAATAAATTTTCAAACTAGTTTTTTTTTAATAAAAGTAAACAAATTTTTAAAAAATTATTTTAGTTTTCGAAATAGAGTGAAAAGTTTTCCAAATTAACTTTTAAATTATGTCACATCATTATTAGATATATAACTTTTTTGTGGAAGATTCCTTTAGCATTTTTTTACACATTAGTACTCAGTTTTTATGTTATGCAGATTTTAATATTCTGTGTATCTGCATACTATTTAACACTTTTAACAACATGTTAATATATTGTTAGTTAAAAGTATTGAAAACGATTTTTATATAGAATTATACATCTTAGTTATAAAAAATATTTCTACTGTTTAAAGTTTCACAGAAATGTTTTCTTTCTAAAGAAAATAATGGAAATAAAGCATCCGCAACTTACATTCAAAAAATTTAAAGAGTACTTGGACACTTTTTACATGTTCAATATAAAAATCGTAAAAAATTATTTTTTAGGAGACCCATAAAACGAAGAATATTTAGATAGTTTCCAACGTATTTCACATAAAACTAAATATTCGCGAAATTTTCATCGGTAGTACTAGTCAAGGCAATGGCCTAGCGAAATAATATTCATGATATCGATATTTTTAAAGTTAAAACTTATAGCCGCAATATAACATCGAAATTAGAACGTCATCGTTAGTTCACCAAAGCTGAGGACTGCGAAACAAATACGATTTCAGATCCAAGATGTGTCATGTATCCATATTTTATCGCCGGCAATGTAGTTTGAAGCAACTAAAAATACGTATTCGAGAAAACATTTAAATAATACTTTCAATCACATATACAAAGACATGCAACTTGTATAATCATGTTTACAATGTATCACATTAAAATGAATAATTTTACATGTACTGACAGTGAGATATTTAGTAAAAAGTCATAATGTACAAATTAAAATTTTGGAAATGCATTAGATCATAATTTAAGCAGGTTAAATTATGAATTACTGTTAATGTTACGAGACCTTCGCACGGTAATACAATATCTTCAATGAATATTTGAAATGCAATTGTTTTAATTACAGTAAGTTAAGAGAACTAATCGGCTGCTTTTATTTAAATCATTAAAATTTCTTTTAATCAGATTTATTTAATAGATGATTAAACAATTTAAATATGTTTTCACGCGTGTGAAATTTCTGAACATATGAAATCAAAAGTTAAAATTTAATCGAACCCCTGATATACTTTTCGGCATATAATGATCGTACAATTTGAACTAAAAAACGTCGCCGATTCGATAAATCGACGATGTCGACATTTTCTACTTTACAATTGTAAAATACAGTAAAAAAATCCTAATTTAATTGGATAACAAGGCAGTGTGAATTAACAGTTTTCCGTTATGTTTGCGACCAAGCACAAAGTGTATAGTGACTAGAAGAAAGGCCGTTGATGTCGATCGACATTCAGATTATAAGAAAATAAAGAGACAGCATAGGTAAGCAACTACTGTAGGTTTAAAGTAACATAATGTTTGCGTTGATCGATCGCAATGTAGAAAACAGGCTATATAAACGCTGCATTATAAAAAATAAAAAATAAAAACATTACAATCTTGCATTCAAAGGCTCAATCACACACAGATTCACTTTTATACAACACATGTCTTTTTTATAAATTATATAAACTTCATTCACTTGAAGAAAACCAATTGATGACTCGTATTAAAATTTATCTATAATTCACTTCTCATTTTTTAAAGTATTCACATAAATTTAACATACTGTAAAATTCATAAATTTTATTGTGTATTTCAGTTATTGAAATTCTAGCCTCCCTATTAGATGGTACCTAATAATAAAAAAAAATAAAGTGCAAATAGTACCATTTCACAGATTTCAATTGCTTCCATAGTTACTGAATAACATAGGTGATAGGTAATTAATTTATGTATTCAAATAATATGCACTATATATTATATGCGCTTTTTCTATGACACTGAAATTTTAAATAATTTTTTTTATAATTTTACAGTATATTAGTATGTTAATGTTAAAATATTTACCAAATATACCAAAAGGGAAAATATGTCCTAAAAGTTCTTTTGAAATCTCTATCAGAAGAATAAATTTTTTTTTTTAATGTAGAATTAGAGAAAATATGAAAAATACTGTACACAATTTTAAAATAAAACTTATTTTTTGCTAGTAATTGACAATGTAACTTTATTAAGTAGAAAATTTATTTCGATTCTACGGTTATTATTACTAGCAATGCATCATTTTTTAACACAAATGATGAAAAAATATGCAGAGGTAAAAGTACTGAAATAAATTTTCCATATCTTACGTTTACTTTTCTGATCACAAAGATGACATACTTTTAAGGTTGTTCAATTATACAAATAAGTGTACCATCACTGCAAAAAATTTTGCATTTCCTCAACAAACTTCATACTTGTATTACAGAATTTCCATACAATTATTTCAAAGTTGTCAAGAAGATTAAAAGTAATTTAAAATCTTGCTATGCAATCCATAGCATATACGTATATACAGGATCAAATATTAAGTATAATATTACAACGCTTTGCACATTTGTGATTTATTATAGTTTTATCAATTGAATAAAACTTAAAAAACGACTAATAATACACTGTATTAGTTTTATAACTGTACACACCTACACTGCTGCAAGGTAATTTAATCCACAGTTTCAAATCAATAAAAACATTGTCTTTACAAACTGCGGATACTATTACAAGATTTAGTTGTGGATTATTGAAGTATTTCTAGGAACTCGTTAAGCAGTTCTATGTATTTCTTTTGTTCAGTATTTCAAGTAAGGATATAGGAAACAACTAAAAGTTTGAAGCAGCAGGCACTTTAAATTATATGCAATCAAAATTAAAAATGTTTGTTTTTAAAAATTTATAAATTTAGTTTCAGAATGAAATTATAAAAAAAATATGAGATTCAAAAAACGACTTTTAAACATTCATCTCATATTCTTCACTACTTACTACGCAAAGAAAATGCCATCGAATTGCAAATTTCTGCTTAACAGTTTTCTGATAAAATCTGATAAAATAAAAAATTCATACAAAAGAAAATTCTCGCATTTCCAGTTCGATGGCACAGCAGTCGCACTCTATATATAAATATATAATATATGCATATACTTATTGGTACAAGGAGTCTATAAAATAAACACTCGCATACTCACCCACTGCCGTTGCAGAGACATTCTAAGTTAAGTGAATAGGCGAAGGTCATTTATTAAATCATATCCAGATTATTTTTATTTTTATTATCTCATTGTATTTATCTGTCTTATTTTATCTCGAAAAAACTCTACTGGATTCATGTTAACTTGAGGGTGTGCAAACACCAATGCAATCAAATAATTATATCTCTCATTCGTTTCATTGTCTTTTATCCATTCTTTTCCATCCCCGTCTGTCAATTGATATACTGAATAAATAATCATGCATTATTTTTTTTCTTCCTTTGGTTGTTGTACAATACTCATTTCCTCAAATTAATTGGAGTACAAGCCAAAAGTCACTTATGCTGAGAGCTCTTCTCTTTATCCCTTGTCAAGTTTACTTCATTTGAAATTCTCACGAGTCTTTGTTGTTATTCTCGCTGTTGTTGCTGCTGCTGCTGCTCCTGCCGACGTTGCTGCTGCTGCTGCTGTTGTTTCTGCTTCTGCTACTACTGCTGCTGCTATTGTTGGCTGCTCGCTGAATGAGAGAGTTCAGTGTCGGGAGCGGTGCGTTGAGTCGGCCCTCTCGTCGCGGCGTTCCCTCTCGCGTTCTCGCTCGCGCTCCGGCTCCCGCTCACGCTCGGCTGGTCTTCGGGTCGTTCCTTCCCGTTCTCTCTCGCGTTCACGTTCTCTGTAGCGCTCGTCATAATACCTACACAGTACACAGTGCATATTCACAATTATCTTTACAAATTAATAACAGCTACTTTGGTAGGGCAGACACGTGGGCGTCAGAGACGCACTTGTCGTTTCTCGGGGCCGCTGCCGCTCTCTGGCTCTCATTTACCTTTCCCTCTTACTTTACAAATACGTGACAAGTATATGTGAGTGCGTGGATGAGCTAGGACAATAATTTTGACAATGTCTCGTTTTGCCGGATGGTTTAAGGTAGTAGTCGTGCTATAGTAAGATCCATCGTTTGATTTATATCCACATTTGCTCAAATCTAACTACACAAGTGATATGTATGCAAAAAGAAGGTAACTAGCAACTTATAGATATTTTATTTTTTATTCAATTTTGATTTTTAAAAGTTTATTTTGCTTCTTATCATTTATTTACAACTTCACGTAGAGATTGAAAATGAATTATTTATGTTATCTCACAGAAAACTTATATAAACAATTACTTTTTCTTCGTATGTATTAATTATTTCGTAATCTTCGTCAAATAAATTTTTTAGTAAATGTTGAGAAAACGAGCTTTTAAAAATAAAAATTAAATGAAAAATAAAAGATTGGTGTGTCGTGAAAGTGACCTTCCTTACAATGAACTAAGAGTTTTATATCCGATTTTCTACTCTCATTTCTTGTTAAATAGTACATTTCGACACTGGTGCGGAAGGTGACGATTTACTTCGTGTGACGTTTTTCGCACGAGCGATGCGAGTGCGAAAAGTCACACGAAGTAAATAATCAACTTCCGCACTCGTTTCGAACGGTATTTTATACCACGAGAGCCGAAAAATCATACCAAAGTTGTGATTTTAAGGTTAGAGTGGTATAAAATATTTTTTTTGTGTTGCAAAAAATAGAATTGTTTTACATACATTATCTCGTGCGTTGTTAGATTTTAGCAAACTAAAATAGAAATTAAATGGTGAACCTCCTCCTTGTATCATGGTTACTATCTTAATAATAATAATAGTGGGAGTACAGTTTCGATTTTGCAAAGTAAGCTAAGAATTGAGAGTAAAAGATGGCAATAAATATGTAATGTGCCTTATTTGAGTTAATTAAATAATTCAAGTATAGAATGTACCTGGTCTCGTGATTTTTTCCTTAAACTTTTCAAATCTACTTATTAAAAATTAATATCCCCTTTAAGATACTTAATTTACACAAATATTATTAATACATTCAGGATTTATATGAATAATCAATGAAAAATTATATTATTAGAATTATTCTTTTAAATTAAATTCACTTTGAATGTATTAAACTAAAATTTTACAAATAGCTGAAAGTGGTGAAGTATTTTTATATTCAATCAATATTACATTGATTGAATATAAAAACTTTTTCAACCATTAAATGCTTAAGTCATAGTGAATCGTTATAATATTAAAGACTATTTAAAATACACATTCTTTTTGACATAAACGCACATGTCAGAGACCAAGTACATATAACAAGTACAATTGAAGAGAAATTGAGTTTTTATAATTATTATTTCTCCCAAGACGTTTTCTATTAATACAGCTTAAAGTCAAAAAATCTTTGTTACAAAATATAGTCATCATTTTTATAAGAGATTTATTGGAAAAAAATAGAAAGTTTCTTTATTTTTTGACCAAAACATTTAAAATTTATTTAAGATGGCTCCAATGTAAAAAATTTATTGTCGTTTTTTTCAGAGATCTTGGTTGATATTATGTTGTTTTATTTTATAAATAAAATTTATTGAATTAAAAATAAATATTTGAAAGAACCATATTAATGTATAAACATTAAAATTAATAATGCAAGATGAAGGCATATTAAATTTTTACAATATTAAACAAAATATCTTAAATATGAGTTATTGATTTGATACAAAATTAGGTTCTTACAAATACAAAATACATATATTTCACCTAATTGCACAAAAAGTTTTAATTTAACAAGTTCGCGCCGGCTAATGAATGATATTAAAATCGCATTCATTTTTCAAAGTATAAAAAGGTCGAAAATATTTGTAGTTATAATTATTTCTAATGATAATGATTGTTATTATCGTGGTTAATGTCAAATGTATTATTGAAAGAAACTTCATAAATTTTTTGTTTTGTAACATTAATATAGAAAATTTGAGAATCAAGGAGCGCCAAAGTGCTCCGAAGGCAAGTATAAAATCATATATAGGCTATGCCGAATTGAAACTGTTAAATGTTGGGAAATCCTTAATATGATTTCTCTTATATATGATATTTTAAACTTTTATGGCTTTAGAAAACCTGACAAGTCACCAAACAAATGTGGCACTTTCATGATATCAATCTAGAATTATTATCAAATATTTTCTCTGTATTTGTATTGAGTAATTCAATTTAGTAACATTTTGAATTTTCTCCATTTTCACAAATGAAGACTATGATTATAAATAAATCAACTTTGATTGAATTTTATATGAAATTCGATAAAATCATTTAAATCATAATATTACAATACCATCTAATATAATTTTATATTAAATCATATATCTATATAATTGTAATTCTATAGTTTTTTAAAATGGTTCTGTATGTGTATTTACTATTATGCTTACATTTTGAATGATCTGTATACTCAAAATGCAGTGCATTTTTAATAGTGAATTGTAAAATAAAAAAAATTTTTTTTTTTGTTCATTAAAAATTAACAGTTTTACTTACTATATATATGATTTTTTTTTTAATTTAATTACTTATAAGATTTTTTTTTATCTGAAATAATATAAATGCACAAGAACATTTGAAGTATACATTCAATTTTACTCCATTTAATATCTGGAAGCCATCTTAAGCACGATGTATCCTGGGAGATTTAAAAAGTGGTTTAAGATACAAAAAAAAATTTACAGGGCTTATTTTTAATATTTAAGCACAACTTACATGAGACATAACAAATGGAATACTTATGTAGCTAATAAAAAAATCGAGAATGCTTTCAAAAATTATCCAATACTTTCCGAAATTCCGCACATTATACATAGAATTCTTAATATCACGATGATGATTATCTTAATTGATTAAATAAATTTATAACAAAGAAATTGTATCGTTCTAATGAAGTTATAAAAAAATTATAGATAATCATCCGAAAGAAATGGCGTCACACTTTAGAACTTGACAAAGTTCTATTCTTGCATCGACGGGTTCGAACTTGAAGAGTGTCAACGTACAATTTCGAGCTAACACAGTAAGTCAGTGAGTAGCTCTCGCGGTTTCAACACTCTGCAAGCTGACATTGGCGCGCGCGCACGTGTGTGTGTGTGTGTGTGTGTGTGTGTGTGTGTGTGTGTGTGTGTGTGTGTGTGTGTGTGTGTGTGTGTGTGTGTGTGTGTGTGTGTGTGTGTGTGTGTGTGTGTGTGTGTGTGTGTGTGTGTGTGTGTGTGTGTGTCTGTGTGTGTGTGTGTGTGTGTGTGTGTGTGTGTGTGTGTGTGAGCACTCGTTACTACAATGGTTCAAACTCCTCCGACGAGCTTACGTTTTTGTTTCGTTATACATTTTTATATAAAATAAGCAGAACGCAATTGTTCTTAGGGCCTTCACACAGCTCTGAGGAACAGATATAAAGTACAAGAATAACATGGGTTAGTATATCTATATATACGAGGAACAGCGAGATACACAAGAAACAAGAGTCTTGTTCCTTGCTGTTCTTCGTATATATAGATATATAACCCATGTTATTCTTGTACTTTATATCTGTTCCTCAGAGCTGTGTGAAGGCCCTTATAATTACGAATTCGTTTAACTACATACATGCATTCACTTTTAGTGTAAAAAAGTATGTTTACCTAGATGTCTTGGAAGATGAGACTGGTGCCGCCTCTGGCGGCTCTTCCTTTACTCTTGGCCTGGTGGACTGACGTGTTGTACTAATAAAAAATTGATATTTTGTTATGATTACATATTAATTTACCAGGCTAAAATGCTTCTGGTATATAAAATTTACAATTTAATTGATTTCGCAGTTTTACTATAATACATTATCACAAAATTTATATAATTTTTTAGGGAAAAAATCTCATAATCTAAACTAATGTTTCGTTGAGTACAATATCGGGATTTACAAAGGTTGTACAACTAAAGTTCGTTAGAAACCTATAAGGTTACAACTATAACGCTTGATAGTTTTCCTAAGTTACTTTACAATGGACATATTGGCAATGAAATAAAATGTTACCCTTCCAGTCATAAAATTGATAAATTATATTAAAAGCTTTTGCATCTAAATATAAAAGATGTTGATTTAATTAGAAAAATCTTTTCATAAATAAAAGATTGATAATAATCATTTATGATTTCAATTTGCTTAATTTAGTATATATTTTAAGAAAATGACATATCAAAATCTATTAAAAGAAAACTAGAAAAACTGAATGTGTATTGTACATATGAAAAAATATGTATAATTTAATCTTTTAAGAAGTATTGGTAAAATTAGCAAATTGAATAAAAATTTAATTCTATTAAGTAGATGAAACAAGGTGATTGAAAGGGTGAACTAAAATTGACGTAAAAGGTTTTCAAATATTCCTTTGACAAAATGATTTGAAAATGATTTTTTTTCCATTAATATTTCATTTCATCATTCAAAAAATTAATTTTACGATGAAGCTATAAAAGAATTATAAAAAATATATACATTGCTTAAATCTATGGAATATCACAGTTTTACATCAATTTGATAACCTAATTTTTTCTTGAGAAGCTAATCATATGCAATGATGATTGCAAAGAATTCAACAAGCACGTATACATGTACTGTTTGAGTAAGTTTTCGAATGTATTTTCATACCATACAGCAACTCACGTACCCATTATCCGGAAGAAGTTAATATAAAATTTTAACACGAATTGGGCAGTTTTCATTAAGTATAAAAAGTAGAAAAGCAGTCTAGAGCCCCTGGGACTTTTATCGTCGTCAGCGCATCAAAGTCTTAAGCTTTAACATGCAATTGTTGGAGTTTGACACTATAAAAGAAACAAAAAAGATACTGGGAAAAGGGGAAGAACAAGTCTTAGTGGAATATCACATCCGATACATAAGGCATACACAAATCGTAATAATTACGCGATTTTGAACGTACACATATTTATCTCTAGTGATTAAAGATAGGCTACGTTACTGATACCATTCAAATTTAGCATATGGGCAGAAAATATTCCACCAAATAACGTTGCCCATCCCTGAATGAGACAGTCTCACTGGTGAGTCTTCACATGGCTCGTCTTACCTCTCTTCTCGGCTCCTTTCCCTGTACTCGCGGTCCCGCTCTCTGTCACGTTCCCTGCTTCTGGAGCGCTCCCGGGCGTAGGGCTCGGTGTAGTAGCGCTCGCGCTCGCGCTCACGATCGCGATCACGATCGCGGTCTCGTTCTCTGTCGCGGTCACGATCTCGTTCGCGACTCCTCTCACGGTACTCGCGGTCCCGGCTCCTCGACCGCTCGCGCCGTCTTCTGTGGCTGCGATCTCTATCACGTGACCGAGATCGTTCTGGAAATAGGAATGAAATGATTAGTCTCAGATGAATAAAAATTTTCGAGGACTCCACTGAAAGTTCATTGTTTTTTTTAATGGGAGGGGGGGAGGGGGGCTACCGTTCTGATTTAAAGTATCTATATCTCTACGGTTTTATAGAAACTGAAAAATCAAGTGAAATATTTTTTTTAACATAATATATTAATTTAAAGAAAATAATCATTTTAGTCAGTCAGATCTGCTGTTTATGATAATGCAAAAAACTTTCGCGTAGATATCCTCTTACCGAAACGAATTCCCAATGGTATAACAAAATAATTTAAAAAATTTTGTTTGCAGATATAAACGATTAAAATCAGTACGGCGAAATATACAGTAATGACGTGAAAATGAAATATTTTACCTCTACGCGCAGATCCGTAGCTCTTTGTTTCAACGCCTCTCAGCGTGTCCTGAAGAGAACTGATTAGTATTTTGCAGCGATCATCGGCCGCGACTTTCGACTGCTTTATTAGCGATATCGCTGTCACCAGTGTCTCAATGGCACTCGCGTATTCACCAGCGGCGGCATCGGAGACGGCGCGAGCGATGGCTGACGAGGAGACTGTTCTGTTGCGTCCCATGATTTCTTCGATTTCTTGCTCGGAGAGAGGTGGAGGTCCCTCTGCACGATGATCTGGCCCTGGTCCTCCATATGGTGGCTATAAGGTTGTTATTTTGTTAGAACATTTTATGCAATAAAAATAGCCTCACAAATCTAAACGGATTCAATTTTTTTATTTCATTGGTATAGTCTAAAAGTTTTAATCATCTAAAAAAATGAGTTTTTTTTATAATTTTTTTATAATGCCTTTAAATGGTTTAATTGGATTTAAATTTTCCTGGAAATTGGTTACAATACTAATATTTATAAAAGATTTTCACGTAAAAGATGTGATTACAGAAAAAACGTTTGGAAATGCAGACAATGAGAAAGAAATGATTTTTGTAATAGTATGCGGAAAATTCGTATTTCTCGCATACTATTGCAAAAAATATGCATTATTCGCACTTTTTATAGAATATACTATTTCTTTATGTCTGTTTGATGCATGACTATTAAAGTCTCTAGAATTTGCATTAAACTATGGGCTAGTCCAGATTTCCTTGTTTTCTGTTCTTTCTGTTTAACTTTTAATTTTCACTCATGTAATAAAGTACTAACTATTATAACATACCTACAAATTTCAAAATCATTATAATAAAAATTTAAGCATACAGCCCAATATGCTGTCTCAAAATAAGAAGTTGCATAAGCTAACGTGTTTAGTCAACCAGATCTTCAAGCAATTAAAGTTGCATCTTACCTGTGCCGCCGGCGGTCCATAATGGGGCGGAGCGTGAGGCGGTCCATGAGGCGGCCCGTGAGGTTGTCCGTGGGGCGGTCCGTGAGGTGGTCCGTGAGGCCCGTGTGGCGGACCGTGCGGTGGGCCTGGTGGCCCGGGCGGTGGACCGCCTGGATGCTGTCCCGGATGTTGGTGCGGGGGACCTTGTGGAAAGAATGCAGGATTCACGTGAGGTGCTGGCCCGCCAGGAGGTCCCTGAGGCGGTCCTTGCGGAGGACCTCCGTGACCCGGCGGCGGTCCTCCCGGGCCTGGTAACATTCCTAATGTTTTGCGAACGTTCCGGTTACAGTTGCACACATGGCTCAATCACAGATATACCACGATACGTACACGAGAGACATGGACTACTTCAGGTATTTACTTTGCTTTTTTATTCTCATACTGTTTTTTTTATTTACTGTAACATTGATGGAAATCACTATGCCAAAAGCAGCACGTCATGCCAACGAAAAGTGTCTAAACGAACGAAAGAGTTGCTTGACTACGTTACGAAAATATTTAAACAAATATCTGAATATATATATGGGTCGTTCTTGTACTTTTCGGTCATAACCGGTCGCACGGGGTCAACCGTTTTCCTCGCTGATTTTTCCTGTGAAAGTAAATATAAAAAAAGTGAGAAAGCCTCAACATTAGCTCCCCATATCCAATATTGAGACAGCTACACTGTGCTGAATTTCGAAAAATTGTCAAAAAATGGCTATTTTCGAAAAATTCTGTGCGGCTCGTTTTTTGATCGATTTGAATGATTGAAGAAGGAATTTCTTTGTTATTTTGTCAAATTTTAGAAAAAAAATTTGTGGAATAAAAATAACGCAATGAAATTTTTACACAAAGGAAAACGTGAATCTAAATATTTTGATTTTTAAGGTTATCTTTCAACTTTCGTAGTTCCTCGAGTTTTATAGATATTGAGATCGGGTAGGGCCTATTTTCTTCGTCTTAAAAATACGTTTCATTTTCACTCGGCCAACGATTGATTTGATCTCGAACTCGAAGCAAACATACAGCTCTTTCAAAATGGTCGATTTTCGAAAATCGCAATGTTGGCATCCCTGTAACTTTTTTCTATCAAAACCGATTGGGCTCGTATTGGGTGGAAAAAAAAAGTTTTAACTTTCTCGAAAACAACCCAATTGGTTTCGTTCGGTTTTTTTGGATATTTGCAAAAGTTAAGAATTTTTCAAAATAGGTGTTTTTCGTATACGTATCCATTAAGGGCGTGTTACACCTAGTGGCTTCTGAGGCCAAAATCAGCTGAATCGATGGCTTTTCATGGGTCTAATTTACTTGAAATTCATGTATTTATTGCCCGAAGATTTGAAAATATTAAAAATATTTTATTAAATAATTTGAAAAAGAGTGTACGCTAGCGCGCTGAGCGTACATAACCCTCGAAACATATCAAGTCTGCGAAAGCGATATTTTTAAGACGCTCTATTTTAATAATGAAACGATGAATCTACTTTATTCTTGCGCGAAAACATTCCTTATTATATATTCTATGTGTACATAAAATTCCAAGTCTGACTTGAATCTCGTTACTTAGATATTGTTGTAAACAGATACATAACGCGACAGTTACGATATATATGGATATATCTCCCATGTAATCCGTGTAACTTTACACAGCAATTACTCAGAAGCCAAACGATAAAATGCTCTGAAATTTGGATATGACATTCGTTATGTCTTTATTGACCTACGTGTGTAATTCCAAGTGTTGAATCAACTCTGATCTCCAGGGAACCACCTTAAGGTGGTTCGATAGCTCACCGCTCGCGGGGTGTGGGGAGGGGGTCCCCTTTTTAAAAGAATCGCGTCATCAGTGTTTTATGTTTTACCAAGGTACTTCCATAAGAGCCCGTGTATAAGAGTTGAACTTTGAAGTTGAATAATTTCATAATCGAGTTGACAAACGATCTGAAATTTCACACACTAATAGAAAATCAATCGAAGAACAACAATATTTAGTTTTTGGAATGACGTAACCTTTTTCATTTCGGTATCGAACCTCCTTAAAGGGGGTCTTACACATAGTGGCTTCTAAGGCCTTTTTAAAAAAAAGTATTCAATGAATTTTCATAGGACAAGTTCTAAATTACTTAAAATTCATGCAGTAATGGCCCGAAGAGTTGGAAATATTAAAATTATTTGATTAATTATTTTTTAAAATTGAAAAACCACTTTTAATTGCTTAATTTTAAGAGCTTTTGTAATTTTCTTTGTCGTTTTTAGCATTTTCAAATTATTTAATAAAATATTTTTAATATTTTCAAATCTTCGGGCAATAAATACATGAATTTCAAGTAAATTAGACCCATGAAAAGCCATCGATTCAGCTGATTTTGGCCTCAGAAGCCACTAGGTGTAACACGCCCTTAATGGATACGTATACGAAAAACACCTATTTTGAAAAATTCTTAACTTTTGCAAATATCCAAAAAAACCGAACGAAACCAATTGGGTTGTTTTCGAGAAAGTTAAAACTTTTTTTTTCCACCCAATACGAGCCCAATCGGTTTTGATAGAAAAAAGTTACAGGGATGCCAACATTGCGATTTTCGAAAATCGACCATTTTGAAAGAGCTGTATGTTTGCTTCGAGTTCGAGATCAAATCAATCGTTGGCCGAGTGAAAATGAAACGTATTTTTAAGACGAAGAAAATAGGCCCTACCCGATCTCAATATCTATAAAACTCGAGGAACTACGAAAGTTGAAAGATAACCTTAAAAATGAAAATATTTAGATTCACGTTTTCCTTTGTGTAAAAATTTCATTGCGTTATTTTTATTCCACAAATTTTTTTTCTAAAATTTGACAAAATAACAAAGAAATTCCTTCTTCAATCATTCAAATCGATCAAAAAACGAGCCGCACAGAATTTTTCGAAAATAGCCATTTTTTGACAATTTTTCGAAATTCAGCACAGTGTAGCTGTCTCAATATTGGATATGGGGAGCTAATGTTGAGGCTTTCTCACTTTTTTTATATTTACTTTCACAGGAAAAATCAGCGAGGAAAACGGTTGACCCCGTGCGACCGGTTATGACCGAAAAGTACAAGAACGACCCATATATATATATAAAAAAACAAATAAATGGAGCATATCTAGTCAAGCACTTGAATGTTGACATTGTAGTATGTTTTTTAATGGCATATTAGCTTCAATGTAGAACTGATAAAGATTGATAATCTATTAACATTTCTACATATGCAAAGAAGTGTCCATTACTTTGTAATAATCAATCTTGGTAAACAAACAAAAATGCTTTATGTTACTAAGTAAATAAGAGTACCAGTTGTTTAAGTTTAGAAAGTATTTTTCAACTTTTAATTAAAAAACGTTGGATTTCATCATTGTAAAACATTTGTTATTTATAATAAATTTAAAAAAAAAAGTGCACTATTATGAGCAAAGTTCATTGCCTACTTTATATTTGTTTATTACTTTTTTCTTGATTACAATATAAAAAATGTGGTATATTTTATGAAGATTTAATTTCTTAATAATATTCTTATAAAGTAAAACCAGTTGAGTATGATGTAAGCAATTAAATTATTATTTAGTAACAAAAAATACTTTTTACAATTAACCAAGAATGACTACTGTCAAAAATGTTGTCTGTTTGTGTAACTTGGAATGCAATCACTAGCAACGACTTGACAATACAAAAGGAACAAAAAATACCACATTTAGCCAAAGGAACGCAAGCTTAGTTTCCCTCTTTATCATGCAAAGATCGTGCTGTCTTACATTTCGTAATTCGTGTAAAACGAACAAAAAGTTAAAAAAAGTTCCCCCGTATTTATGCGTTATGAAGCGCTCGGCGTCGGCAACCGTGGCATCACCGAGGTTAGACTCGATGGCGGGCCTTAACCACTGGCTGCCGACGCCGATAGAAGGAAAGAACACCTGCCTGCGCTCCCAGCGGCCCCGTGATGCATTCCTACGTAATTATGCGTATATCGAGTAATCCGTGATTACCGCAAACTGTGACCGGAAAGCAGCTACTACGATTTTTGGCTTTTTACGACACCTAACGCTAATAAATAAGATACTGTACGCTCTAATGTGTGTGTAAATGTATGTGTACATAATATGCAAGCACTACCACGCTGGACGATGTATGAGATAAAAAAATTAATAAGGATGGGATTGAGAGGGGGTGAGTGGGAGATCATCAGGATTGGTTACGAGTTTCCATTGCGTGCTCAGACTGCGATAACACGAGATAGTGTTGTATAGAGCACCGATGCTAGTCGTTCGTAGGTACAGTACCTGGTGGGCGATTCCATTCTGGACGCGGTGGAGCTCCTCGGGGATCACTTCCTGGTGGTCCGCCTGGGTGACCAGGAGGTCCGCGTGGTATGCCCTGGCCGGGTGGTCCGGGTGGTCCATGAGGTCCATACTGTTGAAAAAAAGAAGAGTTAGTATGTTGTTTGATAAAGAATAATCTGTTTTTTTTTAATCGACAATTTTGTTACGAAATCAATGTTATTTGATTTCAAATAATAACATATCACTGACCATGCCTGGTGGTCTGCCTTGACCAGGGCCAGGTCCAGGTGGTCCTTGCTGTTGAGGTGGAGGTCCACCAGGGCCTGATGGTCCTCGTGGGGGACCAGGTGGCCCATTTGGCCTAGGACCATTCCAAGGACCTTGCTGGCCATAACCTGGGGGTGGAGGTCCTTGGTTTGGATGTCCTTGCATAGGATGATGGGAACCTGGTCCTGGACCCATTGGGGATCCGTGCATGCGCGGTGGTCCTTGCTGCGGCGGACCTCCCGGTCCTGGTCCCATACCTGGAGGTCCTCCACCTGGTGGGAGTCGCTGGCCAGGTCGCATCTGTCCTTGAGGAGGACCCATCATCATTCTGGGGCCATGATTCTGTTGCGAATGTTGGGGATGCTGAGAATGTGGAGGATGTTGATGCGGTGGCATTGACTGTTGATGCTGATGTGAATTATGTGGACGTTGACTCTGGTTTTGTTGTGGAGAAGGTGTGGGTCGGGATTTGCATTGTGACTCAAACTGAAAGAATAAATTTAAATATAAATATCTTGAGAATATTTCAATCTTAAAAGTATAAAGTTAAAAGTATTTTTATCTACCTGATTTAAGGCCTGTTTACTGGGGTATGTTACAACAGGATTCTGTCCATGTAGCTCTTTCTTGGGCAATCTTTCCATACATAATCTAACACTTTGTTCCGATCCTAAGGAAATAACACAAAAACCCTTTGATCTGCCATTGGCACGATTCTCAAAGAACTTGACTTCAATGAAATCTGGAACTCCAATACCTCCAACTGAATCAGAAATATCTTGATCACTTGTCCACTAAAATTTAAACAAAATTTTATGAATAAGCTATTTTTACTGAAAATTAGTAGATTAAATTGTACAAGTTGTAAGTAAATATTTACCCAAGTTAAGTTTCCAACATAAAGTTGATGTCTTCTGCCAACCTGATTTGGTTGAATATTATTTCCAAGTTGATGGTAAGGGGCATTACCATTAGTTTCTTCATTAGAGGTTTCCCTATCTCGGTCACCTCTTTCACTACTCTCTGACGTCCCGCGCTCATTGTTGCCAGGAGCTGCAGCGATAACATCATCGTACAGATCTACTCCATCTCCAGCAAATTCACCCTGTACCTAAAGAGACATAATAATCTTATTAAAATCCAAAAGCTCCTAAACTCACTGCAAACAGTTCAATAATAAAAGTCATCCCTACAAATTAAACCCACATCCAAACCTATTACCAACATTTTATAGTCAGACCATTAAACAATTCTCAACCCCTTTGATTCAACAAATTGAACAGTCTTTCGCGCTAAACTATCTGCTCGAAAAATCATTGTTTTAACGAAAAACTTCAAGCTATAGAACAGTTCAAGGCAACGCTCCGTTTTTCGAGGCCGCGCAGTCCCCCTCGGCGACACCGAGTCTGAAAATCGATCGGCCCCGGGGCTAATTAATTTAGTGCACACATTACTTGCGAAGCTTCTCTAATACACCATCATTGCATACATAGATACCATATTAGCAGATCACTGCTCGTAAAGAGACTACCGTCGTCGCCGCGCGCGCATCGGCGGCAGCGACAGTTGTCTTTCCCCCGCAAACTCCTCTTTTTTTTCTCTCTCTCACTCTCTCCCTCTCCCACGAATGCTTCTAGCAAAATCGAAGCACGCGGGCACTCGATTGAACACAACACGCGCGTGATTAAAGGGATGCACGAGAAAAAATGAGTCAATCTCTCCTCGATTGAGTAAGAATTCAGTTTAGCCGAGACCAAAGTCCCAAAGTGGCCAAGCGAATAGTACACTACTCGGCTGATCGGCGGCGTCGGCGCCGCCTCGGCCACCATGACGCCGCGCGGGCGAGCGCGTGCCGCGCCGACAGGCATTTATTTCTCACCCCCTCCCGTTGCTCCGTCAAACACCGGCTGCCACCCACCTTCCCTTTATCGTTACTTCTTCAAGCTCCTCTCGTTATCGAGACTATAAATTACGATATGAAGACTCACCTGGGCGAAATCTTGCTCGAGATCGTCAGCGTAGAGATCAATGTCACCGTCCGCCATTTTACACCCACCGACGCTGCGGCCGCGCGCGGACGACTGTGGGCTGGCTCTTCAACTACTCTGCTCCTGCTGCCTGCGGATATGTACTGCGCAGCGCGCGTGCGCGCTTCCAGCTACTTCTGTCTCTCTCTCTCTCTCTGTCTCTTCACTTGGCTCCTCGAGTGGTGCTGGACCCGCGTTGTTGTCGGCTAAGTCTGCTCATCCCCGGCGACGATGCTGCGTGTGTCCGGGGAACGTAACGAAGTGGTGCGGTGCGTGCGCGGCACGAGGCCAAAATATAAACGCCCGGCGTGCGTATTCCTGCTCTCTCTCTACTATGGGAGAAGAGGCGAACCAACGTGCTACGCCTGCGAGCGACGTCGCTCGTCTAGCGAGTACCGAACTAGCGAGTCGCGAAAAGAACTGCACGTTTGTAGTCTCGTATGTAGGACGTGCTGTAGGCCTGTACTTAGTCGAATGCACCCTCCTTTGGCTGCACTCATGCGTATCTCGTCATCTCGTCATCTTATGTAGCGTCATCTTTCGCCTTATACAAGCTTCTCGCGTATAACTACTTTACTGTTCATCACAGACATGCGATGTTTTTCCACGCCTCAGTCGTCCGTATTTTCCCGATTACCATTCGAATCTCCACTTTTTTAATCCAAAGTAGCGTTGGCGAATTCTCGCCGAAGATAATCGAGACTCGAGATAATTTCCTCTCTGCGATCCCGGTGGCGGCCTCTACAGGCCGGTGGGGTCACGTGGGCCCGGGAATTGGAGTAGCGGAGCACCGCCGCCGCCAATCGTGGCGCCGTGCGGGGTTTCCACTCCGTTCCTCGTATTTCGCCTAACCTTCGTCCCTTCAATCGATTAGGTAGGTATGCCTAATCGCCGCATGCATTATCATCTTCGTACGCACCTCCCACTTCACCATCATCTCCTCAATCATACCGCAACCACTGAAGGTCATGCACGCAGGGACAGGAGTGGGCTGAAAAATGGTCGTCGACCCCGGCGTCTGCTACACGATCTACCGGTGTGTTCGGCAACGCACGCAAAATTCGTGGATGCGCCGAGTGGGGAGATCCATCTCTTGCTATCTCACACATCCGTCGTGTAAACAATCGCCGGCGAGCGAGGCGCGCGACTAGGCCAGCGCACGGCGAACATCAGCATCATCATCGTCGTCGTTACATACTTGCATATATATATGTATACACCGGTGTTCCCGCACACACTCTTCTGTTTCGCCTCCGCGCAGATAATAAACTGCTGGCCGCGCGCGCGCGTGTCTCCCTGACTCGAGAGAGCGTCAGCCGCCTGCCCGATAAGCCGTTATAAGTAGTAGTCTATTCGGCGTGTATAGTTTCGACAACATACACGATGAGGAAAGCTGGCCACGTTGCGATGCTGCGGCTGCTGGTGCTAGCCTCGGTATTCTTGTGCGGTACTAGGGTTCACGGCCTCGATGAGGAACAGTGCTACTCGTACGCCGGCGGCACCGTATATCCCCATGGCTCGAAACATGAGGGACACCAGCTGCACACGACCAAGGCCGTCAGTGAGTATTTTCGTAGTATTGCTCACTCACGCACGCGATATGATACCGTATGGGATTTTTTTTTCGATTTAGAGGGTGGCTGAAGTTTTTGAGGAGGGGGCAAAGAGTTGACCTTTTTTGGAGCTGTTTGTGTTTTATGTTATTTCGGAGCTTTTTTGTTTTCGTTGGGCATTTAAATGAGGTTCTGGTGTAGAATTGCGGTTGGCGCTCGCGGTTTCCAACTTTCGCTTAGACTGCAGATTTTGTTTTCGTTAAGTAATAATAATTTTTGTATAGTTCATTTATAAATACCTATATGAAACTTAAGTTATTTTTGATAGTTACACTTTACACGTTATAGCTGTATATTAACGCCTATTTTTTCAAATATCTAAGCAAATAATCTTTTTACCTATTTACTTTTTTAATCAATACTTTCACTGGTAACTAACTAATATTTAATAGTTGACACTTTGTATATTGATCAACAATGACATGAACTATGTTTTCTATATGACAGAGTTGATGTTAATATCACTAAGTATAACAGTAATATAATTATCATGATTTGTAATTATCTACTTATTTATATGTACCTCATAAGTAATAATACAATAAATGATGGAAAAAGAAATAACAAAAATCGATTCATTTGCCTGTAATCTGAAATAGAAATGAAACAGCTGTTTTAGTACTATCATCTGCCCAAAAACAAGGTACACTTTGAGCAATTACATAATTTTCATAAGCTATTCATACTTATCTATTTCTATATTGAAGATAAATACTTAGGTATATTCAGATTGTATTAAAATGAAAGTATTTCATTTTCTGTAATAACTAAATTAGAATTATTTAAATTTTCATTAAACTAAAAATATTCATTAAATGATCATTTATTTCTTAATAGTACTTAAAATAAATATATATAATTTTATTGTAACATATGCTAAGTTTGATTTAGCAATCTGTTAAAAAAATATTGTTCAAATAAAAAATTTTATAAACTTTATTAGGGAACCCTAGCAAAAATTGAAAATGTTAATAAAATCTGAAAAATGTAACAAAAAAGTAAGAAATCGTAAGAAAATGTAACAAATCATATTTCGGACGATTTTTACATTTTCTTATATTGTCTTACCTTTTCTTCAATTCATTACCTTTTTTTACATTTTTTGAATTTTTTGTTTCTTACTTTATTTTCACATAAACATAAAAAAACATAAAAATCTGTAAGAAAATGTAACAAAACGTCACCATTTGTAAAAAACTGTAACAGTTTACCGTTTCTTACAAAAACTTATATTTTCTTACGTTTTCATACCTTTTTTTTACTATTTTTTAAACTTTCTTAAATTTCTTAAATTATTTGTTTCTTTGCTTGAGTTTTAAATAAATGTAAGAAAACGTAAACACGTTTTTTTTTCTACATTTTTCTATATCTTTCATTCAATGGTATTAAAAAGGCACTAAAAACTTAAACACAAATACGTGATAAAGATAAGCAATCGATATAACGTTCATAACAGCATATTGCCTATACAGGCGAAGTCACTTTTTCCGGGTTATTAAAACTATTACACTTCGATACACGCTCGAATAGATTATTAATATGCAATTCAAAAACAATTTTTTCTCTTCGCATAATTTACCAATACTTATATTTTCCGAATACCAAATCCTCTTCTAATTATCATTAAAATATTCACGCAATTATAAATAAAAAATTTCTAATTTACAGTCGGCAAAAAGGCGCCGTATTTTGAGGGCACGGCGGTGGTGAAGGGCGAGTTCAAAGAGATCAAGCTCTCCCAGTACAAAGGCAAATACCTCGTCTTCTTCTTCTATCCTCTCGACTTGTGAGTATTATGAGACATTTCCTATGCAAATTCCTAATGCGCATATACGTATCATTAATACGTGACATGCAAATACTCATTTGCACTCGATTACGTAAAAATTATACACGTCGCCGTTGTTTCTCTTTTGCCTCTTCATCAGCACGTTCGTCTGTCCAACTGAGATTTTGGCTTTCTCCGATCGGATCGAGGAGTTCAAGAAGCTGAACGTCGAGGTGGTGGCAGCGTCTGTCGACTCGCACTTCACGCATCTTGCCTGGATCAACACGCCGCGCAAGGAGGGCGGACTCGATAACATACGCATCCCCTTGTTATCCGATCTCACGCACAAGATCGCCAAGGATTACGGCGTTTACCTCGACGATTTGGGACACACACTTCGGTAGTACATTATTTTCTTTTCTGCTGTAAAGTATTATGAAAAAACGTATACATACATTTTACCTACATTACCCCAGAGAAATGCGGATATTCAGCAGAAAAATAATATTCGCGCATCAGTTATATTAAATTTTATTTTCATAAAAATATTAATAAATATTACTGCATACTTAATCTTATACATATGTGAATCCGCAATTAATTTTGAATTTTAATTCAAAGTTAGTTTAAAAAAATAAGTGTGTTAAGAAAAATATATAATCTAAAGGAAATATTAAAAACTGTGTAATACGTGTAGGGACCAGTTTGATTTTGCTTTATCAAATATAAAAAAACTCAATTTCCTTTCGGTTTTTGAAATTTTTTATTTCTATAAAAACTTATCCGACAATATTAACGTACTTAAAAAATTTGTTTAATACATAAATAAAATTATAAGTAAATTAAAAGCTTTCGACTTCGAGTCAACATTTTATGTATAAAAATACTTTTTTCAGGGCACTATTTATCATCGATGGAAAAGGAATTTTGCGTCAAATTACGATGAATGATCTTCCAGTTGGCCGATCGGTTGACGAAACTCTACGGCTCGTGCAAGCTTTCCAGTACACAGACGAGCATGGCGAAGTCTGTCCTGCTGGTTGGAAACCAGGACAAGATACTGTAAGAAATGCTCCTTTTTTAAAGTATCAAATATGTATTTTTTCTATTAGAGAAATGTCTAATTTACAGTGATTACAGTTTTTCTTGTTAGTCACAAGAGTGTTTTATAGTACAAAATTGTATAAAGTTTAACGCTTTTTCTTTGCTTCTTTCAGATTATACCTAATCCGGTGGATAAAAAGAAATTCTTCTCCAAGAGTGAATTATAAATTTTTGTACTATCTTTTTCTACGTCAAAAGAATAAACGCTTGTTTTTTTTTATAAATTTTGTAAATTGTTTTTTTTTATCACAAAAATTTACCCCAAGAATTACATACAATTTTTACAATGAAAAATTATTCGGCCTTCGTTCTTTTCGGACTCGATAACGTTATTAACTGAACTCTCCGCGGAGTTTTCGCCAATTTAGCCAGCGGTTTTTCAGTCTTCGGAGGAGTGGCTTTTACGTTTTGCTTGTCACTTTCTGCAATCGTGTCTTCTAATACTAATTGAAAATCTTCCATTTCGTCTGTGTCATGGGCATCTTGATTATCGACTTCCATTTTATCCTCTTCTTCCTCTTCTCGTTTTTCTTTTCTCTCTTCCTTTTTTTCTTCTTTTCTCGCTTCTTTTACAGGAGTTTTCTTCTCGCTCTTTTCCCGGGTTACAAATTTTGTTTTCGACATATCAATATCAACAGCATTTACATCAAGTTCTATAAACGGTGCTGATTCTGATTTTGCTTCTATTTCTTTTTCTTTCGCATCTTTTTTCTGTGCAACGTCGTTTTTAGGAGCATTCTCATATATTTTTCCTAATTGTCCTTCTTGAAAATGAATAATTGAGCAATAACCATCAGATGAGGAAGCAACTAATAGTCTACCATCTGAAGACCTTAAAAATTGAAAACATAATCAGTATTAAAGTATGAAAGATTTCATGTGACTTATATAATTTGAAATTTACCAAGTAATATCCGTTAATCTTGTATAATGAATATTAGAAACAACTGCAATAGGTGAAATTTGTTGGGTATCATATATCATTACAGAATTATCTGTTGCAACAGCAAATACTATTCTATATGGTAAATCCATCATAGGTACAGGACCATCTTCCTGAAGTTGAAAATATACAGGACAACATCTCACAGCATTTGTTACTTCTTCAAAAGATGGGAAAATAGCTATGGGCCTGTAATTAAAATTTTTATTAACAATAAGTTTTAAAGTTTAACAAAACTTCTAATATAAATAATTATAACATATTTTACATTACTCACTCTTTTAAACTATGTCTTGAAAAGATAATTGTACAGTTAGTTATTTTCTCATTAGGTTCCTGAGGTTCAATAATACCTGATGGTACAATTATTAATTGTCCATCAGGTGTATATGTTAATCTTCTAAAGAATGATTTCAAGGTATCATCATAAAATAAGCGAACAACTTTTCCTTCCAGAGAGTGACCAGCAGGAGTAGGAATCTTTGATTTACTCACACGCTGTATTGTTTTCTTTGTATTAACATCAATTAATCTACATATCCTGAAATTTATTTCATTCAGAATGTTTTATTAAAACAAAATACTTCTGCATAAATTATACAAACCTATCTGAACTTATAGTAGCAACATGTTTATTATTTGGATCCCAGGTTACTCCTTGTGGAAAACCTTTGACATAGTCGGAGAGCATGGCAATTTTTTTACCTTTATGAACATTCCACAAAATAACAGAATTATCTAAAGAACCAGATACCAGACAATTTGAATCTGGTGACCAACTTAGGTCATAAACATCTTCAATGTGCCCTCGTAATACTTTCCAGGAATTCCATTGTTCTTTGTTTTGAATATCATCACTACTAGGTAGAATTGGAGTATCCGAACCTTCTCGTTGTTTCCATAGTATGATTGCTGATTCTAAATTTATAAATTGATACAATTATTTTATCAGTTGTAAAAATTCTAATTTGTACCTATTTCACTTATAAACTTTATTTACCATCATCGCCAGAAGCCAATATTTCTCCTGATGGTGAAAAACGAATAACATTGACAGTCCTTTGATGTCTTTCTAGGTCTGCCACACATGTAACATCAGCTTCACCAGCTGTATTGACTGTGACATGCCAAATCTTTAGAGAAAAAACAATGTAATTAAATATTAGAAAGAAACCATGTATTAAAAAACAAATGACCTAATCAACTACTCCACAATTAAAAGCCGTCGAAACGCATTGTTAAACAACATCGACAGATTGTTAACAACGCACTCACCAGAACGCATTGTTAACAACGACACTCACCAGAACGTGAGAGTCAGCACCGCCAGAGGCCAGCCTCCAGAATATCTCGCCTGACGGCGTTTTCCAGGTGCCGACCTGCATATCGACGCTAAGCACAGGACCGCGGTTGTGCCACGAGATCTCCGGAATCGTGCACTTCATTCTCTCCTCCTTCGATATCATCCTCGTCGGATACGGTCTCTGAAAAGCCTTTGCTTGTGATTTATGGCGAGGAACACCGGGAGACTCGCGATAATCTGTTGGATGTCACACTCGTTCTCCACTACACACTGCCGCGCGGGCTTTTTCGCGCGCAACGACGCAATGACAACGAAACGGAGCGCCGGTCAGCTGATTGGCCGGTTATACATGGATCTACCAATCGCGACGACGACGGTCGCGTGCTCCGAAATTTCGAATGTTGGCAAATTTGTTTGTGCTTTCAATTTTTTGCTTTTGGAGTAATTTTATAGCGTGCGTTATGTGAGTTATAATAATACGAGCGGTTGAATTTTATTTAATAAATTCTAAAAAGAAATATTTTTCATTTCTGAATCGTAATCGCGGCTCGCGGTACGCCGTGTAGAAGCAGCTTTACGGATTTATAACTTTTGAAACGTTTAGTTGATAGTCACCAAATGCCAAAATGTCACGACTTATAAAAGGCGGCCTTTGGCGCAATACCGAGCGTAATCTTGAACATTACGTAGTATTAATTTATGAATGTTAATTTTATATTTAGAACTTTATTTATTATGTAAGTTCTTCATGTGGACTCGCTCTTAGGGAGAATGTACATAAGCGCTGCGCTACGCTGTACTTGATTACTTGTAGACCTCGTCGCTGATTGGCTAACATTTAAATATTGGCTATCTCACAAAGTCTATGGTCCTCGAAGACATCGATAATGCCCTAATCACATAACCGCATACGATCGCGTACGTCTACTGCCTTATGCCCTAATCACATAACCGCGTACGATCGCGTACGTCTACGTACAACCGCGTCCGACGTTAAGGAAGAATCTAGTGATTTTCGATGTTGCCAACAGCGGCAATGTCAGTGCAATAACTAGTACTTTCGAGGAACAGACCTACGTATACGAAAGTCGGCTACTACACCAACGACAACAGCATAAACAAGCAAGCGTTACTCCGATCTACTGCACTTCGTGTGAGTAGGTCTGTTCCTCGAAAGTACTAGTTATTACACTGACATTGCCGCTGTTGGCAACAGCGAAAATCACTAGATTCTTCCTTAACGTCGGACGCGGTTGTACATAGACGTACGCGATCGTACGCGGTTATGTGATTAGGGCATACGTACGACCACGTCCGACGTTAAGAGACTGTCTACAAGAGGCACACGTGCCTTGCGCCTTGCGTCTTGCGCCTCGTGAAAAAAAAATCGTTGTCCGATATGTAGCATATTCATGACCCATGGGAGAAGTTCAATATGTTAATCTGTTGCCATGGATCACGAGTATGCTAGATATCGGACGACGATTTTTTTCCATGAGGCGCAAGACGCAAGGCGCACGGCACGTGTGCCTCTTAGGGAGCATGTACATAAGCGCTGTGCTGTGCGATGCCGTGCGATGCAGTACGATGCCGTTCGATGCCGTGCGGTGCCGCACGATTAGTGCTTCGTCCGATCCGTTGTCTAAATGGTTCAAAATAAATTGTAAGTTGTATCTCTGCATGATTTAAATTAAATAGTTAAATAAATAATGCAGAGATACAACTTACAATTTATTTTGAACCATTTAGACAACGGATCGGATGCAGCACTAATCCGTGCGGCATCGAACGGCATCGAACAGCATCGAACGGCATCATACGGCATCGCACAGCATTGCATAGCACAGCGCTTATGTACATGCTCCCTTATGTAGACAGTCCCTAAGGAAGAATCTAGTGATTTTCGCTGTTGCCAACAGCGGCGATGTCAGTGCAATAACCAGTACTTACGAGGAACAGACCTACATATACGAAAGCCTACTACACCAACGACACAGACATAACCAAGCAAGCGTTACTCCGATCTACCGGGCTTCGTGTGCGTAGGTCTGTTCCTCGGTAGTACTAGTTATTGCACTGACATTGCCGCTGTTGCCAACAGCGAAAATCACTAGATTCTTCCTTAACATCAGACGTGATCGTACGCAGACGTACGCGATCGTACGCGGTTATGTGATTAGGGCATAATGAAAATGAGAAGCGGATCTGTGAGAGTACCATAAATTTTGTGAGATAGCCAACTCTCCAAGAAAATTCGACGGGGTACGGATCCGGGCAGGGAGGAAATACAATAAGGGTGAATGTACATAAGCGCCGCGCTGCGCTGCGCCGTCTACGCCGCGCTGCGCTGCGCGGTTCTCTGCTTGCGCTGGTCCATAGTTCCGTTTCTATATTCCATTGCTAATGGTACAATTCTATAGATCTATGTCATATACATCTATAATTTTCATGGTCATGATCATGATTGAAGCCAAAATAAAAAAACTAGAAAAATGTATAATTTCATTAAAGCTAAAATTAAAAAAAAAAAAACAACAATCTTGCAGAAGGTGGTGGGTTCGACCACATTTAGCAATACCTCAAAGAAATATTCATAGTGCTTGTAGCACTTTATTTAAATATTTTCCATTAAAGGATTATGAAGAGTTTTATAGATTTATTAACATGAGTTTTAATCAATTTCATCATTTATTTGAACTGGTTAAAGGACATCCCATTATCGCCTAATTCCACCTTATTCATCAATAGCTGCATTTTCCAATGTTCTAATCAATTTTATAATTCATAGTATATATCATATCAATTGGGTCTTGTGTTTTCTTTCTCGGCTTAAAATACTTTTGTTCTTGAACTGTCCGTCATCTAAACGATCCCTTCATTTATTTAACTTTTCATTTTGGAGCATATACACATCGTCCGTGATTTATAAATATCATAGACATGCAACTGCTCATTTTTTTGTAAGAATATACGAATGGAACGGAACGGCAGAGCTAAGCTTCAGCGCAGCGGCAGCACGGCGCAGCACGGCGCGGCGCTTATGTACATTCACCCCACCCAACGCGCACTCGCAGTACTCGCACTTCGCAAAGCGCATAGCGGTTTCAATTTTCACGTGGTGCCATCTTTAAAGTTTACTACACATTCACAGTATTTACACAAGTAAAAGTCATTGATAATATTGCTATACAATACCGCGCTTATATATATATATATATATAGTTATTTAGGTGTATAGTCCTTATTCTCTTTTTATGTTTAGAACTTTTATTTTTAAAAAATTTTTCTTTCTCTCAAAAAGGTATAAGGTAAAAGTACCAATAGATGGCCGCTTAGTGAAGCTAGTATTTTGATGTCATATTTTAAATGCGAAATATTATTAAAAATGCATAGAATCAGTAGCCAATAGAATTATTATTACTTTTTACTTGCGAAAAAAGTATTTAATTTGTGAAAATAAGCTTTTATGATAGAAAAATTAATTAAATTATGAATACACTGCTTGTACTAGTAGTTGGACAGTGTTAAAAAGTCATGTACTAGTGGTCGAAATTGTTAGTCCCAATATTTGGACCATATAATTTGTATTCTATATTTATTTTGATTTTTATATAAAAATAATAAAATCGCTAAATTTTGGACTGAAAATACTTTTTAACACTAAATCAATCGTTAATAATATGAAATTACAGCAAATCAATGTATAATAATCATATTATGGTTTTCCAACCTACTAACTCTACCAATACGTAGGAACCCTAACCATCAAAACATCGGTGAAATATATAGGGCCAAGTATTGGGACATAACGTTTAAACTGTACTAGTAGATAACCTTGAATTATTTGTATTAAAAACAATAACTATTGGGCTCCTAACGACTGTAATTGAATTCGATGCATCTTAGAAGTGTCTTAAAACTTTCAAGACTAAAGATTTACATCAAATTTATTTAAAAATACCTAAAAGGCGAGTCATGAATCCTTACGAAAGCATTAAGGACCTCTCATAGAAAGCCGGGATCCCCGCGAGTAGCATTTTCAAATCGTCTTTTTAAGTATTAAATTTTCACTAAGAGTAGTAATACTATTTAAACAATAAGCATTAATTATTTTAGAATTATCTTATAGAATAAAATATTATCCAACTACTACGCATTCTTTAAAGTAATTGAATATTTATCTAGATGGCCACATACTGGGCACTGGCCGCTCATTGGTACTTTTACCTTATTATGAGAAAAAAAATACAGGTTTAGATGTTACTTATTTTTTAGGCTAGAAAACACACCAAATAATTGTATATAATATTAAAGTATATGTTTTAAACGAATTGTACCGTTGTACGATGGACGATGATAAAGCCGTATTTATAAGAGAATTAGAATTAGACAGCTGTCATACATCTTTGACATTCGTTCAAAAAAAAGTAGGGGACGTGAGTTGTGTTATTTGGGATGCGGCGCTCGTGCTTGCAAAGTACATTGATGTAACTAGTCAAAAAAGTAGTAAATGGTTGCAAGGTAAAAAAGTTTTAGAACTTGGAGCTGGTGTAGGGTGTGCTGGTATCACTGCAGCGTGTTTAGGGTGACACTGTTATCTTTTAAAATTTTGTTGTTGATTAATACTCGTGCTATTAAAAACATTTTATTTTGATGTAACTTTTAGAGCTAGTGTTGTCTTGACTGATTTAGAAAATGCCTTACCTATGTTGGAAAGGAATATTGATACAAACAAAAAACAATGGAAGACCTTAGGAGGAACCATACAAGCTCAAGTACTAGAATGGGGGAAAAAAATTAATTTGAACTTTAAACCAGAAATTATTCTTTTGACTGACTGTGTATACTATAAAGAGGTATGCTATGCAATTTCACAATAAATCAGACAAGATAATTAAAGTGCTCTACATTTTGTAGTCAGTGAAACCACTATTGGACACCTTGGAAGTTCTTTTGAATGATGATGCAGCTTACGCAATTTTATCACAAGAAGAAAGAGATACTCCAAAACAGATTGCTGTTTGGAAAGAGTTTTTGACAGAACTGAACCAGAGGTTTAAAGTTGAAAATGTTCCTCTGACTGAACAACATCCAACATTTTCAAGTCCTGATATACACTTGATGAAAATTTTTAAATTTTAATATAACCATTAGTGTAATAAAACTTTGTTATTGCTTTAATTATTTGGTTATTAAAAGATGTAAATAAATAATGCAATTTTGTAAATTAAACTTAAATCTTCTTTTATTAGATTATAATTATCTTACTATAGACTTAATAATAGATACGCATTTTTTACATAGACTTTTTTATAAAAATTTATTGATAACGCTGAGCTTCAAGTTCGTGTAGTTGTTCTTTTAATAAAGAGTAACGAGTTTGTAATGAACGTTCTCTTTCTTTTTGTCGATTTACATCTTCCATTAGAGCGTCTAATCTTCTCGGTAATGCGGCTTCTTCTTGCTTTTGTAAGAATTTAAAGGTGGATAATTCTAGGCGTGCTTGTTCTATTTGATCAGTTAAATCAGTATATTGTTTAATCAATACTTGAGCTCGATTCTAAAAAAAATTAACAATAAGTTAAACCATTTATTTCGCTAAGATTTTGTCTTCTTAAAATTGAAAAAAGTACCTGGTATCCCCCCAGTAAAACCTTCAATTTCTTTTCCATTTTGGCTGCTCTTTTCGCTTCGCCAGTCATGTGCATGCGATTTTCTTCCAATTTCCTTTCACAGGCTTCAATCCTATCTTTTTTAGAGGCCAAAGTTGCTCGAGTATACCTTTTCTGTGGTTCTAAATATAAAACCTGAAAAAAAAAAAAAGATAAGTATATTTTATTCTCATATTTTCACGTACACAAGAAATTAAGATAAGTTAATAATTTACCTGTGATAAACATTCTTCCCACACTGTACAATAAGATTCTAAACTCAAATCTCCGTGAGCCATACCTTCTTTGACGACCGACATTTCATCTGTTATTATTCTTTTAGCCTGTGAACGAAAATATAAAATAAATAATTTGCATGAGTATTCAAACAAAATTATAAAACACAAAATATTTAATTGAGAGAGAAAATTTACCTTTTCAAGTTCATCCTTATCAAATTCTTCGTAAGGATGTTGTTCTAAGTAGTTTTGAGCTTGATTGATAATAGAAGTAGCACGTTTGCTGTTTGGTTGTACAGGATTTTGGACTGAATCATACTGCATCATTGTTATCATTTCTTCCTTTATCAGTTCTTCTGCCTACAAAAGAATAGTTTTCAATCAGCCAAAAAGTCGTGTGATTAAATAGTACTTCGCTTGGGCGACAAACTCACACTTGTGCAAGAATCATTTCTATAGCACTGCGTGGCACAAATCCACATTTATGTCACGCCTAATCGTGGCATTAGCAGTCCATTTTTGCACCGTGCAGTATCGCCCGAGCGATGGCGGATTTATGCAGTCAGTGCTATAAAATAATGTACGATACACGTGTCATAAGTAATTCTTTATCGCACGGCGTTAAGCGCACTCGCTACGCTCGGGTGCTTATACACGCCGTGCCGTAAAGGGAAACTTATGCCACTAGTATCGTAATGTACTATTTTGACACAACGTGCGTAAAGTGCTATTTTAGTGCACGCTGAAAAATCTAAGCGTGCGCAAAAGTAGTACTTTACGTACGGAGTGTCAAATAGTACTTTTTGCAACAAGAGCGTAAAATGGGGTTTTACGCCCCAAGTTGCGATAATCGCGCACGAGTGTCGCGCTATCACGAGAGCGTAAATTCTACGCTCGAATTGCAAACATTATTGTTTGATGTATTGGGCGGAAAATGGCAAACTATCAGCATATGTAATTGGAAAAAAGAGGCGGGGCGAAGGAGGCGCGGGGAGCGGCTCCAGGACCGCAGGCCCTGGTGGGAGTGCCGGGGGCGAAGCCCCCGCCGGGGGATTAGGGGCGGAGCCTCCCACTCAAACAAAGATAGAAAAAAAATCATAAAATGCTATTACAAAATCATTTTTTTTATTGATATCACAATCAATTCATTACTTAATATCCATCTCCAAAAATAAAATTAATAAATTTTATAACAAAATATTTTGCGATTGATTAATTTATATTATAAACTCTTAAGGTTTTTGCAAAAACCACTTGATATTTCGACTTCAAACTTTTACCGGATAATAGAACGTTCAAAACCACAGAGCAGTGTGCTCTTGATTTTTTGTGATTCTACGTATTTTGTTTTTAATAAGTTTGAAACTGTGCCAATTGCTCAGTCGGTAATAGCACGGCTATGGCACCCCCTTAATGTAATATTGATTAAAAACACTTGTTTTCAGGGAAAAATGATGATTTGGGCAAACTTTTCTTTTGCGCCCCCCGGGGGCGTGAAACTGGCATTTTACCCCCACCCGTAAACCGAGACCACTACATTAAAAAATATATATTTTACGTTGAAAAAAGATTACCTTTTGTAAATCAGTTAAAGAAACTTCTGATGAAGGTCTTAAAATATTAGTGTTTACTTCAGTAGGTCGTGGAAGTGCTCTTTGAATTACTTGTGAACGTTTTGCTAATTCTCGTTTTTCTATAAAAGCAAACAGTCAAGTCTTCATTAGTATGGGGAGGGATCTACACCAAATCAAAGAAATCAAAATTTAAATTTGTTAATATTTGTGTCCAATAATAAATTCGATTTTTACAACAAAAATAACAGGAAGTCATTCTTTAAATAAGAACTTTTGCAATGTTGGTATAACTTTGATTAAAATATAACTGATTTATTATTTTATAAAATTTCAATTGGTTTAAATTTATAATCTTTGGTGTGGTGTAGTACCTCTCAGGCATTTATGGATGAATTTTGATAATAAAATTAATTAAAATACGCTTACGCTGTTCTATCAATTCTTGATGTTTTCTGTCATCTACATCAGCTTGATCTTCAACAATATCAGTTGCTGAAGCAGCAGTTTCCTCTTCATTCATTTCTTCTTCTGGTACAACAATCTCATAATCATTTTTAGGTGCTGGCAATGCGCTTATACTCGCCTTTAACTGTTCCTTTGCCTAAGAAAATGTGTTCACGTTATACAATTAATTTAAAATACAATAAACTTTTCATCTGAAGTTAATGCTAAATACATACAAAAAAATATTTTAAAATTTTACCTGCTTCTGTAAATTGGGAGTTTCTGACGTTTCCATAACACCTTCTTCATTGATATTTAACTTATCGCGAACGGGAGTCTGTACAGCTGTCACACCACCTTGTTTAACGGAACCTGGCGTATTGAATGCTGGTGATGCCCCAACTTCGCTTCTCTGCGACCTAAATGGTGTAGCCAAAACTGTGTTTGGTGTAGCTACAATATTCGAGGTAGGCTGTACGCTAAATTCCGTAGATGTTAATTGCCTGTTTATACCACCTGTAAAAACAGTATCATTCAACTAAAGCAAGTTAATTATGTTAGTACTCATCTAACTACATACATATAAATAAGTGTTCAGAATATAATGTTTTTAAAAGTGTTAGAAGTTTTGAAAAGTAATTTATATTTCCTTTTTAACAATTTGAGTTTTTTTATAAATTTGGAATAGTATGAAGGATATGAGTAACATCAAAATTTGAAATTCAACCTTTTAGCGGTGTATCAACATGAGTTAGAGCCATAACATTTTGTGCTTCTTGAAGAACTCTGTCGACAGCAGCTGGAGTTCTTGGAGTAACTGCTGTGTTGGGTGTCAAAGAATAATCTGCTAATAAACTATCCGATGCACTGTTTCCACCTTCCAAAACAATTTCTCTCGCAGCCTATAATATTTAATATTATATTTTACAAAATTCAAAAAGAAATAAGTACACGGAGAGCTCAATTTAACTATGATAGTACGGGATCTCGTGCTATAGAAGCATCAATTTTTGTTATACTTGACTAGCATAGTAGAGCAGCGCTACCGTAGAACGAGATACCCCCATGCGCCGAAAGCAGCAAGTTTATACCACGAGAGTATGGAATTCGTGCAACGGTGCAAAACGCAACTCCTCGATTGTAAAAATCTCATACCACCATGGTATGAACCTCTTGCTATTGACGCTCAACAGTTTCCAAGCTACACTGGTATGGTGGTGTTACTCTCCATGCACGCATTGTTTACTCCTGTGGCAGTGAACAGTATGATGTATTAGCACGAAGTAACTTTATGCTGCCGTAGCTAAAATGAGCACTCCGTGTAGTATAAAATATTTAAAATGTACATAAATTATAGAAATATTATAAGATACAAAATAAATCATAAAAAAAAATCAATGTTACCTCAGAAGCTCTTCCTAATTTTACAACTTGTTGCAATTCTCTGTCAGAAATTTGTGGTTCTGGTAAAACTAATTTACTTCTCTTCTTAATTGGCTCTTGTAACATGTTGTCTGGTATATTATTTTCTTTCCTTTGTTTTAATTTCTGTTTATCTTTTTTCCTTTCAATTTCTTCTTTCTCTTGCCAAGTTATTATAAATTCATTTTTTTTTAATTGAGAAAAATCCGAAGCTAATGGATCTATTTCTTCCGTAGATGTGTCATAAAAACCAGCAGCAGGTTTCTTTTCAAATGGGATTTCAGTATTGTAATTAATACCACGTTTTCTTTTATTTTTCTGTGTAACTTGTATACCTGCTGCTCTTAACTCTCTACGTTTTTGCAAAGCAGCAAGCCTACGAGCTTCTTCTAGCTGCTTCTCACGAGCTTTTCTTTTTGCTTTTTTACCTTGTGTATTGGCTAACCTAGCTCTAGCTTCTGATAACATTTCCAGTTCATCTTCATCCATATCTTTGGGATCTGGACGTGCTGGTTTTGTTTCTGGATTTGGGTCAATTTCACCAGGTTTCAATTTCCTTGGATCATCTACACTTTCATCTCCCTCTTCCTTTTTTTGAGCTTGATCACTAGAAAAATATATGCATATGTTTTTGTTATAAAGACCTTGTACCAAATAAAGTAATGATGCTCAATATAACTTACAGCAAATACTCGTAACGCTCTAAACATTGAGCTGCTGTCCGGCCAATAATGGGAGCTATTGTACGCCATTGTGTTGGCATTAACTTGGCCAAGTGCAAAAGCTTTTCGTCTTCTTCTCTGCTCCATTCCGTCTTTTTGATACTTGGGTCCAACCATTCGAACCAGCGAGCTTTGCATTGTTTGGCAGATTTCCTATGGAGAAGGGAAGCGATACGACTCCATTGATTCTTACCATATTTCATCACAGCTGCTTTAAGGATTTCATCCTACAAAAAAATATAGAGTTGATTGATACGTTTCATCAATAATAAAACTAATTCAATTGAATCATTGAGGCACTTATATGTAAATCATAAAGAAAATAGATGACGTATGTAATTTTAAGGCTAGAAACGCACCTCGGTATTGCGCCAAACGCCGCCTTTTATCATAATCCTCGGCATTTTGTAGTTTGGGGACTAGGTATCAACTATACGTTTAAAAAATTATAAATCTGTAATTCATTCAGTTTGGAGAAGGACTACAATAATTGCGCTAATCTTCCCTGTCTTCTTCTTCTTTTTTAGGCGCGGTCCACAAGCTTCCACACTACGCTCCGCTACCGTTGTAGTTCACCCGCATAGACTTATAGAGCGTGCTCTTACGGGCGCTTAGGCAGAATCCATACTATTCCCCTACCCCCCTAACCGTACCCCGTATCCGTACCGCATCGAATTTTCTTGTAGAGTTGGCTATCTCACAAAGTTTATGGTACTCTCATAGATCCGCTTCTCATTTTCATTATTGATGTCTTCGAGGACCATAGACTTTGTGAGATAGCCAACTCTACAAGAAAATTCGACGGGGTACGGTTTGAGTCGTACGGATACGGGGTACGGATAGGGGGTAGGGTATAGTGTGGATTCTGCCTTATGCTTTACATGGGGACTTATACCTAACCGCTATCTGCAAAACGTCAGTTTGCCGCCTGCCCGGCCTGCCGGCTTTGTGTATTTTGAATTTAATCCACGTGTTTTGAGGTTAAGTCAAGTGAAATATATTTATTAATGTTTATTTATATAATGTATGGACTTGCTAGAAACTTTTCATCTCTTTTAATGTTAAGTAAGTATTCATTTTAATATAAATTATATATCGTATAATTTTAAATTATGACATGGTATTTAGGAATAAAATAAAAACATAATAGTGCTGAAATTTGCAATCATTAATTAAATGAATTTATTTTTTAGGATACTTTGTAGATAATTAAGATTTCAATTAACACTTTCAAAAATGGATAAAACAGTAGCTGCAAATAAAACGAACTGCAAGGAACTTTTAGTACAACGAATGTTTTTTGCCATTGGTTCAAGTATCATTGTACATTTTATTCTAATGAGCTGTGTAATACTTCTCACAAATTTAAAGATAACACATCCACTGGAATGGTTGCAGAATACTTGGAATGTAGTCACGTGTTTGAAAATGTGGACTTGTTTTTTAGTCTTCTCAATAGTGGTGTTTTTGCAAGGAATAATTTGCAGCAAAGACTATATGAATCCTGTGTCATATGCATCTAGTCGATTTGTAAAATTTTGTCATATTTTCACACCACACAATCTTTTAGTTGGAAGTTTATATACACTCTTAGGTGGCATTCTTGCCTGGCTACATTTATCTGTTGAAGGTGGAAGATTTGGATCACTTGTCAAAAGATGTGAAAAAATTCAAGGCAACTGTCTTGTTGAAGAACATTATTTTTTGTTACTTGAAGGCTTTTGGATTGGATTATACTTTTTTGCTAACTCTAGTTACATGGGATCTAGAAGTATACAATTTTCAATTATTCCTCAAACAAAATTATCACAAGTTAAAAAAGGAATTCAAAGAAATCTTGGCAATACAATATTGGGTGCTCTTTGGCCTATGATTTATTTTCTTGGTTTTTATGCAGTTTTTGGAAATTATTGCAGAAACTTTTTTGCATCACCTTTTTCACTTTCAATTGAAGAACTACCACTTGACAAAATCTCAAGGTTGATGAGTTTATCATTAATTTTTTATGCATGGCTACATGCAGTTCTTTTTGTTCTCATAATTCAAAGCATGCACTTACTTTTCCAAGCATACTTAACAGAATGGATTCCGTTTAAAGTGGAAAAAATACATTTTGTTGAAAAGTCTAATGTTTCACTAGCAGATGCATTAACAATGGCTAAAATTCCCATCCTGCAACAATTGGGCTATTTGGATCTTGTAACAATAGCTCTGAAAGATAAAACAAGAAGATCAGCACTATTTACTTTAAGTCAGCCTGGAGGACATCCATATAATTGGAATAGTGTTGTTGAAAAAAGCCTGATGTTGGTGAGAAATTTTTCTGAAGGACTAAATTCAGTTTGTACTACTCAAAAAGAGCAAATATCTCAAATACCTAAAACTGTACCAGTTCTAAGTTCTCAAGTACCCGAAAAGCCTTACACATACCAGATGAGAAGTTTGGTGTCACCTATTGCTGATGTTAGACCTATTAGTAATCCTATCGGAGCAAAATCAGAAGCAACTGAAAATTTTTTTACGCAATATTACAAAACTATTAAGCAAAACATTATAAATTACCTTCTATCAAAACGATTGATTTCCTACATTTTTGCAGAACAATTCGAAAACAAATTAAAACATGTACTTAAAGATGCACAAGCTATTATCTGGGCAACTGATGCCATTTCTTCACTGGCTGCTGTTTCTTTAAATGAAGATCCTTATGGGATTGTTCAAAAGGACTTACCCAAAATAATTGATGAACTATTGAGTCTTAAACAGACATTAGATAAATTACAAAAATTGAATATTTCTATTAGAAAACCAATGAGTGATGATAGATACTTAAAACAGACAATGACTGCACTTCGTTCTGCTGTTAGACGAAGTCTATACAGAATTGTATCACACTTTAGACATTATATTGATGATTTAGCTTTACCTCCTTTAACTGTTGAACAGTTGCAACCATTCTTCACTTATAGAGAATGAGAAATATTCAAACTATGTCTTGTTTAAAATGAATATGATTTTTTTTAAACCCTTATTTTTTGGGTGATAGGCTTTATGTTACATAATTTTTTTCCAATATTTATTCTAATACTAGTTGACACATGTATTCTTATACTTGCTCTAGCTCCTTATTTATGTTAACATTGTATAAAAATATAGACTCAATAGCATACTATTCCCTACTTTCTCACTATTAGGTTGATTTTTCTTTAATAATCTGCTATCTGCATTATAAATGAAGTTTTGTAAAACAATTTTTATAAAGTTTGGTAATAAAGTTTTGAAAAATTACATCTTTTTTCATTAAGTTTTTCTTCACATTTGACACATTTAATGTTAAAATAAATTAAAAAAAAAATAAAATAATTAGTTAAATATATTTAAAAAAAAGTTTGTTTATAATTATTTACGTATGCCAAGTTATGGTACAACAATTAAAGTTGTGAAATATGTTATAAGTATATTCGTAGTATGTTATTTCGAATTATGTATAATAAACTATATTTCTTGAAAATTTGTTTAAAAAATTTACTTTAAATTTCGAAAGTCGTGCTATTAACACTTTCAGGGCTGATAGGTAATGCATATTATAAGCATTTTCTTCTCGAAACGTCAATATTAGTGCTAATTTCAGCTTATTAGAAGATATAATATACGATTAAAAAACATAATCTAGCGTAAATTATGCAAGAGCCATATATGGGTTATGATATAAATTAATGTTTTGGGATGAAACGAGGTTGGTTTTTTATAACGTGTAAATTTTTCTTGCATTTCTTCTATCAATCTGTTCTGACTTATCAAATCCGTGAAATTCTTCTTGATCACTATCACTATACAGTACTAAATTAAAACGAAATTGAAAAAATTTTTTAACAATATTTATTAAAAAGTGACATCGAAATTCAGAAATTACAACCTCATGAAATTTCGATTCATTCCTACATTTTCTTACTTTTTTCAAGAAAATCGGGTTTATCGAGTTTCTTTTTCGATTTTTTTCTCCATAATTAAATCTAAAAACCAACTATTGCGGAAGAGACGGTTTATTATCAAACTTATAGCAATAATAATTAAATTAACGCTGAAAGATTTTTTTGTAATCTAGCAGAATTTAAATTATGCCTATAAAGTCCCTATGGATGAATTTTTTTAACTATACTAAGAAACGAATTTTCAATACTTACTACCCGCGTAAAAATATTATATGAGATCTCATATAAGATTGTGGGAGATTTCCATTACTCTATCTTATATGAGATCTCATATAATCTTTTTACGTAAGTATTCAAAAGATGTTATTGATGAGTTATTCCCTTTGTAAAATTGTGTAAAATACTCAAATTCATACCCTGGCAAGTACTTGTGTTCTTTTGGTCATATAAAGTCAGAATGCGTATACTGATAAAAAATGTTGGGATTGTGATTTCATGTCGTAGTGTCACGGCATGACCCATATATAGGTAAGGTGAATTACAGAGAAAAAATTTTTGAAAATTTAATTTTGAACATATAGACTTATGGAGGAAAAAGAATTTTTCATCGTCATTTCATAAAAATCGATAATGTTTAACTCTTTCGTACCGTATGGGTCCTGTAAGACCCACTTTGTTCAACATGCTGTAGAAATTTGAAATTAACTAATTTTTTAAATCTACTTATTTAGTCGTGTTCTCTTATTCAAGGGGAAGCCCATCTGGCCATTAAAATTAAATTTTGTTGTTTTCTTCCGTTTCGTTTAGAACATTAAAAAAGGGCTCGGCAATGAAAATTGGGATTTGACGAAAATTCGGATCTTGAATCATTTATTTTAGAATAAAAAAATGGTTAATGGTTATTTTTTTTTTTTTATTTTGAGTGATGGATCTTGTTAATGAGACAACGTACTAACAATTTATTACTACCTAGTATGGGTTGTATGGGTCCTCCAGGACCCACTTGGAAAATAGTACTTATCGACACTTTTGGAGAAAAAAAACTGTCGATTGATCTCAGTTAAAGCCTCCACAATTATAGTATACAAAAAAAGTCACTTTTTCCCCGGGAAAGGGGTCTCGGTACGAAAGGGTTAATCCATAAAATCACCTAGAGTATAATGAAAATATCAAGTCCACAGCCAAATTTAAATTCAATTTCATAAAAACCGAAAATCATTACACGCATGTATATAACATGCATTGTAGATATTTTTATGTATCATAACATATATAATAGAGCCATATTTATAGTAAATAATATTGTACGACTATAAATTAAAATTAGCTGGTCATTTGACGTGAAAAATATCGGTGCCCTCCCGGAACCCCCCATAGATACGATCCAACAGACCGGAGTCACCTTATTAAAAGTTTCTGTTTATAAACAAACTCTACCCAACGACTTTGTCGCCCCGAATTCGGCCGTCGCGCTCCCGTGAATTTCGGCAGTTGGATTTTCGACCATCGTTCATGTGAATGAGCAAAATTTATAGAGATAAAATGGAAACGGAAAAGCAAAGGGATCCCAACAAGACAACCATCATAACGAGCAGCGAAATGAACCAACGCACGTTCCGCGACGAGGAGTCGTGGGCCTCGTTGGAGTCCACCATTCTAGGCGGGAATTGCGCAGTTCACGACGAAACGGAGTCGTCGTCGTCGTGCGCCACCGATGAGATAGACAGTGCTAAGGATAAAAGCAAGCTAGCAACCGTCAACGAGGAACAGGATTGCACGGATGAGACGAGGGAAAAACACGAATTTAGTAAGCTAGAAGAGGAGGCGGGGGACGAAGAGGTGGTCGAGGACGATAATAACGTGTTGAACATGAATATCGACGCGATCGATGACGAAGAAGTTTTCTTCGATTGTCCAACCATTCTCAGCCCGAGGCCCTACTTCCTTAGATCAACTAAGTAAGTGTACTACTTAATTACTAAATTACTAGTTGTGTGGAAGGGAGACCAGGAACATTAATTCTTTTATTCTAAGAAATATAGAAAATGCATTATGCCAAAGGCAGGTTGATTTATCTGATCAAATACCTTTATATTTAGCCACTTATTTATTTACAATCATCACCTTGTCCATAACACCCGATCTCCCTCGCAAAACTTTTATACTTACACGTATTATATTAATGTGTAATGGATCAATCTGACGGAGACAGGTAAAAGAAAAAGAAAAACAAAGTTTTTTCTTTATATTTTCTTTATATTTTAGCAAAATATAAAGAAAAAACTTTGTGTTTCTTTTTCTTTTACCTGCCTCCGTCAGATCGATCCATTACACATTAATAAACAATTGGAGTGCAATATTTATACTACTCTCAATATACGTATTATACTTTCACGTTTCAGATTCAGACCAGTATTGCCACGTCCGCCTTTATCGCAAACGCGGTCCTTCCTCAACACCAAAACTACATATTACAACGGTACCACCACGTCCGGTTTGGGCACGTCGACAGGTGACAGCGGCCTCGACGAGGAGCGCACGGGCGCGATGATCGGCCAGATCCTCGACGACTTCAACGACATGGGGCAGCACGCGCAATCGACGCCCAAAATCATTTCCGAGACCAGCGAGCTCGGCTCCTCCATTAGCTCGGCCAACAACCTCGCGAGCGAGGATAAGAACGACAAGGATGATTGTGTCGTTAAAGGTGACCACGCGGACCTGGAAAGCACAAAGAAGAGGCTCGAGTTTCCGATGGACAATGAGAGCGAAAATGATACCAGTAAGAAGAGAAAGAAGAAGATCGAAGTGCCCGCTGAGATGTACGAGTTTGTCAAGAATCTCGACTCCGATGACAATGGGGATGAATATGACAGTAATAATAATATTATCACATCTAAAAAGAGGCTGGATCGACCGAGTGAAATAGTCCGTAGGATGAAAGTCCTTTGTCTCACGGAACGTAAAATTGGACAGAAGTCGTTGGTTCCGGTCAGAGCAAATGCCAGCGAGAAAAACGTCGATTTGTCAGAGGGTAAAGGAAGCGGCGAGAAAAAAATCGAAGATTTATTACTTGGCAAAGCACTTGTCAAGAGAAAATTAAAAGCTGTCAACGAAAGGAATGGTAGCCAGAAAGAGTCCAACTCTATGAACGAGACGGAGGTGAATAATAATAAGAAGCTTGAGATCTCAGAAACCGCGAAAAAGAGCAAAAAGATTAGTGCCAAAAACTCCGATCCCACGAACTGCGAACAGTCCGGTAGCCATGAGAAAGAGTCCAACTCTATGAACGAATCGGAAGCGAATAATAATAAGAAGAAGCTTGAGATCTCAGAAACCGCGAAAAAGAGCAAAAAGATTAGTGCCAAAAACTCCGATCCCACGAACTGCGAACAGTCCGGTAGCCAGAATGAGTCCAACTCTATGAACGAATCGGAGGCGAATAATAATAATAAGAAGCTTGAGATCTCAGAAACCGCGAAAAAGAGCAAAAAGATTAGTGCCAAAAACTCCGATCCCACGAACTGCGAACAGTCCGGTAGCCAGAATGAGTCCAACTCTATGAACGAATCGGAGGCGAATAATAATAAGAAGAAGCTTGAGATCTCAGAAACCGCGAAAAAGAGCAAAAAGATTAGTGCCAAAAACTCCGATCCCACGAGCTGCGAACAGTCTAGTAGCCAGAAAGAGTCCAACTCTATGAACGAATCGGAGGCGAATAATAATAATAATAAGAAGAAGCTTGAGATCTCAGAAACCGCGAAAAAAATGCCTGGTGCCAAAAATTCCAATCCTACGAGCTGCAAACAGTCCGGCAACGTCAGCAGCACGCGCAATATCCGGGCTCCGAAGCCGATCAACAAATTCTACAAGTGTCGCTCGCCGGTCGACAAGGTCAACAAGGAGAATTACTACGCGGGCAAGTACAGCAACGTCAAGAAGATGATATCGCCATTGCTCCCTGGCCTGGAGCAGCCGACACAACGTGTCGCCAAAATGAAGGAATTCTTTGAGAATCGTAGCCGCGTAAGTACGAACTCCACGTCAAAAAAGTCGTTGATCGGCCAGAAGAAGACACCAAAGGGCCCCAGCTTCCATACAACTATTGCTATGAAGCTGCGCAGGTCGTCGCCGAAACTCTCGCAAGCATCTCATCAGGCCTCTTCACTGATCGCGAACACCTACAATAATATAAACGATGCCTCAACCTTTCTTCTTACGCGCAATCAGTCCCGGTTCCTACGACCGTCCTCCTGCTCGGACTACTCTTCGACAACGTCGTCGTGCGCCGATAAATTCGATCAGATGTCCGCAGCACAGAAGAGTAAATCCATGGAAGACTTGAGCAGCGAGTCGGCGCAGGCCGCCGAGCTCAGGCGCTTCGCGATGTCGAGGCATATCACGGTGCGGGCTTATCTCAAAGTCACTCAACGCACGACGCTGCAGAAACGTACGCCGAAGAAGCAGTTATCGCCGCAACAGCGGCAGCTGCTGCCTGTCAACTCGCCGAAAAAAATAAAATCTGATATCATGAAGCGCAAGTCGTTCGGGTTTGTCAGCTCGCCCGTAAAGCCGGTGACGGAGCTCAGGAAAATCTTCTCGCCGTCTATGGCGACGAATGGTGAGTATGGGTGCGTTGGGTGGATATTGAAGGGTGAATAGGTATAATAACTTATTCGCTGGTGCGATACTATTTAATTGTTTTTTTTATAGTATTCCCAGCGAAAGGGTTAAATTGAGGTTGACGTTCAACCAGAAGAAATAGCTAATTGATTTTCATTTTTTTCAGCAAAAACTGTGAAAAAACATGCCGGCCATACGTCAAAAACACTTCCGCATATTGTCATCAATAGAAACTGAGAAGAAATCGAGCAGATTGTTGTGGGTGGGTTTTCTTTTTTTATTTAGCGTCGTCGTTTTTACGTGGAGAGTGAAAAGATGACATTAGTATTTTAGTGTGCATGTATAGCATACTTTTTAATTTTTCTGTGTTGTAATTGATCTACTTATTGTAAGAAAATATTGTAATAACTGAGATGTTTTAAGAAAGCATAAAAAGTTTGTATTGTTATATTAAATTCAGACTATATTACTGACTATAATAAAGGAAGAAGCATACTTTTTATTTTTATTTTTAATTGTTTTTATTTTTTTTTCTGTGATTCTTAACAAAGTACTTAAATTATAATTATCAAAAGTATAAGGTATATGCATTTGAATATGTTTATAAAATGGTGCATATTTTGCTACAATAATCTTCGTTCGCAGCTAAAAGAAATATTAGCTTATTTACACTTTCATCTATCTTAAAAAATTTATAAACAGTTCACTCTTAGTCTTGCGTAAGTAAGCACATTTTCAATCACTTTACTTATGTCCTTTTTAGGTGTTGAACGATACTAAGATTGTAAAACAGTTTTTCCCTCAGAACTTTCCAGCTCTTCAGCTGAATCTTGTGGAACTCTTCCAAAAAATCTGCTAATTCTTTCTCCTCGGTTATCATCGTTCCGTGGCTTTTCAGAAACAGTGACAAATAAGCTTGAGCCAGTTCAAAGTCTTTCTTACTCTTCAGCATGAACTTGATCAGCTTCATGAATTGTAAGAGCATCGCTACGGCGCATCTCATATCAAAGGCCAGCGATTGCACTTCCATATCTATCGCGCTCGGCCCCATGCTCTTTATCTTCTCCACGGCTTCAGTGAAGTCATCCGTTTCGATAGTCTTCTGCAATATCCTCCCAAATGGAGTGACATTTTGGAAGTCCGGATGAGACAATAATTTACTGCTATCCTGATTTTTCTGTACGTCTGAAAAATCGAACTGAGGCGTTAGTGCCGATACGGTGGGCAAGAAGAAAGGTGCGGCCGCCGGTGTTTTTGGAGCATCTTTCGGTTTGTTTCGTTTCTTTACAATGTCTATGTTTAATAGATTTAACCATCTGGATGTGGCCAAAGCAGACATGGTGATAAGTTTAGAGCTTAGTTGATCTGGAGAAATGTATTCCTGATCCTCATCTTCTTCGTCGTCGTCAATAGCCATAGCCTCGTCAGTATCCGTCTGTTCGTCGGTATCGTGAGTAGAACCAGGCAAAGAAATCATAGGAATTTTGTCCTCTGATTTTATTGCTTTCAAAGGTACATGGGCATAAAGTGTACGATTGGACCAAAGATAAATGCCTAAATTACAAACATGGGCGGTAGCTAAGTATTCTCCAGTAGGCGAAAAGGTAACTGAAGTACAGGCATCAGGAACCTAAAAAAAGATTCATTTTTTTTGTAATGTTTTGTATGCATTTAAATCATTTTTTCTTATAATTGGTAAAAACGGGATGTATCAATAAATACAAACCTGGAAAATATCGACTAGATGCGTAGAAGGAATATCCCATATTCTTAACGTTCTATCCATAGAGGCTGTTACAAGCCACCTAGAATCTGGGCTGAAAGTTGCGTCTGTAAGCCGACCCGTATGTCCCTCAAATTTTCTAACAATTCGCCGCATATCTACGTCTAGTACAACAATACTATAATCTTGAAGGGCGACAGCAATTAAAGAGTTTTCTCTGTGAGATCGCATCCATTCTACCGATTCTTTCACATCGACTACCGTTCTCGGTTGTATATCTGTAACTAAATTTTATAAAATAAGTAAATATTTCAATTTTTTCGTAAATTATAATATAATAAAGAAGTAATTTGTATGCAAAACTTTTTAAAGAGAACAATAATTAAACGAATCAATATTAAAACTCTATTTACTTTTCAAAAGCTTAAAAGGCCAAAATTTGACTTTAGCATCTCGTCCAACTGTGACAACTACAGTATTTAGGCAATCAACACTAATGCCTTTCACAGGGCCCTCATGAGCTCCTTTGTCTCCACCATAAGAAGCACGATGTGACCCAGATTGTATATTAAATCTTTCTACACTTCCATTGTTATATCCAACCAAAACAAAATTTCCACATTGGGTCATAGAGACTGTAGTGGCCGTAACATTTAAGTTAAATTTGTACTTCTCTGGTAACAGTTTGTGTTCACCCATTTTTAATTTATCATAAGACCATGTAGTGATAACTCCTAGTCCAAGATGAGCAGCTGCTATATTGTCCCATTCTTTTTCTCTTGTCTTTTCAACGGCAATATCAATCATTGGTGGCATTATCATGGTATCATCTACTGTTCTTCCCTTCTTCTTAGATGCCTTTCTGTTATAAGAAGCCCTTCCTAAGCTTTTATTGAATGTTTCAGTTTGTGTAGAAAATATTCGCAAAGAAGAATCTCCACTAGTAGACAAAATATTATGTCCATCATTTCCATAAAACCTATAAAATATTTAAATCAAATATTTAATTTCAAAGAATATTTAAGTCATTTAAGTAAAATTTAATATATGCATACCTTATAACTGTAGGAGGTTCTGCATGTCCTTCCCTTATTCGCAATAATCTTCCAGCTCCATCAGCTAAATCAAATATCCACAATTTCATTGTGTTGTCTGGTGACGAAGAGACAATAAGTGGCTCATTTGGAAGACTTTTTAATCCTGTTACAGAACCAAAATGAGCACTCGTAATTTGACTTTCAACTTTTCTTTGTTCAAGATTCCACAGAACAATATGTCCTTGTAGACTACCAGTAGCCATTATAGGATGGTCATCGGTCCTAAATGAAATTGAAGTAACCAGCCCCCAATCTTGTAAAAGTTCAAAAATAGTTTCATCCATTTTTAGATTGTGTAAAATAATTTTACCATCCATTAAACCTACAGCTACAACATCAACTGCAGGAGCTTGTTCAATAATATTTATTGGTATATCCCAGCCGTTAAAAGTGTAGATCATTTTCATTGCTTTGATATTCCACAACTGCATTTGTCCTTGTTCACTACCTAATAATATTTTATTTAAATATGTATTTGGATGCATCAAAGCACTGATCTTAAATGCCTTGTTGCTAAAATTTGATTCAGCAATCATTTCTTCTGTTTTAATATCCCAGATCATCAAGTTACTGTACTCGTCAACAGACAATAAATGAGGCCCAAAAGGCAAAAGGAGATGAACATGACTTTCATGTCCACTGTAGGTGTGTTTCATTTCATTTCCTCTTCGCCAGGCATAAATTTTGTTACCCGCAGCAGTGTAAACGTGGTAAGTATCAGCAGCGAGACATGTTATATCCTCCGGGTGTGCTGGAGACACACTGAGCAGAGTAAAATGAGAGCAACCATAAGTGTGGAAACTTCTCCCTGTACACGTAACTATTAAATTTTCTTTTCTTCTCTGAATGTACCGGGTTACTACGGGAATGTGATTGCTCACATATCCCAGAGCACGATTGCGCTGAAATATTTTACTGTGAGACATTTTCGTAATTTCTCATAGATCCTTTTGTCGACCTTGCAATTTTTCTGGGCGCCGATATCACGAACATTAATGACTTTTTTTTTATATAAAAATCTTAATTTTTGACTAGTCGGCATCCACTCAAAATTTTTCACGCTGCACACATTTTTGTACGACTGATTGGAGGTTAGAAAAAACCCCACGTGTGTTATGCACGAATCGCCATTGTTGTTCTCGTTGACGTCAGAGTTGCACTTTGCGCAGGGTTCAGAAATCTAAACGACAGAAAATCATGTGATTGGTAAAATAGTTAAAATAAAAGGAGTTCTAAAAATCGTTTTCAATGTATTATGTTTTGTTTCTTTATTATATTGTTATATGGAATTCTTTAAAATTTTAAATTAGAGCCTATATACTTAATTATAATTCAATCGTTTTTATTTGCAAATGGTCTAAACTTTTGTTTCACTTCCAAATCTGTTCCATTTGTACGTCTACAGTTTAGAATTGGAACAGCGTGTTCAGTTCGCAGCTGGCTCGTCGGTCGTGTGTGTTTCGAGAACGCGGTCGTAAGCACATGGAAGTTTGAAATATTTTTTATTTGTTTGTATAGTAATTGTTATAAAAATGTCTGTGCCAGATAAAGTGTTAATGCGAAAAATCAAAAAAAGGGAGAAGAATAAATTGAAAGTGTTGAAAGAGCGAGTAGTCCAAAAGCAAAACGGTACGTTATTATTAACTAACAGTTTTATAGGTTAAAATAGTACAAACAAATGTATATTTTTGTCAGTGATTGTCGATTTGTTTAATATAAACGATCATTTTAAATATAATACAGCAAATGATTTTTTTTTTTTAGGTATTGCCAGTGAAGAACTCACAAAAAATGAAGAGGAAAATAAGAAAATCAAATTGAAAGCTGGGATCAAACGACAAAATGTTGAAGATGGACCTGTTAAAAGTTAGTTTCTAAAATTAATTACAAATTCTTTTAGAGATATTATATAATTAAAATAAATTATTTATATTTATTTTTTTTACAGAGAAAAAGAAGAAGAAGAATAAAGGAAAACTAAAAAAGACTGAAAATGAAGTAGTCAGTGATGAGGAAGTACAAGAAACAGAAAAGAGTGAAGTAGAAGAAGAAAATGAGCAAGACGATAAAAGTGATGATCATGAAGAAAACCAGAATGAAGATTCTCATGATTCTGATTCACAAGAAGAACCCAAAAAGGATCCTACAGAATGCTGTATGTATTATTTTTTTATTAAATCAGTCTGAATGAATTTTAAATATATAATTGTTTTGATTTTGATTTTATAGTGCCAGGTTCATCTGTTGGGTTGGAAATTACAAACGACAAATCTTTTACTACTCTAAAAGACAAAGTTTGTGAAAATACCTTGAAAGGTATTGCAGAAATGGGTTTTACACATATGACAGAAATTCAAGCTAAGTCAGTACCTCCACTGCTCGAAGGCAGGGATCTTGTTGGTGCAGCCAAAACTGGTTCTGGAAAAACATTGGCTTTCCTTATTCCTGCTGTTGAACTTATTTATAAACTTAAATTTATGCCAAGAAATGGTATGTATGTAGAAGGTTTTCATTTCTGGATTTACATGAAATAACTAATTTTAATGAATAATTTTCAGGAACTGGTTGCATAATAATTTCTCCAACACGTGAATTGTCAATGCAAACATTTGGTGTATTAAAAGAACTAATGAAATATCATTATCACACATATGGTCTATTAATGGGTGGTGCAAGTAGGCAAACTGAAGCTCAAAAATTAGCAAAAGGTGTAAACATTATTGTAGCAACTCCTGGAAGATTGCTTGATCATTTACAAAACACACCTGATTTTTTGTACAAAAATCTTCAGTGTCTAATTATTGATGAAGCTGATAGGATTCTTGATATCGGATTTGAAGAGGAACTTAAGCAAATCATTAATATTTTGCCAAGTCAGTGAAATTCAGTTTCAATATAATTTTATAGTTTTACATCAACATATAGAATATAAGATTTAATTTACTTTATATTTTTATTACAGAAAGAAGACAAACGATGCTTTTCAGTGCTACTCAAACGAAAAAAACTGAAGCACTAACGATGCTAGCTCTGAAAAAAGAACCCTTCTATGTTGGTGTTGACGATGAAAAAGAAAAAGCTACAGTAGAAGGCTTAGAGCAAGGCTACGTTGCTTGTCCTAGTGAAAAACGGTTTCTTTTATTATTCACATTTTTAAAGAAAAATGGGAATAAGAAAGTCATGGTCTTCTTCAGTTCTTGTATGTCTGTCAAATATCATCATGAGCTTCTAAATTATATAGATTTACCTGTTATGAGTATTCATGTAAGTTTTTTTGCTTTACATTTTTTTAATTTATAAAGGCTCTGTAAAATGATGTTATATTTTGGTATTTCAGGGAAAACAAAAGCAAACAAAAAGAACAACAACATTTTTCCAATTTTGTAATGCTAAGACAGGTATTCTGTTATGTACTGATGTAGCTGCCAGAGGTCTTGACATCCCCGATGTAGATTGGATTGTTCAGTATGATCCTCCAGATGATCCAAAGGTAAAGTAAAACTTGATGTGTACATTTTGAATAAAAAATGGATTCTTTGTTATGAAAAATTTTTCATATTCATTTTTACTTTACAGGAATACATTCACAGAGTCGGTCGAACAGCTCGTGGAGAAGGCAGCAGTGGACATGCCTTACTTATTTTACGCCCAGAAGAGCTTGGATTTCTTCGATATTTAAAGCAAGCCCGCGTCCCCGTAAACGAATTCGAGTTTTCATGGAATAAAATTGCCGATATTCAACTTCAGGTAAGCTGCAGCTTATTTTACATTATAAAAACACTTCATAGGCGAATTAATACCAAAGATTACTATTTATGTTGTTATTTACTCATATAAAATAATTATGAATGCTATCTACCAGTAAAAAATAAATAATCTGCATACAATCTACCCTATTTCCTCAACAAAACTCGAATCAAATATGAGAATTCGATCGAGACAAAGGCCCCCATTATTCAAGCATCGTCAACCGAACCCAGTCCTCAATTCGCGGCCTCCAGCTCGTCGAAATCATTGCTCTAAATCTCCGATTGTGTCATCCCACCGTCGCCGCTTGGTTAACGACTCCGTATAAATTAATCGTCTCTGCGGCGCGGTGCAACGGTGAAAATTGCATCAACGCTACCGCATGCACGCGCGAAAAGGGAGGTATCGAGCACGTGCATTCTCGCGCGTCAACAACGGTGCTTCTTTCCAGGAATGATCGTTAAAAGACGATTGTACGGTTTGAATGGTTTTGTTTTTGTTTAGTTTGTGATTCGCAGTTGATAGGTATGAATGCAGTTTTGGTGTGTGCAAAATGATGCACTAGGTAATTTTAGTGATGACATCCCATAATTTACTCTTTGATAAATTGATACTATATTAATTGAGATCGTTGATTATTATAGTTGAGGATGACAGCATTATTTTGCACTGAAGAGATTCTGGAACAATCGAGATGTAATAAGAACTTTTACAAATAACATCTACTATCTTGAAAATAGTAGTAAGAAAAAATGTTATTGACTCTTTTTACAATCGAAAAGTGTGCTCTACAAAATAAAATACGCGGGGGATGTGATAGGGTGATGTAGATTCCACCGTATTGGTATCGTCATTTTATCTATTTTTTATTATTCTCGAAACTATTTCAAATAAAGGTCGATTTACTGCCCTCCGCGATCGAGCAAGAAATGCGTGGTTAAAAATTCAAGTCATTGCATTCGATTGAGATTTTTTTATATTTGGATTTAGAAACATAATATGATAACAAATAGTAAACAGCCTTTTTCTAAAAAGGTTTCTAAAATAAAAAAAAAAAGTTGACGATGTCGATATGGTAGGGATCTGTGCCACACTAAATTTTAATATTACGACAAAAATCGAATGAACTGTTTTTTAGTGTCAGTAACAGTGTCAAACATAGTTTTTGATACATCTGAAGTGCAGAATTAAATTTTCATATTATTTAATGTGAATTCATATAAACTAAGTAATAAATAATAATTCGGCGCATAATCTATCGTTATAATCAGTTCCCCTGTATCGATTCGTCTACACTATCCATCCAACTTTTGAAACTCCCCAAAACACCAATGTCGAATTAAAAATCACCGAAAATTTCTGTCGCCACGTGCAGAGAGAGAGGGGAATATGCTCAAAGTGTCATCGTGATAGTCGAAAGCCGCTTTCATATATGCGCGCCGAATGAACGGAAGGAGGACCGCGGAAGGGCCCATATTTGGCGTGCTGCGTGGTGACGCAACATCGGCAGCAAGAGCCTCTGGCTACCCTTGACACTGAGAGATGGTAACTGTACTCTCTCTCTTTCTCTCTCTTTCGCTCTTCAGCGGCACGAGTGGAAGAATACGCACTCGCTCGACCGCTAAATAAATTGTTGTTTATCCTCCATGGAGCAGCAGCAGCAGTAGCAGCAGAGCAAATATTAATCGGGCGTTGAAGAAGAAGCATCGCGCGATGGATATTTATGAGTGTTTGAGAAAGCGTTTGAGAGGGCCGGAGGGGTATTTGGGAAAGTTTTCGAGGGTTTTCGAGATTTATGATTGGGGAAATCAAAAGTTGAAAGCGCTTATTACGAAAATGGTTTAGGAAAGATGGAAGACAGTTTGAGAAAATTATCATGCTGAGAATTGGAGTTTCGGAATCTTAATTTTTTTGAGTTTTATAATCTGTTAGCTTTATACAAGACAATTTCACCATCTTAAAAATAAGGAAATTTGTCCATTTTATTATTTAAATCTAATTTAACCTGAAAGCCAATACTTTAACGAAAAATTAAAAAATCACAAACAACGATATAAGAAATGAAAGAAACCCTTCAAAATCTCAGCATCGACATCTTGAGTTCTTCTCACTTTTAATATACCCACGTAAACCACAGGTATACGTGTGCGGAAGAAAGAACGAGGCAACGAAAGAGAGAGAGAGAGAGAGAGAGAGAGAGAGAGAGAGAGAGAGAGAGAGAGAATCGCAACAAGTCGTCGCGGTTGATTGACCTCTCGCAGATTTCCTCCCTAATTGATGCGGCGTTAATGCAGAGCCTTCGAGGCCTTCGATTTTAAAGGAACCAATCTCGCCTCGCAATTGCTTGCGCACAAGTCGCTGCATTGATGTAAATTGGAGTGGTACTCTAATTTCGTTGGTATCAAAAATTTTTTGTTTGGTTTGTGATGGCGCAAACGCAGGTGATTGTTGTTATTTTAATTTTGCATAAGATTTAAATTTTTTAAATGAAAGTGATAGAAATTACATATACATGTGAAACAAGTGTTATTCATGCTGTAAGAATACTGGAATAAAATGTTTCATTATTATATTAAATCATTTTTAATAAATATGATAAAATAATAAAATTCGGTTATAAAACCTACAAGAAAAAATTTACGACCCTATAAAAAAATAATAAAACCCTCGATTAAAAAACAAAGCACGTAATCTCATAAAATTACGTACTTTATTTAATTTATATAAAAATGCCTTAGTAAGACTTTTAATCCGATCTTACTTAGCATTTGAAAACAACGATATTAAAAGTCCAACACAAGACTCCTAAAATCCTCGCGAAACCGTGTCATCGGAAGGAAAATAATCAAAGTGATAAAAGGCCATCACCACACGCCCGCTGCTCTTATTTATATCCCTTTCGGACCCCGATCCGTCGACGTCATCGTCTCCGCACACTCTCCTTTTTTTCCTCCTTTCGCCGTAACGGGAGCATCGCGCTCGGCTCTCTTTCGGCTTAACAAATTGGCGAACTCTCTTTAATAGGGCGCGCAGGGGTCTCGATATTATCCGGTGATTTATATAAAAAATACGCCGCACGACTCTCACGCGCGCAGTTCGTTAGCGCGTGGTTGTAAAATTCCGTAATTAATTCGCATATAATCGTGGATAAAGCTTTTTTTAAATGGCATTGTTTGTTCGCTGAGTTGTTTTCGTTGAGAAAGTTCGGCGTTATTTATGATAAGTTGTACCGATTGATTTTCATTTAATTAGGATTATTCTTATAAGTAAAGAATAAGGCGAATGTATTAGTTGAGTGGTTACGATTTAACCGACTCTTAATGGAGAAGAAATATAAACCCCCTTGTATTATACGATATGTCAATTACGAAAACGAAAGTGCAGTACACTGCGTGTAATAATAAAGAATTATGAAAAATTGCGAAGAACCCGCGCGCGTTCCGCGGTACTTGCACGATGCAATCGGTGATTTACCATAATATTACGAAAACACGCACGACAATTGACTCGCTGATTAAATCCTCCACAAATGTAGACGAATGAGACGTAATTCTTTGCGCGAATCATGTGGAGGGTGTTGCGAAAAATCAAACGCAAAATTATCATATAAGTGTGACATTTTTCTTGGAAAAGGGGAGAGTAATTGTATGTGGTTTTCGCTTATTGGTTTTATCGATACGCGTTTTCGTAATGTCAATCAAAGACGAATGCCGTTTTTGATTATAGTTTCGAATGTACATTCAACTTCATTGATGGTTTTATTATTCAGTTATTTGGTTGTAAATAAGTGTAAGTTTTTCCTATTATGAACGATTGTTAATCAATCGTTTTTACTGCTTTTCGAATTACAACTTTAATCAAACGACTATATAATTATTTCAACGAATAACAAACTTTTTTACATCAATATAATTTCAGAATCAACCAAGGTTATTTTAATTAATTAAGAAAAAAAAAATACTACATTCTTTCACGTCGTTTACTTTCCAATCCACAAGCATCATATCCCATCCACCAAAATCCCATGTCTCAATCAGCGGCAATTAAACGAGTTCCCAGGCGAAATTCGTTTTACCGAGATCTATCCGAGATCCGCACTCGCTCGTATATGTATATAACGCGCACGCGCGTCAAAGGCGGGCGCGCCAGCAAGAATAGAAGAACACGCGCGCACAAGAGGAGAAATAGGTATTATATCCCGCCCACGCGCGCGCGAGCGTGAATCATGCGCGTCGCGCACCACTCCCATTTCGCGCTACTTTGCCGCGTCGTTCCTTCGTAAATACAATCCCGCAGCTTGTCTGATTGAGCCGAAGCGAATGTCGCGCGAGACTATGAGGGAATTGATCTGTCGTGCGGGATTTGGAAATGATTTGGTATTGGATGATGTTTTCGGAGAGTGTGAGTGGATGGATCTGGAGTTGAAAGAGAGCTTTTATGACGATTGTCTATAAGAATGCTAAGCACGTGGAAACTATCATTATTTATTAGGGATTTTTCCGCATTTAAAATTTTTTTTTTTAATATAACGTTCTCATACTTTATCGTCGCCAAGGCTAACTTCTATTAAAAATATATATGTGTTAAGATAAGGTTACGTACGAGTAACGCCACCCCAATTTTTTACAGTCTAAAAAACTCTGAATTCGTAGTTTATTAGTATAAGAATTGTCCAATCTGCAAATTCAAATCCAAAAAAAAATGTCAACTTTACCACCGTAACCGCGCAAAACCTGCACCGTATAGAAATTCTTCGCCGTCCGCTACGCTGCTCGCCTGCTGATCAAGCCGCTGCGCTCAGCTGAAAAATACGTCCGTCGTACATATACATATATACCTGTTGTATTATACACGCAGCACGAGAGCTATATACTCATTCGCGATTCCGGGTCCGTACGATGCCTGCGTATACCAATAGAACGAGCCTTTTGGCGGACGGTGAAGAAAACCGTTTTCCCGCGCGGATATACAGCTTGTCTGACTTTATGGTGCTGGTTTCCTTTTTTTGCTTCGTGGTTGAGAGATGATGGAAACGCTTCGATGTAGTGAGTCATTGGTGCATTTGTTGTTAGATTTTCAGGTGCTTGTATTAAATTAAAATAAAATTAATTTTCAATATCTACCTTGTGAAATTTCATTACGAAAAATATTTCTCAGAGTCCGTCTAGATTGAGTATGTTTGTTAAACCTATGGTTCCATATGCTTTCTTAACTTATCTGCAATAACGCGTATAGTAAATACAACATAATAATCAGGTACAAAATCAAGTAGAAATAAGTATAAATTCCTAAACTACACGACATATAGAGTATAATGTATAGATAAAATTGAAACAAATTGAAACAAGTTCTCGTTGATTTAAACTTAAAATTATAACATGCTACCTGTATACAATCCATAAAATGAAAAACTAGAAGGAAGTTTGAAATATTTCAATTACATCTATACGTATACATCTATAAGACCACTTTGCGCGCAAACATCCGTTACTGCGCTCTCTCGCGCGCTTTCCAATTTGTAATTCTTCATATACGCATGTGAAAAACGAATTGGAAAAATGTCACGCGGCCATTAGAATGCAAAGCCGTCGTCCCGCTCCTCGTTTTTCCGCGCTAATGGAATAGGCTGCGTGCAACTAGCCTGCACGTGTACATGATGGTTGTTGCGCAAATCAAGAGTAACGCACTCTTCGCTCGCGCGCATTCATGTGAAAGAAATCCACCCGAGGCGCGCATATATAGAAATGTGACTCGGCGACTGCGCGTGCGCGTGCTGGGGGTTTTGAAACGCGCCATTCATAAACGCGAGGATATATAATAACGTCCCGTATAAGCTATAATGTGAATGAAGGAAGGAAGCCGAGAGAAAGAGAAAAAGACGTCATTTTCTTTCTGAGATTTCGTGTCCTGACGCGCGTTTCGATCTTCTTGCGCGAGCATATATGGGTATGGAGAGGCAGAACGCGGCTTGGGATAATGGTATGCATTTGTGATTCATTTTTAGGAGATTGTAAAAAGCCGTTTCGGTTATTTAGCGCCGAAGATGTTGCTTTTTCTTTGTGATTTGTAGAAACAGCTTGTTGTGTGCGGCTTTCTCGTATGTTTTAATAAAATCAAATTTATGAAACTGGACAAAATTATAGCGGTTTTTTTTTTTAATTACTTCTTTGACTTGATACCATGTTGTTCAACGAACAACAACAAAAATGTGTTAAAGGTTCGGATGATAAATATTCAAATATTGTTGTTAAATACGTCCTCGATATTTTGTTTACAATATTTAATAATAATTATAATTTATGCTGGGTTCTAGCTGGAGAAGCTGATATCGAAGAACTACTTCCTAAACATGTCGGCGAAGGAGGCGTTCAAGGCGTACGTGCGGGCCTACGACTCTCACCATCTCAAGCAGATCTTCGACATCGAGACCCTGGACCTGGCCAAGGTCGCCAAATCCTTCGGCTTCACCGTACCACCAGCAGTTGATCTGAGTATCCTTTTGCAAAAAAGAATAATATGAAAATGTTTAATTGTTTATGAAATGATTAAGTATGCTACGATGAGAAAAATGGACTATAGCCCTGGTAGAAATTAGTCCATTAAAAATGGGAAGGAAAACAGAAACTGGCCATTAGAAATGGCTAGTTATTAGACAGATGTAACGCTTTTTTTTATCAACTTCTCCCATTTTATGAAATGGCTCTAACCTGAAAATCTTTACATTAAAATTTCATAACAATTCAATCATATATTTTAAAACTTATACTCTTAAGAGATAGTTTACCGGGATATAAACAAAATTTAGTAGTCTTTGTACTATTTACAGCTTTATTCTATAAGATATAAACCAAAATCGTTATTTTGACACGTGACTCTATCTCTCTTACTCATCGCCATAACAAATCGCTTGTTACTAGATTTATAATGGCTTCATCGACTAGCTATTTTAACTAGCATTAAAATGCCAAATTAATAGATAGTACAAAATTGTGACCATCTTTGCGGTCAATAAATGTGAAAAATAGGTTTAAAAAATCGTTACACTTATAGAAGAAAACTGGAGTCCATTTTTTTGCCATTTTGGATCAAACTAGCCATTTACTGCTCAAAAAATGATTTCAATTTCCACCAGGGAGACCAAAATTTGCATTTATCGCCTTATCCCTCTGGTGTACTGGATTTATTAAAAAATTAACACGGTTTTTGCTATGAATCTTGGTAGTTTAAAAAAAATTCATGTGTGCCCGAGAGTTACAACAAATTACGGACATTTTTATCAGAAAATTTTTCCGTTATGTAATTTAAAATTGTCAGTTGGTATTGGTTATTCGACGGTACCTTTACGGGTTATATGGTTCCTTTAAAAAATTACCAATATTAATTTGATCACCTGATTAGCCCATCACTTTTCCCACTTTCTACACTGAGAGAAAAAGGTTTGTAAAAATGACAATACTGTTTGATAAAGCTGTCACAGACTGTAAAAACCCAAAAAATTATCATACTTTATAAGAAATTTTGCTACACAGAGAAAAATGGTTTAGGAAAAATTAATATATTTATAGTAACCATGGGACAGACTCAAATTATCATAAAATTGACTACAATTTATAGTAAAAACTCCTATGTTTTAAGTAATTTTTACTATGTATATAGCAATTTTTACTATAAAGTGTAGTAAGTTTTATGATAATCCGAGTGTGCCCCAAAGTTCCTATAGAATATAGTAATTTCTCTAACATTTATAGTAAATTTTCCTACAACATTTCTCAGTGTAGAAATATAGGAAAATTTACTGTAAAGTATAGTAATTTTTTGGGTTTTTACAGTCTGTGACAGCTTTATCAGACAGTATAGTCATTTTTACAAACCTTTTTCTCTCAGTGTACTCCAACTCAACCTACAACTACTCCACATTAACCTACCAACCGCATTAGCCTAAACCTATCATCTCCATACACCCTCACCTTACTTCAACTATATATTCGCAACTTTATCTCTTCCCAAGGCCTCTCTCTCTCTCTCTCTCTTCCACCTACACCCACAATCCGCGACTATTTTCCTTAACTAGTAATCGCAGAAGTGGGAGTGAGCAAGGACTCGAGGCCGCGCAAGCGTCTCGGCGGTGGCGGCTACGGCTACTTCAAGGCCCTCAACGGCGAGCAGCCCGGGGCCGGACGACGCAACGAGCGCACCAAGACCTTCCGGCAGGTCGGCAAGCACCGGCACAGCGACAATCGCCAGTTCGCCCGGTAATACCAGGCTTGTTGACACGCTCACGGATGAATTTGTACAGTTGATATAGATGCAGAGCGGAACGTTCAGACTTCATTCCACTTTTTTCGCGCGAGCCCGCAGAGAAAAAGGAGGGTGCTTCGGTTCGGCGCCACGAACGAATCTACCCCCCGTACGCTCGAATATTAAAAAAAAAATATTGGAATGTTCTTTTATGACTAATTTTATATATATATATATATCAATTCTATGAGATTGATAATGAATAAATATATTTAGTATTCAATTAATATATAAAAATATGGTTTTTATTTTGAAGACAGTTTATATTTATGCGTAAGAAGGTTGGTTAGAAGATGAAGAAGAGTGTATCTTGTTGAATTTCAGCTGGAATGCAGTGGCTCTTATCGTATAGAGTTCTTTCACTTCTTTTTGTTGCACTTTTTCAATTATATACCTACTTCAAATGAAACAGTAAAGAACTTGTTATGTCGACCGCTCAATTCACCACAAGTGAATTTTTTGTCCTTACTCTTAGTAGTTTTTCTCTATTTACTTTTTATGAAAAAGTATATGCACCTTCGTTAACTATATCTACTTAACGTTCTAAAATAAAAATAAATTAAACTTTTTATTTAAATGAATTTTCGGCAGCTTATATTTTTTTTCTATACAATTTCGTTTTTCATTAACGCATCTACAGGTATTTGCCAAATTGCTCGTTATTTATGAATCATGAAGTATCTTAAAAATGATTTTAAAATTCTTAGTTTCTTTCACATACCTCTAAATTAAGAATTATAGTTAATAATAAAACTGCTGAATGAAATTCCGATAAATAGACAGTGCAAACAAGTTTTTTTTCATAAAGCGACTTGACGCATCGTCACTGATATAATGGAACAGCGCGCGCACATACTGACGCTTTAGCTGCTTCGGCATAGAAATCCAGTTTTTTAATTCATTCGAATTTAGAGTTCTGTACTTATACGGATGCATGATACGCCCACAGGCTTTCGCATGATATAGTCAAAATGGTAATTAGTCATAGTGTTGCAAAAATCCAAGGCTAGGGTTTTAATGAGCTTGGAATGCAAATTTAGACATTTTATGTACTAAACAATTTTTATTTATGAAATTTTCATCCCGACGTTCTCGTTTACCGCAAACATAAGTTGCGTCGGCGTACTGAATACTTTTATTTGTCATATAGTTTTTAATGACATCATTTCTACTACAGTATGTATAAGCGTCTATATGTATAATTTATTTTTATATCGCAATAGCGTTGTATATTTAAACAATCTTTTTTTAAATGATCACAAAAAATAAGAGTAAGTCTTTAGTTTGTTCCACTTCAGCACTTTATGTCCCATAATCTTTATATTACAGTCGAAATTTTGGTTTAAGGGCAACTACAAAAATACAGAACAATATTGCATTTTTAGAAGTTACAGTAAGACGAATTCTAAGCGCAGAGGAAATGCAACATAACTATTGTTGCGAGCATCAAGACCTATTTTGGTTTACATTCGTTTATAATTAAATACAAATTATTAATAAACATTTTAAGTCACTTCAGAGAAAAATTCACCATGTCACTTACGCCCTTGGCGCCCTTACTTTTATTCATTTAAAAATTTCCAAAATTCAATACCAAACGATCTGCAAGCTCACCTCCCATTCATGTTCTCAACACATCATGAAGTCTCGGAACCAAGCGACCCAGCAAGAAAGAGCTGTCCTTGCGCGACCTCGAAATCGAAAGTCCGATAGCCGCGCATAGGCGCCCACGCTCGCTTGTAAAAACTAGGAAAAACGGATCTCGAGGGGGGGGGGGTCGCGAATAAGGGGTCTCGTAATTATCGACGCGTGGGGGCGAGAGGTGCCGTGTACGTCCATTTATGGGACGCGCGCTTAGCCGCGAGCTGACGCAAGGCGACGTATAGGCACGCACCGTGTTCGCTCGCAGGACAATAATGCTTGAGGATAATGATGATGATGATGATGCCGTGTCGGCGTCGGATGTTTGCGCGTTGGAATGGATTTTCGAGGTCATTGCAAGGGTCGTGGGAATTTTTGGGGTTATGGGAAATTAGGCTTTATGATGGATTTGATTTTGTGAAATTCTTGAAAATTCAGTTTTATTGGTGATGTACCTAATGTCAGTGATTAACAGATTTTACAATGTTTGATTTTGAATAAATATCCATAATGAATTAAAATTTAGAGTAAATTTAATCATGCTATTAGAGAATTAATAGTACATTACGATACGTGTGACCTAAGTAGCACTTTTTTGCACGGCGTGAAGTTAGGGCCCGAGCGTAGCGCCGTGCAGATTGCTACTTAGGTCACAAGTGTCATATTGTACTATTATAGTAATGCGCGATATAAATCCGCGCTTATGTCACACCTATCCGTAGCATAAGTAGTCCATCATAGCAGCATGCGGTAGCGCCCTCGCTGCGCCAGGGTGCTATCGCTGTATCGCACGCTGCTATAATGGACTACTTATGCCCAGTGGTGGTTAAATACGTAAATTTTGCTGAATTATACATACGTGTATAATACGTGTATTATACGTGTACTATACAAAAATAATTATGTTGATTTCCAGCGCGCAAAACATGTAAATATAAAAAACCGCTGCCAAGTTATTGGCACGTAGCTTCCTCCAAATTAATTTATCGTTCCTATATGTATAGCATATAGTTCAAATATAATATATGTTTATTCATTCTACGTGTTTTAAAATGATTTAAAAATTTACAATGATTTAAATAAAATTCATTAATATTTAAAATTTGACCTTATTCCGCTCCGCCGTCGATATATCGCATACAAAATAGTCTATAAATTTCAAAGTGATACATGAAGTGTGATTTTTCAAAATCACGATTTTGAAAAAACCGTAAAAATATTTTAACCTTAAATAGACGATTCTTTTACCTAAAGGACTTATACGATAAAGATACAAACTCTAAATTTCCACAAAATTTCAACATGATTAAATCAATTTTTTCTCACTAGTTATCATGCAACAAAGAAATTGACTTTGTATAAAATACGAAAATTTTCAATATCAAATATCTCAAAAAGTAAGCGTTCGATTTTGATGAAAATTAGCACACATATTATCTATATCACATTTATCATATTGTCTATAAATATGGAGTTGATCATAGAGCCATTCTCGAGAAATTGCGATTTGAAAAAAAGGTTAAAAAAATTTTAATCTCAAATATCTCTGAACTTTATGAACCAATCATTATCTACCTCTACAAGGAATTTTGAAGCGATTAAAGGGATGCCTTATACCGGCAGAGTCCTCTGCCGTACCGACCACAATGTTTTTAATTAAATATTAATTGTTATAAGCTTTTCCTTGAATTCTGAGATTTGACGCACATAGCCAAACTTATTATCTATTTCTCGGTTAAATTTCAGATAAATCTGTTGGCAAATAAAGACAAAATTTGAGAACTCGCAACGTCGCATAATATCATATTAACCCCAAAATACGACATCTTGCGAGTTCTCAAATTTCGTCTTTATTTTCCAATAGATTTATCTGAAATTTGACTGGGAAGTAGATAATAAGTTTGTCTATGTGCGTCAACTCTCAGAATTCAAGGAAAAGCTTATAACAATTAATCTTTAATTAAAAACATTGTGGTCGATACGGCAGAGAACTCTGCCGGTATAATTCATCCCCTTAAGCAATTGGCACAGTTTCAAGCTTATTAAAAATAAAATACGTAGAATCACAAAAAATCAAGAGAACACCCTTCTGCGGTTTTGAACGTTCTATCATCCAGTAAAAGTTTGGAGTCGAAATATCAAGTGGTTTTTGCAAAAACGTTGAACAAAACAAAATTCGGTTTCGTTCAAAGTTTTTGCAAAAACCACTTGATATTTCGACTTCAAACTTTTACTGGGTGATAAGAACGTTCAAAACCACAGAAGGGTGTTCTCTTGATTTTTTGTGATTCTACGTATTTTATTTTTAATAAGCTTGAAACTGGGTCAATTGCTCGGTCGGTAATGGTAGGACTATGCCACCCCGTTAAGATAATTTTTATGTTTATAAAGAAGAAACTTAACTATAGTTTTCTTGCAAATAACTAAATTGTACCAAGAAATCACGCCTTATACCAGCGTGAAATTTAAATTTCTTCGCCATAAACTGAAAACCGAATTCTAATTTGACGACGTAACATACAGTATAATTGGAGCTTTCGTATAATACGTGTATAATACATGTATATATACATGTAATATGAGTGCAATTATAGGTACCTACCATTGCTTATGACACGGATAGGCGTGACAGCGGATTTATGTAAACGAGCTATAAAATATCGTACGACACTAGTACCTTCAGTGGCCGACTCTCGCTGCGCTCGGGCGCTAATTTCACGTCGTGCCATAATGGGCCACTTATGGCACTAGTATCGTAATATACTATTTATTGGTACATACACCCCCCCCCCCCCCACGTACACATATATATGGGCATGAGAAAAGTAGTGTATTTACATTTCAAACGTGTATTTTCGTCAAATATACATGAATTTTATTGCGAATATTCAAAGAGAAAATTTGGTGTGATACAATTAATTATTGTCATGAAAATTTTAAAAAAGGAATAAATACATTAGTTTGAGGAAGCTAAGTGCCAATGTATTGGCAGCAGTTTTTTTTTCTGCCTCCTAGAGGAAGTTTTGTGATAGTAATTTTTTGAGTTGTTGTAAAAACATATTATAATTATTTTCCGAGGTGTTAGAAATCAAAATACATGGTTTTTGAATAATGTCTATGCGATGTATGTGTGTGTGTATACGCCTGGATCTCAGCTTCTACTCGGTCGATTTTAACGGAACAGGTCTTACTCATTATTTTTTTTTTTTTTTTTGTGACTGCGGGTCAAAAATCCGTTTTTTGATTGGGCCGATGCGTTTTTGTTTTATTTCGAACTTTAGATTTTTTACCCTGTGTGTTAGCTAACCTAGTTCTATGTTATAAAAGACAGCAGAATTTTAATGTACAACATTAGTCACGCATATATCTGTGGCTTCCCGGAATAACGACCTAACCCACTTGTACGTGTTTTCGAGAAATCGACGTTCTAAAATTTGTGTCATGACACTTCATATATAAGATCGAAATGCGCGAGATGAGTCATAACAATGTAAACATTTACAAAGGTATCGAATATCTTTCGAACCCCACTATCAGCTGCTAGAATAAATTTTTATTCTTTGTATAAACAAACAAAACAATGCAGTTAAGTCGTTATTCCGGTAACTGTGCAGTTAAGCGGTTTAAGGAAATTGTTCAAATAAGATAAATAACATAATTATTTCTACACTTAAAACATAGAATACGAATTCTTTTTTAAATATTCATTCGCACGCATGTGCCTCCCAACGGAATATGCGTGAAGTCAACGGAATTCGGTAAATCGAATACCGAACGTTACTCGGTTACTGTTTATGCACACTCGCCCCATCGCCCGGCAATCAAAGCTGTTGTGTTACCTTCTATTATCTATTACCTTTGATCTTTGTTGCTATAAAAATAGGTATGTCATAATCTGTTTATTGCGTAGTATTAACTTCAAAACGGTGCTTTTAATTAAATATAAATATTCAGTTAAGTGGTTTTTCCGGGCACAGGTGCAGTTAAGTGGTTATGCACTTAGCTGATATTTGCTCTTTGAACGCGTTTCAGATTTCCGGAACAATTCTATATGAAAAAGGGTAGTTAGAAGGTATAAATTCCGGTGCTAACTCAATTTTGACTCCCAAGTGGGTTAGGTCGTTATTCCTGGAAGCCACAGATATATGTGTATTAGCTTCATTCGAAAGAGAAATTCTAGGTAGATCAATATGGACATACGCCTACTATAAGAAATGTATTCTAACATATTCTAACGGAACGAATTCTAATGACAAAAACTTACGAGTATATCATTAGTCGTACGGAGATACTTTGTTAATTTAAATTTACCAAAAGACATGTGCATTCGTCAAAAAACTGTGCGTGCGTGCGTGCGTGCGTGCGCGCGCGCGCGTGTGTGTGTGTGTGTGTGTGTGTGTGTGTGTAACAATCTCTATTACAAAAGCAAACTTCGTATTCAGGACAAAAAGTACTAAACTTTCAACCGCCAAAACAACAATTAAAAAAAAAAGTATCATTTCAAAATCCAACCCAACATTCGTCAAAGCGACTCCCATAGTACACCTTCTCGTCGTATCCGTTTCCCAACTGTTTCACACACCCGACACGCTCATTACAAAACAATATCCGAGAGCCATCCGCAAACTAACAATCGTTGGCGATCCTCTGCTCCTCTCGAGATCCACCGCAACGTTACGACGCAGTGTGTAATAAGTATATAAGCATCATATGCGCGTGGCGCGCGCGCAGGAAGAAAGTCGCGCGTGGGCGCGCGGACTGTACGCGTGGGAGAGCTCGACGCCAGGACAACAGCCGCCGGCGACGGCGATCGATCCACCCGTGGCGTTCTGGTCCTTCTTGCTATGGCGAACGTCTGGTATTGCACTTGCCGTGGTACATACATGCTTAGGCATCGGATGTAATTGGAGTAGTTTTGTAGAGAAGGTTTTTTTTTAATCCTGTTATTGGATTGTTATTTGGAAATATATAGGATGCTTTTCTTTGTATTTACATATATATTGTACGTGGTTGAGTTAAGAGATTAGTTGTTCCTAGAAAAAGAACGCAAATTAAGAAATTCTACACTCTAAATTTGAATAAATGATTATATACTGATACCAAATCACTGATGTACTTGTAACTGTTAATCAGTGAATATTCACTGATTATCCATGAAACGTATACCACTAATTTTGTTTCAGTCCATATGCACTGATTTAAGTTTAGAGGGTAGAAAACGTATGGTGAACATTTATTTTGTTTCTTTTAATAATGTAAAATTTATTTTGCGAATAGGCATATAATAACTATATATTTTTAGCGACATTTTTTATGAACATTTTTAGATTCATTTTTCTAAAACGCATTAAAATAGTTTGCCCACAATAAAAATAGGAACCACGGTACATCGCGTTACTATAATAATTGCACATTATACCGTTATCTTAAATATCAACGTTACAACTGCTTCTTAATTTTCAAGATTACCTATATACTGGAGCCTCGACAAAAATCTCTGAACAATCTTAGCAACACATTCAAATATGTACATTTCAGTCGACCAAAACCCTAGCTATTAGCATTTATCACGTCGCATCTACTAGAACAACGAAAAGACCTCCCGGAAATCTCAAGCACACCCGGGAAGTCGATAAGACGCAGCTAAGTACTCACCGGGGCGATAGAACCAGTCGCTGCTGCGCCTGCGGATACGTGCGCGCAAGTACCTATACATTACGCGCCGTTGTCGTCGTCGCCAGTACGCGTGTCGCAAGGCCAGATTGAAATGCGCCGGGACTGGATTAACCGGATATTACCGTAACTCCGTTCCTCGTGCCCAAAAATCTCTCTCTCTTTCTTTTTCCCTCTCTCAATTTCTCCGTACGCGCACGCCTTTTGTTTATCCCGTTTATCTCTGCCCCTCTCGCGAGTTCCTACCGGAGCTTCTGTTTGCCTGGTTTCGTACAGGTTTGATTTTGAAAATTTGGATCGGTAGGTGAATGTGGTTAAGGTGTGGGATTTTTGTCGGTGGGAGGGGATAAAGTTGTGTGAAATTATCTTTTGAGTGAAAGTGTTAGTTAATTCTTTCATTCTGAAATCTTAAATGAATAAAGTTTGCTTAAAAAAAGAAGATATATCAACAATATTTTTTTATAAAGACTTAATTGAGGTAGAAATTTAATTTTTATGTAAATGAAAAAAAAAATACGCTGAATTGTCTGAGATGTTGGCCCTTCGGAATTCAAAAATCGTTAAAACTTTCCAGAATTATATACGAAAACGTTTTATTTATATTTTAAAAACAACTCACAATCCCATTTGATACATAATGTAGCACTCATATTGTTAATACTGCTTTCCACATTCGCTATTTTGTATTTAAAAATATGCACTCTTTTAACTTTAAGTATCACATAGAGGTTGTTTATCGGCGCGAATGCCTCTCGCATTGGTACTTTTCCCGAAGCGCCTTTTACTTTAACCCGAAAATAAAACGTTCTCAAACTGGTAAATCGGCAATTTTATTTAAAGATATAATTGAGCTGTAAAACTCAAACGTTTGCTCGACCCTTTTCACGGCCTTTCTTCGTCACATTCTCACGTGCGTATACATAAGTTGCCTCGAATCGCCGGCTCATTATCTATTGCGAACAATTTACATACCGATCTATTATTGGGTAATATTCGACACAAATTAAGTGAAATAAATCTTAATAATCAATCGTTAATCATGCATAATAATAGGAATGATTCAAGCCCACCCTAGAGCTCCAACCAACACGTTTCGAGGTTTTAAATATATACAGAGAAAATCACAGAGTGTCTCTACACTCGAGTACTGCTCTCGGTAACTGATACACGTGGCCCACTTTACCGCGTGACCCGAAACATCATTTCAACTGACCCTACAAAATATCATTACAAATGTTATCAAAATAAAAAAATCATCCCTCGTCCTGCCTCCACCGAAGAGTCTGAACAATCTGTCAAAATCTCTTTCTTTTTCTTATACACGATAACCAAACACCAAATATCCTCGGTCTCTGTTCCACTGCGCGGTATCACGGCGCACATATCGACGAAGGAGAAGGAGGAGGAGGCAAGAATCGTGCGCCCGCGAGCATATACATACGTGAACGGTTGTACGTGTGTCGTGTATAACGGTCACGCCGCCGCCAGGAATTCGCATGAGAATTAGCACGACTTACACACTACCGTACGTCTATGTGTGTATGTGCACGCTTCGTAAATGATGAAGAAGGATATATATACTCTTGAGAAAGAGAGAGATTCTTCTTTGGGATGCTGATTGTAAATAAATAAATGTGGATGCCGAGGTGGATGATGGGTGGTCCGAGAATTCGAGAACGAGATGACGAAGATGATGATCCGATGGGGTTATAAGGGGGAAAGTTCGAGTGGAATTTCATTTTGAGATGCTTGAGGTTGCGAGGTTTTGCAATTTGTGGCGTTGCAGAAATTTTTGGTAAAATATAAGGACTTGATTTTTAATGCATGGAGAGGATAGTTCTAGAATGTCTTGATCCTGAAGCGAAGCAATTTAATTATGCAGAATTATGGAACTGATTTGTAAGTAAATAATATGTAAGATGTACTACTTAATTGTTGCTTATAAAACTTATATATTAAAAGAAAAGGTTAAATTTCACTCTGAATGTACTCTTACGTATCGTTTTGTATGTATATATAAACTTTATGTGGAAAGTTACACACTCTACATTTTAAAAAGATCTTCTGATTTTTTAATGATGAAATCATAAGTTCCATTGCATAATTCATAAAACTTACTAACCAATATAAAATATGCAAGGCCTTCAGAATTAATGCTATACACGCTAGAAATAGTACTTTTACAATTTTAATGAATTAGGTCATTAATTTATTGCTCAAGGGTCATTGGCAATTACTGAATTTACGGTTATACTAAAATTCTTCTATAGAATGCGTATATTATATTTGTGCTCACTCGAATTTCTCTTATAAAACGTCACCTCAACAAGATGATAATAATATATTCTTATGCGCGCGCAATTATCAAACTAAATCTCGCGACGTCGTTTGAGAGAAATCAAAAAATTCTCTTACATAAAAGACTTTTGAGTAAGAAAGGAAGTGGCCGATTAATGTTTATACATAAGTTTTCCGCTGATTGACAATCACGTCCTCTCGAGTGATTTCAAAATCATGCACACAGCATGTAAATCACGCATTTCTTCTCTCTCTCTCTCTGTCCAGCGGATGGAAAGCTGCGCCTGCACTTCCTTCGTATGCACAAAAACTCTCCTACGCGCGGTCGCGGTCTCCTTTGAATTAATATCTTGGGTGTTGACACAGTGTCACGTGCGTGCGTCCATGCGCAATATTTTTTCAACGACGTATGGGTGTTGTAAAACACTTAATATTGTAACGGGCGCGACTCCTTTATGAAAGAAACGTATAACATACATCTGATTGTAAGGAAAAATGATTGCTGTATACTTGTGGAATAATTCGTTAACGTGACTTTAAGGAGGTTCGGGGGTTTTGATTGACGTCAACTTAAAGAATTTTTTACAATGATTTTTACACATACCATTATACAAGCAACGACATACATTGAAGGTAGAGGTGTTAAGATGACGAAAAAATTTTTTTTAACGACATTTAATTATTATTAAAACTAGAAGAAAATTCAACAAAATATGACAATCATTTTGACTTTTTATCTAATTTAGATTTCAAAACGGTCATGTTCTTTGTTCAATTTCAGGGGTAGTTACCACAGAAAAAATTAGAAAATTATCTAAACCTGCAAAGTTACAACCAATTGTTTATGAGAGACTTTCATATATTTATAAACAACTGATTGTAACTTTGCAGGTTTAGATACTTTTCTAATTTTTCCTGTGGTAACTACCCCTGAAATTGAACAAGGAACAACATGACCGTTTTGAAATATAAATTAGATAAAAAGTCAAAATGATTGTCATATTTTGTTGAATTTTCTTCTAGGTGACGGTAACTAGTTTTAATAATAATTAAATTTCGTTAAAAATATTTTTTTCGTCATCTTAACACCTCTACCTTCAATGTATGTCGCTGCTTGTATCATGGAATGTATAAAAATCATTTTAAAAAATTCTTTGAGCTGACGTCAATCAAAACCCCCGAACCTCCTTAAATGGTGTCACTGTAGAACTACAGGGGAACCTTCTAGTCATGGTTCTTAACGAACTGAGTTAAAAACATTTCTATGATTTTTGGAATAAGTATACTTTGACAAGAATATATAGTTATCGGTAAAGATTTATTACATATAGGGTGATTTTATTTCGTTTTTTTCACGTGAACCTATATAATCGTATACATCTCTTACGATAGTATAGTTTTAATGAAAAAAAGTAAAGGCTGAAATATAATTTCAATCGATACAAATATTTCAGAAAATATCTAATGCCTTATATGTATGAAAGACAATAAACAGTCCCAACCATCCCAAACCTCGAACTCGTCATATCTCTCCAGATTAATCAACGTCATATTCCACGAGAGCGCCTGCGTGCGCGCGCGAGATCTCCTTTAACTATATCTCATTCAAATATATATCCTCTCTCTCTCTCTCTCTCTCTCTCTCTCTCTCTCTCTCTCTCTCTCTCTCTCTCTCTCTCTCTCTCTCGCGCGCGCGCACGCGCGCTTCACCCACTCGAGTCTCTTCTCGCGAGCCCACGCGCTTTTCGAAACTATACGCGCGTGTGCGCCCACGTACGCGTATAGTCTCCTTTTCGGGACGAAAATGGATGAGAGTGTACAAGTATATATATACGCGTGGGTGTACGGTTGAAGAGAGAGAAATTTTCTGCTGTTTCGAGACGAAGGTGTCGAGAATTTTCCTCGCGCGGTAGGTAGATTTCGGAGTATTGTCGGCTTGATTTGTCGTCGCGTGCGAGTCCCTGGTTACTTATTGTTCGAGGATTTGGTTTAGGAGGCGCACGTTGTAGAATGCGGGATGCCTCGCGTTTGGTGCGACAAAAGGCTAACGGTGCGGGAACGGAGTTGTGGGATTCTTTATCGAGCAATGATAGAGAAATCTCTCATTCGAGGTATACTTGTAAGTGTACGCTATTAGTCACTGAATAAGGGCCGCGTCTTTTTGACTGAGACATAATTCCTCCTGGATGAAAAAATAGTTGTCCATGTTAAAATTAAGTTGCAATGCCAACTCTGCAAACAATAATTGTAAAACAAACACTTATGAAAAGACGGAAAGTGTGAAATATATATTGACTTCTTGCCGGCAGTAAAAAGGTTAATTGCGTGCACTTTGTGTTCGAACGGATTAAAATAAATTATGGAACTTTTAACGATTTCCCGTGAAATTCCAGAAATAGACCATAGCAAAATATATAAATCGCCTTAAAATAACATGCAATAAGCGTATATCCGCGCACTCGCGCAGGCACGACATTCTAAATTCAAGAGCATCGAAAAGGCATATAAAACAAAGATAAATTAACTATATGCGCAATTATTTTCAGCGGCGCATAGCCGAGTGTAGGCTGGAACTATCAATTATGCATTCCTCGCGCACACGCCTGCGCGCAAGCGTCGTCGTTGCCGTCTCTTTATTCGCCGCAACGAAGACTTACGATCGCGCACAATGGAAAATATATATTTATTCGATCGCAATAATGCACGCACACACTATACGCACTACGCCATAATCAGTTCATTATTCGCCGTAAGGATAATCAAAAGCTACTTATGCATATAGATCGCAACCTTTTGTAACATATCTCTCAAACTACGTTTATATATATACCGACATTATATGTATTATAATACCCATATCCAATTAACCCGTCTCTTCTCGTGCCGCCCATTGAAAGCGAAGTCGCGACATCGAAATCTCGCCAATGTAAACAATGCACGCGAAGCAGAAGCAGTGCATTACGCGAGCTGGCGAGCAACTCGGCCGCAGACATTAAACGTTATTATTGCATAACGGAGGAGGTGGAGGCGGCTACTGCTGCTTCACGGTGTGGCAATCCGTTCTATTGTCGTTGTTGTCGTCGTCGTCGTCGTGGTATATAGAAGGAGAGGCGCAGCAGCTGATGCGCCGGTGACACTTTCGCGGTTGTGGCCGGGAAATGGGTGGGGAAGAAAGGAAGAGTAAAGGAGAAGCTGATCGCGGAAGCGGTTCTGAATGGTGCCTGAGATTGAATTGTTTCGAGATTATTGGAGTGTTTGTGAGAAGGTACTGTTACCGGCAAATTTAGGTAAATTTTATACAAGTAGTATATTATGTACTTTGTAAGATAATTGTCATAGGCCTATTGTGATCTGGAAACGATATTCGCCATCGTATAGACATCGTTGATTAAATTTCAGGTTCATTGAAATTAAGAAAACTTGCATTTTGTCAACACTTAACTAACAATTGTGGAGCAATTTTGTTCTGCAAAAATATCGTTAATTTTTCACGCATCAGAAATATATTTCTCTTGGCTGAAGTTGCAATGTTATACGTTATCGCAACATACAGAACCGAGCATTGTATTTGCATGTAGTGCGTCTGGGCTCTCTTATACACATACTTCAACCCGATGCCAGATAATGTACTTGTTGTCGTTGTAATTGTTACACATTCGGAGCGTGCGAATTCACTTGCACGCTATTACGTTATGGTGCGATTAACACAATACTCATTATTCAGCCTCGGCGTTCTTGCCAAATGACATTTTAATACTTAGTCGCAGGGCTTGAGCCTAGAGGAGTTTCTTAAATATATTGTTTCAGAACTTTTTTTTTATGCTTTGCTGGACGTGCATGTGAAGTTGCGATACTTACTGCAAAAAACACTTGATGGGTATATATAGGACTTACACACAAAGTATGCGGTGATGAAGTATAAAATAAAAAAATTACAATAGTATAAGTCAACTGCACTTTTGTGGTTCTTTTATGTTACGTAAATTTCAAGGTTACATTGTTAATTAAAAACTTTTTCCTCGTGCATATCGATATTAATCAAATAGAAAGAGTTATATGTTGTTATTATATAAAGTGCAGATGCACGTTTATCTGCAGAAAAAGGAATAGAACGAGGTTTGAGGCTAGGTCACAATAGCGATGCTAATCCTGATTCCGGAAAACTGTTGACAACATATGTTTTTATTCAACAATGATATTTGAATCATAGTGTTGCACATTCATACTTTGTCCAAAAAAAATTAATAAAAACAATATTTTGCAACAAACTATTCGTTGCCATTTTAGTTTTGAACATGACAGAAGTAATACATAAACTTGTGCATTTAAAGTTTACAGTTCCTGAAAGCTGACGGCAGAAAAAGTGCGGGGAATCCCCGATAGGAATTTCGAGCAGGGGCCGACACGCACGTGTCTCGCCGCTCTATACTCGCGGTATCGACGAGTAAGGTAAAGTAGATGATATCGGGACAGATTTTAGAGTCTATTGAATATAATCTTGATTTTTTCCAATAATTGTTGCGAATTCCTGCAAAGTAATTGTATTAAACTTTAGATGGCTGTATTTTCTTGATTTTCGTGTAAAAAACAAATCGATATCTTTGACAAATAAGAAAATACAACAGTCTAAAGTGGGGGCTCCAGGGAGCAAAAGCGGGACTATCTTTTTAAGGTGGCAGGTATATCTGGACGGTGATGGTATCGAAAGGTGGACTATGAAACAAATAACTTGTACATGCTATACAAAATAGTTATTTTATTGATATAATGTTGATTACGTGAATAGTATTATAAATTAATAAATAAAAATACACTATTATAATTGAAAAAAGAAATTTATATATTATATTAATATTATAATACTGATCTGTATTAGTAAATAATCAACTATAATATATCTGTAATCTAGATCTTAAAATAGAAAATATTTTTCAAACATACTGATAACTTTATTACAGCTTTTCTTGTTTTATTTTAATTTTTTGTTGCAAAACATCCATTTCGTGACTTACTAATAGTCTGTCAAGCTGTTCAAGTCGTGCACACAGATTTTTTTGCTTAGTTAGTAGTTCAGTTTTATTTTCTTTTTCGGATTTAGATTTCAAAATTTTCTTTAAATTTTTAATTTCAAAATTTATTTCCTTCTTCTCCTGAATCAATTTTTTCTTGCGCTCTTGAAAATCTTTATTAACGCTGTTCTCTTTTTCTTTCAGTTTTCTAATCCTTTCTTTTTCTTTCTTATTTTGCCAAATTTGTTGGTCCTTTAATTTTTTTCAGTTTCTTTTTTCTCAAGTACTTTAAGCATGTCATCTCTAGTAGAAACCACAGCTGGAGGGGATCCTTTAGATTTTGATTTTGTTTTGCTTTTTTTATTGAAAGTTGGTACAGGGAAAACATTCTTAAATGTCTTAAAATCTTTCACAGTTTGCTTGAATTCTGCGCTAGTACCATTAGAAGCTACTGATAAATCAAGAGCGTCATCTATTATATGATAAATTATGAATTAATTTTTACAATAATATAGAAAATAATTTAGTTAGAAATAATATGTGATTGTTTTATTTAGTTTACATACCTATTAAATTATTAAACTCGTCAGAAGTTCTCATTTCATTTACAGGATTTATCATTTCATCCATAATTACATTAGTGTCAGTTTGTTCTGTATTAACAGTGTTTGTAGCCTCAATATCAGCCGGAGAATCTTCAAGTTCATTGTATAAAGTTTTGTTAGTTTCAAAAGAAGATGCAGTATTTTCATTAAAATGGGTACTTTTGCGAACATTGATTTCTTAAAATCTACAACATCATTCTCTATTCTCCAAATTCTTAAAGTTTTCTTGTAAGCCTCTTTTAACGCGTGGAACACTGCTACGTCTAATGGTTGTAGTATGTGTGTCGCATTAGGGTAGAGTGCTATAATCTCAATGTTGACTTGGTTGCAAAATTTCATCAGTGGTAGAGTAAGGTGAGACGAGTGGCCATCGACATACAGAATGACTGGGAATTCATATTTCTTGTCTAATAACCAATTATAAAAGACGTTAACAATAGAATTGTAAAAGGTTTCTGACGTCATCCATCCTCTGTCGCTGTGTCCCACACTCCACCCTTCTGGTATCTCATTCAGTACATTTTTTTTTGGTGTGGTTTTTAAATCAAATAAAACCATTGGAGGAAGCAGTACTCCAGAGGCAGCTACAGTAAAAAGCACAGTCAAACAAGCTTTCTCGTTCCCAGCAACAAATTGATACACTGATTTTGCTCCTTTACGTGTAATTACAGCATTGTCCTTAGGCACTAACATAAAAGCTGACTCATCAAGATTGAATATCCGGTCTGGAGTCAAGTTTAATAAATCTTTGTTTTCTAAATAGTTGTGAACACTATGGAACCATGTCCTCAAATCATCCTCTGTAACTGCAGCTCTTGATGTAGTAAGGTTTTGCGCAATCCTGTTACTTAGATTCGGATGTCTTCTCATAAAAGCAGTGTACCAGTATTTTCCTGGTCTATTATCTTTAAATGGATTTTCTCTTTTTCTGAAATTAACCACTTTTGTATACGATCTAACAGCACACTTTTTGTCACTGGGAATCCTCTTTCTGCTAAATATAAAATCCATTCAGCTAGCATACTTTCTTCTTCCTTTGTAAAAAACGTTGGTGCTCCTTTTACACAGTTAAGGGGCACATGATTGTTTAACTTTGCGTGCAAAGTAGATTTTGGAACTCCAAAAATTCTTGAGGCTTGTCGTAGGGTATGACCTGCTCCAATTGCATTCAAAGCCTTTTCCACAGTGTCACAGCTATATTCTTTCTCTTTATACTTCCTCTTTATTCTATTAAAAGTCTTTTTAACAGGTACATCTTTTTTCTTGCAATTTTTTGGTGTTTTAGCTTTAACAGGCCTTTTACTCTTTGTAGTAGTTGTAACAGTAACAACTTTTTTCTTGTCTTTCTTTTTTTTCGCCATTACAACCTATAATTACAATTTTTATTTAATTTTAAAGAAATGATATAAAACGAACTAGAAATAACAAGTAAAAGTAATCCTACTTACGTATAAGTGTAAAGCGGTTAAGTTTGCAGGTTAGGTCGAGGTTATGATTTTTTAACGTGTAAATAACTATATTTGGAACTTAATAAATAGCGTACATATGCACAAGACACATGTATAGTACTAATATTTTGAAAATTATTGCGCAAATATATATATATATTCTTACTTTTTACGTGGTTTTCTGTAATCAACGAAAAAACGTGTTCACGTGTCCAGCTTTCACTATCGTGCTAAATATAGCGGGAGGGAACTCGGAACATGAGCGGCACCTCTGTCCGGAATTCACTACTATTTTAAAAATTTTGAGGGAAACTGGGACACGAATTTTTAATAGTAAATGATATGATTTTTACATGAATTTGTTTATTAATGTTGACTTTTAAGTATTAATCAATATTTAAAAACATAATTTTTAGTTAAATACTATATTTTTCGTTTTTTTACTACATAAAAATGATGACCAGTACTTACTTATTTTGAGTAAATGGAGATGAAGTTTTGTTAAACATTTAAAGCTTATGTTTAATTATTTATTTATCTCGTTTTACATTTAAATTCCATAACTAAATGTAATTACTTATATGATGGACACCATGATATACAAAAAGTAATTTTTTTTTTACCATTTATTGTGATACTCAGTGTAAAATCAATAATTTTCATTACTGTCCAGATATACCACCGAATTTTCCCGGTGTCCCGATATCACCTATACTTTACCTTATAGGTATATGTAGAATGGAAATTAGCAATTCGTGGCGAGCGATCCGCATGAAAATCTCGACGCGAAAGTGTTACGTATATTTTACGACGCAGCGGCCTAGTCATGTGCTTCTTGCGAAGCAATTTACAAGCTATGGGCGTCGGCCCTTTTTCTGCGCGTCTAATGGCTTCCGTAAGAATCGAGATCAATCGCGATAAAGAAGTCAATTATCTTTTTGTCTATATACGCACGCTGAGATTTTAAATGCGAAACGTTTCAATTGTAAATTCGTATTCAATTGCTTTGTCCTTAAAACTTTTTCTCAATTTAATTATAAAATAATTAAGAATTAGAATCAGAAGTTATTAAAAAACTTATATAGCATTGAAATAATTATTTTAAAATATTAAATAAATCGAAACACACATTTTGATTCAGTCTTTATTAATTATTTCTGTACCTATGATCAAAATTTTATAAAAAAAAAAATCTATACACAGCCTACGCGCACTCCAGCTTTTCCCTACGCCTATATAACCACCAATTTCCGCAGTTTCCGATTAGAAAATAAAAAAAAAAACGACAAATTCAATTTCATTGGCAATCCAGAGATGATTTATCGCTACGGCCCGCGCATTGTGAATTACTGGCCCGCACACTGGCCCCGCCATTGTTTTCCCATTTACCGCGGGATTTTTCTCCCCCCGCGCGAGCGAGAGAGAAAACATCAGCCGCCGCCGTCGCTGTTGATTTCGCGCAGCTTTACCGCACCGCGCGAACCTATCATCATTTCGGCCGCTCGACTTTTCGATCGGCGCGATATTTGCATCTCTGTGCAATCTCTCGATTCGAGCTGTATCATTTGCCTGGCGCACAGTCCTTTCTTTTTTCTTTTTCTTTTTCTTTAATTATTTTATGTTCGCCTTTCGACGCGGGCAATCGCGGGTATAGGTAGGTAGTCGAGTTTCTAGCACTGTGGTTGCAAAATTGATTCGCCCGTTATAAATCATATGCTCTTTTCTCGGTGGAATAAATTATTCCGACGGCTTTCACAAGTTCTCGTTAATCGTAACCGAATTGCAGTGGTTTTACGCGTGGTGTAATTATTGTGCGAGGAGTTAAAGAAGTTGTTGATTTAATTTATCAGCATTTAAAGCTTTGTTTTTATAAATCTTTACGCAAGCTGCAGTTTTTAAATGTTTTTTGGGTGTAGTACTCATGTATTCTGTTTTACCAAGAGAACACGGTAAATTCTATATTATCAAAATAAATACATCGAAATTCGTCTTATAAGGAGATAATTGCCCTACGCAATGTACAATCCTAGGCAGTTTTGAGCCCAAATACCAACGGCACCCTAACAAATTTTTTGAACGAAATTTCGGTTATTTTTGTTCGAAAAATTGTTTAGGGCGCTGTTGGTATTTAGGCTCAAAACTGCGAAGGATGGCAGATTATTACAGTGCGCAGGGTAACTATTCCCTTATAAGACGTAATTCGATATATTTATTTTGATAATATAGAATTTACCGTTTCTCTCGGTAAAACAGAGTACTAGAGTACTACAACGAGTAAAAACTCCCTTAATCGAGTTCCGTCTGTTTTAGTGCAGATTCCATATCTATCTTTCTATCTATCTATTTATAATAAATGGGCTTAAATAATTCGCTCAAATACTGTATGAATAACCTTAACACATTTCTATACGTACCTAATGTAATTATGCAAATTCTGATAGATACGTAGTTACTGTACCGTCATAAATAATATTATGTACACTTCTTATAATATTTAATAAACTCTTATATTCACTCCAACTCCATGGTGATAAACAAACTGTGACAATAAAATTGAATTAAAATTTAAAATTATCAAAGATCAGAAGTAGTTCCAAGTTGTTAATAGTAGTTTTCGTCACTAGGGCGTAAAGTTGAACTTCACGCACCGAGTGTTGGATGATCACGAGGTCGTAAAGATTTCGCCCGCGTGGCGAACAATATTTTTTTTTATAGTATGAGTAAAGCACGTCGTCGCATCGTTTGAGTGTATAAAGTTGAATTTCGTTTGAGTGTGTAAAGTTGAATTTGCATAGTATGCGTAAAGCGAAGCGAAGCGAAGCGAAGCGAAGCGAAGCTTTACGCACACTATGTGCGAAATTCAACTTTACGCACTAAAAACGATGCGAATCGGCGTACTTTACGGATACTATGCAAAAAATTATATTTTACAATTCACGCAAGTAATATTAAAACTTATAAGAAAATCCACACGATCTTAAAGTGTTTGTTTTCCTTAAAGATCTCAACTCGAATCGTTCTCCTCATCACTTTCGTCGACTATATAAATACCTAAAAAAAGAACACTTTACGCGTGGCCATTTCCCATGGCAACGATCCCATTCAACCGACGGCGCACACCTACGCGCGAATAAGGAGGAGGAGGAGGAGGAAAAAAAATTCCCGGAACGAAATTCGCCATTTGCGCGCCGCAGTCTCATTAACGCATACGCGCGCACACCAACTGCTGCTCCCGCAGGCCGGCTATATATAAATGCTGATGCGGATAGGAAAAAGGAAAGCAGAACAAATGACGATTACAGTCGAACGGAGAGGGGCACAGGCACACAGACTGCGCGTGTATGTAATGTATGCAACGGATCGAGTTTGATTTTCTCTGGACGGGATAGTTGAAGTGAAATCGAGTGGGTATAGAATATCGCGATTTTTCGCAGCGCTGGAGTGCGCGCGTGGAGTTTTTGTTTTGACGGGTGGTATAAATGCCGTTTCGTGACTGCGAGGAATGTAAATATCGGAGTTTATTGGTGGGGTATAGGTAAAGAAGTGACGGGAGGTGTCGTGGGTTTATCGCCGAAAATTTGAGTAGGTCTTAAATTACGTTTGGCGTGAATTCAATAACAGATCGTGTAGACAGAGATGTGTTTACATGTCCCGCGCGCGCGTGTGTGTGTATGTACACATTCCTATATTATATAGTTGTAAGAGACTTGCATGCGACTCAGCCTCTCCTCGCCCCTCCCCCCCCCCCCCCCTCCTCTCCCCTCCTCACAGCCCCTCCTCAACCCCTCCTCAAAATAGGGTTAAAATATAACTAGAAATAGGTGTTTTTAGCATTACATTTGCTCCTCAAAACCCCTCCTCTCCCCTCCTCCCCGTCCTCACAGCCCCCCTTCCCTCTCCTCCTTCCCCTCCTCTTTCCCCTTCTCATAATATTATATTATATATCTAATTAAAGATGAATTGTAGAAATTCAAAATGGTGGATCCAATAAGGTTGTTTAAAGTTCGAAGGGTGGGGATAGGTTTTTCGAAAATATTTTTGCCGAAAGCTAAAAATGCCGAATATATAATACCGACAGTTAAGTTTGCCGAACAGCTAAAATTGCAGAACGTGATTTAGCAGAAATATGAAAATACCGATAGCTAAAGTTGCCAAAAAGAATTTTGACAGAACGGGTGTAAACCGAGAGTTAAAAATGTCGAAGTTGGAAAAGAAAATTGGTATACAGGGGCTTTCGAGGACGCTGATCAAAATTTTGCTATTGGCCTTTCGAAATGCAAAATGGAGGATCCAATATGGCTGTTAAAATTTCGAAGGAAGCTTAGATTTTGCTTAAATTTGGTATACAGAGGTTTTCGATCACGATTTTGCTATCAGACTTACAAAATTCTAAATGGCGGATCCAACATAGTGATTAAAAATTCGAAAAAAGCTTAGATTTTTCTCAAAATTGGAATACAGTGGTTTCGAAGTCGCTGAGCATGATTTTGCTATCAGGCTTTCGAAATTCAAAATGGCTGATCTAATATGGCGGTTGAAAGTTCGTAAAAAGTTTAGATTTTGCTCAAAATTGTAACACATGGGTTTTCGAGGTCGCTGTTCACGTTCTTGCTATCAGACATTCGAAATTCAAAATGACGGTAAAAAGTTCGAAGAAAACTTAAATTTTGCTGAAAATCTGTATGCAGGGGTTTTCGAGGTCGCTGATCACGATCTCACTATCAGACTTCCGAAATTCAAAAGGGCCGTCAAAAGTTCGAAGAAAGTTTAGATTTTGCTTAAAATTTGTATACAAAGGTTTTCGAGGTCGATAATCAGAATCTTACTGTAAGACTTTAGAAATTTAAAATTACGGATCCAATATGACCGTTAAAAGTTTGAAAAAAGCTTAGATTTTGTTGAAAATTGGTTATATCTACTCTAAACTATTTCTTTTAATCTTAGAATAAAAACTAATGATAAATAAATAGTTCACCAACTTATGAATGAGGGTTGGCGAGCGGAGCGAGCAGGGGGTACCCCCCTAGTGTGTGTGTGGGTGTGTGTGTGTGTGTGTGTGTGTGTGCGCGTGTGCGTGTGTGTGTGTGCGCGTGTGCGTGTGCGTGCGTGTGTGTGTGTGTATATACATATATTTATAGTTTTTATTTCAGATTCTGCGGGGGTGATTATAAACAAGGGCAATCTGACTGCCATAAATATTAATTATTTTAATTTAATTTGTATAAGACTGTAAGACCGATGGAAAAATTCTTATCAGTTGATAGTAAATTGCAGTCGACATAAGTAATATTTTTAATGGTATACATATATTATTGTATTATTATTGTAAAATCTAAAATATTGTTATGTATAATTTCGCTGGAAAACAATCACAAATGACTTCAAAAGCCTAAGATACTATTCATCGTAAACTCGCCAAAAATGTATATTACAATAAAAAAAATGATCCAGTCATCCTTTAGCACAAAAATTTTTATTTTAAAAAAGCCCAAAACATCCCATTTTACTATACTTCCAGTCACCGATTCTTTCCTCGCAAGTCCATCGAGTATTCAAATCTCGCGAACGAAAATACGCGCGCTCGCATCCACATGAGTACAGGCCGCGAACCGACTCCTCGCCTTATTCAGCGGCCGTTTACGGCCCGAGATAACAAAACCTCTCGTTCGTTCATTAATTCGCTTCTAAAAAAAAAACTCGAATGAACCGGACAAACAAAACCTCGCTATACGACCCACGCGCAGGCGCTCAATAGACAAAATTCGAAAGCTCGCCTTTCAAGGAACGGGAGATTGATTTGATTTGAGACGATATTATTTGTGCGCGAAGTTGGCGGCTCTGTGTCTGTGTGTGTGTACTTCGGAGGCGGTGGGATGTGGTTTAGCGTTAGGTGGTTAAAATTCTGATGGTTGTAAATTGCAGAAATGACGACGGGAGAATGGGGATTGAATATTATATAGTTTTGTAATTAGTGGTGTTAAGGGGAATGAGAGTTTATGGGTACATTATATTTGGATTTAATGGGGGATCGAGGATATTTAGGGGACGGAAACGGAAGATATAACAGTAAATTAGAGTGTCTTAATGTCGACGACAAAATGCGTGGAAAAATTATGAAAATTGTCCTGCATTTGTCGGGAGACGATTTTTAAGAATTGAAAAACTGTAAACATAAGAGTGAAGTAAGAAAGTCATGCTATATTTTTAGTTTTTTTTTTCAACTTAAGGGGTATTACTGTCGTTTTATGTTAAAGTGAATCATGCGTACAATGTCGTGAGTCGTCACCTAAAACGGTCAATACACAAGAACGGGTTGGAAATCAGGCGATGACATAGGGTATCTTGCATGTTTGCCCGAAAAATTAGTGGAAGCATGCGACATTTAAAATAGGATTACATAGTCGGATTAGATTTTCGTTTTAATGGTTCTTAAAAACTTTCCTAAAAAGCGACATGTACAATTTTCAATATTTAAACATTCTAGACGAAATTCAAAATTTATGCATCTATGAACAGAAATATTTAATCAGAATATCCCGCGTTAAAAAAACTAGTATTAGCAATATATTGACAAGAACAACGCGTGGCTTGCATATCGACATTATTTTGCCCACACGGAGAAAATTTTGGAGGAAAAATTAATATTTTTGATATTAAACGTGGGACAGACTTATATTCTCATGAAACTTACAATAATTTATAGTAAAAATTACAAAATAATAGCAATTTTTACTATAAATTGTTAAATTGCAGTATAATTTTCATGCAAATATGAGCCTGTCCCATGTATACTATAAAAAATTTTTCCGCAGACTATGTGTGTAATATTGTGCTCCGGCCCTATGGCGTGTATTACGCATATAAGGCCCATGTTTCAATAATGGCTCACAGATTGTCCATACATTATCATACTTTTTGGCAATATATTGACTCAATTACCCGTTTTAACGCAGTATTTAACAAATACTCTGAGCGCTGTATTTGAATATTGAAGAGTACGTAGAGTTTGAGTAAGTTGGTTAAAATATTTTTTATAAATACTTTCTAGAAACAATATTAAAATTTTCAATTTTTTAAAACCTTGATACTTTTTATCCACGTTAAAAAAAAAAAAAAAATAGAAAAATTAGTTTAACTTTGAATACGACGAATTTATAATTGAACTTCTTCTATATAAAAAAGCCATGCCTATTTTCCATGAAATTAATAATCTAGGACCATACTTCATGATTCTTAATAAAATAAATTTGGTTCATTTCGGTACACCAAGCTTTAATTTATCAATACTACAAGTACATTATAATCATTGTTGTTGTACATATCAATAAAAAAATTGGCACAATCTAATATTTCAGTACTAACAACAGAATCCCTGGCCACATCATCCCTATAAACTACATTCCCATTAAAATTTACTCTAAATAATCTCACAAACCAACAACAACAACAACAACAACCACAGCAACGGTATAACATTCCTCCTCCGATCTTCAACCTGCAGCTGAACCCACAGACACATCCTCTCTCTCTGTCTCTCTCTCTTTCTCTCCGTTGCCGCGTGCCGGTGGGTGGGTGTATAAGCGCACGCGCGTGCGCTTATCCGCTAGAGAGCTCGAGAGCCGGCCGTATATGGGCAGTGGGCGTCGAGTATAGCTCGCTCGCTCGCGCCTCCACACCCGCGGATACTTACGCGTCGAGATATCTGCGCGGCTGCTGCTGCTACTGCTGCTGCGATGCTAGTTTCTCTTCAGCAAGAGGAGGGGGTATATGGGCGAAGGGAATTGCTTGAGTGTGGAATAAGTATGCGTTTTGTGTGGTTTATAGAGGATCAATGGATATGGTGTCTAGGGATGCTGGTTGTTTCAAGAATGGAGTGGGGTTGGAGAGAGAGTTTGGAAAAGCATAGGAATTTCTTATTCGTGGCAATTAAAATTGTATTGGTGCGACGTTTAATAAGTCCATGAGATCATGTTTTAATTATATTTTTAATTCATAAATAAATTGCGTTATTCTGTTGGTGAATTAAGTATTATACTTATTCTAGTTTATAAAAATTAAAAAGCTTTATCTGAACAAGTTCAGAGTTTTTTCAGAAAGCTGCTGAGAGATGGAAATAAGAATCAAAATTTTGATTTGATTTAAATAATTTATAATACGTATACTTAAATATTTGATTGCATTTTAGTAATAGACGAACATGAGCAACGGGAAAATGCACAATCGATTATCTTCATAATGACTGTCAAAGACGACAAGCATTGTCCTTGTACATAATAAATTATTTGCTAGTAAATTTTATAGTCTGAAACTTCCTACGCAACGCCGTTACATTATTTTAATAGCGATCTGTTTCGGAACTTTATCACGAGCAGCGAAATTCTGTGGGAAAAATATTTTTATTGCCTACAAATAATGTTTATTAATACACATACAGCTGTAATTTATATCAACAAATGACTTAATTTTTAAATACATTTTTTTGTAATACATTGAAAATATTACGACGCAAATACAGTTTGTATAATTAAATTATTGAATTAATAAATTTTACTTAAATCGTTAAAATACCATACCTTAGCAAAGCACAATTACATCACGTTCAAATCAAGCCGAAAATTCACGCTCCGTTTCGACCCAAAAAAGCGCTGCAGTACAGTATACTGTATTCAGTGTATACCGGTGCTCGGTCGGTAAAGCGGCTCCCCTGATACCGATACTTCGAAAAAGAAATCCCCCCTCATTGCCCTACTCTTATCGCCATACCTCAGTCACACGCCTTCTCTCCTAAAAATCCCCCAACATAAAGTCAACCTCCTATCGATTTCTACTTCACGTCGCGCGTAATCTGCCGATCGGGGCATCGCCGAATTAACTCTCCTCCGTAAGCTTCCTTTATCTTACAACACACGTATACCCCGCTACCATCGGCGATAACGCAAAAAGAGATAGGATACTTACACACATGCATGTTATACCAACCCACAGTCTCGCGAAGAGTCACAAGTCAAGAGAATACAAGGCGCCTGTGCGCATGCGTCCTCGATCGCTCGGACACACGTACGCACACACACGTACACACGCGGCACGCCTAACCTCTCTCTCTCTCTCTCTCCTTCTCGCTGTCCGCCCCCACTCCACGGAGTCGTCGTCGAGTCGAGACTCGAGAGAGATCGGGGCGTTTTTCCCGAGCGCGGACACGCGGCGCAGTTGAGCCGAGGCTTTCGTGCCGTGTAGAACGAGAGTCATAAGCGAGCGCCGAGAAAGAGAGAGGAAGAGAGCAGAGTGTGTGTGCCGATAGAGAGGAGAAAGAGAGAGAGAGAGACAGAGTGCCGTTGTCCGGGCCGAGCGCGCGTCACAGCACGCACCCAGAAAGAGTAAGAGAGAGGAGAGTACTCGTACCTTTTTCTCCTCGCCTTCGTCGTCTTCGTCACGCGCAGCCGCCGTCGTCTTGTACCCACAGTCATCTTGTGGTATACATATATAATAAGATATACTTGCACACTCGGCCAGCAACCTACAGCTTCGTTCGAGAGAAGAAATCGGCAGGCGCGTACACGTAGTATACGTGCATGTGTGACGGATCCTAACCTCTCTCTCTCGCGCAGGTATACCTACTCTCATTCTCCCGACGATAAAACCGACGATTTTCATTCTCGCGTGCGCGCTTAGCAGCAGCAGCAGCACGTCGACGGCGCGCAAAAGTGACCCGGCGCTGCATCCCACATGAGGAGCGATCAACGAGGTTAAAAGGATAATATAACCATAAGAGAGGAAGAGCGGCATAGCCAAAGGAATCCGGCGCTCGCGCGGGAGTGTGTTTATTTGGCGAGATATCGGTATTAGCGGCAGAGAGGATTATATACCCAGCAGCAACCGTAGCCGCCGCGATGTGTGACAACACGAACTCGACGACGCAGAGCATAGCGGACTACCTGTCGCAGCTGCTCAAGGACAGGAAGCAGCTAGCGGCCTTCCCCAACGTCTTCATCCACGTCGAGCGTCTCCTCGACGAAGGTGAGAGAGATACCTATAAATCGTCATCGTCATCGTTGTAGAGCAGTGATCTTATAGCATACCGTTCCCTCTTCTTCTTCTTTTGCCTGTCTGCATGCCTGCCTGCCTGCCTGCCTGCCTTCCTTCCTATCCTATCTCTCTTTCTCTGGCCTTCTTTCGCTTCGCAGTGCTGTACTACATATACATGTGTGTGTGCCTGCGCGAATACATACATATATACGTAACTATATGCCAGCGCGAGTATACAGCGCGCAGAGTGTGTTTTAGTGTTCGTATTACGGAATATCATCGACGATAAATGCTCTCGATTTTGACAGGCGCGGAGAGAGGAGAGAGTGTAAGTGTGGAGAGAATTTAACGCGCGTGCGTAATATACAACGATTAATCGGCTGCGCGAGCGCGCGGGGAGATGCTGTTTGTTTTCCGATAAGAGTTTATTTTCGATTTTAATGGCGCGAGAAGCGTGCGGGCGGGCTGAAATCGCGCTGGCTGGCGACGGCGGCAGTCGGCAGCACAGCTGTGTGTGGTGTGCTTTAATTGGTGCCAATTGTCGGACGTTTGCAAAAACGCGGAGCGCTCGCGCCCGGTTGCCAGTGCAATTTTTACTGTTTGTTCTTTCACGTTTTGTTTTTAAGAGGATGGTCGTTAACTGCGCTATTTTTTTTTCTTTCGCGTACGATCGCCAAGTAGGTATATTCGGAGTACTCAGTGCGAAGATCGGAGTGGAAAAAATAAGGAATACTTACTCGCTCGAGTCGGTCGCTGTTTACCGTCGAATTTAAATATGGCGGCGGAGATGCACGCTCGCGATAAATTATCAGCGATTAAATCAAAATCTTCGAGGCGCTCGCGCCACCGCCTCTGTTATGTACTTATGTCTCTCCCGCCTATCTCTCTCTCTCGCTCTTTCTCCGCTTGCATTAGAACCGATCGACAGCATTCCTATGCAGCTCACCACGTTCACCTTCATTAAATTCCCGCTAGTTTTTCGCCGATCGTAAAAGTATATACGCTGCACTCCGAATTCCTCAGCGAACCAAAAGTACCTTACTCGTCGCGCGCGCTTTTTTTCGCCGTTTCGTAGAAAAAGTAGGAAACAAAGTTAGCTGTAGCTCTATCGCGCCAAGTTCAAAACGATTGCATGCAATCGCAGAGTCTGCAGAGGCGACGACTAAGTACGGCGTGTTTTTCGTTATACTCGCTTTGCTCGCGTGCGGAGACATATAGGTACGCACGGGATTCCGCGGAATCCAAGTCGAAGAAGTGCGTAAGTAATTGCAGGCAGTGCGGTTCAATTGCGAAAGAAAGCGGGTTTGCGTCGCAGGTGTTGTGTGCGCGTTTTGGAGCGATTAGGTTGTTAGGTGTTGCGAGGTATGTGTAAACGAGGGGCTTGCAGTTTATTGGATTTATTGCTGATATTAGTGACATGATATATTAGATTTATTTAAGTATACATTGCTCCGGTGACAGATAATATACAAATGTATTAAATATTGATTGATGCTTAGAATTTTCGTTGTTCAAAATTCGTGAAGAATTTTGCATAAAATACAAGTAAGTGATTATTTCGTCTTAATGAATACGATTTAAATATACATTGACTTACAAGATAAAACATTGTACTTATAAATATTTTCAATGCTGTAAGAAAATATATTTATTGTTAGATGAAGTAATTTAAAATATTTTATAATGAAAAGAATTAAAAATGATACTAAAAAAGAAATATCGTTTTAGAAAAAACAACTTCAACAGACGCAATTACTTTCCATACAGAATCGAAACAGCTTCTAAACTCCCAACTAAGCAAAACAATCCTCTACGCACTCACACTCTACTTTGAGATCTCATTACAATAATAACGTATCCACTCCTTTTTCCACCTCGTACACCTACATATATTCCACTCACAAGCGCCGAGCAATTACAACCTTCCAAATCGAGCCAATAAAATCGTCGACCCTTAACAACGACCGCGCTCACACCCATCGCCACCTATAGCCACCGTCAACAAACAACAATCCCCTCCAAAAAAAAAAACTTTCGAATCCAGCTCGCGCTTACCTCGCGTTAAGGGGATGCCATACTCGTACCATTACCGATCGAGCAATTCACACAGTTTCAAGCTGATTAAAAATAAAATACGTCGAATCACAAAAAATCAAGAGAACACTCTTCTGTATTTTTTAACGTTCTATCATCCAGTCAAAGTTTGGAGTTGAAATATCAAGCCGTTTTTTCAAAAACTTTGAACGAAATTAAATTTCGCTTTGTTCAAAGTTTTTGCAAAAATGACTTGATATTTCGACTCCAAACTTTGACTGGATGATAGAACGTTAAAAAATACAGAAGAGTGTTCTCTTGATTTTTTGTGATTCGACGTATTTTATTTTTAATCAGCTTGAAACTGTGTGAATTGCTCGGTCGGTAATGGTACGAGTATGGCATCCCCTTAGGGGGTTCATCTAATTTTCAGTTTATTTAGGAAGTCTTTGAAACTTTTTTCACATGTACCTGACATCATTATCTATATGATATCCTCACAAAAAAGAGCCTAGCTTCACCGTTATCGAGATATTAATTGTCAAATTTGAGCATTTTAACACGGCGTCTTATGGGACGCACACGCGCGAAAGATCGATTCAGTCTATAACTTCAAAGATACATTTAGCGTTTGTCTGAAAAACTAATATGTTATTAAGATCAATAATTAGAATATCATATTACAAGTTCAGAGATCCTAGCTTCACCGTTTTTAAGATATTGTAGTTTAAAGTATGGAATTTTAGGTGTACGGCCGCGCGTGCAGACGACGCTGGAGCGGTGGGGGAACACAGACGAGCGCCGCTCTGTGTGCACGCTCACAGCGGCACGAAGCTATGTGTATGTGTCAGTCCCGTATAAACACGCGCTCTGACTACAAGAGTGGGGGCCCCATGCGAGCAAGCCTGTGCGCGCGGTGCGGGGTGACATTGATTCTTGATACGTTCCTGGTTCGATGAACCCCCTTAAGGTGGCTCATGCGTTTGGTGCCGTATCAAGTCGGGGCCCCGCAAGGGGCTTCTTTATTATTGCCAAATTAAGTTAACGTATTTTACGTAAATTTATTGTAAATAACTTCTAAATGTTCAAACAAAAAAAAGATTTTATAAATAAGTAAAAACTTTGCTAATTTGTCGCTACATTTATATGACTGATCGCAGTGCGCATGCGCAGTAGCACATTTGTAACGTTTATTGTTAATATCTTTTTTGTTTGGTCGTTAACCTATAATTCTGATGATATCATTAGATTCTTCACAAAAAAATCTTTAATTTCATATATTGTACATTAAAAACTGCTTTTTTACAAGTTACTACGAAGCAATAAACTGTTTATTCCCATAAGGTTATGTGTTAAATGTACCTATTTATAAACTCAGCTTTTTCGATAATTTGGTCGTTGACCTACAATTTTCTTAGTACAGATCGAAAGTTTAATGTCTAAAGAACATATTTGTTAAGTTTAAGATGTATCTGCTTTTTTATAAAAAATCGCATGAGCCACCTTAACTATTTACGAGTGACAGTGTGCGCGTACGCTTAAAAAAAACGTCCGAGCAAGTGACACGCTGCGTTGGGAAATTTTCGAGGAAAACACCGGCACTGCAGTGATCGCGCGCGGAGAGGCGAACTTTTAATCGTCAAGCACCTCGCGCGCCGTAATAGGCTCGCTCGCTGCGCTGCTGCAGCCGTTGCGTCAGAGACGTATAGAGCTGCAACCGTTCTAAAATGGCACTATATACTGCGCCCTCGCGCGGCTTTTAATTCCGAGATTTACTTTTTACGCGCGAGCTGCCTGCGCGGCTCGACGAATTTATGCGGACGCTGCGCGCGAGAGAGAGAAAGGTGAGATTTAGTGGGTCCAAGAGGGTAGAGAAAAGAAAGGGAGAGGGAGCTCGGGAGACGATTTATCGCGCGAACTAAAATTATTAATGGGTTGAGCCTATAGCGGTTGCGTAATGGCGAGATGGTGCGTGCGTGTGTATGCGTAGTTTCCGAGAGTTATGTGGGCCATTGCACGATGTGATGAGTTGGGTGCAATGGCGGGATAACCAGGATTTACAATGTATATATATATATAATATATATAACAGTATGTGAATTGTGTTGATGTGTTGATATTGGTTCGATCTTATAATCGTGATTTTTGATGCTTTAGTGAATTTTATAGGGAAAAAAAGGTTTTTCATTGGAGATTGTAAATATAAGCGTCTGTTTTGGTCACGAGCGATTTAGAAAGGAAAACTCGTTGTGTACGATCCTAAAAGTGACAAATGACTCATCTGTGCAACACTGTTCCCCATGGTTGTATACGAATTGAAAATAATTTCGTCCTTCGAAAAAAAATCAAAACAAAAATAAATACCGTGAAATATTTTATAATAAATTTTAATAAATTGAATTGAATTACGTCCGCACGACAACTTTATTCGACAGCTCATAAGAGTTGCGTTCGGTGAAAATAAATCTTTCGGTATATCTTCTCATTTTATACTTACACGCTCATATATGAAACATTCTGGAATGAATTAAATTTTCATTCGCCGTGTAAGATGCTATGTTGTTATGATAGCCCTACATCTCGTCACCCTGCAGCATCAAAACAACAACACAACGCTTCTCAGGTACGTCATGGGTCTGAAGTTTGCATCGTTGCACTGAGAGAATTTTGGGAGCGCTGGTGTACTAGGTAGTACGGCTACGTTCTTAAGGTTGGCCGTAAGGTTTCATTAAAAAATTTAAGACAAATATTTTGGTCGTATAATTCATCGAAAACAGTAATATTCTACAGTACTAAGAGTATAAACAAATATGTAAAATGTTTTTTAGAACTATGAAGAAAACTTTACATCGGTTTTAGAACATTTTAATGCTCATTTTTTTCACTTTCGGTATGACTGTACGCCTTATTACATAGTTTTTATGCTACAACTTTAATACTAGATCATATTCAAATTTGGCAGAGACGTTTATAATGATATTATTGACCTACTGACGAAATTTTATTGATCTGACATTATTTTTTACATATAGCCCATACAACCATAAATATACACAGAGTTGTCCTTTGTTTTGGTACGGCTGATCCCTCTTTTCCGATGGGTCTGAAGTTTGCAACGTTGGAGTCAAACGAAATAAAAAATAATAATTCATTTTGCTTCACGTTTATATTAAATAATATTAATTTTGCGTGTAGATTTAGGGTTTTATAGTATAAATTAACTTTAAAACGAAGGTTTAGATAAAATTTCCATTGTTTAATAACTTTAATCAATCTTAAAAAATGATTTCGTTGCATTCCAACGATGCAAACTTCAGACCCATCTTTTCCGCCTCTTTTCGGTATTGCTGATGCACGAAAATCACGGGGCAATTATGGCTCGGGCACTTAAAAAGTAACAGATAAAAAGAACAAGAATTACATGGGTTTCTATATCTATATATACATCTTGTTCTTTCTGTATCTCGCTGTTCCTTATATATGAGCAATTCCTGGGAAATTTCCCTTTTACGTCGCCAAAAAAAAATGAAAAATTTTTTTGAATGCACACTTACCACACAAGGTTTTTCTCGTTTCTTGAACCTTACAGAACGTGAAAAAACGTGTGTTCCAAGCCGATTGAATGGTATCATTTTTTTGCAGCACTTTTAATTTTTCTTATGGAAATTTAACATGGGAAAAATGGGTGAAAAGTTGTCATTGATGATGAACCAATAACAAACTATTGAAGAGGCCAAACCAAATTCCACAAAAAAAAGCGATTAAAGTTGAAGAATAGAGCTTTAATTTGAGAGGGCAATTGTTAAAATCGGTCGATTCGGTGCAAAGCTACGTGAATTTGAAAATGACGAAAAATGACCAAAAATGAGCGATTTTTGCCAAATCATCGTAATTCTTAAAATTTTCGTCATTTTTCGCACTTTTCATTCATTTTCAAATTCACGTAGTTTTGCACCGAATCCACCGATTTTAACGATTGCCCTCTCAAATTAAAGCTCTATTCTTCAACTTTAATTGCTTTTTTGTGCAATTTGGTTTGACCTCTTCAATAGCTTGTTATTGGTTCATAATCAATGACAACTTTTCACCCATTTTTCCCATGTTAAATTTCCATAAGAAAAATCAAAAGTGCTGTAAAAAAATGATACCACTCAATCGGCTTGGAACACACGTTTTTTCACGTTCTGTAAGGTTCAAGAAACGAGAAAAACCTTGTGTGGTAAGTGTGCATTCAAAAATATTTTTCATTTTTTTTGGCAACGTAAAAGGGAAATTTCCCAGGAATTGCTCATGTATAGATATAGAGACCCATGTAATTCTTGTTCTTTTTAGCTATTACCTTTTAAGTATCCGAGCCCTTACTCTCCTAATTTTTCGCTGCGCTAGTGTAGATACGGGAAAATAAAAGACAGTAGCCGTTTTGCGGTTTGGGACACCAGCTCTCCCAAATTCGGTAGAGCCGCTACGGTACGTCTACTGTACGTTCTAAGTACAACAGTGACCCCAAGATTCTCTCAGTGTGGAATGCAACGAAATAATTTTTTATAATTAATTAAAGTTACTAGACAGTAAAAAATGTTATCTAAACCTTTGTTGTAAAGTTATTTTATACTATAAAATACTAAATCTTCGCGCGAAATTAAAATTAATCAATATAGCTTCGAAGTAAAATCATTTTTTTTTTTTCATTTCGTTGCACTCCAGCGTTGCAAACTTCAGACCCATCACGCCATCATGACCTTTACTTATATACATTTCAACGCGTACCAAATCCTACAGAGTTCATTGAAATACCCCCTTCACACGCACACACAATCAATATACCTTTTCGGTTTCGAAACGCGCGTTTCGCGAGCAACTTTTCTGGGCCTTTGCTGTACGCTCGCACAAACCCGTTCCTTCGACTCTCTTGGAAAGAGCGCGAGGAGAAAGCTCTCCGCGCACTTGTCGCCATACAACTTTTCGAGTGCGCATTTATAGGCATATACTTACTTACGCGCGTCCCTTCCTTTCTCTCTCTCTCTCTCTCTCCTCTTCTTCGTTTTTTGCGCGACTTTCGCGGCGGAGGCTAATTTTCCGCGACGTGCTCGTACAAGCGAGCGTAAATTAGCGAGAGAGGTGACGACGACGACGAGGTGATTGTCGTTTTGTGAATGGGAGCTGTGAATGAGGCGCGCGCCGCACGCGGAAGGAGGAAAAAGTCACTGCCGCCGACGAGGTTTTTAATTTGTGTGGTAATGAGCGGCGGATAGGTGGAGTGTGTGTGGAAATAAGGCGATGCTTTTTTCGAAGTCTCATTGGTTGTGAAGTGTGCGCGTTTTCTGTGTAAAGTTGTTTCGTGTATTTTATGAGTAATATGTAGCAGTTGTGGTTTTTCACAACGCGCTATCCGATAAAATTCATGTGCATTTTTTACGTATATAACTGAAATATTTCTCATGTCACACACTGTATTAAATTCTCATGACAAAGTTGTCATAGTATAATGTCATAATATATACTATTGCCGCTATATATTAATAATCCAACGAGGCGATGCAGACTCTATTATTAATTGAATCGCGCTGTAAACATTTCTCATCAGCTTCACTCTCGCGATTTACTCGCAAACTTATCACCCGCTACCGCATAAACAATTCCTTCGCATCCATGTGCATCCTTGACATATGACAACCAATAAATAAATCGCCACCGCCGTCCTGTCCATCTCTCATGATTCTCCTCCCGACAACCCAGTGCGAATTAGCGTTAATCATTGCACCCTAAGTGCACAGTACCAGTATACACACACCCGCAGCGAGCGAACAAAAAAAAATAACACGCCGCTACCCTGATTAAAAAAACCCATTCATTCCTTTAAAAAGCTGTTAGTTGAATCGACTTTAATGAGGATTTTTTACTGACTTAATACATGGACTATATAGGGAATTTAATAGGATCCAATAGGATTTAATATTTTTTTTTAATCAGGGTATATATACGCGCGCCGCCGTGGATCGACATCCGAGCGAGCGCGCGGCTATCGAATTGCACGTGCATGCGCGCTATGTAAGCTCGCTCTCGGGGATCGAAGGCACGTGCGACGCCGCGGATAATAAGTGCAGCTGATGTGTTTTAAAAATTCCGCTTTTCCTTTTCGCGAGAGAGAGAGAGAGAGAGAGTCGAGGTGTTGTGAGTTAGATGTATATATATATAATGAAGCTTCGGTGGACGACGTGTGTTTTGGTATAGGCGTGGGTTTCACATCACTTACGTGATGTTAGTCGAAGCTGGAGCGAGTTGGATGTTTAGGCGAGAGATTTGATAGTTGGAAGTTCAATGGTTCTTGTGGTTTTAGAACTGAACTTTTTCTTGAATGTTATAATCGTATAATATATCGTTAAGTTTTTTTTTAATTAGTTGCCTGTACTCGAGTGTCAAAAATATAAACTTTATCTTAAAATTTTACACTTTTCAAGTGTAGGTGCGTCTAATCTTGATCAAACACTTAACAGCGGATTACCCAATTAATTATCAAATCGATTGAATCAGAAGGAGCAGTTTATGATCGATATTTAATATAAGAAAATATCAATGCTGATGATACGTATATACACTTTCAAATACAAAGTTTAGATATTTAGAAAACTTATGTGTCATTGACGACTTAACACTTAGAAGTATAGATGTCAGCTAATGTATCAGCTTTCCCGACAAAAAAGTAATAAATTCAATTGCAAATCCATTTATCTTGCCCCCCCCCCCCCCCGCGATGGCCTGTAATTATTCAAAGCTTCGATAAATAGTTGATACAAGTGCTTCATGGGTCTGAAGTTTGCATCGTTGGAATGCAACGAAATAATTTTTTACGATTGATTAAAGTTATTAAACAATGAAAATTTTATCTAAACCTTTGTTTTAAAGTTAATTTATACTATAAAACACTAAATCTACACGCAAAATTAATATTATTTAATATAAACGTGAAGCAAAATGAACTATTTTTTTTTTATTTCGTTGGACTCCAACGTTGCAAACTTCAAACCCATAGTGCTTCTGCATTAAACGACTCTATATAAAACACTGACAGGCGTATACTTATTTGGTTCCGATGGGTGTTTTCTTTTTTTTCGCGGAAGTGATCAATGTAATTCTCTCTAAGCGACTTAATGGCACATGGATTGCAGCATATCGAGCAAGTCAACCTTATACCTTTTGCGAAAACGTAGTCTTTTCTTTTTATTAAAGTGAACCTTAATTACTTAATCTTTTTTTACGAACTTTTCTATACACCAATGCATATTCTAAAATCTTGGAAAAGTCACTGCTTCCTCGTATAAATGAAGCGTTTGAACAGTGAAAACTGAAGTTTGTCTGCTGCTCCATACGGGTGGGTAGCAAAAAGCGAACGTTCACTTTGAATTTGCAGCAAAGTATCTAATTTTGCGAGCTCGAGCTCCGTTATTTTCATGTGACTTTTTCAACTCAGACGTGTAATTAGAATGTGCAAATCGTCGAATGCTAAGAAAGAATAAATGGAATACGATCGAAATAGTTACATTCGAATCTTTATTGTTTGGATAGTAAAAAGAACGAATATTTTTTATGACGACGTTCATACATAATTAAAAGTGCAAACTATCCATTCAAAAGATGTAGAATGTTCAAAACGTCGAAAATTAAAAATTTGTATTTTTTTAATTGATAGTGCATGAGACTCGTCGTTAATAATGAATTTAACGATATTACTATAGCTCATAATTATTTTAATTATGTTAAAAAATACACATTTTAATTTTCGACGTTTAGAACATTCAACATCTTTTGGATGAATGGTTTGCCCTTTCGATTACATGAACGTCGTCATACAAAATATTCGTTCTTTCTACCATCCAAACAATGAAGATTCGAATGTAACTATTTCGATCGTATTCCATTTATTCTTTCTTAGCATTCGACGATTCGCACATTATAATTATACGTCTGAGTTGAAAAAGTCATATGGAAATAACGGAGCTCGAGCTGGCAAAATTAGATACTTTGCTGCAAAAAACCCACCCCTCCATACCTCCCGCCTCCTCCTCCTCCTTCACAACTCGTGCTCTACCAAAACCTCAATTATTCCACTCCCGCGCATCATCAGCCCACGAAAATAACACCTCAATCTCTCACCTCAATGAGAGTCTCCCTCTCTCCCTCTCGCGCAAAAATACGCGCCGTATAACCACCTCTCTTCGCCTCCCTCTACTCCGTCGGTCTATTTCGACGGCGCGCTGACCCAGTAGCGTGAATAGAACAGCACCACCGCCGATGTTGCTGCAGGTGCGCAAGGAAGCAAGTATCGGCCTTTCGAAACATCGCGCACGCACGCGCAACGACAACGTATAGGTATATCCGCCCGCGAAAACGCGGCCGCCGCCGCCGCCGCGGATCCCTTGCCAGCCGGGTCAACGCGCACGCGTAAGGAGAGCTTCGGTTTCACTATACTTACCTCATATACTCCTCTTCCGACTGTCATTGTGCGCGTGCGTAAGACGTGACGTTTCCGCGTGAGATCGATGCTTCGAGAGAGTTTTGCTTTTTTATGTTGCAGGTGTGATGGTTGTTTATGTAAAAATTGGTGTGTATTTTGAGGCTGTGTGTGTGTGTGTGTGTGTGTGTGTGTGTGTGTGTGTGTGTGTGTGTGTGTGTGTGTGTGTGTGTGTGTGTGTGTGTGTGTGTGTGTGTGTGTGTGTGTGCGTGTGTGTGTGTGTGTGTTAAGGTTGCGCATATATGCACGGAGAGAAATGTTCTATTAAAAATTACTATGTTTTATTGTAACCGGGGGACAGACTTGAATTCTTAAAAAAATTACTATGTTTTCTAGCAAAAATTGCTATGTTTCTAATAATTTTTACTACATTTATAGCAATTTTTGCTATAACACATAGTAATATTTTTAAGAATTCAAGTCTGTCCCCTGGTTACAATAAAACATAGTAATTTTTAATAGAACATTTTTCTCCGTGTGTATGTATACTGTTATAGAAAATTTTGGAAATTTATTGGTACTTCACGGCCTCGCCTTACATAAAATATCATCGGTGTAATTCATTAGACGCGTACTTTGTATGCCGATACACCTGTAATATACACGAAAATCATTCGGCACCTCTCTCGATCGAGAAAAAGAAACCTCATATATACCTACCGCTTGTAAAATCCAATTAATAAACGCGGATAGATAAAAAAAGAATTGCTAAAAAAGACTTAGCCAGATCGTTCACGGTATATCCGTATATTCATTACAGGATAAATATTTTTCCATAACGCAATAATATCATTACGGTACACACACGCGCATATACGCACATACACACACACACAAATGTATGCATGGGTGCATTTAAGAACGTCTTTCACTTTGCAAAACATAATTGAAAGAAAAAGCGCCGACACTCCACAACCGTCTATATATTATATATGGGGCGAAGGTGCCGTTGCACTTTTCACTTGCGCGCTTCACACGTACATTATAACGTACAGAGAGTTACATGCATCGCGGCGTTCCATTCGGCAATAATCGGTTGTTCGACTTTATGTAATTGGCCTCCGCACTCGCGTCACACATATCGCGTGTGCGCCAACTACACACACACACACACACACACACACACGACTCCCCGACGCACGATGTGCACATTGTGAAGGATTATTCTATACTCTTTCCCCTCGCCTTTCTCGTAAAGGTTTTAAACGGTCGCCGTTAAGCTACCGAAAAGATCGCTTTTTTAAATTGAAACTATGGTGGTGGCGAGCGTTTGCGTCATCTCCCTCCCTTTTACGTCGAAAACAATTTCGTCGGTGGCGCCGCAGGAATGCATCACATGATGCACATAATATAAGTCTATATAGTTTGCGATTTTTGCTATTGCTGCTACTGCTGCTGAGAGAGTTCAGACGCTCTGCATAATTCACGACACATCGCGGTTATCGATTTAGAAGCTTTTGCCAATGGAACATCCAGAGTGCAACGTCGCGTCGCGATTGTGACCGACGAACCGATCAGCGCGCGCCGTGCGCGAATTTTCCCGTGATCGGATACTTATCGAGTCGCGGATGTTTGTTGGATGAGCGGACGCCTAAGCAGCGATGACAGTCGATGTCCTATACGTTCGTGCGAGGTTTACACAGATGACGAGTATATCATAATCTCATTTGTGGGCCGTCTACAATATTATACGTTCGTAACGAGGCGGTCGAGCTTTCGGTCATTCAAAAGTCATTCGAATAACGCCATTACCCGCACAAAAGCAGCGTCTCATCGCGAATCGTTTACGCCTAATTACTTTGCGAGAGGGAGAGAGAGAGAGAGAGAGGGAAAGAGAGAGAGAGAGAGAGAGAGATAGAGAGAGAGAGAGAGAATCATTCAGCCGTGCGCTGCTCTCGCAACAATGAGCATCTCGTGGGGGCCATTCACACCAGCGGCCCCCCCGAGACTCCACAAAGGCCCTCGTTCTCTTCACCTTCTTCAGGACAATTTCGCTTTGAGATGGAGTCAGGTATACATAAAGTGTGCGGAGGCCGGATATTTCACACCGAGGAGACGAAAATTCTTTCCAAATGTTGTCATAATAGAGAAAACGGCTTTTTTCCCTCCAAAAAGGGCTTTGGACTCGACACATGGGGTAACGCTTTTTCCGTTGGCTGTAGCGTGGTGCCGAAGGAAATCGATGTGTGCGCGAGCGCGCAGGTATATAGGAATTTATCGGGGATCATGCATATGCGATGTCGTTGCGTTTGACCGGAAAATATTTTGGCTTTAAAATAAGTGGTGGTAAAGCGCATTGACAAATAGTGGATGATATTTCAAAATCGAGGATATATAAAAACACAGTAATAGAGCTCGCATTGCTGTCCATATATTTATTTATTATTTTTTATTTATTTTTGTTATTTGCTTTAGGGCTTAACCCATTACAAATGATCGGGCTGACCCGACTCGCACTGTCAAAAAAATACATATTAGTAAGTAAGAGTGAGATTAAAATTACAAGTACAGAGAATTGAGATAACACATGAGACGTAATAATTGGTTAACGCGTTACAAACTTCAGCGATTAGTATCTTCGTATAAATTGTTATAATAAACATAGCCTATAGCCAGACAAAGCTGCTCTATCACAGTGTGGACGTACGTTATAACTTAAAAGCTTACATAAAATACTGAGTATTACTGTAATTATATTCACATTATAATTTCCAAAAACTTAAAGATAATTTGAACAAGTTTGGTAAACATACACTAAACAGTGATCAGACATCAGACTCACCTAATATAAAAGCTCGCATTTTTAGCATTCCAGAACAAAAGTAGAAAAAGTTGATAGTTTGTCTTTACAATTATAATTGAAGATTTCTAACAAACCATCATTATTTAAATATTTAGACCTTAGATTTTCATACATTGGACATTCTATAAGAATATGATGTAAGTCTTCGTTGACATTTAAATTACATACGAAGCACGTTTGCGAAAGGTTGATTTTATAAAAAATTTTGTTTATATTAATACATAAAGTTAGGTTACCCGCCAGCCTACAGGCGGCAAAAGTTCTTATGTAAGACACAGGCAGAGCAAGAGCTAGGTAAGTTTCGTAGTGAAGAGCACTGAAATCTTTAATATCTTTGTATAAGGGACAATACGATGACTGAGTAGCCCTAGCGGTATCTTCGTTAAAGCTAATTCTTCTTAAAACTCCATCGATACTAGAAAGTGCTATTTCAAAGGTTTTGGGGTCTTCACAGTTACAAAGATAATCATGATCAGCTTTTGACAACAGAGCATGTAGTTGCGAGATCCAATTAAATTTGGATGGTGAAGTAGTTGAATTACGTTTCAACAATTTGTACATTTTCAGAGGGTACCTATTTTGATTCATACGCAAAATATTTATTAAAAACTTGATGGCTCTTTTAGCTACTTCAGCTTCTAGTTTCGTGCGGCCCGATTCAAGTCTAATCAAGTAGCCCGGAGTAGAACGTGGTAAAGACAGCAGTCTTTTATAGAAATTTGTTTGTATATGTTCGATGTCCAGAGTATGGTTCAACCCCCAGATGCCCGAGCCATAAAGGACAGTGCTAGCAACGGTGGCTTCGAAGAGCTTTCTAGCAGCATCCCAGCTTGTATTTTTGCCAATTGAGAGAATTTGCCATATTGCTCCTAGCGCTGATTTACCTTTCAACAAAGCGTGATCTGATGCAGGCCTGAAAGATCCCGTAGATGAAAATATAACTCCTAAGTACGTATAGCTTTTTACGACCTTGAGGGGTATGTTGTTGAATTTAACTGTCCTTAATTGTTTAGGTCTTCCAGCTTTTTTAAAAATTACAATCTCTGTCTTCTTAGTATTAACTTCTAACTTTTTAATTTTGCAGTATTTGGCTAAGGTGTCCAATTTGTTCTGGAGGTCGACTATATCTGTGGCAAGGATTGTAAGATCGTCAGCGAATAATAGAATTTCGACTAATTCCTCTACATTCACGTGTCCATCCTCTTTGAAAAAATCGGTAATATCGTGAAGAAGGATGGCGAAAATCAGTGGGCTTAGGGAGTCACCCTGTAGAACACCTTGCGTGACGTCTATACTATCAGATTTGTCATTGCTATTCAGTTTAATTTTCATAGTTGCTCTCTGATACAAATTTTGCAGGACTTTGATAATTTTCACACTAACCCCCGCATCATATAGCGATTTCCAAAGAATCGCGTGGACCACCGAGTCGAAAGCTCTGCGAAAATCCACAAATGCAGCAAAAAGTTTACCTTTCGGCTTAGAGAGCTCTATAGCAATACGGGCCTGTAAGGTGAAAATGTTGTCATCACATGATCTCGATTTTCTGAAACCTGATTGGCATTCAGGCAAAATATTATGTTTTTCGCACCAGTCAGAAAGACGATTGGCGAGCAAAGCTGTAAAAATCTTCGGGAGGCAGTTGATCAGGGCAATTCCTCTGTAGTTAACAGGATCAAGAGGATCACCTTTTTTATAGAGAAGTGAGACTTCTGAGTTGCACCAACTAGTAGGTACTGAGCTTGTTTAAAAAATTTTGTTGAATAAAGTAACTATAAAAGTAATCGATTTTCCGGGAAGATTCTGATAAAACGCATTGGGGACCCCATCAGGCCCAGGTGCTTTGTTACATTTTAAATTAGTTAAAACTTTACCAAGCTCTTCGCAAGTGAAGTTATTATCAAGAGTTGGATGCCTGCAGTCGTAGAAGGTTTCAAACGAGATATCTCTGATAGGATAGATATCTTCATAAAATTTCTCTAGAGTCTCTCGTGCTATTGGGCAAACCGAGGATTTACGAGGTTTTAATCTTTTGACAACGGACCAGAATGAGCTTGGATTTCTTTTAACGTTGGCAAGAGACATTTGTTGTAAGCTAATGTATTCGTTTTTCTTATCTTTATATAATTTTTGATAACATCATTTAGCTTGTAAGTAGGCTTCTCTTGACATATAATCATTTATTTTGTGCCATTTCCAGTATAATCTCTTTTGCTCTTTATTAGATAGTCTGCAGTCCTTGTCATACCAGGGCTTATCATTACTAAATGGTGAAGTAGTTTTTATTAAAATCTGCTTAGACATGTCGAGCTGCTGTGCCATAGATTTTATAGAAGAGATTAAAAGGTTATTTAAATTATTGACGTCAGTGTTATTAGAATAATATATAATTATTCCGGAACATTAATTTCTGCCATCTCGTTAATATATTCTACTCTTTTCTCACAATCCCATTTTAATATTGAAAGTTTTTGACAACATTGTTCTGGTAGCGTTGAGACATTGCCAAATTTCGTTGTAATAGAATTAGGAAAGTGGTCCGAATGTCCTACGTTTAAAACTGAGAGATCAGATAAAAAGGCCAAACCTTGATAGTTAGTCCAAACGTAGTCAATAGTGCTTGATCCTTTACTTCCGAGAAAGGTAAGGCTGCCTGATCTGTTAGAAATGCTTCTACCATTTAGTACTATGAGTCCAAGATTTTCCAGCTCTTGCACCAGAAGGCGACCTTGTTTGTTAACTACAGCATCCATAGCATTACGCTTTTTATAAAAATGAGACTCATACACTATTTCCTCTTCACTTTGGCAAGCAGCGCCAATTCGAGAATTAAAGTCACCTCCGAGAATCAACACTCCTTTAAAATGGTGTAGTTTATCACTTATAAAACATACCAGATTTTCGAGATCTTCAGTGAAATAATCGTTTCTGAGGTATACATTTATAAGAAAGATTTCGGTTTGATCAATAAGGCAATTAAGCGACATGAATGACTCACAACATGTACCGATAACTGGTGATTTAACGGTTTTAGGATCCACAAGAATACCCATGCCTTCGCTTGCTCTGCCTAGCGTCTTATTTCTCGTCGCTGGGTGCTCAAACAATTTGTAATTGACAAAGAAATTAGGCAATGAGATGATTTTATCGCATAACCAACTTTCTGAAAAACAAAAAATACCACAATTAAAGAAGCTAAAATAATCATCACTAGGCAAAATGTTTAAGTTATTAAAGCCATGCAAGCTCCAAAAAGTTATAGAGATCACATTATTTTTCTGTGTATTATCACTACAGTCGTCACTTAGTCTGGAGAATGAAGATTCCTTCCGTAGTGAGTTATGCTTGACGAAAGGGCGGAGTGGTTTGTTGCCTGTTCCGTGAATTTTCAGACCCGTACAATAGCTTCTTAGGTGTCATCAAACCAAAGCCATTTTTCCATACTCTGACGGCGCCGTCGATGGTGATTTTTTGATAGCCAAGCTCTTTTCCTTGTTTTCTCTCTTCTTCAGCAATTTTCTGTAATTCTATTTGAATGGCTCTCTCTTTTAAAGTGCGGTCATTCGATATATAAATGTCGGTGCCTTGAAGTTTCCTTTTATTCAACATGATTGAGCGCTTGTTCTCGTGATCGCCAACTTTAGCCCACAACAGATGTGGCCCTTTTACTGTTTTGATTAGGGAAGCCTCAACAACATTAACTTGCAACTGTAACTTTTCTTTAAGCATGTCCGTAACCTCTTGTCTATAGTTTTCAGTTGAGCATTGCAAGCCACGAATAATGATGTTGTTTTTCTTATCTTGTCGAAGTCTCATTTCGTCTCTGTATTCGATAATTTCTAATCTTTTACTCAAAGTATTACGCTCTTCATTCCACACATTTTCTTTTATTGAAATTTCATCTTTCACAATATTTCTGACGGTGGCATTGATATCACATAGTTGATTTTTCATATCTGCCACATCATTTGTTAGCGTTGTAATTTTGACCAAGATTTCTTGTAACACTGATGTGCTTTGTGTTTTGTCTTGCGCATTCATAAGATCTTTGATTGATCTAGTGTTGTAGTTATTAGCAGAATGATTTTTGTTTTTATTATTGGTTGGCCCTGTTTTACCTGCCATGGTTAATACAACGATGCAATAGTTTAGACTTTACTATACAGATGGCACAGCTATGGGGAGCGTTCGGCAACGTCGGGAAATTCCGAGCAAAGTCGGTCTAACCTCAAAATATCACACCGACTTAGAGTCACATATGGATAAACACGTCTGGAAACAACACGAAACCACGACCCACCTCACTGCGCTGCGCACATGTTGACGCGCCAACCGGAACCTGCTGTCCATATAATACGCACTACTTTTAGAAAGATAATTATTTTTCCGTGCATCAATATATAATAACTATTTTAAAATAATTTACTTCTCTATATTTAAACGACCGTGCGCATTATTTACGTCCTACCGCGGCGTAATTTAACGAAGTAAACGGAAATTAGTGCGAGTCGAATGGTATTTTGTAACTGCGGAGAGTGACGGTGCGGAATTATGCAACGTAAACATTTCGCGCTGCGGCCTATGCCAAGCTGCACGATGCGTATATAATAAGAAATGCTTCGCTCGCGCCGCCGACGACGCTCTTATCGGTCGTCGTGTTTTCTGCCGATTATAACTTCTATATGCGAATTATTGCGAAATTTTGGTTCCATTAAGTGTTTTTTTTTTTTTTCGAATCGCGCGTATATAATTAATTGAAGGCAAAACATTCATCCACAACAATATAACAGTATACGTAATTCTCAATTTATCTTCGGAGATCGTTATCAAATGATTTCTCCGTCCACCTAAGTACACCCAATGCCTCATACATCGGGATTCCCAAGTGCCAATCGAAAAACTACCTCATACCACGTCCCCGCTCGGCCCACCTCACACGCACACACATAGCCATGTACACGCTCATTATTATCTGCGTGAATTACGGCCGCTGAAGTAATGAAAAGTAGCCGGTCTCGCGCACGTACACACACACACATAACGCGCGCGCGTCCACTCTCGCACGAATTAAAGTCCTCTCCTCTTTCCTCTTGGCACGCGTTGTTCCCGTTCTCTGTCTCTCGCAGTCGTCGTCTCCTTTCCTCTCTCACTGCCTGGGCTCCTCTCGCGTGCCCCCGTCCTTGCGCGCGCGAGCTCACTCGCGCTCTCTATCTCTCTCTCTCATACTCGCCCCACCAACGCGACCGCATTCCTTTTCCTCCGCGAGGCGGCGAGTATATAAGTGCAGTGTACACGGCGTTGCTTGACTTCTCGGCGGTGGCTCTCTCTCTCTTGCTTCGTTCATGAGAGAGCGAGAGAGGCTCGGTGCGCGCGCCGCGGCGAGGAGGAGAGCTTCTGCGCGTCTTTGCGGAGAGTCTCGTGCGCGCTCAGAGAGAAAGAGGGGAGTTTAGTCGGCTGGCTCGGATGCTATGCGCGCAGGTATGCAGAGGAGGAAGTTGGCAAGGTAGAGTTGGTCGAGGGGAGGACGCGAGTAGAAGGCTATAGAGGAGGCGAGGTGCTTCGTCGAAGGATGATGATTTTTTCTTTGTTTTTGTCAGGGTGGTAGAGAGGTGGTGGCGGTGGTATTGTAGTGCAGGTGAATTCAGACTGGAAGATGTGGAGTAAACGAGGAGTGTATATATATCAGTGACTTGCATTAATGTAGGGTATGCGTGTCAATGGGTCTGAAGTTTGCAATGTTGGAGTGCAACGAAATAAAAAGAATAATCCATTTTATTTCACGTTTATACTAAATAATATTAATTTTGCGTGTAGATTTAGGGTTTTATAGTATAAAATAGCTTTAAAACAATGGTTTAGATAAAATTTCCATTGTTTAACAACTTTAATCAATCGTAAAAAATTATTTCGTTGCATTCCAACGATGCAAACTTCAGACCCATGCGTGCCAACGGGTGGATAGTAGTTTTCTGTATTCGTTATCGTGTAAATAAAAAAAGGACATATATATAGTGAAAGAAATGTTTGTGAGGCTCTAATCAGAATCATTTTCACTTGGTTTCAAGTCAAATCGACGGCGTTTTCGAAAATTTCACTTTTTTATAATCATAGATCGTTCTCCAATGGCAACGTCCATTACCATCCGAAAACGTATTACAGCTGCACACGAATCAAGCCAACTAACTAGTCCATCAATGAACCATCGTTTCCTGTCCCATATTCGAAATGAAAATATCGAAAACCAGGCACTTTAGCAGTAATAGCTTCACTCTCTGAAAGCAAAACCTCGAAAACACGGCACCTTTGTCCGCGGCCGATCGAGAAAGAAAACTTTAGGCACTCTCGACGCGTGCCATCGTCGTCGTCGTCGTCTCATCCCCATATAACGCCGCTCGTCTATTCTTATTTCTCCTGCATCTTCGCCTTCTCTTCCTCTCTATCCTCTCAGTCTGCCTGCCTCGTTTTAACACGGGACTTTTTTTATTTCCCCCTCGATGCGCCCGCCCGAGCAACGAACCCGCGACGGCGACAGGCCGACGATGCTATATAAAAATAATGCGATCCGCGCCGACAAATATAAGAATTTCCCTCGAAGTTTGTATTGTGGGAGCTGATGGTTTTTAGAGGGATAAGAGGTGCGTCGTGAGTTTGAGGATCGAGAGGATTTTTATTTGTCAAAATGCGTTTAAGAGGCGCGCGCACATACACACGTGTGTGTGTGTGTGTGGGTGTGTGTGTTTTATCGCGTGATAACATCTGATCTTCTGTTTCGATTTGCTGATAATGATGTAGTATTAATTAATTTCAACGTGTATCTGATATACGTTAGATTGTTCGATGCTATTTGAGATAATGTTGAGTTCGAAGCGCTTTTGTCAATTGCTAAATAGTTTTTAATACCTGCTTGCATTGAAATAAAAGTCGGATAGGTATAGTTGTCGGAATGGTGAATGCACACGTAGGATCCTGTCGATCAGTCTTTGATAAATCGGACAATCGCCAATAGATCATTCCTTTCTGATTTTTCTGGTAATATAACAGCTATGTGCATGTGTTTCGTAAAACGCGAATAATTCGTCGAGTGAACGAAAATTCACATAAAATAGGTTTTCCATTACTGGTCGTATATAGGTTGGTGGGAAAGTATATCGTATCACAAGATGAATTAAATCCGATTCAGCACAACGTATATTCGTTAAATGTCGGAAAACCATTCAGTGCTTCGCAAATCATCAACGACTTATACATACACACTGAGAAAAATTTTTTGGAATAATTATGAGACGATTGGTTAAAATTACTGTACGCGCAATCTGACCACAGACTGGTAAAAGTGACCTATTTATTAGATTTCTAATAATTTTTACAGTTTGACTAAGGAAAACTACAAGAAAAGTATTGTAAAATTTAACATAAAAAAGTTGGAAAAATTATTAGACAGTATAGTAAAAATCACAAGTCATAAATTTTACCAGGCAACTGGCAAATATTCTTAGACTTTATAAGAATTTTTCCTATAGAGCTGACAGAATTTACAAGACAGTATAGTAATTTTTACGATATATACAGTATATGTGCAGTGCTGCGCATGCGCGCTATAAAAAAAACACGAGGGCATGCGCGCTTAAGAGTGCTCTCTACCTAAACCCCAACTCCGGAATTGATCGCAGCGCCCCCATGACTTCATTTATGTATTTTCATTAATTTAAGTGTACTTATAAATTTTAAATTAATCATAACTCAGTTTTCCCACGTGTAAAAGTTAATAAGGATTACTTTTAAACAAGTTTCATGAATTTAAATGAATAAATGAACTTGTATTTTGTAGAGAAAATTCAAACGTTCAGTGGACATTTCTGAAAATGACTCCAAATTTTTCTCTACAAAATACAGATTTATTAATGGAATTTAATTTGGGAAAACTCTTGTAATCGTATCTTTAATACTAATTACACGTGGGAAAACTTTATTTTTACGTTAATATTGCCCCAAATTTTTTTAATTAACAAAAAACACTTTTGAGAGTAGGTGGCGTTCCAATCGGGGTAGAGAGCACTCTTAACTCGTCATAACCTGCAATGATGTAGCCCTAACAACTAATTTAAAACGATATAATTTCAGTATAAATAACTTTAATTAACACTCGTATAATGAATTAATTAATTAATTCAAATAATTCTCTATGTATTCATTACAAAATTATTTTAAAAATACGTGAAGAACGAATTCACTTTAAGTGTCAGTATAATGTAACATATGTAGACGATTCGGATCATAAACACGCAAGTGTACGCAGTGGCGCAGTCGGTAAGAAGTTCGCCTTCCAACTAGGAGACCCAGGTTCGATTCCCCGCCCCGGAGGTTTTTTTTCATGATAATATTTATTTATAATTTATTTCTTGATATGTACTTATATTCATATGCGTTCTCTTTTGGGAAAGTATATAACAATTGGCTAAAAATAATTTTTTTCTGTATTTTTCGGACATTTACAAAAATTACTATACTGGCTAATAAAAATTACTAGATGGACAGTCTATGGTCGGATTCTAAAACTAATATAGTAAAATTTCTCTTAGTTCTTTCTAAATATTCCAAAATTCTTCTCTCAGTGCATGCATAAAGTCTTACATTCTCAGACTAAACCATGTTTGAAAATCAATAATAGCACATCACTACCAAACCCAATATCGCCGCAATTAACCCTTCCTCAACTATAATTCACTAAAATTCCGATCTCCAATACGTATCCGCGCGCGCGCGCGCGTGTGTGTGTGTGTGTGTGTGTGTGTGTATACATCCACACTTAATCGCAGGCGTGTTCCCCGCAACCGAACGGAAAACCATGTCGTCGCCTTTTACTTCTCTCTACTCTATACGCATATTCACCTTCTCTCGCGGCTCGCCCTAAAAGGCTATAGCCGCGGAGGTTCGTAGCGCGCGTGAGATGGCCGCATAGGTGTGTGTGTGTGTGTGTGTGTGTGTGTGTGTGTGTGTACGCTCGTGCTCTTGCTTCGTATTCCCGCGATTATCCCTCCCCGGCGGTCGACTGCGGCTCTCTCGAGGTTTGGTTTCTCTTGCGAGCCTGCGTAGCGAGTGCTTATATATATATAGGAGAGGGCCGATGACTTTCCGCTGTGTATGTGTGTGGCACACTTGCGCAGCAGGAGATGCGAGGAAGAGGGCAGTGATACCGATTTGCCCTGCAGTTTACATGGTGTATATATACCTGAAAAACGTTCGGATAAAGGGAAAGGTGTGCGGATTTGTTGATGAATATATATATATATATATATTTATGTGTGTGTGTGTGTGTGTGTGTGTGTGTCACAATTTTGCTACGTTATATGTGTGTTGAATAATTATTTTATTTTGCTGCGATTCTTTATTATATCCTCGAAACTTATATGGGTATTTCTCTGGAACTTTTAACTTTTAGCTAAATAGAAATTTCAAAATTTAATGTTGAGGCACATTCACAAAACTGATTTTATTCTGTTCTAGGTGCCCCGAATAACAATAAAAAGGGTGTGCTCCTCATTTTTAAACATAGTTTTAATATTGTATGCTTATGCGAATAAGCTTGAGTGAATACATGTAAAACTGCCTTATAATCACTTTCTTTTTTTATTTTTTTAAAAATAAATCCAAATTTCGTTAGACACCCCATGAATTAGTTCGAGAAAATGTTTGTAGAAGAAAGAGCAATACTCAAATTAGGCCTATTTACCGTTGTTTATGTGTGCCACCAAAAAATGATAATTTTTTAGGCGAGGGGCGCATCGACACCGTGTGCTTTAGTAGATCATAATTCACTTTCCATAAGAGGCACACTTATAACCGAAGTCACATTCTGTTCGTCTTTCCAAAACGAGTAATGTAAGCCCCAGAATGTTGAAAAAACACAAAAGTTGTTTTTTTAATCGACATATTTGTTATAAATAAATTAACTTTATTAAGTTTATTTTTTATTTTTACCAAAATACAGCGTCGCAGAGATAATGCTACGCACTTTTTATTCAATTCGACAACATGTTTTCGAATACTAAACAAGGGATAATAGCCTAAAAAAGTTGGTAAAGCATTTATAAAAGAGTTTTTTTAACGATGTAATAAGGATGAAATTTTCCTAAGGTACGCAGGCAAAACCTCTAAATTTAGGCCTTTTCCGATTGCCCATTGAGCTTGTCCTTGTTTATAAGTGAGTTCTATGTAGTAGAACATGTTACTGGAAGTGGATTTTATAAATATTTGCTTGACTTAGATTGCTAAATATCTGAGAACCATAATATATGTTACAGTACTGTAAAAGTTAAAAGTTCTATAGAATTGCTCATATAATTTATAGTGAAAAATGACGATGATGTTTAGTTCGATATTCTTTGGTTATGGCTATGGTACATCTTCTGCGTCTCGCAAAACAGCAAAAAGGAAAAATTTCCATCAACTTCTATATATATAATTACTCACGAATGAAAAGTTGCGTCAAGCCGTCGACTTCCACTGCGCCCGATTTTTTCAAATTCCACAAAAAAAAAAAAATGTCTTCAAAAACCACCGTGCTGCAGCAAATTCCCTACCCGCGTAAAAAAAGTTGAAATCACAAAAAGATCGCTTTAAGATATGTCTCGATTATGGCCGTTTTTGTTACTTTTTAAGATTACCAATCTCTACGAATAATCAAGATAATTTTAATATTTTTTTAATCATCGCTACATTCGGCCTTTTAAAGCATTTTTAAGATGGTTTTCAGACATGCGAAATTCATTATTTAATATCATTTTAAGATAAATTTGAGATGCTTTTGAAATGAATTTGAGACGAATTTAAGATGAGCTTTCGTACTGAATTTAAGATAATTTTTAGATTTTTTAAGATGATGATAAGATTAATTTGAGACAAACTTTTATGACAATTTAAGGTAGTTCTCTTCATATTGCAAAAACTGAAAAAGCTTTTAAAAAAAATATACAAATATTCTTCAAAGTCATAGAAATGATACCATATGTTTGTTTACATACATTGCGGAACAAATTTTTGATAAAAAAATTCTTGAAAATGGTTATTTTTACATGAGAGTAAATGAGTGCTATATCAACTGTGACAGAAAATAATAGTATTACTCATAAAAAAAAAACTGGACTTCAAAAAGAAAAACATAGCTTAAGAAAGATGAAATTCGGCTCTTTCTGTTAAGTTTATCAAATATGTGTCAAGCCAATCTTTTTAAAAAGATATTAACGATTATAAACACAAATAGCAGACGACGTGCACGAGAGCGAGAAAGACAGAACGACGCCCATGGTATAGTTTGTGCTGTCGCTGAGCGCACAAACTGTAGTGCCGAGGAAAACAACCTTAAGATGTCTGAAAAATGAATTGATTTCAAAATTAAAAAAAAAATTTTTTAATCACTTCTTTAAACCCGATTAAGGGGTTTATACCAAAAGCAAGGCAAGCCTTGTAGTTTAGACTCTTGTTAAAGAGTGATTTAAAGGCTGAATCTCTCGGACCTATATACTCTCGGCGTTTCAGTGTGTGTAGTGGTGCACCGATCGATGCGCCGCGTAGCGGCGGCAAACGACAACCAGGAGTTCGGTTACTTCCGATCGCTTGTTACCGTCGTTAGACGCTACGCGGCGCATCGATCGAGGCACCCCTAAACACATTGAAACGCCGAGAGTATTCGCCTTGTTAAGAACCAGCGTCAGCGCCCCTCACGGTCAAAATTCGAATTGCTTATTGAAGGATAAACACAGCTGATTAACATGAGCGGTAAACGAACCAAAGATTATTTAATTAAAAAATAAAATAAGTAGTGATCCGATGAACGTCTTAAAATCATTTACTGATTTGTCTGATATTATCAGATATATTGGCAATGGAACAATGCCTTATGTGGAAGGCGAAAGAGTTTATAAGGCTAATCATATAATATTTTGTGGGTTAGCCAAAGAAAGTAATGATTGCTCAGCAGAGATAATAGCACTGTGCCTAAAAACGTCGGGTTTCCAAGAATCTCCTCATGAAATAAGAGTAAAGATCTCTTCAAATGTATGTGCTGATGAAAATATCATTCATTGTGTGTGCTCTTGTAAAGCTGGTATTTTGGGAAAATGCAAACACTCTGTTGCAGTTTTAATTCACCTTCACAAGTCAGTTCAAAATTATTGTTTTGTTTATTTTCTTAATGATGAGTAAATATTTAAAGCATTTACTTATAAAACGTGTTAATTCTTTTTATACCACTCTAACCTCAAAATCACAACTTTGGTATGATTTTTCGGCTCTCGTGGTATAAAATACCGTTCGAAACGAGTGCGGAAGTTGATTATTTACTTCGTGTGAAAAACGTCACACGAAGTAAATCATCACCTTCCCCACCAGTGTCGAAATGTACTATAAGAACTCTATCATGTATTATTCAAGATGCATATTGCACAGATTTAAAACAACAGGTGGGTAAGCTAAAACAGACAGCTTCAAAAATGTGTGAAGCTGTAGAATTGAAGCATTTTTGCCACTTGAAGAAAACAGATTCCAAATTCCTCAAAGTGAAATGTTCTTGTAAACCCGACGTTTTTAGGCACAGTGCTATTATCTCTGCTGAGCAATCATTACTTTCTTTGGCTAACCCACAAAATATTATATGATTAGCTTTATAAACTCTTTCGCCTTCCACATAAGGCCTTATTCCATTGCCAATATATCTGATAATATCAGACAAATCAATAAATGATTTTAAGACGTTCATCGGATCACTACTTATTTTATTTTTTAGTTAAATAATCTTTGGTTCGTATACCGCTCATGCTAATCAGCCGTGTTTAGTGTTTATCCTTCAATAAGCAGTTCGAATTTTGGCCGCGAGGGGCGCTGACGCTGGTCTTAACAAGGCGAATATAAGTCCGAGAGATCCAGCCTTTAAATAACTCTTTAACAAGAGTCTAAACTTCAAGGCTTGCCTTAGTTTTGGTATGAATCCCTTAATCGGGTTTAAAGAATCGATTAAAAAAATTTTTTAATAAATTTAAAAATTTTCGAATCAATTCATTTATCAGACATCTTAAAGTTGTCATAAAAGATTGTCTCAAGTTAATCTTATCATCATCTTAAAAAATTTAAAAATCATCTTAAATTCAGTACGAAAGCTCGTCTCGAATTTGTCTCAAATTCATTTCAAAAGCATCTCAATTTTATCTTAAAAATGATATTAAATAATGAATTTCGTATGTCTGAAAATCATCTTAAAAATGTTTTAAAGGCGATGATTAATAAGATATTAAAATCATCTAGATTATTCCTTGAGATTTGTCACCTTAATAAGTAACAAAAACGGCCATAATCGAGACATATCTTTAAGCGATCTTTTAATCATCTCAATTTTTTTTACGCTGGTATACACCTCTCGTACCCTATTCACCACGCTCTTTTATCCCCGCTACATACTGACATATAAAAATGTCCCATACTCATGCGTAACGACGCCACTACAAGTGAGTTTCGCACCCGAATTTCTATATTATCGATGAATATCCTCGACGAAGTCTCCATTCTCTTCTTTTCTTTCTTTTTCTTACCACCGTCGCAATCCTTTCACATGCAAAACGCGCGCGGGACCCATTATATATATACACGCTATATATAGCTATACCGCGAGTCGTGATAATGAACGTTATACACGGTCGCCCCGTGCGAGTATACATATCTCTACTCGATTTTTTGCACTCGCGCGCGTGCGCGTTACGCAACGCTTTATATGTATACACTTTTTTTTGTGCATTCTCAGGTGTATTGAAAGAGAGAGAGAAGAATACTTACACGTATACACACGGAGAGAAATTTTAGAGTAAAAATTACCAAGGTGCCTTGGTAGCGCATGGACAGACTATCAAAAGCCGTGTTATTCCCAGGTTTTTAATACAATTTATAAGTTTCCCAGGAAAAACTACCATAACCACTTAAAAAAAAAACCAAATTATCTGAATAAAAATTACCAGACACACTGGTAAAAATTGAGATCTAGTAATTTTTACAAGGTAACCTAAGAATTTTTACTAAGAAAACTGATAAATTTTACCAAATAACCTGGTATTTGTGTACTCGCGCATGCGCACTGCGCATTATTGTGTTTCAGAAGATTGATACTAGAGGCGTGCGCGACGTTAAAATGAGAACAATACACATATTTTCAGTAAGTAATAACGGCGATTCAAATGACTGTTGGTAACAGCTTCCGTGGCGCAGTCGGTAGAACGTCGGACTCTCAACCCAAAGATCGTCGGATCGAATCCCGCTTCCGTAAAAGTTTTTTTTCAGTTTAATGTTTTTTCATCCTTGTTTCTGTTTCTATTTCTATATTAAAATACTATATATCCATCAATATGGATAAAAAAAGTTAATTTTTTTAATTTAAATTAACTAAAAAAAAATTTTACCAAGGCACTTTGGTAAAAAGTTTGAAATTGTCAGTCTATCCATCCATTACCATAGAAACTGGTAATTTTGTCTCGAATATTTGTAATTTTCACTACAAAATTTCTCTCCGTGCATAGTGTGCGGCGGATCGTTAGCATAAACAGAGACGGGCGCGCGCGTGTGTATATCCGAAGTTGAATGGTACATCAATGCGGCTCTTTCCCGGGTGTGTAATGGCCAAAATAAAATAATAGCATTCCGCATGCCTTGTGTATAGATTAAGACACTTGAATATGAGTGATTTGGTTCTTCGACTGTGAGAATTATTCTATTGTATTACATAAAATAAAGGAATATCTTTTGAGCGAATATTCAAATCGACCGCTTGATCATAACAATCTCGCGCCATAAGCGCATTAACCGCACTGACGTAACCGTTATCGCGCACCCCCGACCAATCGCAATCGAGACTCGTCGCGATGATTCATTTGGCTCTAATCACGCTCCGATACAAAAGTACCAGCAGCGCGCGTGCTTAATCCATGCAACTTCTAAAATAAGGAATTCAGTCATTCGCACCATTATACACGCCTATATATATTGTCTTTGCACACTCATACACACGCGCAGGCGTGCATGCGCGCGACTTGAAACCAGTATTCCCGACGACGAGGCGTGGCATGGCAGCGCTCTTTTTCTGTCTCGCGCGCGATCGCGATCGACATTCATGTAAGAGCCCGACAATGGCCGGAATTCCGCGACATTCCCTCCTCCTATATGTTGTATATACCCCACGTCTAGATCTCCTCGTCTATATGTATACCAAAACCCTATAAGAATTAACCACAAGAGAAATGAGTAAGTCTACGACGTGCTCGCACAGGTACAACCCGCGATGCCGATGACGTTTTCGAATTCTCGGTGTGATGAATCATCATCGTCCAGCCGCGCGTTCGTGCTCGGAATGGCGGATTTTCCATTGTGCTGTCGACGTCTGTGCGCTTCGTGTGTGCGGTTCTATGTCTTGCGAGAAAGAGAGAGAGAGAGAGAGAAGAAGGAGCGCACAGAAGTAGCGCGCGCACGCCGCGAAGATACACTCGTTGTTTAGCGCGTTATATTAGCCGTGATTTCGAGGCGGACCGTCGTCGTCGCCATCACGAGAGAAACTCCGGCGTTAGACTACGGCGGGAATAGTTCTTGATATATAGGGATTGGTAATTGAATGCAGGGAAATTGCAATTGATATTGTACAGAATTATATATCCTGCGTTCATTACACATCGTTCATATATATCTATATATGTGTAACACGGAATACAATAAAAGAAAATACATTTATTCATCGATTCGATTATCTTTTCGCAAGGGAATCAGGAATTCGCCCCACGTTGCGTTATATACCCCGGCCATTCAAATTGTCGACGTAACAATCGGCATTACAGCGACGTCGCCCACATCAAAGTCAGCGCTTGCGCGTTGCGCAGCACGCGGAATCTTGAGCGCGCTCGCGCCGCTGATTCAAGTGGAAGTAGAAATTAACGCAAATTCACATCTTCCTCCCATCGCTCTCTCATGCCTCGAGTGCGCGTTTCTCTCCATCACGGCGGCTCTTCTTTCTCGTTATATGTTGATGCTGGAATATAAGAAGAAACACGCGCTTGCCGGAAAATTGCGCGGGCTATATGAATGGCGAGTGGAAAAGTGTTGAGTTATTGAGTATTGTTGGCTCTGCGTGATGGAAAATTTTAAACGTGTATTGTTAATTTTTGTATTATTGTCTCGCAAAATATAAATGCCGAGTATGATTGCTAATGAGATAATCGCTTTTCTGTTTCAGGTATGTATCTCGCATCCTTAATCTCTTTGACAATGTGAATGTGGTCATCGGTAAGTAAGTTAAATATTTTCTTAGGCTCAACTGCGTGGTTGAGCAATTGTTGCCTCATTTTGCATTGAAATGCTGTATAACAGTAGGAGTGAGAATCATTTACCGTTCTTCTTGTGAAAGCAACACGCGCATTGAGAAGAGAAAAATTACAAAATTTGTAAATAAACTTGGCACGGGAATTATTTTTTTACCCCAGAATTGAATTTAGAATGATGTTTTCACGTTTTCAGTGACCGGCATTTTTTTTTTCTTTTCATTTCTCGTGCTAAAAATAATTTTAGCCGCACTTTTGTACATCAGAATGTGTTCTCTTCTATATTTCACCATCTATTTTTGCCTTAACCACATTTGAGGCTCATCTTCGAATAAGCAAAACTTAATTATCTTTATTCTCATAACTAATATTAGTTAGTTAAATCTTATAATTTTCAAAATGTTTTCTAAAAAATAGAAGAAAACCGAATTATTTTTATTGCATGATAACCTATAATAAAAAAAAGTTATTTCAATAAAATTCAAATCCCATTCCATTATATACAAAATTATAACGACCCCCGATTTCACGATTACTTTACATTCATTTCGAAAGAAATTCCAGTCCGCGCATTCCCGGCAAAGTACATAATTCCCTCGCCACTTAGTCACGAAGTTCAAATTTTGCTCCACATTCGCGGTATATACCCGCTGCGCGACGTCCTCTCTCTCTCTCTCTCTCTCTCTCTCTCTCCTTCTCGTTCGCTCTCTTACTTATATATCCCCGCAGTCACCTCACTCTCGGTTTCTCGGCATCCAACGCACTCACACGCGCTCATCCCTCCCGTGGCCCTTGAAGGGCCGATGACCGAGCTGACCCGCGGCTCGCTTCAGCTCGTTCTCTCTTTTTCTCTCGGCGCGGCCCAAGAAGACGACGGCGGCGCACGCCGCAGCCGCCAAACGTCCTTGCTCGCCATGTTCGTGTTTCGTTCGTTTCTTTCTTTCGAATTTTCAAGTCTTATTTTTTTTTTCTCCAGCCAGCGAGCGAGCAATTCATGGTTCGTGTACCGAATTTCGAAATTTGTTTGCGCGAAGTTCAGGCATGCGGACGCTATTAGGTGTCGCAGGCTTAACTTTGTTGATTTGTTTATAAATACCGTCGGCATGCCTGTTTGTCTTTCCAATACCCACTCTTAAAAAAACGATGGCCGGATATTGTGAAGCATTTAAGGTGGCTCCGGCGAATTATCGAAGTCGATAGATAAGAAAAAAGAAAAATATCTTAAAATATATTAAAGTACGAATTTGCTTTTTGTATTTTTCTCAAGTAGGGCCACCAGGTGAACTACCGAGTAAAAAAAAATTTGTGAAAATTCAATTTTTAACGTAGGCTCTTATGGAGAGAAAAGCATTTTTCCTTGACATTTCATGAAAATCGATAATTTTTTCATAAAACCACCTAGAGAGTATAACATTTGAGTTACAAAATCTTCTTCTGTAAAGAAAATATCGTCACCAGCAAAACTTAAATTTAATTTCATAAAAATCGAAAATCGTGCTTTTTACACACATATATCGCATGAATTGTCGTTACACACACACACACACACACACACACACACACACACACACACACACACACACACACACACACACACACACACACACACACACACACACACACACACACACACACACACACACACACACACACACACACACACACACACACACACACACACGTGCGCGCGCGCGCACACATGATATTGTACTACAATAAATAAAAATTTACTGGTCATTTGACAAAAAAATATTGGTGCCCCTCGGGGCCCCTCATAGATACGGCCCAGTGCGACGGAACCATCTTAACGATTGATTTGATTGGTCTGTATGAAATAGGCGCGAGGATCCTGTAGGTTTGAATTTTGAAACTCAAGTATTTAGAACTACTAACTAATTAAAATAAAAGAATAGCATTTGATTTTTTTCTCTTAAAATATGTATCTAATTATCTTATTACTTAAACTAATTAAAACTATAAATCATGGTAAAAATACCGTTCATAACCGCAAAAACAAAATAGTACGCGCGAATTAAGCGTGTGTGAATTTGACTAGTTATAATATTAAATCAGACACAATACTAAATATAGCCTTATTCGAATACGTTTAACAACACGCAAAAATCCAACAACCACCGCGCTCCGCACATCCCGAAAATTACATAATTATTCAAATAAACGGCGCACTGCAGTAACCGCGCTCGGCGTATATAATTAATATGTAGGCTAACGCGCGATTATCCCGCGCGCACTGCATCATGCACACACGCGTGATGCAAAAACGCAGACCGCATGCCAGAATAAGTTTTTCGCGCTCTCGGCGATGAAAGACGGTTTTATCTCTGCGCCTGTCGTCGGGGCGGGCGGCAGCTTCGCGCGATGAAACAGCTGTTATACATACACTTATCGGCGCGCGCGCGCATATATATATATATATATATATATAGTTTTGCAACGATCTAATTGAAACACACCGAGGCGTTTCCCAACGCTCGCGCGCTTATCTGGATTAAATATTAATGAATAAACTAAGACGCAGAGAGCAGCGGCTCTATGATCAGAAAATGCAGTCGAGCGTCTCGATGCGATTGCGCACGGGTTATATGTGTATTGGTACGGATGGAGGGATACATTATATAAGTGTGTTTACGCGATTTTGTTAAATGTGCGGGACGTTACGCGGTGCAGTCGTAAAATTTCAATTACGAGCGAGCGAGAGATAGGTTGATCAACAGACTCGACTCGATATATAAACATACACGTGAAGTAAGAGATGATCGAAAAGCTTAGTCGCTGCGCGGCGGAGCGCGGCTGACGATATATATAATGAGTCAGGATGAAGTCTGGCTTGTTAAGGTCGTGATGCCACACACGCGACGACGACGACGGCGATCCTTTATTTCTATTTAAACTTTGCGTCATGCATTGCGCTTCGGCTCTTTTTCCCACTCCCCGCGCAAAAAATGAAGACTGACCAATATATTGCTCGGAATGTGGGCAATATATGGGATATGTCACTTCCCATACATGGCCAAAATTTCTCCATGTTGCACTCCGTGCCTTTTTCCCATAGTTGGGATGACCTATAGCCCATGTATTGGGCAAGTGTTGCTTTCAGTTCCTCGTTAACAACAAATTTTGTAAATATATATACAAGTGAAGCACTGGTCTCGTCCACCCACCTCTGTGTCTCATACTTCCTTATATACCCGCACGGTTCCTATTTATCCATGTGTTACGCCATCAGTGCGCCGCCTAGTGGCGGCTTCGGAACTACATTATACATATAGAACTATAGAAGTCCCCAAAAGTTCCCCCATATATATATGGGAAAAAGGCACGGAGCGCAACATGAAGAAATTTTGCCCATGTATGGGAAGTGACATATCCCATATATTGCCCACATTCCGAGCAATATATTGGTCAGTCTTCATTTTTTTGCGCGGGTCTCTCGTGTCTTCTTTCTTTTTCACGCGCGCGGCTTTGAAGAGCCGTTTTCTTCTTGGCTTTCGCAGAGTTGATAGTACGAAATGGCTAGATTTCGTTCAAAACAGAAAAAAAAATGATCAATTTTAATTGGTATAATTGATATTGATAATTCCAGGATTCATTATACAAGACAAATTAGATAAATTTAAAAGTTGTACTGTTGCTAAGACATTATCAAATAGATATAATTATTTTTATTTTTGTTATTCATCGTTCAGACTCTCACGGTTCTACGTTATATTTGAATTAACGATAAAACTTTCAAATCCATCGAAACATGAACACACATTGTCTATAATATACACTGCAAATTTGCATTTAACGAAGGTTAATCAGATCTAGCCTCTCGCAGTCGTTTAACTTGTAAAACGAGCGAGATAATGAATCGACGAAGGCGCACACGAAATTTAATTACAATTAAGGGCGTTTGTCAGGGTCTGATCAGCGCGGTGCGGGGGGAAGCCCAAATGCTTATAGGTTATATCAAATCATGTCGGAAGTGCATTGTCAATGATTAGCCGACGTCAAATTTTATTAAATTTTTATTAATTTCGAATAGAAGTAAACGATGAATTCCGTTGATCTTTCGCTATAATAGTTACAAAAACGTTAATTCAACTGTTCATAATTTTTATTTCATTTTTCAAGAATTAATAAATTATGTGGTATAAAAACTTTCACTTGCCATAAGAACACATGCTAAATTCCTATTGTTCACATTTATTTTTCTCTACAATAAAACGATAAAAAAATCTTAAAAAATTCATGAAATATCTTCTCAATATATAGAATCATATGTATTTTTTTCAAAATTTTTCGACATTTTTTTAATTCCTGACAAACGTCCTTAAGTACGCGAGAGTGACACCGGCAATATTGTCATTAGCCGGAACCACATGGGCGTATTGGTTGGCTTTACCGATATATTCTTACATACTTCTTTTTTATTTTCTATGTTGTTTGAGAAACGTAGAAATATACGCTAGAGTGAATGTTGTCTTCAGGATTTCATAATGAAGTATGCTATTGTTAATTGAAATAATAGATTACTCTGTCGATGCAAGGAAGTTAAAAGAAAAAAGAAAGTCATACGTTGAAGAACTTTTGTAATCTAAGGTACTGATCTTTCTTCATTAACAATTCACTCATCAAAAACTAAACCATCTATACCAATTTTACCACCATACCCCAGCCATTTACCTAATAACTATACACAAGTTCTCATATAAACGAGGCCTAATCCCACGCCGATTACACGCACGTACATATATACACGCACCAGGGACTCGCTCTCCCGCAAAGCAGCCGAGAAAATACCGCGCGCATACGACGGCTTTTCGGCGCCCCTCGCCCTCTCTTTTCTCCGGCTGCGTCTACATACGGACGGAAACTGCGGGCGCAGTTCATATGCGAGCAGAAATCATAGTCAACTTAAAAAAATGTTGTTATCCTCACGAAGAGACTTAGTTTTTTTTACTATAATAAAATTCGACGTAACCTATAGAGCCAAGAATAGTTTACAGAGCAGAAGAGTTTATTGTTCATGCTATTGATTTGTTTATATTGTTTATTAGACAATATGCCTACAAATGTACATGTATTATTTTAAAGAAAAAACGACCACAAAGAATTTAAAAATTTTGTGGGAGTGACTGTTGATCATCACAGCGAATCCACATTGCATGAGCTATGCTCGATGCGCGATGCCGTCCGAAAAAAAGTTGTTGTCCGAAATCTACAAGATTTATAACTCTATGTTTAAAATTATTATAGGATTTATAACCATAGAGTTATAAATCTTGTACACTGAGAGAAATGTTGTAGTAAAATTTATTATAAACATAAGAAAAATTACTATATTTTGTAGGAACGGAGGGACAAATCGAAATTATAACAATTTTTGCTATGCAACATAGTAATTTTTATGAATGACCTTAAATTTCAAAAAATTAAATTTTTTCTTGTTCTTTCTGTTTTCAGAACTATTTTCCGACTCTAATCATACAATATTTAATGTGAAAATAAATTAAAATGAGAAATAAAAATATTTTTTTTACGAGCGTTGGGATCGAACCTGCAACCTTCACCGCGGCAATCGAACGCGCTAACCACTTACCCAAATAGGATTCTTGAGTGTAAAATTTTGGAACTTGTACATGTCAAACCATCGATTTCAAGAAAATTTCAGATAATATTAAATAATGACAATAAATAACTTTGATAACACAAAGAAACTTATCATTAATGTGCATAATATAAAAATAAAATAATTGAAGTAAGGTTTTGAATGTTTTGTAAACTTATAAGCAAGACAAAGTGAAATTCCCGTAGAAACATAACCTCAATCAGACACGTGGGCGCCTTGATATGCGCAGAAAGTACTAATGTTGTAGCAATTTTTACTATGTTGGATAGCAAACTTTCTTATGGCCTGTAGCAATTTTTGAATGTGGCACTTTTTACTATGTTTATAGTAATTTTTAATACGCTACAAAATAAAATTTATACGCTACAAAATAAAATTTAAACGCTACAAAATAAAATTTATATTCTATTTTAATAAAAATTAAAAGCATACATTTTAAATTTTATTATATCACAGTTTTTGCTATGTGTATAGCAATTTTTCTTTTATTTCGTAATACTTTCTAATCAACAACTGTCATAAAAATTACAAGAAATTTTGTAATTATTCATACAATTATAATAAAAATGCAGCATAAAGTGTATTTGTCTCATCCTTCCTATACTTTACAGTAATTTTTATTACAGTTATAATAAAATTTACTACAACATTTTTCTCAGTGTAGATTTCGGACAACAACTTTTTTTCGGACGGCATCGCGCATCGCGCATCGAGCATAGCTCATACAATGTGGATTCGCTGTCATAAACAATAATATCTGTACACAGTACTCTGTACATCTAGGAGGAAAATAATAATAATAAAGCGATATATGTTACCATGCAAGAATTTATTATACTATTTATTATTATTATTACATTTATAAAAATACAATCAACTGATAATATTAGATAATTTGAAAATAGAAAATATTAATAATATTAATTATTGAATCACTGTAAACTAAAAAATAATTATCCATATCCTTCGGTGGAATATCATTTAAAACAATGTCTATGGCATGAATAAAAATCATCCATCGTAACAAAACTGTTCTAGCTCTGAATAATTGCATATTCACCAATTACTAAACAAGTTATGTCTTTTCTCCAATAAACAATATAAAAAAATGGCATTAACAACTGTTATAGTAAAAAAAATAAACTGTTCTGCTCTGTAAACTATTCTTGACTATAGGTTACGTCGAATTTTCTTATAGTAAAAAAAAACTAAGTCTCTTCGCGAGTGTAACAACATTTTTTAAGTTGGCTATGATTTCTGCTCGCATATGAACTGCGCGCGCAGTTTCCGCTCGTATGTAGACGCAGCCTTCTCTCTCTCGCCTTCTCGAGTATATACAGACGCAAGAGGCTCTGTCTTCGCGCTGCTTTGAGCACGTGTGAATGCGCCGGCGACTGTCTCTTACGCCATCACCTCTGTGCCGAAGAATAATAATTGTTAAATTTGCTTCGCGTTTTACAATGTGTACAGTGATTTGTGGTACATGTGGGGAGCTCAAAATCGTTAACAGTTGATAGAAGGAAGTTTGAAATTCAATCGCCTCAGATCTGATCGCGGTCGAGTTCGGTTAAATTAACGGTTGGCTGAAAACGTTCGAGAAAGAGAGAGAGAGAGAGAGAGAGAGAGAGAGAGAGAGAGAGAGAGAGAGAGAGAGAGAGAGAGAGAGAGAGAGAGAGAGAGAGAGAGAGAGAGAGAGAGAGAGAGAGAGAGAGAGAGAGAGAGAGAGAGAGAGAGAGAGAGAGAGAGAGAGAGAGAGAGAGAGAGATTTAATTAAACGCACCGAGAGAGCCGCCGTCGTTGAAAATATCCATGACCCTTTTTATGAATGGGAAATAAACCAGACTATCGTCGGAGTATTATAAGGTTATAATTTGCAGGCGTCAATAATTTCGTTCTGCTGGTTAACATTCCAGTTATTATATTTTTAGTATTTATTTATAAATATACTTTAAATATTCTCCTTACTGTGTGCGTGTGTGTGTGCGTGTATGTGTATGTGTGTGTGTGTGTGTGTGTGTGTGTGCGCGCGCGCGCGCGCGTGTGTGTGTGTGTGTGTGTGTGTGTGTGTGTGTGTGTGTGTCATCCGATGAAAACCAAAGACATCGCAGTGTGTCTTACGTGAAAAACGACAGAACCACGTTTCTGAAAATGATTAATTTTAATTTTTCATATTTAACCATGCCAAAACAGCTTTATACAAAAACGCACTTCTCCAACCTTCTCAAAAATATTTCACTCTCTCCCTCTTTCTACTATACATTAAAACTCTCGAAACGATCCCTGGCTTCGATCTTGTCTCCTCCATCCGTCCGCCGAGAGCCCGCGCACTAAGAGAAGGCACTTTGCTCCTCTTGGGCTACTTTTTGCTCCGCATATATATACACACACGCGCGAGAGAAAGAGACAGGCATGCGAGCATCCCCGGCAAGGGGGAAAACGGAAACCTCGCTCGCTGGCTGGCAGCACACGTGTGCCGCGGCTTGCGCCCACGTTTTCTGTCGCCGGCGCGACTCGTCGTCTGCATGTGCTGCTCCCGCTCCTTGAAAATGTTGTATTATGTGTTTGTCATTTGGATATAACAGCGGAGGATCTGGAAAAATACGGGGGAGTAAGAAAAGCGATCGGAAACGGGGGATAGTCTCACGGTTAGGGGGAAGATGATGGTCGAGGTTCGGAGGTGTAGAGCTGCTCGTTGGGCGAGAATTTTGAGCTAGAAATCGCCCTTTTTCGTGATCGGAGTTATAACGTGTGAGCGATGAGTTGAGGACGAACAAATTTTTGTTTCTTTTTTGAATGGTGGTGGGTCTAATGCTCATATCTTGATAATGATCTCTGAAAATATTGAGAATTATAAACTATAATAATTACAATTTATGGAGTTACCGATTTTACATTTCTAATATATACTCTAAGTAAAAATAAAACCACGATTATTATAACCACGCCGCAAACTTTTGTACAAAATAAATCACCTGCAGATAACTTAACGTCGTTGCTAAAACTATTTATTCACTCATAATTCATGCTAATCGCCATTCGACCTTAAGTGAACCCTATACCATACCAACGCAACAATTAATCTATATCTCGCGCACTGGACGACACCTCGAACAATGCCTAATTAAACTCAAGCTCGATATCCCTCTCAATATTGTATTCCACACACGCGTGACTCGAGCCATTGCGCAGTACACTTAATATATTTATAGAAAGCAACAGCTGAAGTACACTAAGCGCGCATGAACGCGAGGCTGTAGCTCTGGATCGTACTGGACTTGACTGCCGTTTTGAAGGTTCCAAAACATTATTAGCCTCTCGGCCGTTCTCTATTTCTCTCTCTCTCCGCCTCAAAATAGCGAGTGCGAGCAACTTCGCATCTCTCGCGAGTGCGTCTAATGCAGCTCTCATGCCTTCAAATATTTAACCTCTCATGCGCGCGAGACCAGCGGCTTTCAGCGTATCCGCTGAGGATTTCAGCAGGATCGTAAACATGGGGGTGAGGTGCTCGGTAGAGAGATGGGGAGAGTGAGAATGGACGGAAGAGAATGTGGTAACCGAGGTTGCATTCTTGATGAAATTTATTAAGGATGTTCAATGGTGTCATGCTGCGGGGCGAGGTGAGGGACGCCCCTCTCTCCCCGCGGGCGCTCCCCGCTCACCGCGCACCTCCTCGCGCAGCCGATGAACTCGGTGTTTTGTTTACGTTTTCACCTACTTCTTTTCCAAATGCCCTGTAAGCGGTCAAGATCCCTCTAAGTTTTTATTCTTTGATAATTTTTCTATGCAAATAAAGGTCTTTTAACCAAATCTCTTAACTTTTTATAAGATATTTTTATGTTCAAAGGTCACATAACCTAACTCTCCCATAAGAGCCTATGTTAAAAACTCGGTTTTCAAGAATTTTTTTCTCGAAAAAATGCTCAGTATAAAATATTGAAAAAATTCAAGCTGCTCTTATTTTATCTAAGTAATGATATATTAAAATTTTAAAGACTTCTCTTAACTTTGCTGTAACCATTGAACATCCTTAATAGATGAGGCTCGTTATGGGTGGGTAAGGATTTCGTAATGTATTACACGAAGAGAAAGAAATCAGCAAAAATTTCCAAGCTTTCAAGTAACTCGGAGTCAGACCTGAAAACCCAAACTTTTTACCAAACTTTTTGGCACTTTTTCCTATACTTTTTGTAAAATTTACAAAACTTTTAGTAAAAAGTGCCAAAAAGTTTGGTAAAAAATTTGAGTTTTCAGGTCTGACTCCGGGTTACTTGACAGTTTGGTCATTTTTTTACTGATTTCTTTCTCTCCGTGTATAGCTTGGCGATTTGTGGGGAAAATTTAATTCTTTACAATATAAAATGTAAAAGTTTGGTAATGTCTTTTTAACCCTTTGTGGCATGGTTGCTAATATATTAGCCATCTAAATGTGCTTTATTATAACAAATATATGTTATGCCGAATACTTTCTAAACTTCTACTGAAAGGAACTGAAAAAACGCCTAATAAAAACACGTGATATTGCCTCTAATAAACTTTAAATTAAAGCACATTTAGTGCCATACCACAAAGGGTTAAAGGGAAATTTTTCTATCCATTCTCTTTTTTTTTATCTTTTGGACCTTTTTTTCATTAGAACTATATATCGTCGCGCGGTACGAAGAAAAGCCAACTTGGAAATTACAGGTGAAGAAAAGTCGAAAACGCGTCTAAGGCGAAGAAAAGCCAGTTTGCGCTATCCCAGACGAAGAAAAGTCAGTTTGACTTTTCTCAAACGAAAGTAACATTTAGTTGGTATCTTATAGATAACTTTCAGATAATAAGATAAGATAAAGATAAAAAGACTAAAAAGATTAAAATCTTTTTAAAAAGATAAACAGATAAGATACAAAGATGATCAGTCAAGATAATTAAATAACTAGTAATTGATTAGATGCCGTCAGTTGGGATTTTTCCTCCGCAGGAACGACGCAAACTGGCTTTCCTTCGTCTGGGAGGACGCAAACTGGCTTTTCTTCGCCTTAGACACATTTTTGGCTTTTCGTCGCCTGTAACTTCCAAGTTGGCTTTTCTTCGTACCGCGCGACGATATAAACATCAAAATCTCCAATCATTTTATCGAGATTCTTCAAGTTAACTTACATTATAAAAACCCGAACCACGCAATGAAAAAACCAAAGATAATTTAACAGACATCTCGACCACCCAACCCAAATTAAATCCAGAAGCCTGAACTTTAAAATCTCCATCGTCCCGCAAAAATAGAAATTCCTCTTCGCAGCGCCAGCGCGCATTTGCTCTCAGCACCGCACCTCAACTTCTCCCGCTCTCTTTCGATATCTCGCATCGCGGTAATGCATGCGCGGTCACACACATACAGCAGCGTGCATAATCGTGCCGCGCGCGCGCGCACATGCGTATCTCCTCGCGGCCATGTGATGATGATGGGGGGGGCGGGGCGGGGGGCAAGCTATATGCATATACGAGAGAGCTCGTGCTGAATGGGCGCGCCTGTGTGCAACTGCGAGCGCGCGTATATAATATAACGGTACATTATTCTCTCCCGTGAAAGGACTCGTTTTCTGCGGGCGCAAGCGCACGCATGCATATATATACACACACACACACACACACACACACACACACACACACACACACACACACACACACACACACACACACACACACACACACACACACACACACACACACACACACACACACACACGCGCGCATGTATGTAAAAGGCATGCGCGCCGTACGTACATTTCTTCGACCCTCTCTCTTGCACGCGCGTCTTTTATTCCGCGGCGCGAGCTTTTATCGGGTTATATCGCTGGGTGGTCGTGTGTATATATATATGTATAGCTTAACTCTCCCCTCGCCATGAGAATTATGTACGCGCCTGAGGGGATGGTGGGAGAGAGGAAAGAGTGCTGTTATATAGGGTTAGAATTGCTCTATTATTTCGCGCTTTTGCGAAGGCTCGAGGTGGAGCTGTTGGATGCTGGTATAGTGCGCATGTTATATACACTCGTGGAAGGTTTGATTCGGTGGTGGCGCGTTAAGGTCCCGTTATTTGGTTATTACGAAGGATTAGCACGGGCGGTTTCAATTGGAATAGTGTTACAAAGCGATTTCCTTATATTTCGTGAAAGGATTGTAATATATGTGTAGACCTCCGTAACGAACTGTAATTTGCTGGTGCCTGATTAATACTGCGTGTATACCGCAAGAAAGCCCGATATCAGATTGCTGAAGGAATTTCACTCACCACCAGCCGAGATATCATCAGTTCAATTACATCGTTAAGGCTTCCACATTACTCAGTATTTGAAGAATACTTAAAAACCAATTAAAAACGAAATCAAATAATCGAATGCCCCGTAAAAACGTAACACTACTTAGATCCTGCTATATCTACACTGCATACCGCACGTGACTTTATTCAACTCTCTCGCATACACACACACACACACACACACACACACACACACACACACACACACACACACACACACAGACACACACACACACACACACACACACACACACACACACATACACACACACACACGTGCCATCATCATATCCTTATTCACGCGCGAAAAATCTCCGATTCTCGCGTATTAGATAACGAATTCAACATAACGTAATATAATAATATTAATATTATAAGGACTAACGGCGCGCGCCTCTTTTCTCGCCGCTACACACACACACACACACACACACACACACACACACACACACACACACACACACACACACACACACACACACACACACACACACACACACACACACACACACACACACACACCGGAGCGCGCACGCGTGACCTTGGCCGATGTTGATATCCAGCAAGTAACGCAATAATGACGATTATGATGACACTATGCCGCGGGATTAGCAGGTTATTACTCCTTCGAATTCAATCGAAGTACAATTGAATCAATGGTCCGAAATAAACGATAGCGCGCGCGCATATTCTCATGTATATGCATAAGTTGTAAGTATATGTCTTCGTATATAAATACTTTGAGAATCTTCTCGTTGCTCTAACTCTTGTTAGAGCAAGTGAAATCGTCTGGTTTCGTTCGCCGCAAGACGGGAACACAAGAGGGCGACGCGAGAGCAAAGAAAAGAGAGAGATAGAGGCGAGTTCGCGTACGCACATGATATATATTAACGCGTGTATAAGTACATTTTATAAGTATTTTATCCGCGCATAATGGTGCAACATCGATACATTGTGGGGGGGAAATAGCCCCGTATAATTGCAGCACACTGCGTACTATGGGAATTCGTGATGTTGCTGCTGATGGATGCACCTGCGGATTAGATACTTTATGAAAATTCTTTATGTGTTTATTGTGGCTGAGTATACAACAAGAAAGTTTTCAGGTTGACGTGCATAATTTATTCTTTTCAAGAGGAATCAGTAGTATACATCTGACTTTGTATTTTCATCGTAAAGTTTAATTCAATCGACGAATTACTGTTAAAGTCAATACGAACATCGGAATTGAATTATTTTTTAGCTTTTTCAAAGCTCTTTTTACAACCTATATAGACATTCATTTACGAATATTTAAACTTCATTTTTCGTACGTACCCAGAAGCAGCGCGCCAATAATCCAGAACTGCGAAACCACTCTCACATCGGCGCACTTTCCATTGACCTCATATAATATACACCTATACCTGCGCGTCTTATCTCTTTTTTCTCTCCTCTCGACTTCAACCGACCGCGAAATTTCCATTCTCTCGCGGCGGCCGATTCTCAAGGTCAACATCCTCTTCTCTCTCTCGCTCTTTCTCTCCTCCACCGACGCACACTCGACATCCTGCACCGCACTTCTCCGACAAATCGATTCGCGCTCGCTCGCGCCGTATACCGATTACGCACTTGCGCAGCTGGTTTTCTCTCTCTCTCGCTCGTTTGCATAGAGTGTGTCTACCTCGTTTCGCGACGCGATTTTTCTCCGTCTCTCTTCCGCCTGTATATCGCCGCAGTGATGCGGTCTTTTTGTTTTCCCAGTATCTCTTAAATTATTCATACATCGGAGAGATAAGGAAAAGTGGCCGCGCGCGAATACGAGCCCGGCGTCGTCGTCGATGCTTTTAATAACGCGAGATTTTTAGGATGCGGTGCGATCGCTGTCGTTTTTGTAGTGCGACTTGTTTTCGAAGAATTAAGTTTTGCTTTTCTTGTTGTACATGGTGGCAGCGTTGTTCGGTTAATGCGGTTGGTTTATAGGCACTCCATCGCTATAATTCTATTTATATACTCGTATAATCAAACGTATAAGTTATAGGGTTAAAACCATCTACTATCAACGTCATTAAAGGCCCAAATAATACTCTAAACACTGAGAGAAGGATTTGGTTACTGTTAGCATGGCATTGTAACTATTAACATGCGTATGTTTAGATATGTCCAAATATACGCATTGTAACAGTTAACTTACAATATGTTACTGGTAAACATTATTGTAATAGTTACTATATTGAGTTTTACCGTCAAAATCTTCCCTATTCAAATATAGAATATTGTAACAGTTACAATATTGCAGTTTTAATCAAATAGATAAATATTTTAACTATAAAAATATTCTTCTCTCAGTGAACGATAGAAAAAAGGCAAAAATCTCAGCCACCGCTCAAAGTTCAATGAACACCGGGGACATGAGCACCTCTCCAGCGAAATTCCTATAGCAGCTGCCTATAGGAATATATATAGTTTGCCGCTCAAAGACAAACAAACGCACGTATAACCTCTCGAAAATCCTCACGCGCATACATCCAAGTCCCCTCACGCGATGTGAATACATATATACAAATATATTCTACCTCCCGCCTGTATAAGACTTTCGATTCCGCCTCCTCCTTATACTTACATACACAACGCGCGCTCGCGTAAAGAAACGTCCCGAAAAAAAAAGACAGGAGAGAACTCCGGGCACGTATATAAAAAAAGCTCCCATCAAACCTACCCATCGGCGGGGCTCTCGTAACGCTACAACAACCTGCTGTCGCTCGGTGCAGGCGGCCTTTTCCCCGCTTGCGGCTTTTCGCGTGGGAAAAGGACGCTCCGGTACCACCGCACATAGGTACACATGCGTGCGCGCTCCCCTTCGTTTCCTCCTCTCTCTCTCTCTCTCACGCGCACGTGCTCAGCGATGCACGTGGAAGGGGGACGATGATGATGGAATAGGCGATTCGCGTGATTTTCGGCGCGATGCGTATTTTTGTGTGTGTGTGTGCACACGGAAAGGAGAGCAGCGCCCTCTCTACCGTGGACTGTTTCTCCTAATTTTCGGCGACTCAGAGCTCTAAACGTGGGGAGTAGTGGATTTTGGATTTGGTCATAGGACACCAAATATGACCGTCTTGTGACAAATATGACCGTCATGATAAAACTTAGTTGTGAAATGACCTACTGTCTAAAAAGATTTTGTCATGTCATAAATTATTTTAATTAAAGTATGACGCAGGCAACTATATAGTTGCAAAATGACGGTCATAATTTTTTTGGTCATGTGACCGAAGATCAATAACATTGAGAAATCTTTGGATTTTTATAAATGTGTGTGTGTGTGTGTGTGTGTGTGTGTGTGTGTGTGTGTGTGTGTGTGTGTGTGTGTGTGTGTGTGTGTGTGTGTGTGTGTGTGTGTGTGTGTGTGTGTGTGTGTGTGTGTGTGTGTGTGTGTGTGTGTGTGTGTGTGTGTGTGTAAAAACAATGACATGTATTAAAAAAATTCGTGATGACATGAATTATTTTAAATAAAATCATAACGTATCCAACTATATAGTTGCAAAATGACGGTCGCAATTTTTTTGGTCACGTGACCGAAATTAATTGATATTACTAAATTATTGCATTTTATATATATTTCGATTAAGAATAAAGTAAATTAAAATAAAAATGGGGTTTCATATGTCAAAGTAGGACCCGAGTAAAAATTCATCCAGGCATGCCGGAGTTAATAATCAGGCCCTGTACAGGGTAGGTAGGGACGGCCGTATATTACACTGAGAAAATTGATTCCTTGCTACAAAGAAATAATTCATTTATGACCCGAAAAACTTATATGTTTGGTACAAATTCCCCATTCATTAACAGTTAACAAATATGACTTTCCGAGATGTAGCTAAAAAGGTAGGTTAGGCAAGTTGCAATCACGATTAGTATTGAAATCTTCGTACTTTATTTAGTTGTATATATTTGAACTGGAATGTATTCTATAAAATAATTTTATACCACTCTAACCTCAAAATCACAACTTTGATATGATTTTTCGGCGCTCGTGGTATAAAATACCGTTCGAAACTAGTACGTAAGTCGATTATTTAGGTGGTGTGACTTTTTCGCACTCGCTTCGCTCGTGCAAAAAGTCACACCAGCTAAATAATCGACTTCCCCACCCGTGTCGAAATGTACTATTATTTTGCATTCACAAGTTATGTGATTCACCTGAGGTACGAGTAACATATTATTTAGAAGTATTGTAGAGCACTACACCAGCGCATCGGTAGGGTAAGTGTACCAGTTACTGTGCCCCTTAAGGCGATGTCCGTAGTATTTAATCAATTACTATTTTTTTTTTTTTTTTTTTTTCAATTTTTAATCATCTCAAGACCTTTATATAATAATTATATATTCTGTGAGCAGAATAAACACCTTTTTAATACAATATTATGTAAGGAATATTAAATAATTAATAAAATAACAGCATAAGCCTTTGCATCAGTTACTGTACCATTAATTTAGTTACTATGTGTCAGTTAGTGTACATTGTTTTAATTACTATGTATCAGTTAGTGTACATTGTTTTAATTACTGTGTGTCAGTTAGTGTACATTGTTTTAATTACTGTGTGTCACTTAGTGTACAGTGTTTTAATTACTGTACCTTAGATTCTGGACACTGTATTTAATCCTGTGTCTTTTTTTCTCACTCATCTGCATCTGCATAAAGTATATAAAATATATTTAAACATGAAATTTGTTTTTTTTTATTATATTTAGTAGACTCCCAGCTGGAAATCATCCATTTCTCTCCCATTGGTGAAACGATTTTTCGAGCCTTTACTAGTGTTTTCACTCAACTTGGCTTTCATAAAATGGGAGAGAAATGGATGATTTCCAGCAAGGCTATGATTTACTATGTATAGAAGTACTTACTTATTATAGAAGAAAATAAAATAAAGATGGGAATAAAATATATTATTTTTAAATATATTAAAATCGGTGTTATTTGCTCTGTGGGTAAGCAACGAACGTCGAAGTTGACTTGCACAGGCGACGAAGCATGAGAAAGTAAGGTTAGCGTAGTCTACCGCGAGGGCACACAGTAACTAAATACATTCATGAAAATTTGTCCAGTTACTGTGTACAGTAATAGAAACATGGCGAAAATTCGTTTTAGTTACTGGATTATATTAAATTAAACAATAATATTAATCAAAACTACTTTTTTATTGTTTTTTTTATCAATTAGATGGGTTTTATAAACATTAAGTGTATTTTTTTATTATGAAAAATGTTATTTTTATAGTTTTTCAATCACTTTTGTATAGGCATATTCTTAAGCGTTTCGATAAGAAAATCATAGAAATCGCGATGAGAAATTTAATAAATTATTTTAAATATATTATAAGAATAATTAAATCATACTGTGGGTTTAACAATAAAAAGCATGAATTGAACTGTATATAAAAATTTAGATATTTATGATTAAATATGATTATACTCTACTATAAATGAAAATGATTTAAGGGCACAGTAACTGGCACACTTACCCTAGTATATGGATTTCAAATAACCATTTCTTAACTGTTAATGAATATTCAATTGACTATATCCCAAATGAATATTTCTTAACAGTTAATGAATGTCATTTGGCACAAAGAATCACTTTTCTCAGTGTACGCGGATCTAGGCCGGGCCTGACCATTTGCCTTAAAATCAATGTTTGATGCTCTTTAAATAGTCACGAAAATTATGTCATATTTTCGTGCAGGGTCCTCTGACGGTCTTGTGACGGTAACATGACCGTCATAAAAATTTCTGACCGTCACGCTGCAACACTAGTGGGGACTGTGGAAAAACAGTATCGGGCGAAGCGTTTTCCTACTGAGGGCGAATGAGTCCGCCCGAAATCGAGCAACAGCTCGTCCAAAAACGCAGTTACTGATTCTTCGCGCGTTTGGACGAGCGGTTGCCGTCGCAAGGTTAGTTTCTGACCCAATCATTTTCCTGTGTACGCGATTGTAGAGAGAGGTGTATAAGTGGTGGGAGGGCGCGAGGTCCTTGGTGTGCGCAGTGTTTTCTGCCCATCTCGGAAAGTGAAAAGAATCCTCATCCTCGGCGTAGTCGTAGACAGCGTGAATCACGGTGGTTTAGGAGCACGTGTAATACGCACGACCTAGATTCTATTTTTAAGAGCGGACTCGGTTTATGAAACTTTCGCGTATGGTGGGCTTGGAATAGAGCGGCGTGATGTCGAATGGTCACATAGCTGGAATATCATGGGTTCGCGGAAAACGATAATTAGTTAATTCTACACGGAGAGAAATTTTAGAGTAAAAATTACCAAGGTGCCTTGGTAGCGCATGGACAGACTGTCAAAAGCGGTGTTATTCCCAGGTTTCTAATACAATTTATAAGTTTCCCAGGAAAAACTACCATAACCACTTAAAAAAAATACCAAATTATCTGAATAAAAATTACCAGACACACTGGTAAAAATTGAGATCTAGTCATTTTTACAAGGTAACCTAAGAATTTTTACTAAGAAAACTGATAAATTTGACCAAATAACCTGGTATTTGTGTACTCGCGCATGCGCACTGCGCATTATTGTCTTTCAGAAGATTGATACTAGAGGCGTGCGTGACGTTAAAATGAAAACAATACACATATTTTCAGTAAATAATAACGGCGATTCAAATGACTGTTGGTAACAGCTTCCGTGGCGCAGTCGGTAGAACGTCGGACTCTCAACCCAAAGATCGTCGGATCGAATCCCGCTTCCGTAAAAATTTTTTTTCAGTTTAATGTTTTTTCATCCTTGTTTCTGTTTCTATTTCTATATTAAAATACTATATATCCATCAATATGGATAAAAAAAGTTAATTTTTTTAATTTAAATTAACTAAAAAAAAATTTTACCAAGGCACTTTGGTAAAAAGTTTGAAATTGTCAGTCTATCCATCCATTACCATAGAAACTGGTAATTTTGTCTCGAATATTTGTAATTTTCACTACAAAATTTCTCTCCGTGTACATTCTAATACAGTTGATTTGACTATAAAGTGGCAAGTTCGTTTTACTTTAAAAAATATCGGTAGAATTTTCATTTTGAAATGTAGAATCGCCATTTTTTAAAAGTAGAATTTTCATTTTTTTTAATAATGGAATTATTACTTAACTAATTCAGTTGATTTTAGCGTTTTATCTGTTTCGTGTTGGTTTGGAATGTTGTTAAAATTAAATGTTAATTAGAGTTAAGTAAGAGAATTGTATCTTTTTTTCTGGTCACTCGGAATAATAAAGTGTGTAACATATATGGGTAGCTCATAAAGTCTCGTTTTACTGGAAGATAAGATAATCTTCAGTCTATGTTTAAAGTCCAAAATAAAAAATACACAAGTTTTTCTGTTAATGACTATAGTTTACAGTAGTCTAGTCATGAGACGAAAATAAACGTGTATATTGCAGCAAAAATGTGTAATAAAGTATATTTTTACGAACAAGTCAGAGGTACATAAATTAAAATCATCGTTATGAAAAAGCTGGAAAAACGTCACCAACAGAAAATTACAATTTATCAAGTTACGTTACTCATACAAAAATCATTTTCTCGTCCTCGAACCCAAACCCCACAACCAATACTGTTCCTCACCCTCGCTCAAGCATCCTCAAAAAATACACCTGCACCTGTATCACCCGAAAGTCACTGGCCGCGCTATGCCACCACCTCACTTCTAAAAAAACTTAGTTTCTCTCTCTCCCTCCCATAAACGAAAAAAAAGAAGAAACGACTCCCTCGGTCGCTCGTACGTGCATCGACCTCGCCGTTCCGTTCCCCCACTCGTGCACACAGGTGGGGAGAGAAAACGAGATTCGAGAGAGTCAGAGCCAGGCCGAAACTAGATTCCAGTCGCGTATATACCTCTCGTCTCCCCCCTCGCTCGCTAGCTCGTGCCGACAATGCATATATACTTGTTGCCTCGGGTGCACTGCTCTCTCAGGTGGTAGTACATAGCGCGGGGTTCCCCCTCGGCCGCTTCTCATTCATTCCTGCACCCTGCGCGAGAGAAAGAGAGTCGATGCACTTGTCGGTGTGGTGGCAGGTATAGCGCTGCACCACGGCTTCTCCGATAGAGGAGGAGGGGGTAGCTTCCGATCTGTTCGCTGGCGGGTTTTGATTGGCCGAGAGCGGGGGGCATTAGTGCATCGGAGTAGTTCGAGCGCTCTGTGAGAGAGAGAGATTGATTGTAATGGGGAACGAAGTAATTCGGCCGTAATTGTAAATGAAAGAATTATCGGTACAATGTACGAGTGTTGGATACTGCTTGCGTTTATGTAATCGAAATATCTATGGCATTACGGCGGAGATTTATTATACGCGAGTTTATTATACGCGAGAGATTGAGTCATTAATTTATTAATAATATCTATCTTTTTGAATCTATAAAACTATAATTATTGCTTTCCTCTCTTGCGTATAGGATGTGTGAGTTTCACGCGGCAGGAGAAACATTCCCGCCAATTCATTAACATTCCGGATGAAAATCCCTATATAATTTTAATATAATTTTTATTTTTTATTCTTGCAAACGTTAGACACCGAGTGTGTGTGTGTGTGTGTGTGTGTGTGTGTGGGTGTGGGTGTGGGTGTGGGTGTGGGTGTGGGTGTGTATGTGTGAGTGTGTGTGTGTGTGTGTGTGTGTGTGTGTGTGTGTGTGTACTGTTAGAGAAAGGTCGTGGGTAAAATTTTTCATCGACGATAATGGCTACGTATCTGATCCCCAGGAAACACGTTGGAGAGATGGACGCCGATTGGATGTATATTGCGATGCCGGCCGCATCGCGCTTCCCTGTTAATATACCGTTGGCTATAAAATAAGTTAGCTCCGACCTGTCTTCGCGCTTACACATAAGCGTATACGTGTCTTATTCATCGAGTTTTCAGACGGGCGAAAAGTTTATTTTCATGCTGATTTTTTTTTTTGGATCGACTGCGGCCTGTAAAAATCGCTTTACGAGATTTGTGTTGATGATAAATATCTTGTTGAATGATGAGAAATCGTGAATGAAGATTCATCTTTTTCGTGTACGCACACTGTTAAAAATGTTATTAATTTTAAGAAATCTTTAATAAACATTTTGAATATTTATTCATAAACATGGTATTGAAGTTCAGAATTGACGCATTTGTGAATTGATATTTCAAACTGATCGTTAAGTTTAAAAGAATATTTTGATATCACAATACCGTTATTAATTTTAATACACGCGATTGAAAATGTTTTTTAATTTAAGGAAACTTTAATATAAATTTTGAATTTTTATTCACACGTGGAGGAATGTTTAATACACGTATTCTAATTTTAAAATGCGCGTTTTAAAACAGTTTTAATGTGCATGTGTTAAATTCAAAACAGTGTTTGAAAATTTATTGATATACATGTATTGAAATTTAATATACGTATTTGTATAAACCTACTTCATATACATGTGCGAAGTGAAGGTGACGAATTTTTGACAGTGGCAATTATTGTACGCAATTTGAAAAAACTAAGTACAATGTGATAATAAAATATCACAATTTCTTTTATCACGTCTATCATTAATTTAGTTTATATAAAAATAATTCGTATCATTGCAAGATCTTCCAGCTAAATGTATAAAATAATTAAATAGGTTGCATACAAATTGTTTCAAAAACATGAAACTCAAACAACTCAAAGGAAACGTAAAAATGTAAGTTCCCACCATTCTCCTCGGGCTCCTTTAAATTCATTCATAATTAATGCCCAAGTGCTAGGGTGAGCCTCTTACGTGCATACACTCCCCCCTCCCCCCTCTCTGTCTCTCTTCTACAAAATTAAAACACTACTTACTTAAAGCAAAACTACTCAATTAAGCCCAAGGTTTCACGAAAACACACTTGTTCCACAATTGAGCCGTTTATACTCTCCAAAAAAGTAATTCTTCTCCCCTTCCGCGCAACTCAACATCTCATTCTCTACAGCTGACGGAACGCGCGCATGTATAATGAAAATCGACGCGACTGACAGAGAAAAGAATCACGCGCACACACACACACACACACACACACGCGCGTACGCAAAATCCAACGGAATCTCCTGCGCGCTAGCCAAACGAGCGCATCGGCCGCGAAACCGCAAAACACCTGTTTATCCGTGTAAACCGACTCGTGCGCGCGCCTTATAATATATAACGCAATTTTGTCACGCGATCCCCTGAACGCGCGCGCGCGAAATTCAAAAATCCGTTACGATCGCGAGCCATGAGTCACGGCACCTATAACTATACACGGGCGACAATAAAACACGAAAAAAAACCAACTTTGAAGTTACAGGCGAAAAAAAACCAGTTTCGCGTTAAAAAGCCAAAAATGTGACCATACTTTGGCTTTTTTTCGCGCGAAACTGGCTTTTCTTCGTGCGAGTTTAGAAGTTGGCTTTTCTTCGTACCGCGCGACGATATCCCGAGCTGTTTTCCGCGCGCTACTCACTGGATTTTCGGGGAGTTTATTTTCGCGCGCGCGCGCGCCTCCGGTTATATTGGGAAACGCGGGCGAGAGTTCCTTGTTCGTTTTATGAGCAGGCGGGCTTTGATAACCAGGCTTTTTGCGAGCGCTCGTTTGATTTTTCTTTATTCCGGCGGTACGCGGTTGTTGCGTGAGGTGTGGAGAGTTTTTAGTTTTTATAAACATGTGAGTTTTACGAGTTCGTTCGTTCTCCACGATTGAACGGGTAAAAATAATCGGCTCCGGTGAGTCACTTTTTGTAAGCTGATATGTTTGATGAGGAAGTTCAAGGAAATCTTAAATACCTGATAATTGAATGTTGTAAAATGTCGGACATATATCTACGATTAATATTAATATCACTGATTTTAATTCGATTGGAATTTTAAATCTCAATTAATTAATTGTAAATCAGCTATTACCACTCTCTTTGCATTAATCATCATATGAATAAAAAAGTATTTCCGACAAAAGCAAAGTAATATAAAAAATGACAACCATCAAGAAACCATGTAACCCACCGCGTCGAAAATATAGAACCTTCGTCAGTCATTGAATCACTTGGCGACTCCACGACAAATTAGCCAATCGATCAGCGATCCGCACCGCCCATCACCACACATCAGCGCGATTTCCTCTCTTTCAGGCATCATTCCGCTATACTCTCATCGCGCACGTGGTGACGAATCTGAAATTTCTATTTGCGAGCGCCGCGACGACAACAGCGCGGCGCTTCTAAATAATACCCGAGAAAGGCATGCATATATATATTCGAGTCACGGCGATTAGCCTCCTTTTCGCATCCGTTATGACGCTGCTCGCCCGCGTTCTAATCGCGCGGCGATCGACCTCGAGAAGATTGCGTATGCGGATTTTTAAAATTCAAACAGTGCGCGTGGCCGGGGCCCCTGTACATAGGTGTCGAAGATTGGGATCAGGTGCAGATCGGGATGAATTACAGAGCAGGAGACATGATGTGTGTGTGTGTATGTGTGTTTGCGAAAAATGCGCAACGCGAGGATAAATACGCGTGACCTCAGGTCGTGAAATCATCGACGGATTTCGCGTGCGCGCGGGAGCTGTTTGAAGAGTCGCGGCTGACGAGTTTGCGAAATTTAATCTTTTCTGGGAGGTTTTGTTATTTTTTGCTTTTCTATTTGAGGAGTAGCGAAATGCTTCGGAAGTAAGTGATTAGCATATGGTGTGGTGATATAGATTTCGGATTGATTTGTTTTCAAATGGATTTTTAAGTCGCAATTTATTTCGTATTATTATAGGTAAATTTTTATTTAAATTAACGTGTGGTTATATACGCGTTATTAGACACGTTAATTATGCTAATTACCGCGTTAGGTAAGAATATCCGATTAGAAAAGTCGATTTAACTACGCGGAAAATAGATTACTAATATAGAAATTGAAATTTACTGTTAATTACTCTGCATATGTGCATCGGTTGAGTTGGTTAGAAATAAGAGGTAAACACACACACATATATATATATATATTTTTTTTTTTTAACGTACCAGCGGTATTCTGCTTAAAAAAGGGAACTACAGTTACTAAAATCTCGCGTTTCGTTAACTTTACACAATTATGCAGTGTATCGTATAATTTTTATGTATATAAAATGTATACATTACATGAATTTATTTACAGCACTGCTGCCTTTAACAATAAACCCAACTGTTTCGATCGATTACGCAAAGGAATAATTTGGCAAGCTCGTTCCGTGCGCAAACCCCCCGCGGTAATCAAATTGAAAAGCCTCGAAAGAAACCTCCCGCGTGCGCGCATAGTGTGTTTACAGTTATAACAGTCTTTAGCAGCGTGTAATCAGCATACTTTTAAAATTATGCAAATTTCACGCGGCGGCAGCAGCAGCAGCAGCAAACCATGCGCGAAAAGCAAACAAAAAAAGGAAGCGCGAAAGAGGGAGAACCAGTTCTCCGATCTCACCTACTTGTGTGTGTGTATACATATACTCGGGCGCCCAACCCACGTCTTTCGCTTAACATTCTTATATATGTGCATGTTTTCCTAAAACCGAAACGTCGAGCGACGTGCGCCGCGATGACTTTCGAAAATTCCTGTCGCGGCTCGCGTAAATGAGCAACGACAATGTGCCAATCGTGCAGCGACGACAACTTTTCGCGGAGCCGCAGCTCTCGACGACGCATGCATAGGTAGGCGATTGCACGCGCGGCTTTCTATGTAGTTTCTATAGGCGCACGCGTGCATACCGCTCGATCAATTGTCGTCGACCCCGCGGCGTATGTGTGTACATGTACGTACGCTGGAAAATGCGGTTTGGATTTTCTAACGGGGCGCCGAGGAGTTTTCTTTTCAGAGGCTCTCGAGTGTCGGGATAATTGTTAAGTATTTTTTTTGCCTGATTGGTGGGAAAATATAATATAAATTTCACAAGAGGTGAAGTGAACTTATTTTTTTCTGAGTATACAACAACAGAGTGAAATCCAATTGTTATACCGGAACACTATATTATTTAGATTTTATGGGGCGAGCGCGTGGTCACGGAATAAACTGTAGGATGGATCCGAAGTTTGCATCGTTGGAATACAGCGAAATAATTTTTTACGTTTGATACGTTATTCAACAATGGAAATCTTATCCAAGCCTTTGTTATAAAATTATTTTATACTATAACGCTCTAAATATACACGAAAAATTAATATTAATTAGGATAACCATGAAACAAAATAACTTCTTTTTTTTTTACTAGCTACTTTTAGCGCGCTTCGCGCGTATCATTTATCTCTTTGTTTTTTTGTTTTTGAGGTTATGAACATGATCAAGTTTCATTTTAAAAGTTTGTTTTAAATAGTTTAAATTATACGATAATAACGTAAGTCTCATAAATAAAATCATGAAATTTTTCTTATACTATTCAGTTTTAAATATTCAAAGTCAAGAATCCAATCTTCAAAATTCAAACATACTCGATTTTAGCGCTTATTCTATGTAAACCAATCAAATGAGCCAGCAACAACCAATCAAAACAGTCTTATTGTGATGACAGATTTCATCCATCACTTTTTTAAGAGAGGATTTCGATGCACTTCAACGTTGCGAACTTCAGACCCATACTGTGTAGGGCGAGATAGAAGTTTAGTGAATTGATCGAACGTTATCGAGTTCAATTTCACATCGTAAAATTCTAATAGTATTCTGGTCAGAGGCTGCTGTATCGTGTCTTGTTACACGCGCAAGTCTACAAGTGCCGAAAGCCGTCTACAAATTTCAATTTCCAACTTCCAATCACACCCAACACGCATACCAAACATCCCAACATAACAATAATCCATCAAAACCAACGCACAATGACCAATCAGTCACCTTGCGCCCACCTCGAAACGACAACCCCTTTATATATATATATATTGATAAAATAAAATCCCACCGCCGCTTATATATATTACACACGCGCAAGACAGAAATACCAAACCGCACGGGATCCTGTTTGCCGCGCCTCGCGCGCGCGTCGGCGTCATTGAAAACTATTCGATCCGCGCCGCGGCGGCGCGCTATTTCCGGCCGCGGATTTCCAATCGTTACTCACCGCGTGCACAGGCCTGCTTCCTTCGCACTGCGGCTCTCGAAATAATTCGCGCGCGCTCTTGTTGCGAGGAGAGCCGCCGCTGGCCGGCCTGTATAGATACTCTGTGTGTTGGATTCTGTATATATAGAGGATTGATAGCTGCGATAACTGCGAGACTGGAATGCTGGACTATCGTTTATGAACGTAATAATAGAGTATATCAAGAGGAATAATTTATTCGGTCGAGCTTTCTTTCGAATGCATCGTTGGTGATGATAAATTTTAATGTAATTGGCCGATTAAGTCGATTGAACATGCGCACTGTCAATCTTTACATGTTAACCGTTTTCGGCAACACTGCCAACGTATATACGTATAATAATCGAAAGCCAACACTGACGCAAAAAAGAAAAATGCGATAACCAGTATCGCATTAATCCGATCCAAAACCACTTCTAAAAGCTTGCGAAGCCTATTCGGACGCGCACGAAATAAAACACACGCGGTTTCCCCAAAAATTACGTCAATCGTCGCCAATTAACGCCAATGATTCTCTTTCTCTCTCTTTATCTTTCTTCTTCTTACATCGAAATGGCTTTCCAATCGAGAAAGAAACAAAGCAGCGAAAGAGTGGCAGAGAGAGGAGCTTCGCCCGCTCGTATACCCTCAAGCTGTTATTATCATTATAATCCGAGCGACGAAGAACAGCTCGAGGAACCCGACGAGACGATAAGAGTCATCATTTAATTCTCTCTCCCCCGTGGTATTCGTTTCGCCGGCGCGGTCTGCATGACATCAGCTGACTGACGCCGCCTCTCTCGCTCGCGCAACTGGTCTTTCTCTCCTCCACTGTCCGTCCCTAATGAGCGCGACTCTATATATATGCTGCTGCACATGATGCACGATGGAGCGCGCGCATGGTACTTGTGTATATATATGGATAACTCTTGCGAGAGAGTCGAATCGAATCGAAGAATATTGCGGCCGGCGCATGTGTGGGTCTTTTCACGCTTTCACTGGGAAAGTTTTCTTTGTTTGGGACGGGTATACATATGAGGTTGCAGTGCGACGTCTCTATTTGCTAAAGTTAATTTTGAAATTTCCACTTCGTCTCTGGGATAATGCTAGGATTTATGTAAAATTATGTATTCTACTATATTTTTGTATTATATATGCGGCTTCCCGGAAGAACCACGTAAATGACGTGTTTTTCAAAATAGGTTTTATGCCTTATTTCTTATCATCGAACAGTCCTCTGTGACGTAATCGTGCCAGAAATTACGAAAGTGAATTCATTGTCTTGAATCAACAAGAAAGGAAAAACGCTATAACTTCATTTTTTTCAACATTTTCCCGGAATAACCACGTATCTCCATTTTTTTTTTTTTTTTTTTTTTTTAGAATAACTCCCGGAAAAGCACATAACTCCACATTTTTTTAAAGAATAATTCCCGAAAAAACCATATAACTCCACTTTTTTTCATCCAATATCTTGGAAAAACGATACAACTCCACTTTTCCAATAAGAGAGACAGACGTTCCTCATACTTATAAGTGTACAGACATTTTCCCCTACAAGCTCCCGTGAGCGATAGTTCATATTTATCATGTATAGTTGCCGAAAAAACAATATAATTGCCATTGAGACCGGAAAAGTCACGTAACACCACTGAAATTTTTCTTTATTCCCGAAATAACTACGTGAAAGTCGTTTTCTAAGTCATGAACGCTATTTGGTCTAGTTACTATGGTAAACAATATGTTATTTAGATTAATATTCATTAGTATTCATAGATGCAGTGTTGCATTCAATCTCATTTGTCTTAATTTAAAACACCGATGCAAAACTAAAAACTCGATTTACTCGAAATCATGAAAAGTGGAGATAGGTGGTTATTCCTGGAAACCCCAGATATAATAATATGAAAGAAGTTGAATTTTTCATTGCTTATTAAGTTACTGTCAAAGATTAAAAATTAAAATTGAATGACAGAAGCCTCGATTTTACGATGTATGCTTTACTCATTTTTAAATTACACGCGTATAATTCCAACGCTCAATGAAATTTTCTCCAGCTATACCTCCGTAGATTATAAAATTAAATCCACCTGTACATAACCATGACTGAACACTTATTTTCCCCTCACACACACGCGCACGTACACAGTACCTATCCATTATCTCTTCTTTATGTTTCAGGTGAGTGACAAATCCCCTCTCCGATCTCTGCTGCTGCACATCGCGCGTCTCGCGGCGCAGTCAGTCCATGATCACGGTATAAAAATCATTAGCGCCAATAAAAGTTCCCGAACCAGAACTGGTCAGTTCCAGCTAACGTTTCAATACCGCGCGGCAATGCTGCAAGCTGTATCAATCCATGCGGTTCGTTAGCACCGCGCGGCAACGTCAAGAGCATCGCGGCTGCCATGCAGCGGCGAGAACAAAATAAGAAAGAGAAAAATTACGTGGTGCAAGCGCGTTATGCCTCTCGCGTGATAGCATGTGCTAAGAGGAAATGAGACGTATATGATGTTGGGTTTACTCGGTTCTTATATGGATTGATAAGTGTGTGGTGTGTGTGTGTGTGTGTGTGTGTGTGTGTGTGTGTGTGTGTGTGTGTGTGTGTGTGTGTGTGTGTGTGTGTGTGTGTGTGTGTGTGTGTGTGTGTGTGTGTGTGTGTGTGTGTGTGTGTGTGTGTGTGTGTGTGTGTGTGTGTGTGTGTGTGTGTGTGTGTGTGTGTGTGTGTGTGTGTGATTGTTTTATGTAATTTTCGGCGCGGTTATGTAAGTATCGGATTTTTTGTGATTTTTACAAGCAGTCTTTGTGGGTGGGTTTGGAAAATTTATGATTCGAATTATCGTTACGATTTAATTAAATTGTCAACTATCTAATGATTTAATCAGAAAGACGGGAAACTAAATTTCAAGAGACGCCAAGCTGTCTCCACTGATAAGTTGTGATAAAATAATAATATGTTTGCGACAAAACACATCTCCTCTCTCATTACAACATCCCAAAACTCTCCACAAACAATCCATCAAGCAACCTTCATCTCTCGAAAAATTTTTGCTACCGTTCGCCGGCTCTTCCGAATTCAAGATTAAAGCAAATAAGCGAGACAGATTTAGGCGCGGAGATACAAAGCGGGAAAAGAAATGCCAGACTCGCGCGTTACGAAACACGATTATATATACGCACGCGGCAACAACGCGGCAATTGCACTTTGTTTCGGCTTATCGCGCGCGGCGTTCGCGACGACGGGAAGAAAAAAAATTCAGCTTTTTGCGACGATAAACCGCGCGTACGCTCGCATTCTCTTCGGCTTCTCTCGTGAATTCCGCTTGGATGTCGCTGGAAGTGTTTGGCGACGAAGGAATTCGATTTGCTGGGTTCAAGTGAGTTGTTGCAATATGGTGTAAGTTTTTATCGAATTAGTCGAATTGAGGCGCGTTCTATTTTTAATTATTCAATGCAAACGTTGGAAAGAAAAGATAAAATATTTCTTATATTCTCCAATCTAAAACTTATTTATAGTTTTGCCTTTTTTTACGACGCTGAAGTTAGCAGCTCAGACTTGACAGCTACTAGGAATAAACATGCTTTAGGGGGCTTCCGAAACAAATTTTTCTTACTTTTTAGATTAATTTGGTTTATTAATATGTCAAAAATTACAATAATTGAAAAAATTTGATTCGAGGTGCCCACCTGTGTCATATTTGTCCCTGGCAGTTGCCAAGTCTGACCTGTTAACTTCAGTGTCGTCCTTTTTTTTGGCGGGCTAATAGACCTAAAGCTATGAACATTTTTTTACGAAGATTCATTTACACATTCCAATCTGAAAACTGATATGACAGGAAAAAGAGTGTCCCGAGTAGACACGACCGCTACTCGGGAGAGTCATAATAGTTTCACCAGAGTGAAAATTGTCGGAATTCAAAACTGAAAAATTAATGTGTAAAAACCATTTTGCACTCAGAGTGAGTGCGTTTTAAGCGTTTTCTGAGATGTATGTATGTCTGTATGTATGTCTGTCTGTACGTCCGTATATAATCAAGTTACCTGATTATCTCAATGAATTTCCGATCGATTCCATCAGAATTGCGAGCAAATGCTTCTTTAATTGTACCTACCCGGTGGTCCTCTACTAAGAAAGATCAATGAAAAAGTTTAGGAATACAAGCACAAAGAAAATTTTCAAAAAATCGATTTTTAAGCATATTGTCTAGTAAAATTAATTTTAAGTTAATATCTACACCTCTATCTGCTAAAACTAATTAAACACCTTTTTTCTGTTGAGCATTTTTTGCTACGAGCAATATTTGCCAATACAACTGCGAAAAACAGCTAAAAAGGCAAAAAATTGGACGATTTTCTGCTATAACTTGACAGAATTTAACTTTACACCAATATGTTAAATGTAAAATTTGTAGATTATAATAAAACAAAACTTTTTTCCATTTAACATTTTCATGTACAATCAATTCCTGATGGGTTAGACCTATAGAAACGGTTTTAATGCCTAAATACACCTGAAATAGTCGATTTTCACTTATTGTTCAAGAATTTTACTTTACACAAAAATGCAAGATTTTCCTGACAAGTGCGGTTGTGCCTATAATGTAAAAACGAAGTGTTTACATAGACAGCGGGGGGTTGGCGCGACCCCCTACTTGTTTTTCATTCAATTTTAGTTTGCAAGGTCTCATTTTCTTCCTTGTTCAATTTCAGGGGGAAGTACCGATATAAAAATTCGGAAATTTTCAAAACCTGCAAAGTTATATGCAATTTTTTGTAGATTTGTTACTGAATTTTATAAACAATTGCATATAACTTTGCAGGTTTTGAAAATTTCCGAATTTTTATATCGGTACTTTCCCCTGAAATTGAACAAGGAAGAAAATGAGAACTTGCAAATTAAAATTGAATGAAAAACAAAAAAGATTATAAATACTTATTGAATTTCTTTTTAGTGGACAAAATCTACTCTTGCAACATTGTAAATTTTCTAACAAAAATTTTTTTGATCGTGTTAAGAACCCTTTTTTCTGTCATACCAGTTTTCAGATTGGAATGTATAAAAGAATCTTCGTAAAAAATGTTCATAGTTTTAGGTCTACTAGCCCGCATGAGTCACCTTAAGGTAAATGTAAGAATACCCCCAAAACAGTCCCAATACCCAGACATACATGGCGTCCTGTTACTATTACTTTTACCTTAGTCATTTTTTTTGCACACGTAAAAATGACAACTATTCAATAATAATATTTCATATACCCAATACATTTATAGAAAATTTACCTTATAACGCAATTATAGAAAATCACAAGACACCTTTCGAATTGTCGTCCCCGACTGTACGTGTTAACATTCATAAAAGAAGTTATTTCGGGAATTTACGAGCGTTTTGGGTTCTCTCTGCGCCTCTTCTCTCCCGGATTTTTCGTCCCTTTCTCCGCCCGCACACTGTATGACACAACACACACACACGCGCGCGCGCGTGACTCAAACGAAGAAAAAGAAAAAGAACGATGTACAACCATCCTCGCGCATAGGCGCGAGCTACCGTGACTTTCTGCCGTCTTCGCGGCGCTGCGTTGATGGCACTCGAAAAAAAAAAATGCGAAATTCGAAGCGGAGAAAAAGACTCGTATTATCTACTTCGTTTCCCAGAATCAGCGTGAAGTTAGTTTCGAGAGACTAATTTGTATATTCATAAAGAAGTATATACACGAAAAAAAAATATTTTTTTGCAAATTATTCAATTTTCTTAATATAATTAATTTATATTCGAATCTCTTGTGTCATTCGGCGCTTATTGAATTACGCGTGAGAGATATAAACAAATTTAAGCGTGCGTGTAATGCTGCACAATTAGACGAACAAAAGCGAAATCGCCCTACTGTTGTACAGTTCTAATTATACCCGTTCGCTTGTGAAATTAAAAATCACTCAGCCCCCACCTGCGCCGATTACTCGCTTTTTGCGTATTTTTTACATACGACCATTACACGCCCATACACGCGGACTACTGATGGATCGAAATTTAATTGCGCGAGCGGAAGACTCTCTTCATTCATTCATTCATTCATGATTTTCAGTTGCGCCACTCGCGGATTATTGACTTACTGCTCGGCGCGCGTACCTCTCTCTCTTTTTCTCTCCTTCTCGTATTTTTTTGTGACAACTTTTTTCGATGACTCAGCGCAATCGAAGAAACAAGACGTCGTAATTTTTCACTTCCGTCGGCATGACTTTTTCCCCTCTCTTTCGTGCTTCGTTCTCAATTTCGTCCGCGCGAGTCTGTTTTTATGTATTATTAATACAAATATACATGTTTCGAGAGATGTTTTTAAGCGGTGTGTATATAAGGTTCCCGTTGCGAAATTTTATCGTCGTAGGGAAATGGCACGTGACAGTTATCGCGTGGTTCGACTAGTAAAAGTCGAATTTCGTTTGAGTTACGGGGACGTGCGGGAGGAGAGAAAACTGATTTAGTAAATTTTAGTGACAACTTGACATAGTGTAAAAAACGAAAATAGACGTGAGTTGAGGTGATTTTTTCATAGACTCTCGTGATGTTACGTGTAAGGAATTGCGTTGGTATAGCTTTGCGGGGTTCCAAATTACAAATGACTTTTTTCATTTTGATTTATTGCTGAAGCAAGGTGCCCAATAAAGTTCAATTTCTCTCACCAAGTTTTTTTTTTCTTTTAAAAGAAATCCGTCTTGATTTCACGCGCAATTGTTATCTTGTATATTTTTTATTTATATAACAGTTTCTTCAATGAATTTCTTCAATGCATCGCCAACACCTTGAACTCGCAGTGAGCCTGACCTCCAGAACAACGAACACACTCGAAAAACAATACCTCGGCGAACTCTCCCCCAATATCACCCTCCGCAAACCTCAAGGCACACACGTCCCCTTAACGAAAAAAGAAAACCCCTTCCCTTTCTTCCGCGAACTATACACGATGCGCACGATCCATCACCGTAACCGTCTCTCTCTCTCTCTCTCTCTCTGTCTGCGCGCGCAGCGACGGGGAAAAATGACTCTCGCAACAACAACAACTGCAGCAGCTAAAAGTGCAGTGCTTAAGCTTCCTTCCTCTCCGCTGAGGGGAGGGGAGAGCAGTTGTTGCGTCGTCGCGGAGGAAACCAGTTAATGATACGGCACTCGCTGCCGTGTACCACACCCGCAGCGCGCGCGTCTGTATCATTATTCACCGAACGCGAGAGAGAGAGCTCTTGACCGCGGCGAAGCGCGAATCTCGTTTTCTTGCAGCGCGCCGTCGCTATTGAGGTGGCGTCGGAGGGGAGATGGCTTTTCTGGGAATCGGAGATATATATATCGAGGCAGTGATCTAGATCGAATGTAGTTTCGTTGGTTTTGGAATGTTGCGGAGAAACGATATTTTTGTACATATATACAGAGTGTGGGAGAAAGAATGTTGCGTGTTGTACACACACACACACACACACACACACACACACACACACACACACACACACACACACACACACACGCACACACGCACACACACACACACACACACACACACACACACACACACACACACACACACACACACACACACACCCACACACACACACGTGACTTTAGCTTCTTTTTTAATATCATAGTGGAACTCGTTGCAGGATATGCGTATAATTATCGCTTTTGCAACGGCTCTGGAGGAGCTGGAACCCAACATTAACTTTAAAATATCGAAAGCTATAATAAGTGTGAGTCGAAACAGTGTTTCGAATATATAGTACGATTGAATCATTGTTATATTATTAACACTTGCATAGTAGAAATGTAATGAATAACTTTGCTACTATTTCAATTACGAGGTGTATCAACATTTTAGGTTTCGACTCGACACATCGCTAATGCTTCGGTCAATTGCCGTTCACGGTCAAATCCGTTACTTCTAATGGATTAAAGTCCCGCTGAAGTGGATTTTCACTCCTCACGTACATGCATATTTAGTGGTAACAACAAAGCGCCGCGCGCGTAAGCGCTCAACCTCGTTCGCGAATCGTTTTGTATGCATCTTATACAAGTGTACGTTTCAATCAACGTTCGTTTCGAAATCTGCATTCCACGGCTTATATAGGAACGAATTGTACCGCAAGGAAGAGCTAATTTATCACAATCTTCCGAGAGCTTTTTCTCTTGAAGGAGAATTGTAAATGGCCCGTGACGTCAAGTTCGTTCCGATCTGGAATTTTAGAAGATGAGGCAATTGATGCGGCGCGAGCTCAGTGAACGGCATTTGTCGTCTAAAAGTGCTAAGAAAATTTTTCTTTCCTCAAACTGTTACTATAAAAATAATATCTTTTTTTTCGGCTGATCGAGATGAAGTAAGCCTTTTTACTATACCGCGATCATGCTTAACACTCGAGTATTCAAGATACGAAACCATAAAACCATTGACCCCAAGCCCTTTCCGAAATTCTCAACATAATAACGCTATCTCTATCTGTTCGCCAACAACCAACTCCACCATAAAACCACCGAATCCAACGCGCGTCGCCACCGCATACAAATCAACCGCGACGCCGTAAAATTAATGATTCACGGGCCAATAAAAGCCTCTTCGCTTTATGCTACCTCGAAGAGCCGTCGCGGATTCGGGGCAATCGGAGCTTTCGATCTCCTCGGTACGCGCGCGCCGATTATTCGCGTCACGTCGCCGAATGAGAAACGCGCGGAATTCCGCTGGCGCGGGGAGTGCAGAGGTTCGATGCTCGCGTGAGTGGCTTCGCGGTAGCTTGATTGCGTGCATGCAGGTAGATTCGACGGGTGCACTGGCCTAGTTTTAATCGTGTGTATGTGTGTTGGGTATGAGTGTAGGTCACCGTGAAAGGATGCTGGTGATACGGTTTTTTTGGAGGGGGAGAATATTCGTGAGATCATTTTTTTGACGGGATTCGAAAGTTTGTAGGTTGGTGAATGTAGTTTTCGGAATTTTTAATGATTCCGTTTGCGAATTTGGTTTGGAAAACAGTTTGGGAACTCTGTCATCACAGCAAGACCGTTTTGATTGGTTGTTGTTGACTTATTTGATTGGTCTGTGTAAAATAGGTGCCAAAATCTAGTATATTTGAATTTTCAAGATTGAATTCTTGAGTTTGAGTATTTAAAACTGAATGATTAAAATAGTATAAGAAAATAGTACATTACGGTACAAATGGCGAAAGTTGAAGGTCACGCAGTGGTGGGCCTTGATCTTTCGTCTTGTATACCTTATACTATTTTTCTTGATGGCCGGTGGAAAGTGCGTTTATACCACTCAAAATCATAATTTTAATATGATTATTCGGCTCTCGTGGTATAAAATACTGTATGACACTGGTGCGTAAGGTGATTTTTACCGCATTCGACTTCACCCGTATCATAATGTACTATTACATAATTAGTGTCGCCGATATATATTTTTCCACCAACAATGATAACACCGTAATAACATGCATTCAGCTTCTCGTATATAACACGTCTAATCCTCACTTTTTCTGCTTTAACTCTTAGGAGTCTTTCATTTCATCGAAGCTCGAACGCGTTGAGTTCGATGCCCGCCCCAACATTTGCGGCACGAGCGCAGCGAGTGCTGCTGGTCGGGGGGGAGGGGGGGGGGGGGGGGCATCGAAAACATCACGTGCATAATTTTAATAAATGAATTCAATTAAAAAACATGTAAAATATTTTTATTAATTATTAGGAGATTTTGAAAACATAAATGAGCAGTTATTGAACGTGTAATTGTTAAATATACAATTATTAAACATGCGGTTTTCATATTCAACAGCAGATTGTGTGCACGTTTCTGTTTGAATTATAATACTTGCTTCTTCGTCGAATTTTCTACACACTTCTTCCTCATCTTCAGATTTGTCGGATGAGGACAATTAATTATTAATGAACAATCTTTTATCCATTTCACAAATTAAAGCAATACAAATCGCTTGTTGATTGATGATCAGAAGTGATTGTTTTTGTTGTGCATATAGGTTAATGACTTTGAATATTTTGACAAAATCTCTAAAACAATCTATTAATGAAATCTGCAGTTGCCTAGTTACCAACTCAGAAGCATGCGTGGCGAAAGCTGTTGTCAGTGGCGAAATCCCTATAGTAACGGTTAAATGTCCTTTCGCTATCGAAAACAATGGCGAAACGACGTACTTTCCACCAGGGCATCAAAAAATGAGTACATTACGATACGGGTGTGGAAGGTGATTATTTACCGCAGGAGACATTTGCGTAAAAGTCGAATGCGGTAAAAATCACCTTACGCACCAGTGTCGTACCGTATTTTATACCACGAGAGCCGAATAATCATATTAAAGTTATGATTTTGTGGTTAGAGTGGTGTAAAATTCATTATTACATTTATCAAAATTACGTTATTATCGTATAATTTAAACTGATTAAAACAAACTTTTAAATTGAAACTAACTTGATCATGTTCATAATCTCAAAAAAAAAAAAAAAAAAAAAAAAAATAATACGCGGAAAGTACATTGAATGCAGCTATAGTAATATAAAAAATGTAGTATTTTTTTTTATAAACTTTTAGTTCACTATAGATTTTGGACGTGTATGCAAAATATGGTATTGGGGATATTATATTTTTATTTTAAATATTTGTTTAATAGTCCTACAAATTATTAGCTATATATTTGTAACTATTAAATTGAAGAAAAATTTTAAGCGTATATGATTAAAATAATTACTCTTGTACGATAACCTACGATAACAACACTTTGCGCTTTCATATTTCATTCCGCACATTAATCCGCGCAGAACCTAAAAAAAAAAAAATTTCCCAGGAAAGAAATAATCCAGATTCCAGGGCATATCTCTCGGCACTTATTTCTTTTTTTTATTGTTATTTCGCACCGTGGTATAGCAGCAGCGCAGAAACACCGCTTCTAATGACAATTTTTTGATGAGCGGCCACTTATATTCCGCGCATCTCTCGCTGGCAAAGCGCGCGCATTTCGCCGCGGCGCGCGTTTAATGACTCCTTAAAACGCTTTTATAAATTACGATCCACTGGCTAAATTTATTGTCCAACGAGCGCGCGCTCGAGAGCGAGTGTACAGCGCACACGATGTGTGTGTGTTTTAATGACGCGCGGGCTCGAGAGCTATAGGCTCGACTTATTATGTAAATATTAAATATGCTTCCAAGCGAGGAAAATGTGTAATTGCCGCCTCGAGGATTATTCTCACGCCGTGAAGCTATACACAGGCGGACTGCGGTGTGTAACGTGTGTATAGCCGGTACGAAGAAGTATAAAGTGGGAAACTTTGTTGCGGGAGCTGTATATGGACAAGAGCTGAGGCGCGCTTTTTGCGAGTGAGAAAGGAAAACTTGACTTTGCGATATTTTAGAAATCTTTCTGCGCGTGTACAGGCGAGGGAAATAATGGTTTTGTCCGTATAATGAGTAAAGGATTTCTTTTCAGAAAGAAAGAAAACATTAATTAAAACCATACTGGGTATACCGCACCTATCACTTAGTTTCAGTTGCCCAATACGGCGCGCGACAACAAAATGTGTGTGTGTGTGTGTGTGTGTGTGTGTGTGTGTGTGTGTTGGTGTGTGTGTGTGTGTGTGTGTGTGTGTGTGTGTGTGTGTGTGTGTGTGTGTGTGTGTGTGTGTGTGTGTGTGTGTGTGTGTGTGTGTGTGTGTGTGTGTGTGTGTGTGTGTGTGTGTAATATTTCCACGCGAATAAATCATGTGCGAAATTCCGCTGAGGTGTGTTATTACAATATAATTATTAATCAATACAATGTTTCAACCTCGATCAATGATTCCATTAGAATGTCGTTCGCATATAGATCACCACGGCGACGCTCTCGATTTTATGCGCGATTGCGCGGCGTTATTTTATTAACACTTTATACAAACAAGAACGAAAGCCACTGTATATGCGCGTGCGTGCGCAGACCGGGAAGCAAATTCAGTCATTAATTATACATACACAATGGCTAGAGACGAATGATTACGCGAAACCGAGGCACAAACGCGCGCAGATGAGCCATAATTTATGCAATAATTAAACGAGATCATCGAGTGTGAGAGAGAGAAAGAGAAACTGGCGGATGACTGGCGAATTCCCGAGAAATAGTGCACTGCACTTATATGCATCGCAATATCGTCGGTCGTCGCTTCTAATCGCTGCTGTAGAGAAATTAAGTTCGACGATTATGTTGAGATTTGGAAAGTTTGTGCGTTTTCCTTTAATCTTATCTATAAAGTAGGTCGAAATTGTAGAGTTCAAATAATACTAGACTGCGTAAATAATTTTTGTTATTTTCAGCGGCACGCGCAAAGTTAGATAAAAGTTTTTCTCATTCTCTGCGTACGCTAAGTACCTTTTTCCTATTATATATAAACTTATTAAGAAAAAGAATTTCATTTGAAGATATTTTCTTGAACAGTTAAAAATCTAAATTTACATCACCCTACTGCAAAGAATAGACACTTACAGATATCACAATGATAAAATAAATAAAAATTTTTAACCGATAACATGCAACATCTTCAGGAAAAAAACACTAGGAAACCAGTGGAATCCTCTCTGCTCCTAACAAACGCCACCTATCCACACTTATACAGCTCTCACGTGAATCACACGACTCTCTACGCCTGAAACATACCAACCGCAAAATTCCTGAAAAATACTTTTTCGAAAGCGACGCTGACTCAGCCGAGGAATCTGCCCGAAAATTGCGTCGCTGTGATACTACAGACGTACGCGCGCGAGTATATTATATATATCCCCGCTACGGAAGCCGGTATGGTTCACGTTCTGTGGCGGCGCTTGTTACCCTCATTTACCACATGTGCTAAATTCTCTAAACTAAATTCGAAGTTGAGTAGGAAAATTTTCAACACAAAGTAAGTTGTGTAATTTACACACCAAATAAAGATTTTTTTTTATTTATTATACAAATATTTCTTATAATTATGATTAAAAAGACATCCAAACACTTAAATACATCAACATAACCTCACTTTTAGGATGACTTACGTTAAAGTATCGAATGAAAAAAATTCATTTCATCTACCAGCTAAAAACAATAGTATTAGCTTGAAAACAATAAAAACGTACTTCCCAGAGGCATTAGGTTTAACATACGAATTTGAAGATGAAATTTGCTGTGTTAATATAGTGAATGATAACTTAGAATTAATACATTATATAGATGAATATAAGGTTTTAATAAATTTATATTTGTACATATGGTTAGATTTTATAGTAATAAAAATAATAAATATGTACCTTTGTTGGCATCTGCATAAAAAACCTTATATTCATCTATATAATGTATTAATTCTAAGTTAGCATTCACTAGGGTAGATGTCCGTATTAGTGTGGGTTTAAGAAACTCTTCAGTTTTGTCGCATAATAATAGACTATTTAAGCTGTATCAGAGATTCCGGGCAGGTTTATATAGATAATAAAAGTAATAATCTACGCGAAACAATTTTTTTTATAGCAAAATATTAATATTTACGAAAGTTACAAGCAATATAAAAAAAAAAAATTTTGTACGCATTTGTGTGCCCTAGCAGACTACAAAGTACATTTTTGTGTGCCCCGTATTAATGTGGGTGTACACGTTTGTGTGCCCCACATTAGTGTGTCTTGATAATATTTTCTTAACTGTAGTGCATTTATAATCAATTTCTAATCCTTGTTTACATTGAATGTTAATTAATTCCAATACGGTAAAAATTGCTGAAGGTCATCAATGCAATATGAAACAACGTTTGTACGCAGACAACCCAACCTAACTTTTCTGTTCAAGCGCCGATACGAGCATGCTCGTATTGTATTTGTGCACACACAAATCTGGACAAGTCGTTTTTCACTGCCCTATTAGTAGACACCATTAATTAAATATTAAAATCAATTGAAAACCTTTATATTAAGGTTTATTATATAACATAATATTATTTTATGATATAATCAATTGTATCACACATTAAAATCTTTCCGAAACATTATTTAATGTTACTTTTAAAAATGTCATTTCTTAGCAAGTTTGGACAAGGAAACACCGTGACACACCGCAAACCATGAAACATATTTTTGAAAGTTCTTTTATAACGTTATAGTAAATGAAAACAAATTAAGTAATTAATTCTATTTAAACTTAATTAACTATACTTTATGAAAAAAAATATTTTAGTGTTACGTTTTTACTCGTTCATTTCTAGGATATGTTTTAATAATAGGGCACACAAATATGGACAGGCACACTAATACGGACCACTACCCTATATTAACACAGCGAATTTCATCTTCAAATTCGTTTGTTAAACCTGATGCCTCTGGGAAGTACGTTTTTATTGTTTTCAAGCAATACTATTGTTTTTAGCTGGTAGATGAAACGAATTTTTTTCATTCGATACTTTAACGTAAGTCATCCTAAAAGTGAGGTTATATTGATGTAGTTAAGTGTTTGGATGTCTTTTTAATCGTAATTATAAGAAATACTTGTATAATAAATAAAAAAAATTATTTATTTGGTGTGTAAATTACACAAAAACTTACTTTGTGTTGAAAATTTTCCTACTCAACTTCGAATTTAGTTTAGAGAATTTAGCACATGTGGTAAATGAGGGTAACAAGCGCCGCCATAGAACGTGAACCATACCGGCTTTCGTACCCCGCCGCTACGGCGATAAGATTAGCGTGCGCAGACGCAAGTGTGCGGGAGGAGGGGCACATGCTAGTACGAGAGTCTGTTTCAGCGTGCATCTCAATTTCCATGCCTGATCGTTGCTGTTAATCCGCGTCTCCGTGTTCGTTGTTTCGTGGTTTGCGAAAATTCCTTCGCAAAAGTTTCTTGAGATTGTCTTTACGTGAAAAAAAAAACTGGGCGTTTTAATATTTATTTGATGGTAGTGGTAAAGTGCGGGGAAGATTGGAAATAATATGTGTATTGTTCGAGATAAGGTATAGGTACAAAAATTTATGAATTTTGAGGGACAATTAATTTACTAAAAGAAAATACACTTGTAACTATATATATCAACACAGTATATATATTCTTAAATATAAAAGTAAATTTCACCAAAACACCACAATATCTTACAGAAAACATCCATCCTTCACACACACACACACACACATACACACACACGCACGCACGCACGCACGCACGCACACACACCCCTAAAACAATCACCAACTATAATGCCAATAAAATCCACACACTCGTACCTATGAAACCCAGCGTCTCTCGCTAAAGAAAAAAAATACTCTCCCGCTTAGTAGGTCGAGCAGCGCTGTTCTGCAGGCCTCTCTCTCTCTCTCTCTCTCTCTCTCTCTGCGTCCACGACAACGGCGGCGGCGGCGGCGACGACGCCGAATACGGCGGCCGGGAGTGTGCAAGTACCGTTCGCCTCCTCGGCGCGCGACTGCCTTTTATGGGCGCGAGTCGTGCGCCGCGAAAAAAAGGAGGTGGCGCGGTGGTGAGAATGCGCCGGAGGCGAGAGAGAGAGAGAGAGAGAGAGAGAGAGAGAGAGAGAGAGAGAGAGAGAGAGAGAGATGCGCTGCGAATTCTTTTCGCGCGTTGTTTACGGTGTGGTAGGGTTGAGATTTTGGTCGAGGTTCTTTGGTGGGGAAAGGGAATAAGAGATTTTTATTTTTGTTTTGAATTTTCTCCATTTGTCATAATTTTTATAGTAGAAACACGTGTCAATTTTTGCAGAAATTTCTTGCGACCGTATCTCGGATATAGAGACATTTTTTTCGCGTTGAATTTTAAGTTTTGTTTTGATGTTTAGTGGTGAAGTTCACTCAATTTTTGCGCTTTGAATTCCTCTACCTTATTTCTTTTAATAATAATAATTTATTTATTTTGAACTGTGCCAGAAAGAGAACCATTTCTTTGTTCCTCTATTTGTTACACAAGACTGTATCTGTGCTGGCTCTTACAAACTACCAGTTAGTTGCCAAATCCGATAGAGCCTGTTAATTAAAACTGGGTTTATGATCTAAGTTTGTGATGATAATTATTGGGACTTAAAACTCGACAATAAAAGTTTCACCGTCATACTTTTCAACTACAATTACGAAAACCATGCCTTTGTTTCTTCGACATTCATAACCCTTTATACACGAATACACAATTAAATGTGACTTTTTTAAATCAATATATTAATCCTATTCAGCTATCAAACGTGCGTCGACAAAACTATGAAATACCCCCGAAGTCTGTGATCTAACATTCTATTTTTACGTCGCGCCCAAACACTCAACAATCCACGACCTCCTTTATCAGCGCGCCAACAAAAACAGCTCACTCTCGTACCCCCATTAAATAATTCACCGATCACGCTCGCATTGTCACGCGCTGTGCCTCGTTCCGTCGGTCACTATATACACACACACACACACACACACACACACACACACACACACACACACACACACACACACACACACACACACACACACACACACACACACACACACACACACACACACACACACACACACACACACACACACACACACACACACACACACACACACACACACACACACACACAGTTACAGCCGTTCTCCCAAGCCGATACTCCCATAATCGGCAATTTTCCACAACTGGCCGTCGTCGATCTAACGCAATTTTCCGGCGATTTTCAGGCTCGATTCCGTTTTGCAAGAGGTGCCGGTAAGCGCGTGCGTGTCCGCCTTTTTCAGTACATGTGTGAAAAATACATTCGCCTTTTAATTTTTTACGCGTACTAGCAAGATTCATGCGCTCTTTATTCTCATCTGTTCAAAATGCTGTCAAATCGAAATTTTTAAATACTAGCAAGTTCAGGCGCGCTGTGCGCGCTCTTCTTTATGCATCGATTGTACCTAATTACCTATACAATTAATATTAAAATATTACATGAATTTAAAATTTATTCTACTTTTTAAGATCCGCAAATTTATCCAGTATTTTTTATTGAAACTTGAATTGTATTTATTTTAGTTTATTCCTACAATACAAAAATTTGGAGGTTAGAAATTTAACTGTATAATAATCAGAACAGTATTCATATAGTTCTTCATTATTGTTATCTACAAATAAAATTTTAATACTTTTTTGTTATACGAAACCAAATCTTAAGTCATTAATACTATTTATGATCTATATTTTTAGTTTAAATATTTTATAATTCCAAACTTTGTGGGTTATTTTATTTGAACCAATCGGCTAAGACCTTAAGCGAAAAGCTAACATCACCGTCGACCAATCTCAGGGTCCTTTTAAACGGACTTGACCAATCGCAAAGGTTTTATTTCAGCTTCACATTTCCGTCATCATTCTTTTAAGAGAGGATATAACCCTTTTTTTATTTATTAAAAAGTACATTCTTATATTGTGATAACTTCTTATATTTTGATTTTTGGAGTAAATTATTGTGATGGCAGATATATTTTTTTTTATTTATTAAAAAGTACATTCTTATATTTTGATAACTTCTTATATTTTGATTTTTAGAGTAAATTAGTCTTATTGTGATGGCAGATTCGTTTATCTGTTTTTTTAAGACAGGATAAGACACGAAATCGAAATGTGAAACACAGGTCGCGTTAATCAACCATGGGCTCCGTTTAAACGGACTTGACCAATTGCAAAGGTTTTATTTTGGCTTCTTATTTCCGTCATCATTTTTTTACCGATGCTCGCGTGCGAAGATATAAAATACATAGTAGCAATCCGCTCACTCTTAACGCCCAATGTTTTCGTATATAACGTCCACACCACACTCTACTATATATCCGAATATAAGTTCTTGGGAATAAGCCAATGTTATTCCAGATAACACTTTCAGGCAGCGGGCAGCTCTATGCACATATAAAGTCCATCTCGCCGGCCAATTAGGAAGCCCGCGACAGCAGCAGCAGTTAGTAGCTCCATTCCGAGATACGGTTGCAAGGTGACTGATCCACAAGCCCCAGCGCGCAGTATATATCTCGCGAAAATTATGAGCTCGCGCGGCGTAATCGGCGAAAATCTCTGAGTCACGTTAAAAATCTCGCCTAAACATGGATTCTTTCGCTATGTCTGCGCCAGTCGACGAGGGGGCTGATTCACCGGGGCATTACGTCTCCGTAGGTTTATGCATATTAGGATGTGCTCTGTCGCGTATATATATATACGTATAAGTACGTAGCGTATGCACTTTTATATACTCTATATGTCCATCGGTGAAAGATGAAGCGCAGCGCTAGTCACTGCTGCTGCCAAGTGCTTTGACGAATCGTGCTTCCTTCTCGTTCTTTTCCTTCTGGCCTCCTCTCGCGAGACGTCGCGGTATATGATAAGTATATATATGTGCACGGAGAGAAATTTTAGAGTAAAAATTACCAAGGTGCCTTGGCAGCGCATGGATAGACTGTCAAAAGCCGTGATATTCCCAGGTTTCTAATACAATTTATAAGTTTCCCAGGAAAAACTACCATAACCACTTAAAAAAAATACCAAATTATCTGAATAAAAATTACCAGACACACTAGTAAAAATTGAGGTCTAGTCATTTTTACAAGGTAACCTAAGAATTTTTACTAAGAAAACTGATAAATTTTACCAAATAACCTGGTATTTGTGTACTCGCGCATGCGCACTGCGCATTATTGTGTTTCAGAAGATTGATACTAGAGGCGTGTGCGACGTTAAAATGAAAACAATACACATATTTTCAGTAAGTAATAACGGCGATTCAAATGACTGTTGGTAACAGCTTCCATGGCGCAGTCGGTAGAACATCGGACTCTCAACCCAAAGATCGTCGGATCGAATCCCGCTTCCGTAAAAATTTTTTTCAGTTTAATGTTTTTTCATTCTTGTTTCTGTTTCTATTTCTATATTAAAATGCTATATATCCATCAATATGGATAAAAAAAGTTAATTTTTTTAATTTAAATTAACTAAAAAAATTTTACCAAGGCACTTTGGTAAAAAGTTTGAAATTGTCAGTCTGTCCATCCATTACCATAGAAACTGGTAATTTTGTCTCGAATATTTGTAATTTTCACTACAAAATTTCTCTCCGTGTGTGTATACGAGAAGAGAAGAGGAAGATGCGGAGAGAGACGCGTGCTCGAGGGGGAAATTACGCACTCGATATATCGCTGTGGTATGTGTATAGTAGTTCTGTTTCAATCGATTGCCACGCGCCGTTTCGTTCCCATGAAGAACTATTGACATCTTGGCTATCGCGATACCTGGTTTCTCATGTACATGCATTTAAGGTAGCGGGTGTACTGAAATGATATTTCTAATGTGTAAATATAGATGTAAAACGTGTACTGATCATCGTTGCATTGTTTACATAATGGTAACGAACCTTCTAAATCCCATTAACCTCTAGCTATAGAAACCCGAACGCGTAAAATTTTCATCCTCCGATAGAAAGTAAACCGCTTGAAATGAAAATTACGACCGTGACTACAAAGATGTTAACACAGTGAAAACGAGCATGTGAAAAACCCTGAAGAAAACAATACGAAGTTCCCATCCTTAAAGATCAACCCAAATGGCAACACCGAAAACAGGAAAAACCAAAGCACCGTCACCCCTAATTACCCTACCAACATTTCCTTCCTTCCTCTTTCCAAACCTCGGAAAAAAACAGAACAAAGCCACACGCTGTATAATACTACAACCTAAGTACGTACACCGCCCAACCAAACAGCCTCTCCTGCTGCAGGGCCTCTCTCTCTCTCTCTCTCTCTCTATATATATACACACACACACACACACACACACACACACACACACACACACACACACACACACACACACACACACAATCTCTCACGGCGCGCGAGAAAGTGGGCCAGCGCGCGCGGGGAACGTTAACCTTTGGCTGTATATATACACGCTGCTGCTGCGCCGTTATAGGAGCCTGCCAGCCTTTATCGGCCATCGTCGCGCGCGCGAGAGAAAAGGGCCGCGAGAACTGAGAGCCTTGGTATTACATGTTATATAGCGGTACAAATACTCCTCGCTTCGGCCCTTCGCGCGAATAACGAGGCTGTAAAACGTCGCGGAGCAGCGCGTTGCAAAAGATTTTTGGCAGGGTGCTCGGCGATCTGAAAGAGAGAGAGAGAGACAGAGAGAGAGAGAGAGAGAGAGAGAGAGAGAGAGGGGGGGGGGCGGCGGAAAGGTATTAATTTTCGGCCGCTCGTTAAGGACGCTCTTGCATGAAAATTTGCAAACTGGGATATAACATTTTCAATAGTTCAAGATGTACCGAATCTTGTGGTATGTTTATTTTACCCTATAACCGTGGAAAATTTTGAGAAATTAACGTTTGAAATTATCATTTTTTACATGTACTCTTATGGGATGGTGGGAAAAAATAGGTTAAATCGAGTATTTCTTAAAAGGGATCAAATTTTTGACCAGTAAAAAACATATGGATTTAAAGATTGAGGCTTCCCCTTTCAAACCACACCTTGTAAATTGTACGTAGCCGTGGGAAATTTCGAGATATTTTCTTTAATTCGTGATTATGAACACAAATAGCAGACGACCTGCACGAGAGCGAGAGAGACAGAACGACGTGCACGATATAGTTTGTGCTCTCGCTGAGCGCACAAACTGTATTGTCGTGCAAGAGCGTCCTTAACGATGCCGGCGGTTGTGCGAAGCGAGGTTATTTCTGCCGTGGGTGGTGTTTGAAGGGTTCCTGAGGGGAGTTGTGTGATGAAAGTGGTGCACTGAAAAATATTCGGCGCGCCTCCCTAAGCTTCATATATGCGGAGTAGCAGCAGCGCCGCGATTCGGTGTAAGGCCCGTTACACGCAAAAAGGAAGTGACAGATATAAAAATTAACATGGCTTAGTAACAGTGAGGAATAAGCGCTGTTCGTCATATATTATATAGATATACTAACCCATATTATTTCTGTATCTGTTCCTTGTATTTTTTTGCGTGTAACGGGTCTTATAATAGCCTGTGCGCCGAAAACGGGCGCAACTGTTGTACTTTTCGCGCGCTTTCTGAGAGTTTAGGTGCCGCGCCGATAGGCTGACGCTGTGGCTACACCGAAAAAGTGTAGCTCCTACTCTTAAGGTAGTTCCTCAATATTAGTGAAGGTGGGATTAAAACACCAAAAAATTCTATTACAATCTTTAAAAAACAAAGAAATTTTTTCAATTTTTTTATATGTAGGTTGCTGATCTAATTTTCAAGAAAAAAAATTATTGAACATAGTTACTTTTACATTGAGAGTGAGGGCCATATAACCTATAACAGGAAATATAGAATTACTTCATCAAAAAACGGGATTTCAAAAACAAAAACATAGCTTAAGAAGGATGAAATTCGGCTCTTTCAAGTTTATCAAAAATGTGTCAAGCCAAAATTTTTAAAAAAGATATGAATGATTATAAATACAAATAGCAGACGACATGCATGAGTGCGAGAGAGACAGAACGATGCGCATGGTATAGGTTGTGCTCTCGCTGAGCCACAAACTGTAGTGTCCGAGGAGAACCCCCTTAAATCTGTACTCATATAGTACAGTACTCTCTTACCTTTAGCAAAAAAGCAGCCAAGAATTTAGAATTTTTATATGTTATTCCTCGACTTAAAAGAAGATTACATGAATATTTTCAGCATTTTTCATCGCGCACATTTTTTTGGAGAAAATAAAAGTCTTGAAAAACGAGTTTTTAACATAGGCTGTTACGGAAGATTGAGGTTATGTGATCTTTAAACATAAAAATACCTTACAAGAAAAGCAGAAATAAAGTTAAAAAAACCTTTATTTGAATATAGAGAAATAATCAAAGAATAAAAACGCAGAGAAGGATCGTGGTCGCTTGTCAGGCATTTGAGAAAGAAGTAAGCGAAAACGTATAAACAAAACCCCGAGTTCGTATAGGTTGCGCGAGGAGGTGCGCGGTGAGCGTCTTGACGCCTCGTCTCGCCGCGTGACATGACGGAGAGTCCGTTTCGCCCAAAAAAAAAATCATTTTTCCCATTTACTAAACCATTTCAAATTAAACTCCAACGCACACCCGATCATCGGACACCACGTTCAAACACATCTTCGCAGCTGCTCCGCCCTCGATTATACCGCACATTAGTCTCGCTATGTATAGCCGCGGCTGCTCTCTCTCTCTCTCTCTCTTTCTCTCTCATCTCTCTCTCTCTCTCTCTCTCTCTCTCTCTCTCTCTCTCTCTCTCTCTCTCTCTCTCTCTCTCTCTCTCTCTCGCTCTCTCTCTCTCTCTCTCTCTCTCTCTCTCTCTCTCTGTCTCTCTCTCTCTCGCTCTCGCTCTCTCTCTTTTTAACAAAAGCCAGTCAATCAGCCGTAATTATCGGATCTCGGAAGAGCCTCTATACCATCCGGAGATTCATAATTAATGCGCTCCCCGACAGTTACCTTTATCAACACGTGCCCGCAGCGCGTAATCACTTTTGAACACAACGCCAGTACACGGATACATCACACCTACATTGTTATACATCCACATACGCCTCTCTGAAAACACACACACACACGTGCGCGCGACAACAACTGTTTACTACTGCCCTGCTGGAAATCGTCCATTTTTCGCCCATTTGTGAAACGATTTTTTTCCCATTTTCTAGCCATTTAATTGGCGAGTTGACCGAAATCGCTAGAGAATGACTAGAAAATGGGAGAAAAATGGACGATTTCTACGAGGGTGTTATTAAAAAAAAGAAAAAAAGCATCGTCACGCTGCAGTGGACGCGCAGAGCGATGAAAAACCGTTAACCGGCTTTTCATCCTTGGCACTGCAATTGTATATCTATTGCGTAATGAGCGTTAATTTCGGCGTTGCACGGCGCATTGGCGCGTGCGCCGCTTGTAAAGCTGTCGTCGACCTTATATATATGCATACTATATATACTATATAACTGCCGCTGCAGAGGCCCGGGTCTATATCTGCGTGCGGAGGCGAAGAAATAGAGAGCGAGCTAGCGTTCCCTTTCGATTATAATTAATATATATATACGGATGGGCCTGGCGAAATAGTGTTGATGTTCGATGGCGAGGAATAAGTGTTGCGCAATTTGTGCTTGAATGTTGGGACAACGTAGGGGTTCTCATAGAGCTTCCGAAAGAGATAATCGGTGGATAAGTTTGTCGAATACTGTTCAAGTGTATTATAATGAGAGAGACATTTTTTATACCGCGGCAACGAACCTATAACACACCTGCACTACTATGCACAAACTCCTCTATATTATACTTATATATATATACATTTTATCGCACGAAAATTCTGTAATACGCTATACTTTTCTGACGCTTGCGCCATGCTATCTCGTCACCAGCAATTCTATTTATAAAAACGAAAAGCCGCGCTCGCTCAAATGCAAATAATACCATTAAACACAGTATAACGGCTGCACTAAACCACACAATTAGAATCGCATTTACCAAACTGCAGAAGCACACACACGCACACACACACACAAAAACGTATGAGTTTCTCTCCATCTCTTGCGAGCCACGCCTATTTTCGGCCTTTCAAATTAACCCGACGACCGTGTATATATATGTATACACTCGTTCGACTCTCTCTCGCGTCGCTTTGTTCTTTCTACTCCTCCCCGTGAATTACCCGCTATACGCGTTTGTACAGAAGCTCGCTCGTGGGAAGGAAAAAATTAGGCTCCGAGAGTATTAACTATATATACCGTGATCACCGTTGCCCGCAGTTGTAATTAATCGGTAATCGCCGAGGAGTGTCTATATAGTTGTGGTTTCAACTCGACAACTGCGCTGCAGTTGAAAATTTCGAAGCGAAAAAAGAGGCTGCTATGCGCGAGTGAAAGTCGAGTTGTCGAGAGGGGAGGAAAAAAAAGCGGGACAAACGTTAACTTAATTAGTCGCGTAAACGATATCCGGTACGTTTCCGCAGGCCGGAAGCTGTATATAATATACCTGTTGCGCAAAAAGGCAAAGGAGTAACAAAAAAAAATGAAGTGTGTGTGTGTGTGTGTGTGTGTGTGTGTGTGTGTGTGTGTGTGTGTGTGTGTGTGTGTGTGTGTGTGTGTGTGTGTGTGTGTGTGTGTGTGTGTGAGCGCAGTACGCAAAGAATCGTAAAAGTCGTCAATTATAGGTGTTGTATGTGTATATGAGCAATTCTCAGGATTTTCTACAAAAAAGATGGTCCAAAAAAGAAATAAAAAAAATTTTGAGGTACACTTCTGTGATAAGTTTTTTCTCGTTCTGTAGGTCATATAGTATACGAGAAACTTTTGGAACAGTCGAAAGCGGTCTTGTGACACCGTTTTAGAACAAAATCCATTTTTCTTATGGAAATTTAACATGGGAAAATAGACGAAAAGTAGTCACTGCTGATGAGCCAATAGTAAGCTTTTAAATGTGCCAACAAATATTCCACAAAAAAGCGATTAAAGTAGATGAAAAGAGCTTTAATTTAAGCTAAAGATCGTTAAAAATCGGTCGGTTCTACGCAAAGTTACGTGTAATCGCGAAAAATGACCAAAAATGATTGAATTACGTGGATTCGGGAAAAATTGCTCATTATTTGTCATTTTTCGCAATTTTCAAATGCACGTAACTTTGCGCAGAACCGACCGATTTTAACGATCTTTAGCTTAAATTAAAGCTCTTTTCTTCTACTTTAATCGCTTTTTTGTGGAATATTTGTTGGCACATTTAAAAGCTTACGATTGGCTCATCATGAGTGACTACTTTTCGTCCATTTTTCCCATGTTAAATCTCCATAAGAAAAATGGATTTTTTTCTAAAACGGTGTCACAAGACCATTTTCGACTGTTCGAAAATTTTCTCGTATACTATATGACCTACAGAACGAAAAAAAACTTATAACAGAAGTGTGCCCCAAGATTTTTTTATTTTATTTCTGGACCCTCTTTTTTGTAGAAAATCCTGAGAATTGCTCATATACCGGGAGAGCTTGGCGAGGATCGTCAGGTATAGTCGCGGTAATATACACTCGGTCAATCAGGCTTAATTCGAGCGTCGTAAATCAATTAATGTGGAAAGACGGCATCGGCTGCGCCTTTATGTCGAACTCACGTTTATTGCAAACGTCGCATGAGTTCATTGATGGTATTTGATAGAAAAAAGTAACAGACGAGCCTAAAAAATGTGCTCGATTGTAAAAAGTTTTCGTAATGATTGTTAATTGAAGAAGATGAAATTTCTCGTTCGGTGTGGAGGTTTTTTGATTACGCGGCCTGGCGCAGGAAGCAATGTAAAAAGCAAAAAGTTGAGCGCGAATTAAGTTTCTTTTTCTTTTTTCCCCATATCGCTGCAACTCTTCTCAGTGATGAGACCGTTTCTTTCGTCCCTCGCTAATTGCCGTTGATCAATCCATTTGTCATTAATATACCCACTTCTTCTCTTTACCGTGCTGTCAAACAGAAAATTATATGTACGGGTCAACCCGTAACAACTGTAATATACAGTATCGTTTTCCTACAATAATACAACCAACTGAAAGATATGCCTAAACGAAACATTTATTTATACTCTTATATTATATCATTACACGGAAGGAGTTGCTAAATTTTCCTTCAAAATCAATCTTTAACAATATAATACTCTCCCTCGCTTCCTTAGTGAACCATTTCTACCTCTCTTAACCTACCTTACATTACGATATAATCACCAACGTAATCACTCCTCGACCACATCAGCATGATCGCCCAATGTACCTATATATATACATCCATACATCGCGTCACCTCCGCTCTTACACCACAGGTGCACCCCATCCCATCTCACTTACTTACACGCCGCGGCTGCTAATTAATCCCGAGCGACATCGAGAGGCGCTCTCGTCGCCGCGGCGATGCGGCACTTAGCGCGCGCGCGGCGTAACGTAATTGCCGCACTGTGTCAAGGCCGCATTGCTCATAGGCGAGCCGCCACCGCCTCCTCCTCCTCCTTGTGCGCTCTCGATGGGCGTGGGTAAACACACACACACGCATACAGAGCCGAGGTGGTTTTTTTGCTGTGGGGGAGGAGTTGTTGAGCGCCGCTATAGGTGACTGCGCATGCGTGTGTATACTATGTCGTTGCAGGTCTCGTATGGCCTTGGCTGAGGGAGAGGGATTGATAAGGTTCGACGCGATCGTCTGGTGTCATGGGAAGGCTGATGATGTCAGAGAAAATGAGAGCTCTGTTGTATGGATGCAATTTCGAGCGGGTGAGAGGTTCTTGGATTCTAAAATGCGTATATAATGGGCACGGAGGCGGGGGTAATTGGGCTGAGAAATTTTGTTTTCAAAGAGGTCGGTGTAAAAACCGTTATTAAAATATATGCTTAAGTAGGTAAATATATAGACTGGGCTTGATTGTAGACCGGAGGAGGTAAAGAATCTGAAGTGGGAATATGATAATTTTTTAGTACATGATGTATATAATGTCATGCAGGGTGTGCCTGAAGACCGAGAGATTCGAAATTATGTGAGAACCGTGTGTGTCCCATCGTAAAAAGTCGGTAAACACTTCGCTTTGTAACGTTTAATAATCGTTATTTAATTCTTCTTTTGCAGAAATCGCCAAAGTGCGGGCGAGCCTCTTTCAAATCAGCGGTGTGAAGAAGGACCCGCTCGTACTCCCAGATGCAGAAGGCGAAGTATTAACCCTCACAGAAAAAGTATATGTACCTGTCAAAGAGCACCCAGACGTGAGTATTTACCGTTACTTTTTTTTTTATTATTTAACGAAAAATGCGAAAAAATAGACCATTGATAGTGTTATATGTACAAATCCGCGGACTACAGACAACAACTGGGGTACAAAAACGGAAAAAATTTTTTTTGAGGGCACACCTACCACATAAGGTTTTTTCGGTTCTTTGGGGGTCCCCCAACATGAAAATACTCGTGTACACTCATTATCCGTTGCCAAACTTTTTTTCCGACGAAATCAATTTTTGTTATGGAAATTTAACATGCCACGGAGAAAAATGTTTGTTGAAAAATTACTATGTTCGCTAGTAATGGGGTGACAGACTTGTATTCTGAGCCTATTTAGTATACTTTTAGTAATTATTAATATAACATTGATGAAAAATTAATAGAAATGGCTATAAAATTTACTAAGGTAACATAGTAAAAAATTTGAGAGTGAAAGATTAATATGATATAAAGTAATTTTTAGTACATATTTTGTATAATTTTTGCCAAAATTTGTCACAAATTTTACTATACTACATCGTAAATTTCAGACATTTTAATAATTGACAGAAGGTATAAGAATTTTTACAAGAAGGTATAAGAATTTTTACAAGCCAACATAGTAAAAATTGAGTTGTCGTCTGCTAATGGCTGTAGTCGGCGAGTCAACATAACCTCAAGCTGTACCAAATATAGACGAGTCGAAACACCATACCCGTAAGAACACGTTGGCGCAGCTAGTAAGAGCGCGGCTTCTGGCCCAGGGGGCTAGGGTTCGATTCCCGATCAGTGCAGATTTTTTTTTCTTGATGGATTTCCACTTTACTTTCCAGTATTGTAAAATTTGATAGAAAACATTGTAAAATTTAAAACAATTCAAGTCTGTCACCTTGTTCCCATACAACATAGTAAATTTTCCTAGATAATTTAATAATTTTTCATAGACTATTTTTTTCAGTGTGGGAAAAATGGACGAAAAGTAGTCATTGATGATTAACCAATAGCAAACTATTGAAGAGGCCAAACCAAATTTCACAAAAAAGCGATTAAAGTTGAAGAATAGAGCTTTAATTTGAGATGAGAATCGTTAAAATCGGTCGATTCTGTGCAAAGCTACGTGAATTTGAAAATGGCGAATAATGACGAAAATGAGCGATTTTTTTCAAACCCACGTAATTCTTCAAATTTTTGTAATTTTTCGCCGTTTTCAGTTTCACGTAGCTTTGCATAGAATCGACCGATTTTAACGATTCTCATCTCAAATTAAAGCTCTATTCTTCAAATTTAATCGCTTTTTTGTGGAATTTGGTTTGGCCTCTTCAATAGTTTGCTATTGGTTAATCATCAATGACTACTTTTCGTCCATTTTTCCCATATTAAATTTCCATAAGAAAAATTGATTTCGTCGGCAAAAAAGTTTGGCAATGGATAATGAGTGTACACGAGTATTTTCATGTTGGGGGACCCCCAAAGAAATCTTATGTTGTTGTCTGTAGTTCGCGGATTTGCACATACACTGAGAAAAAATTAGATGAAAAATTATAAGAGTGCCGAATAATAATTACCATATAGCGTGCGGAAACCGACCACAGACTGTCACAAGTGACCTATTTATTCTAATTATAATAATTATTACTGGTTTTTCGTAAGAAAATTTCAAACAAAAACTTAGAAAAATTACTAGATAGTATGGTAAAAATGAAATCTCATAGATTTTACTCGTGTACATCTGACAGACTCTACAAGCCATTAGGGTAATTTTTCGAGCTCTGAGCGACACGACATAACCTCCAAAGCTGCAATTCTGTAGCCAAAGAAGACTCTCTGGTCACTATAAACAATGTAAATAGCTTCAATTATAATATTTGAAATGATTATAAATTTATTGTTTTCCGAATTGTAAACGTTATTATCAAAATATCTAAAAATAAATGAATTGTATCATTATTATCAATGGACCATATGTAGACGATTTGGATCATCTTCCGTATGTAGTACTGCGTGGCGCAGTCGGTAAGCTGTTTGTCTGTCAATTCAAAGGTCCAAGGTTCGATTCTCCATCCCGGCTGGTTTTTTTTTTCTTTATTTTTCGAAGCGAATACAAAATTACCCTACTGCTTTATAAAAACTACCAGACTGACAGTCTGTGGTCGGTTTCCCCCCACAGTAGGGTAATTTTTCTTGAACATTCTTCTAATTTTTCCACTAATTTTTTCTCAGTGTATACATCGTGTAATCTATCCATACCAAAAGTTTTTATGACTGCAAACAAATTCCCGCATGAAAAAACTACACTAGTTGAGCAGCAAGTCCTGACCAAACCTCCTATCGCCCCCGAAAACTCATTACCCCGGCGAATCTTGGCTCATCATCTTTCGCAGTTAACTTTCGGAACGTCCTCGAGCCGACGCGCGAAAAGAAGGCAGGGAGGTAGAGAGAGATTTAAGAGTTGCGGGCGGAGACGGAAGAGAACGCGAGAAATCGAAGCCGCGCGCGGGTGTAAATTTCGGCGAGCCGCGAGTTTTCGTGGACGCGAGGAGAGAAACGGGGCAGGCGAAGGAGAGATGGAGATAGATAGCGGGGGAGGACGGATTTAGGAAGAGCGGCGGGGTGTGGAGTCGAAAGATGTCGAGCGGTGCATCTGACGGGACGTGATCTTTCTTCAGTTTCTTTGTGCATTTTTTTTCTCTCCTATAGTTTTTGTTTAAGAAATATTTTCATGCGCTGTTTATCTACGTGCAAATATAAAAAACAAAAAATTATTATTTTTTTAAAATTAATGTATAATTATTAAGAATTTAAAAGTTTTTGAATAAAATCAAGTAGCGACTAATCGTGTGTATATGTATATACAATAAAAAATAAAATTCATCAATGTTGAATGAATTCCCAAAAATTCTGCTCCGAATTCCACTCATATATACATTGAGAGAAATGTTGTAGGAAAATTTACTATAAATGTAAGAAAAATTACTATATTCTATAGGAACTTTGGGGCAGACTCGAATTATCATAAAATTTACTACAATTTATAGTAAAAATTGCTGTATACATAGTAAAAATTACTCGAAACAGGAATTTTTACTATAATATTATTAATTGTAGTAAATTTTATGAGAATTAAAGTCTGACCCACGGTTACTATAAATATAGTAATTTTTCCTACACCATTTTTCTCCGTGTATAGAAACCATAAATCTTATTATATCTAATTATCGCTTCCACAGTCTTACGATTCCTACTCGATAGCTTACTCGAGTCACGGGAAATCCCCAGTCAAAATAAAAAATTCCTCACGTAGAATAAGCACCGCGGAACCGAGAAGAAAAGATGAGAAATTTTCAGCCGATGGTAGCGGCGGACGCGCTCGCGCGTGTGTACACCGAGTCAGCTGTTATTTCTGTCCCGCGCCCGGAATAGAATCCCCCGCGTGCGCGCGCACGCAACGCAGCGCAGCTTACTTATACACTCTCGCCCCTATTGCCGACTTTACGCTCTCTTTCTCGCGCGGCTCTTCTTCCAATATAACTTCCTCGCGCGCCGCGGAAAAAGTGAGCGCGATCGGCGGATGTGGAGTAGTAGGTATGCAAGTGTAGGAGAGGGAAATCTATGAATAGGAGAGTACGGAAAAGTTTGGGAGAGGAGAGAGAGAGGGTGCGGAGAAGTTGAATCATCGGGCGTGCAAGGTTGGATCGTTTATACGAGCTATATAGCGCGGGATGTGAGGTCGGTGGGAAACGCTAAGAATTTTTACGTGGCAATCTGTACTTTTTTTTTCTTTCGTGTTATAGTTGTATGGGTACGCGAATTTATCGGTTTATTACTCGTTCTAGGAAAAGTATAAAAATCTTACTTATAATGTAAACAAATTAAAAAAAAGAAAAAAACAACCATGCTGTTATTGTATCGTTAAAAATGTGCATTTTCACTATTTCTAGCTGCGAGAGAAACTATATAGCATAGTATGAAAATCGCGTATTTCATGTTATTCATTGTAATAAAACGAACGACGTGTATAGGTACATACGTATGCGCACTCGCCGCGCGTTGAAAAAATCTTTGCACTTACTCTGCAATTGTGTAACCTAACACTACTCCGACGTATCGAATTTCAATATCGCACGGCAAAAATTAACGTCCGACACGATACACCGCGTACATATATCTCTCTCGTATATATCGCATTTCTCTTCGGAACCTCACTTATAATACAATACACATATCCACACCTCGTACATACACGCGGCTGTTGCGATTTACATAAACTCAAAATATCAACAGCAATCCATTTACCCTCGCACGGCTGCTATTTCACAGTTTCCGAGCCGGTTGTTCGCTTCTTTTTTCTTTTACCTTCAGCAGAACACACACACACACACACACACACACACACACACACACACACACACACACACACACACACACACACACACACACACACACACACACACACACACACACACACACACCCGCGCGCGCGCGCACCACGCACGCACGCGCACACACATTATTATCTCGTAAATCTTCGCCGCGGCGCGCTACGGGGCGCCTATAATAAATATCGCGCGCGTAATTGTACGTCTATTATCCTTCCGCCGTATAGCTGCAGCCGCGCTGATCAGTTATGCAACTATACCGTCACTTTCGGGAGTTTCCGTTGCCCCGCGCAGTTATATATATATGTGCACACATATATACACACGCACGCACACGGACAGGATGTTATCGTTTACTCGCGCCCGCGAGCTACAAATCGATGCCCGCGCGCGATATTGGAATCGGCGTGCTTTGCAATTCTCTCTCTCTCTCTCTCTCTCTCTCTCTCTCTCTCTCTCTCTCTCTCTCTCTCTCTCTCTCTCTCTCTCTCTCTCTCTCTCTCTCTCTCTCTCTCTCTCTCTCTCTCTCACACACACACACAGACACACACACACACACACACACACACACACACACACACACACACACACACACACACACACACACACACACACACACACACACACACACACACACAGAAACGCGTATACGAACGGTTTTGAAACTGGTACTTTGGCCGCGATTGAAAATTCACGAGTGTTTTGAAATTTATACAAGCTGTTTTGTGGAATGATTTTATGATCACATTTTAGTGTTATTGTTTAAGGGGATGTGAGTACCGACGTTATTTTTCAAACGAGCATAACTCACGCAAATATCAATAGAATTATCCAGAAAAAAATCTGCATATAGTGTTTGCGTGTACGGAGCGCTTGACAGGCGTCTTTTTCCAAAAAAATGATGAGAATTTATTTAATTAAATAAAAACCGTACTGTCGGTAAGTAGGAATCTACAATTGACCTACTTTTCAAACGAGCATAACTCACGCAAATATTAATAGAATTATCCAGAAAAAAATCTGCATATAGTGTTTGCGTGTACGGAGCGCTTGACATCCGTCTTTTTCCAAATAAATGTTTGAATGTTGATTTAAAAAAATATTGAAATTAGGGTTGCACATCCCCTTAAAGTTCCTTTTTAATTTCTGTCGTAAAAATTATAATCATTGGTAAAACTTGAGTGTTGCGATACTTATTGCTTATTATTCGCCTTTTCCAGACAAAAATTTATTTACATTATAAATACAGAGAGCACAAATAAATAATCAAGCAATTGTCTCGATTTGATTGAAAGAATAATAAATTCCTTGTATAAATTCTGCATTCAAGCCAGTAATACCATCATAGAAAGATGAAATTTAAATTAAAAAGTCAAATCACATCATTACCGAGAAAAAAACGTACGGTAATAAATAACTATATTTGACATAGTAAATATAGAAATCTTGTTAAATTTGTAGTGTTTTGGGAAACCGGCACTATAATATTTAAGAGATAACAATAAGATTTTTGTTATGAGTTCGATCTGCTATGGTAAGCCTCTGATACTTAAAATAATAAGATTTTCTAGTAATTTTTACAAAAAATTTGTGGTATTTTTTATACAGTCGAAAATATGTCATATTTTACTATTCTTCATAGTCAGGTTTGTTACATTTTGACTTACAACGGTTACTATATTTTACGTTTGTGCTTTTATTGCACCATAAACAGTCCGGTACTTTCATACTCACGGTTACAAGAATTTTCTCTGCGTGCAATAAACCATCGTTATGCCTCAAAATATATAATCACCTACGAAAAACCCCCTCGCTACCCCACACAACCTAATTCCCACACCTTCCCCATAACCCTCTGCTCCACGAGAAAAAATCTGCCCCCTTCCCTCCACGTAACCCGATCATCGCAGGACCTTCCGGCACCACGGCGTGTCACCCGCGCCCTCGCGCCGATCGCATCTATCCCGCCCGCGCGAGATCATCGCTCTCGTTCTCCCCTCTCCCCTCTTTTTATATACACTCATCCTTCGAGCGGGTCACTCGTGACCGAGCGGTGGTAATGACGTCTATAGCGCATACCTTTCCCGCTGTCTCTCTCTCTGTCTCTCTCTCTCTCTTCTCATATAGGTTGCGCGCGCTTGCGCCGGGAGAAATTTTGTCGGTGCAGAGGTTGCGTCGGTTCACTGACATCGCGATTCGCTGCAGATGCGATGCGGTGTGGTGCAGCAGGCTGTATATAAGGGGTTCGAGTGGATACTGTGAGGTGGATTTATGGTAGATGAATGTCGCGCATGTTATTAGGTTATAAATCATTGATGGGCTTTTTGAGGTTTTTAATTTGAGATTATTGCGATAAAGTCGATATATAAATCTTTTTAACGATTTATAGACGTGAAATTTCAAATTATCGGATCGAAAATTGTTCATAATTTTTCCCGTATGAAAAAGTTACGCTAACACTGAGATAAATGATGTACTAAAAATTACTTTGATATACATAGAAACTTCGTGACATATATACTTGCAATGTTAAAATAATTACTATGTTTTATAGTAAAAATTGTTATGTACATAGTAAAAATTACTAAACGGATCGGATTATGTTTTTTACTATAAAACATATAGTAATGACCTGTAGCCTGTCGCTAAATTCCGTATCCGAGATAACGAAATCACCGTGTACACACATTGTCGTTTACCTGCAGCCCACCCACAATATATTAAACTCGCGCAGCACACAAGATCGCACCCACGATATATACTCCAAATCGCTCACGGCAACTCCAAACCTATATCCAGATAATTCCCCATCCGCGAAAACCCATAGGCACCTCCGTTCCATTAAAATATCCGATGTTACATATCACATCACCTTATACTACTTACACATCTCGCGATCCAAAACACCCTAACACACAGCACCGCCCGGAGGCATCGTACACGCATTCTTCTCCCATAATATGCGAGGACGCAGCAGCCCGCTAGTAAATCCATAATCTCCCTCGATCTATCTATCTATCCCCCTGTGTACACGCTGCTGCACGACGCGCGAGAGAAAGCGTGAGAGTGCAGAGCCAGCACTGGCCAGTCGCGTGTACAAGGCGACGACCTAAGGCCATGTGAAACCGTGAATTTCAATATTTTAAATCAAGATTCAAGCGTTTATTCGGAAAACAAATTTTGTCAAGCGCTCCGTACACATAATTACTACATCCAGGAATTTTTTTGAGTGATTCTATTAGCATTTTCGTTAGATATGCTCGTTTGAAAAGTAGGTCAATTGCAGATTCCTACTTACCGACAGTGCGGTTTTTATTTAAGGTAATGTGTACTTACCGACAAATTTTAGAATGTATATTTCTTTTGCAAATAATAATAAAATTACTAACAAAAAAAATTGAGTATAGTATTTACATATACGGAGCGCCTGAAAGAGCTGTTTTTCCAAAAATTTACTCAGAATTTATTTAATTAAATAAAAGCCGTAATGCCGATAAGTAGGGATCTGTAAACTTCGAATTTTGCCAGTTTTAAAAAGTGTTTATCTCATGGAAATGCTGATAGAATCACACAAAAAAAAACCGCTGCCAATTCATTGGCACGTAGCTTCCTCAAACTTGATTTACTGATTCCTTTAATTAATTTTTACTTCCAATATTTAAAATTTCATACTTTATTTTGTACGATGTAAACGGCTTAAAATCGTTTTTATAAGTCTAACAACTCGTCAGGAGTTGATTTTACACGAGAATATTAAATAGTAAAATTTTTTGTTTTAATATTATCCACAACTTTTGTATTTAACATTTTCGTGTAAAACTATCCAAAATCCACCTCTACGAGGAATTTTGAAGCGCTTAAGTCAATTTTTACTCCCGCAATAGTTGGACATACCAAACTCATTTTTTTCATTTTTCAATGTTTACGTTTTTATTAATAACAAAAGAACCGTAATAGTTAGACAAATAATTTTTTTTAGAAAATATAGGTCTTGAAATTCTCTTTCGAATGCCGCCCACCCGATTCAAATACATAAAGCCGTTCTCGAGAAATTACGATTTAAAAAAAAGTGAAAAAAATTTTAACCTCAAATATCTCCGAAATTTATGGATCAATCCTTTTGCCCAAAGAACTCAATCGATTGTGATACAAAATGTACCACTAAAAAAAATTTCAAACTGATTAAGCCAATTTTACTCTAGTTATTGAACGACAAAAAAAAACACTTTTTTATAAATTATTTTTTTCTCCAAAAATAATGAATAAAAAAACCTAAAAATTTAGTAAGTTATAGTACTCAGTATTCTTTATAACCAAAAAAATATTCATGTTAATATCTTTTTTTAATTTTGAAATATAACCTATTTACTAAAAATGACGTTTTCATGAATAACTTATGACGAAATATAGCTAACGGCTTTTTTTTTTTTTAAATTGTAGAAAATTTTATTCTGCATACAGAGAATTTATCGTATATAAATAATATTTGTTCTAAATATAAAAAAAAATTGAAAATAAAAATTTTGAAAATTTAAAAATGGCGATAAAAAACAAAAAAATCGATTTTGACAAAAATAAAATATTGACCCCAATTGTTGAAGCAAAATCTGAAAAAATGATCACTCTCTCGTTAAAATCGGTTGAGTAGATCATGAGATATCAGAGTATATGGACATACATACACACACACACACACACACACACACACACACACACACACACACACATCCATACGGACATTTTCTAAAAATGGTGTATTTCGATTCCAAATTTTCTATACAACATTCCTAAGACATTATCTCACAAACTTTTTTTTTTACTATCACAAAGCTTCCTCTAGGAGGAAGCAAAATCTGAGCATAGTATTTACATACACGGAGCGCCTGAAAGAGTTGCTTTTCCAAATAAACGTTCGAATGTTTATTAATTAAATAATGAAATTGGGTTGATTTTGAGGTTCATATCGCCTTAATTAAATAAATTCTCATATTTTTTTTTAAAAAACACGTTTGTCAAGCGCTCCGTATATGTTAATACTATACTCAGATTTTTTTTTGGATGATTCTATTGGTATTTTCATGAGATGTACTCATTTGAAAATTATGTCGGTATTTAACATCACCCTAAGCGCCCGATCGACGACTCTGCACTGCGCTGTATGGTGGCGCGAGTTTTTTCCCGGCGAGTCGTCCTTGCGAGCGGATCGGCGGATGGTTGGCAGTATATATGGTGAGGTTTCTTTTTGTTAGCGGGAATTTTTGTACGTGGAGGCGGCGGCGGCGCACTTCTCGGAACGAAGTAGAAAGTTGAGGTTTTGAGGGGAACGCGAGCGCGAAGGATTAGAAGAATGTATATATAGCGCGGAGAGACGCGAGATGGACGTTTGAAAGTATTTTTATAATGTTTCGGAAGTTCCCATTGGGCTCAAATGACTTTTAAAAGTATCCACGGAAGAATTTCTAGGGGGTTTATGTATCGATAAAAACGCGCAGAGTCAACGAACCCATTTGTCGCTCGCTCATCGCGACGTAAACTTTTTTTCTGTCCACTCTCGAGTGCAGTGTGACTTCGTCAACGGAATAGATACCTAATATACCGAATGTTGTTAATTAATAGACGTCTCTCGGCATAATATCCGAGATAATTCTATAACCGCGTGGCTAATTACCCGCGAAATTCAGTTTACGAGGCACGTCAGGGGCCAGTAGCGCGTGTATAATCGACGGAGCTCGGAGTAAGAAGACGCAGAAAAGCGTTAATCAGCGCCTTTTGGGTCGAGTTGCACAATGTCCGCGGCCGAAATACACCCACCGGAACCGACCAGAGAGAGACTTTTTGTCTGTTGTTCCGAGGCTATTTTCACTTTGTGACGAAGGGTAGAAGAAGAAGAGTGCCAGAGTTCGATAGCCTACGGTTACAACAACAGATGGCTCAATAGCGGTTCTCTCGATTACAGGGTCGTATTTTATTAGGCGAATGACGATGGGATGGAGGAGTTGCTGACACAGTCGAGGGGAATATAAAAATTTATATCGTTAATTTTTTAATACTGCGTGTGTGGAATGCGTGTTTAATGGTTGATTAATAACGATAATGCTAAAAGCAAACAAAACTCTCAGTGCACTATAGGGTAAAACACCCAGTAGATAGATGGGTTTGAAGTTTACATCGTTGGAATGCAACGAAATAATTTTTTACGATTGATTAAAGTTATTAAACAATGGAAATTTGATCTAAACCTTTGTTATAAAGTTATTTTATACTATAAAACACTAAATCTACACGCAAAATTAATATAATTTAGTATAAACTTGAAGTAAAATGAATTATTTTTTGTATTTCGTTGCACTCCAACTTTGCAAACTTCAGACCCATGTAGATAGACGGTCCCCAGTAGATAGACGAATCACGGGTTAATTAACAAGTAACTTGAACTTTCAAGCCATACTATATATTTTACTTAGAAGAAGAATTCAAAATTAACTGAATGTAATTTTTTATTGCGGCCTATCTATTAACAATAAGTTGTATCATTAATTAAATGGTCGTATATTGGGTAGTTTACCCTACTTACTATTCGTGTTCATTCAAATATGTCACACGATGTGAGTCACAACGTATTTATTAATTTATTAAGTACATTACAGCAGTATTCGTATTATTAACCTTATCTTTATGTACTTTCAGTAATTTCGTCGCTATTTTTTCTCGGATCAGCGTTAAAGATCGAATGAAATTACAGTAGTTATTGCAGATAATTCGAGAGCGATTACGGCACACCCATTTTCCTGAATTAATTACGAATGATTGAAAATTATCGGAATAATCCACACCGATGTGTGTGTAACGAATTTAAAGAGAAATTAGAACTCACGGTTTCTCTCATGTCAGTCAATTTTCACGCTTGTTCCCCCCTAATAAACGCGTCGAATGTGCGCTGGGCTCTCTCTCTCTTTCTCTCCGTCACATATCATATACTTACATGCGGGCATTACTCACGAGATTTTTACTACCCTTTTTTTATACTTCGTGCGTAACGGTTATGATATCACGCGATAATTACGTCGTAAAGAGAATTCCCACAATTTGAGGAAAATTAAGGCCTATGCCCACACACACATACACACGCGCACGGATATATGATTTATCAGTTCGTTCCTTCATTTATGTAAACCAGATACGCTACTTTTGTTACACTGGAGGGACGCGTTAATAATTTTTTCGATACCCTCACTTACGCAAAAAAGCGCGCGTTTCGAAACTTTTTAAAAGCTCTAAAACCGGGCAAACGAGAAATTCATTCACGCTTACATGCAGAAATGTTACAATATTTTCCATTCCAATTATAACCGCAGCAATAACTAAAAGGAAAATTACCTCATTCGCGAACAAAAGCTCCATTGCCGCGAAGTCGATTCTCGATTTACGCGCGATATGTTTCTCTTTCTTTCCGCTGTAAACGAAGGAGCGATAAATTTTTCCTACCCACACATACATATATAGGGGGTCAGCTAGCCGAGTTTTACGACGTGTGCCGTTGCCGCCGCCTAGTCGTAAAACCTACGCTAATAGATACGACAAATATGCCCCGTCGTCCGGCTTCGATCCTGCTTATATGTATATGTGTTACACTCGAGTGATACATGCGCGCCGTGGTATATAGATGCAAATATTCTCAACGGTTTCAATGATTTTGTCATGATTGGTGATTTAATGCCAGGGCCTTGGGCACATGCTTGACATACACGAAGCGATACATAATTGTGAAATATTATATATTTTAAATCTATATGTTTGAGAAATGTTAATTTGAAAGAATCTCTCGCTATAATATATAATGTTCAGTAAAAAATTTATCGCCATCACTTCTGAATCGAGCGATGTAACCATTATGCCGTAAGAGTTTATTTATTCCAACCAATCGACTTCGCAATATAAACACTTGACACACAAACGATGTAAGCAAAGTTCAAAGATCTTCCTTGGACTCGTCGCCACGTAATACACGCACGACGACGACTGTACACCCGGAAGTCCTGCACCTGCATTTTAATGTACGCATTAACCTTCGACGCGTAAAAAGAACGTCACTACCGCTCAGCTCTAAAAGGGTGACTAAATTTTTTTTTTCTTCAGAGATTACGACGCGCAGTTATTATCGGAGGCCGCGCTTACGCTCGAAATGATTATATGGAACGAGGTGACACGAAAAATAACGCATAATGCAAGGACGCCTATAGCGCGCAGCTTCGTTAAACTGTTTATGGCGTTGACTTAATCTCGCAAGCGGATGACCGATCGATCTTTTATTCAAAGTCGTTGGAGATATACCTTGAGTAGCCATAATTTTTCCCTAAACGAGATGTTTATTATATCCTCCTCCGTTTTCGCAAGGAAATTCTACAAGATCGCAGCTGGAACCGTAAATCAGCTCATTGAAATTCTTGAATAAATCCATTCGCTATATCAATCCTCACCTCGAACTGTACATATATATATATATATATACACACACACACACACACACACACACACACACACACACACGATCCCCGATAACGCGTTTATACTAGAAAAACTTTCTACTTGCACCCGCCCACGAGCAGCGATATCCTTCCGACGCGCGTTAGGATTTCCACACCGCGACAGCGAAACCCTTTCCTGTCGGATCTAAAAGCGTTTTCGCGTTTGAAAAATTACTATCCTTCGGAAGCAAGCAAGAGCGAGCGCGCGTGTACAGAGAGAGGATGATTTCCTGCGCGATTATCGTTGTAATGACTAGGGCGCGCCGCTGCTCGGCCTTCTTCGACGACGAGCCCAGTGTCTTTCTTGAGAGAAAGAGAGAAAGAATGGAGGAGCCAAGCCTATATAGAGAGCGAAGAAGAGCTGGGCGCAGTCGGGCGAGTTGTATGCGAGGTGAAAAGGGGAGTCGGTTAGTTGGAACTTAGAACAAAGGATGGGTTGGTTCAGATGCGTTTGGATGGGGGACAGGTGTCGTAGGATTTTTCTGTTTGGTAGTTTAGTGTTTGGGAAATCATTCGAATTATAAACTTTTTCAATTGAATCGTTGAGCATGAATATACGTTTGGTATATAATAATATCCGAGGTGTTACGATCGAATAGGTGTATTTATACTATTTCCCATGATAAGATTAATTGATAATTAATGTTTTGTAAACAGAATTTTACATTAGCTTATCTTAAAGGTCTCGATTGATTGATGCATAATACTATGCTTAAACATATATAATGATGTTCTATTTAAAAATGAACGTTTAATAAGTTTTCAATGAAAGCAGTATACCGCTATCAGTTTGAGAAAGTAATAGATAATAATGGCTGGTAAAGTGCACCAATTATTCGTGTATCTCTCAAGCACCTTCAACGCTCGAGCGATAAGAGCCTCATTATCTCATTATATTATCTAAGACATGTAATTGGACAAATTGTGGGAAATCTCGGCTAGATTTTTGATAAGTCTATATCGCAAAGTAAACTGACACGCCTTCTGAATACTATCGATTCGATCATCATCCGTCTTTTCGAAAACGAAGGGGCACTATCAATGGTTTATTATATGCTTGCAAATCATAAATCAAACATTTTTATATATACTTACAAATGGTGATTATTTATATAATAATTTTTTCTGTTTTTGTTCTGATTGTAGTTCAATTTCGTGGGAAGGATCTTGGGACCCCGCGGAATGACGGCGAAACAGCTGGAGCAAGAGACTGGTTGCAAAATCATGGTGCGAGGCAAAGGCTCGATGAGGGACAAAAAGAAGGTGAATATCTACAAACCTAAAAAAATCTATAGAGACGAGATTTAACATATGATAAGCAGAGATATAAGAAATATATTTATAATTTATACACGGAGAGAAATTTTGTAGTGAAAATTACAAATATTCGAGACAAAATTACCAGTTTCTATGGTAATGGATGGACAGACTGACAATTTCAAACTTTTTACCAAAGTGCCTTGGTAAAATTTTTTTAGTTAATTTAAATTAAAAAAATTAACTTTTTTTATCCATATTGATGGATATATAGTATTTTAATATAGAAATAGAAACAGAAACAAGGATGAAAAAACATTAAACTGAAAAAAAATTTTTACGGAAGCGGGATTCGATCCGACGATCTTTGGGTTGAGAGTCCGACGTTCTACCGACTGCGCCATGGAAGCTGTTACCAACAGTCATTTGAATCGCCGTTATTACTTACTGAAAATATGTGTATTGTTTTCATTTTAACGTCGCGCACGCCTCTAGTATCAATCTTCTGAAACACAATAATGCGCAGTGCGCATGCGCGAGTACACAAATACCAGGTTATTTGGTAAAATTTATCAGTTTTCTTAGTAAAAATTCTTAGGTTACCTTGTAAAAATGACTAGACCTCAATTTTTACCAGTGTGTCTGGTAATTTTTATTCAGATAATTTGGTATTTTTTTTAAGTGGTTATGGTAGTTTTTCCTGGGAAACTTATAAATTGTATTAGAAACCTGGGAATATCACGGCTTTTGACAGTCTATCCATGCGCTACCAAGGCACCTTGGTAATTTTTACTCTAAAATTTCTCTCCGTGTAGATATTGAATTATTATACGTTAACGAAGCTCTACATAGGTTACGTAACATAGGAATCGAAACATATTAGGGTCGCTAACGAGGCGCTAAATTAAGAACAAATACAATTATCACCGATTTCGTGACCTAACCAATTCAAACTCGACTCATCAAACCTCCAACCGGTATTCGTTCCCTCGGCAACCCTTCTTCAACCACTTAGCCTTCGGCTGCCACACCATCGCCAATCACAACCTCTCCGATTTCCCAAAATCCACACATTTTACCATCACCTCAAAATATACGGAATCGCCAATTAACCTCAGACTGAATCTGTTGCGAATAACTCGCGGAAAATTCATCCCTTTGCGCCATACCGCCACCGCCCGGCGACATGATTAGGAAGCAATTAGGGGAATTGGGTTGGCCCAGTTGAGCGTAGCCGACGATGACTGCGAGTTTCTTCGTCGTCGTCGTCGTCTTTGCGCGCGTGACGACGAAATTTCTTGAACGCTCGCCAGAATCTATTCTGCAGCAGCAGCAGCGACGGGGGATGTATATACATATGAGAGAGCGACCCTTTTTTTTTGTCGCCGACGCAGCGATCTGCATAACCTTTGAATGAAGCGGATGGGGTGACTGCGATGCGTTTTGTTGGTATCCGTGCTGAGTAACGTTATTTTCGTCTTTTTTGGTGGTAAATTAAACGTAATACGTTTTTGAGACAGATCTCTCCATTAATGATAAAATAAACGAAACGACTGCGACGGAAAAGAAAAGTCGCAAGTTTAAGATACCATGACGATCTTAATCTCGAGGCTGTCTAGTATTTTTCACAGTTTACAACCTCTGCTATTCACCGCCGGCGCGTCGCGTTCTCCTTTAAAACCGAAGCCAATTTCATTCCATCGCAGGCCTCCGCTCACATGACTCGAAAATCAGGTTACCACCGAACCTCGTTGCCCTCCCAATTACAGCTGCATCCATTACCGAGTCGTAAACTGGTGCATCCGCGTATACAAAACTCTGTGTATACTACTCGACGACTTTCGGGCCGGTCGCGCGCTTTCTCGCTTTGTCAAGCACAATTGCCCGTGAAATCGTCGTAGGTACGTAGGTGTACAAGGAGAGCAGCGTGCGGTTGTTCGAAGACATTGTCTCTCCACGTAATTGCGCGCTCGCTCGCGCGGGGAATTGGTTTTCTTCGAGGACCTCGTTGTAGTTATCGGTGGGGAAGAATTTGACGGGGAAATTGGGAAACAAGTGGATCGGTGATTGATTGATGAGTCGCGGAGAAAAGTTGGGATAGTTTTTTTTTTGTTTTTTATACAGCTTTGAGGATTTTAATTGTCGTGGCCGAGTATTAGGTAGCTTAAATATAACAGTTCCTACATGGATGGGGTATAATAAAACCTTATCATTTTCATCATGTCTAATAAAAGCTCGAATATTTTATACCAAGGATAAATAGCTCAAGCCAAAAGCTCTAAAAAAAAACAGCATTCAACGAAAAAATCATTACCTCTTCAACAACTTCCACTCGCCGCTAAATACATCGCACTTGGACCTAACGACCCGCGGCCACAAATAACTAATCCGTAAAAAAATCAACGCCAATCCGAAATGATGTAGTCCCGTCGTCTGAGCGGCAGAATTTATATACCAGCGCGGAACTCGAGTGTATACAGGCTCGGCCGCGTCGATAAATAATAAATATAAATATCAACTTATGAGAATCGGCGAACTATACGTGCGCGATAGGCACGTATATTTCTGCACTCACTCACTCGCGCGTTTCCCTTTGCAGCGGCAGCGCGCGCGTACCGTGAAACGTAATACGCGAAACCGCGTCCAATCGTTGCGAAAGCCTTTCCGACATAACCGCGCGACCGCGCGTGCGTGCATATATATATATATTAAAAAGCAACGCGAGCGAGGAGGAAGTGGAGAGAGTAATGTGTCTATTTTCTATATATACATTATACGTTCGAAATATATTTCTATATATTATACACGAGGTTTTATAATATTAAAGTGCGGAAGATTAAGTTTTTCGTTGAAGTGTGTGTGTGTGTGTGTGTGTGTGTGCGTAGAGTTTGGCGGTGTATAGCTTTGCGAGTATGCGAGATTATAGTCGTGATCGAGAAAGCTGGAAAGGTGTTATGATAAATCAAGCGTTTCTGAAGGAAAAATAGTGTGAATGGGTACCCGTTGGACGGGTTTCGAGAGGTGAATTTCATTTTCTGCGGAATGCTACGGCCTTATATACGCCGTTATTCGTATACATTAAAAACAGACAATAATACGCTCGCGTAGTATATCATAACTTTAACAAATTCACGAAAAACCTTTAAAATTTGATGTCACTGATTCGACAGTTTCACCCACACAATCTTAACTCTCCTTATATCCATCAAATTCAATAACCAAGCCATCGCTACATCATCCAAGATAACCCGCCACCTCCATCACGTGAACAAAAAAAAAAAAGAAAAGTTCACACGTTCGACAGCGCTCTTTTGACTCTAGCCGACCGATAATAGACTCTCAGAGGGTTCCGCATGATGGATCGGAGCGCCGCCGCACCCGCATCATATACATTTAAGTACGCGACGCCGCCGCGCCTCCGATATACGGCAGGGGTTCGTAATTACAGGCGGCAGAATCGTCGCGTCATGCTGGCGCGAGTACACCTATATATATACACGTGACAGGCGACGAAATTTTTATGCAGTGTCGTATCTGCGTATAGAGTTTCGAAATGAGCGCTACTGGTTAGAGTGAATCGTGGTTTCTCTCAGGCTGCTAATTGCGGGGTAACAGCTTAATAAAGAAAATTACCGTATACAGGGAAGGAAAGAGCGTATAGTGTGCAAAAGCGAAACACTGCGCGCGCGCTATAGGTCAAAGCCATCAGGCTTTGCGTGTGTAGGGGATTCCACTCACTTCGCAAGAGAGATATCGCGTGCGGCTCTTTATATTCCCGCGCGTGCGTTGCGTCGCCGGTAGGATGCGCACGAAAAACGGACTCACTGTGCGCGCGGGGCGATCGCGCGGCGCTGATCTTTCAGCGGGTGGGGGGGGGAGAAAGAACTTAACAACGATCGCGATGGTTGTGTAAAAGCGCTTCCTGCGTAAGTTGTAGTAGATGTATGAAAATCTCGATTTTGGGACGCGAATGCAGTGTATATGTGCGTGAAACGCGTATCCTGTGATTATATATGTGAAAGTTTCGGTTTTTTTTTTTTGAGTGAGGGAATTTGGTAATCGTTTTCCTGAAACTTTTAGTATTTTCTGTGGTTATGGGGTAAATTAGAAAGGCTTGACTGAAGTTATAAAATATAGAGGATATTTGTCAAATTACTATCAAACAGGTAGTAAAATTACAACGTAATTTTTTTGTTTGCTTAATATATAGGATGTTAAAATTCAAGTTTAAAAATACAGTAGTAATAAAAAAATCTATACAAATGTTTCAAACCAGTAGTTATATTTTTAATCATTTTTCTCTTTACTTTCGCTCATTGCGTATTTCGAGGAAAAGTGATTTTTTTTTTTGTTTTATGAAAAAAAAAATCAAAGAAAAACATACGCCAAAACGACAATACAAGCACATCCTTCTAAACTCGTAAATTAAAGTAAAGAAAAGAAGAGAGCGCAAAGAGCGAAATTAAAGAAGGAGAAAATTCGCCGAAGCCGCAGCGGGAGCTCTCTGGAAGCTTTTTATTTATAAAATTGCAAATACCAGAGCGCGCCCGTTGATAATCTTCCAAGAAGGCTTGGAAAATAAACTCTTTCCCCGCTGTTTTTCAAGCTGCACTTGGCGGCGGCCGCGCACACGCATCGCCGTGAACGTAAGTATTTTGCTCTCTCTCTCTTTCGTTCTCGTGCTTCTGTACCTCTCTCGGTCATTCGTGAGAGAGAATATTTCAGTTTAAAAGTTGAAGCACGTTTTTCAGTATACGTATATATGTATATTTCTTTTTCCTCTTCCTCCCTTATTCATAGCAGATTATAAAGTATATATACGCTGAGCACTGCGAATGATCGTACTAGCTATTTTTAGTTCGTTCAGTATTGGGGTAGGTGTACTATAATTTTATTGAGTTTTTAAATCGTTCACACGCTATTATTGTTGTTATTATTATTATTAGTTTAATTTTCGTTTCGATTATTTGATATTTGCGTCTTATGTTGGCATGTAAGTCACCTCTACCTCTCACACTGCGCATATATATATTATTGTTGCATTTGGCAAGCAACGGCATAGTTGTTTGAGATGGCCAATTTGTTATTTCACAAGCATCACAAAGAGAATCGCTGTTAAATTCGATTAATTCAACCTCAGTTGTAAATCTGGCCATTTCCTCAAACTCGGGAAAATTTATCGAGTTTAATGATGCGCGCTCTCTTAAGTGTGCCATCGTTCTCTGTCATAAACCGTACACATTTTATTACTTTAAATTTGTATTTTATGTATCAACACCATTATTACATGTCGTGACGCTGTATGTACGAATCTGCGACTATATATATTATAATAAATATTAATATTATCTTAGCATCGCAGAACATTCAAATAAAGCCTTTATTAAAACAAAAATCGCAGATTCGTGACACATTGAACAGCAAATCATACACATAAACTAAGAAAATCAATCGGTTTCGCACAGGAGGAGCAGAACCGAGGTAAGCCGAACTGGGAGCACCTGACGGAGGAGCTGCACGTGCTGCTGTCGGTCGAGGACACGGAGAACCGGGCCCAGCTGAAGCTTGCCCGCGCCGTCGAGGAAGTCAAGAAGCTGCTCGTGCCCGTGGTGAGAAAGTTCCAGTTATTATAGCCCCACATACACGCGATCCTATTCCCCGCATTTGTCGCTAAGTGTCCTAACGATGATAAGTGCTGATCGAACTTGCATGCGTGGCGACGTGTGGATAAACATTGAGTTCGAGTTCGGTTTAGTTATCGATCAAGCAAGGATCCCGTGACATTATTTCGTTCAGAGTGTTTCTTTCTTGAGGATTTGTATTTATTTATTTTTGTGTTTTTGTTCGTTCTTTTATAATGATGGTAGTTGATATTTATTGTATATACGTATACAGTAATTGAAAACTTTATTATTATTAATTTTATTTTGTTTCTCTATAACTTTTACTGAAACTTTTAGTTTTAACCAAAGTAGGCTTTAAAGTACAACGATTTTTCAATCGAGTCTTAATTATTTATTGTTCATTAATAAAACACAATCACTTGATCTAAATATCGAAAAATTTCCCTCCCCTGACACACAAAAGCAATGAACCACATCTTCGCGAAATAACAAACTGCAAATTCAACCCAACCCTACAACCGAGCAAAATGACCCTCCATATAACAAACCGACGCTATTATCGATCAAATTCGCTGTGGCCCCATTACGGCCCATCTCCTCGTCTCGTCTTCTCCGCGAGCTAAACGCCAGCGCGCGCGTGGCGGCTTATTATTAATACGCGCTCCCTCTCCATAATCCGGGCCTCGCGAAAATCGGGTCGGGAAATTTAGCATCGCGGAGGAAGCTGCGCGCGTGTTTGTGCATTTTCCCGACGCACCTGCGCGCGCAGATCGGGAACGGGAGCGCGAGTTAAATGCGGCTTGCGCGCGCGCCCGCGCGCGACACCCACGCGGCCGAGAATTAGCGAGCTTTTCTCGTGGCGCGGCGATTAAGGGCGCGGAGAGTCGATTTTCAGTGCTTTCTGCTGGGTTTGTTTATAACTTTTTTTATGAATTTTTTAATGAAGATGTGCACATTCAAGTTGTTGGTTCGTGATTTTAATACAGAAGTAAAAATATTTAGCTAATTTCTTTGAATTTCAATGGTAAATTTAATTTTTTATTGAATTGCTGTATTGTTAACATGATTATATCTGGCACAATAGCCAAATAAAACATTAAATTTTCATAAAACAACGATTTTTTACACTGTCAAAATTTAAGTGTAAATTAAATATAAACTATTTCAACTACACTGAGAAAAATGATGTATTAAAAATTACTATAATATATAGGAACGTGGGGACAAATCTCAAATACCAAAATTTTCACTATATTTTATAGTAAAAACTGATATATACATAATAAAAATTGCTATGTACATAGTAATTTTTACTATAAAATATAGTAATAAGTTTAGTATTTAAGATTTGTCCCCACGTTCCCATATATTATAGTAATTTTTAGTACATCATTTTTCTCAGTGTAGACAATTATTCTACTTAAAAAAAAAAAGAAAAAAAAAGGAATCAGCTAGAACTTATTTTCCACGCTCTACAAACATTATAAAATCAAGCCCACATTCCCCGAATCATATTCCGAAAAAGAACGCGCGTGTCTCCACCTCGCAGAAGCTCTCGCATTCAACGTGTCAGTGGCCGTAAATAAAAATCATCCATTCTAAACCCATTCAGCTTTGCCGCTCGCGCGCCGTATCAATTTGCAGAGCTATAACCCAATGAAAATGTCACTGCCAGCGCGCGCGCGGCACACGCGCGCTCTATTGGAATCCGGCGAGTGAAACGCGAGCACTAGAGCGGCGGCTCGTCGCGCGACAAATAGTTTGTTTAGTGACAACTCAGCGATTCTCAATTTTTCACTCCGCGCGCGGCCGCTGCAAGTTCAAAAACACCCGAAATAACGTCGTTAACCCCGTTTTCTCTATACTCGCGAGCTCGCTGCAGCTGCGATGATATAGGGGAGGCTGTTTGGGAGAACTCAGGAATGCGAGAGGCTTTATTTTGTGAAGATTTTTGAGGAGTCGTTGACGGTTGGGGGTTTTTGTAAGTTTCGACGGATGGAGTTTTGTATATATATTTAATTCTTTGGTTGTTAATTATGCTTTCTCGAGTTACTTTTCGTTTCATGTATTTTTCATGAGTACAACGATTGAGGTACCAGTCGAATAGGTGTGTTATATGCTTAAAATATCTTTGATAAGAAAGATAATGGTAGGAAAGTATGTGTAAAATTATTGTTGTCAACTCGCCTTCAACGTATACTGCACTATATATTAGGAAAATGCGAATCTCGTTTCATTCGGCAACTAACATTGTCTCCGGCATTAATCCAAAGAGGCTCTCGTCTAATCAATTGCCCTAACCATACTATGATGCTGACCGTAATATCGATTCACAGCAGGCAGACGGGGAGGATGAGCTGAAGAAGCGGCAGCTCATGGAGCTCGCCATTATCAACGGAACTTACCGAGACTCCAACACCAAAGTTGCCACGGCTACAGGTAACATCGGCCACCGACTCGTTGGGCTCAGTTTGTGTCTAATCTTAACTAATTTTCCGTGTGTTAAACTTTTTTTCTGCTCCCTCCCTCTCTCGCTCACTTCATGGTGATAGAAATTATTTATTTCTAAAATGCGTTTATTCTAAATGCTCATATTAATGTGAATAAAAACGTACAACTTTACCCACTTATTTGAAAATATATAATAATCGGCAATTGTGTATAATGTGGGTTTTGGAAAGATATCGTTTTGTCGACCAATTTGTGCTCGATTATTGTGTGATACATTGGGAGTGCAATTACGTTAAACCAACGTAGCTTGTTACGTAGCGCAAATACGATAATTGTCTTAATTATGTTTTTACGAATGTAGTACACAAACACGCAGTTTTTCTAAAAGCGACGTGTCTAATTGCAGTAACTACACGCCGATTTGTAAATTCAAACAGATTTTGTTAAATAATAACTTCAACGTGTAATTTTCCAAGACAAACCCAAATCACTCAATTCATTTCTAAAACAATGTAACAAAACGAGAGTCAAACGCGCGAAACTTATCGCACTACATAAATAATCATAAAAAAAGCTCATACATTTTGTCTAGAAAATTCTCGATCCGCACGAAAAGCGAACTCCCCTCTTAGTTTCAATAAAGATACCGATGAGTCTGAAGTTTGCAACGTTGGAGTGCAACGAAAAAAAAATTATTCATTTTACTTCAAGTTTTTAGTAATTAATATTAGTTTTAAATTAAAAATATTAATATTAAATAACTTTATAACAAAGATTTAGACAAAATTTCCATTGTTTAAGAACTTTAATCAATCGTAAAAAAAGTATTTCGTTGCGTTTCAACGATATAAACTTCAGACCCATAGATACAGACACAAACTGAGCCCCAAAAGTCCCTCCCCCAGGCATACATCCAAGCCAACTAACGCCATTCACCGTAGCCTTCGACATTGCAGCCTGCGACGAGGAGTGGAGGCGCGTCGCGGCCGCCGCCGCCGAGACCCAGCGTCTCCTGCCCGGTTTGAGCCAGCAGATGAGGACGCCCTCGGCGCCGCTCGGCGCCCCGCTCATCCTGTCGCCGAGGATATCCGTGCCGACGACCGCGGCCTCGCTGCTCAACGGTTCCGGGCCACCAGGCTCGCTCCTCTCCGCCGGTGACCCCCACGGCCTCATCTACGCACCGTACGCCGACTACGCGAACTACGCCGCGCTGGCCAACTCGCCCCTGCTCACCGAGTACGCCACGGCTGACCATTCTGGTGGGTTGTTCGCTCGCTGACGCTAGAGATCGCGAGAGAGAAGTAGAGAGAGAGATATATATACAGATAGCGGCTACTCGAGATCACTTTTATATACATTATACATATATTGATTTATGTAGGCGTCTGAAAGAGAGAGAGAGAAGCAAGCAAACACGCGTGTAGTGGCCGTACACGAGAGATAACGCGGGCGAGAAGTGCTTTTGTCGTCCTGCGTGGCTCTCTCCTCTGTGCGACACGCGCTTTTTCTTCTCGGTCGCGCGTTACGTACTCTGTCGTTGTGGCGGGAGTTTCGCGGTGCGGATTCTCGTGTATAGAAGTTACGACGAAGGGACGTTTTACCGCGAGGCTCCTGCGATGGGTGCGCGACTTTCGCACACAATATACGCGCAGTCTCTCTGAACTTCTTGGTACTCTCTACCTTCTTTCTCGGAACTCGCGATTTCGTCTGTCGCGTTAATGTATAAGGAAAAAAAAAAGGAACCCGGTTATATTTATTCGAAAATTCGTTGTTAAACAATTCGAGATCGAATTTTCGTGTCGCGGCTCAAGCAGTTCAGAGGGTCTGTCACACACCTAAGCCGGTGCGTCTTCATATAAGCCTTTGTCCAAGTCTTTCTGACCCTCTCTTCTGTTATCTCCGCGAATCTCGGAGCAGCGACGAGAATACGTATATATATATATAAGCACACGCTTTCTTTTGCATGAAGAGCGATCTTTTTTTTCTCTCTCTCGCGAGTTACATATATTTATGCTCTGCTCGGAGAGATTCGCGGGGCGTGCTCGCATTGAAAGTGTACCGCGTTATACTTATAATGATCTGACTATATGTGCAATTTTCATTTGCAAAGGACGTATAATAATTGACTTGATTCGAAATTAGACTTCGAGTGTATGGTAACTTTCAATGCGCGCTCAACAACGCGTGTTTCAAGCTATACACGTGAGACCCTAGCTCGTCGACAAGACGACGACAATAACATAAAAAAAAAGGACAAAAAAATATATATGACAAACATGTGTTCACTTGTGTAGATTGGAGCAGAGAAGAACCATACCGTACTCTATATTTATATTTATGAGTTTTGTAAGTTTGTTTTATAATTTTAGCCGGAGAATCGAGATTACGGCGGCTCGAATTGACTATTATATCATGTTTACAGATCGGCAGCTGCGTTCGACGTCGTAGTCTCTTTTCTCCTGTCTTTCGGCGCGAAAATTTCGTCGATTCGGTTTCTGGACATGCATATGCTTTGCAATGATAATGATGAGATCGACGGGATTTTTGGCAATCGAACGCCGAGAGTTTCAACGTATACAGTATATACATATATAAGAGCGAGAGGTTACGAGTTAGGGAGAATCACGCCGTACATATAGTCCGATTTACCTGGATCAAGCGTGCAGCTATATAGAACAGGACATAATGAAATGTTAGGCGATCGAGGCGAAATTGTGAAAATCACTTTGACAATATCAACTTTAAAAGTTTGATAACTATAATTTGCCGAGCATCATGAAAAGATTTTGTTTCGTTTCGATCGTTCGATACATTCATTGACCGCGAGAAAAAAACGCTAATAGGCGTCGTCGTCGCGCGCGCGCGAGAATAGCTGAATCAGTCAATTACTAGTCGCCGTTCGTCAGTTCTGAGTTTTTTTAGCACTGCATGCTATGTTAGTGCGCGCGCACAGATACACGTATACACCTACACGATCATTATACAGACACACACACATACTCGTACGTATACAGGTGCACACTTACAGAAACAAACGGAAGATGCGTGTACATACGCGGTAAGGAAAAAAATGTTATTCTGACTTTGGCAGATTGAAACATCACTATATATCAAGAACGTTAGTACGAAGACAGTGCTTACAATACCAGTTGCCATTGTAAAATAATGTTACCCTCGATATGTGGCAGAATCGGAAATAGCTTTGAAATCGACGAGAGAAAGTCGTAAGTTAGGTGTAGGAAGTCGGGGAATCTCGACAGATGGAAACAAGAGAAATGTGCAACAACGGTGTATTCTATTGCTCAGTTTTAAGTGAAAAAGAAAAAGATTTGTAGATGTTTGGCGCTTTGACTTCTAAGTAGCAAGTAAAACATGACCGATTTTTTTTTTGCATCGTGAACAAAAAGACACATATTATAGCAGTACTAGTCCAAAATCCCTCTTTTGATGTGTTGATTTTTTTTTATTTTGAATATTTTATTTTTATTCCCGCGCACGATGGGTAGGAATCGGAGTTTATTGATTATTGAACGATCGATCGGTAATCGATTCGGTGTGAATTGAGATTTTAATATATTTTTTTGACTAAAACGTATTTATTTAATGTACGCAAATTACTGGAATTCCTAGAAGGAAAAAATATCGTTCTGATATAAATTTCCGAAAGATTTTTTATATGTATATACGTGTTTGAGAAAAAAAATTAATTTATTTATCGACATCTGTTGCTCACTTTTATAATTGTTATAATATATTATTGTAGTTTATTGTTATGTCATTTTCCAAGAAACAAAAAGCTTTAAGGAAAGGAGAAGGAAATGATCGATTACCGATTGAATATGAGAAACGTTTCGGTTGTAGCAAAAATCTGGAGAATGATCGTCTTTCACTGGTTTACTTGTTTTGATATTTTTAAATCTTTATACGCTCCAATATACGAGGCAGCCGTTATGTATCGTAACTATTATACAACAGAATATATATTATACTTCAGAATACGTGCAATATTAATAAGATTTATGAAAAACCTTAGGCTTAGCTGTGCCGCCACGCGGGTGAGATGTCAAAACTATTCATAGATCCGTGCGATAATAAATTGATCGAAAGCCGCTCATTCGCCGACGAATTATGCGCGGGTATAAACGACTTGAGCAAAATCGGCGAGCACTTATTCGACAGTATTGAGACGATCGCGAGAAATCGGAAGACTTTCTTCTTCCGTCCCTCTTTTTTTTTATTATTATTACGCTAGTACATCGTACCCTTATTTAAATAATTTCGTCCATGACTCTTATTATTCTAAATATATTATGCAATTTTTCAAAATTTCTGTATATGTAAACGCACACGTGGACTAGCGAGAGAGAAAGAGAAAGAGTCCATCCGTCAAACGGTAGTTTTTAGAACTTTGTTAGTCACACGCGCGCTCGCGAGTCAGGTCGGGTGTTTTAAATTTAGCTGCGCTTAGGCAGAGAGAGAGAGAGAGAGAGAGAGAGAGAGAGAGAGAGAGAGAGAGAGAGAGAGAGAGAGAGAGAGAGAGAGAGAGAGAGAGAGAGAGAGAGAGAGAGAGAGAGAGAGAGAGAGAGAGAGAGAGATGGCCATTAAAGCGTTAGAGATACGGGGCGCCTAGAAAAGAGAAGGAAAATATTTTTTCGCTCTCTCTCTCTCTCTCTCTCTCTTCTCGTGCGTGACTCTCGACTCTCTTGCTAGCTTCGTGCACTATTTTTACCGGCGACGTTGAGAGCGAGCGCACATCGCCTTTTCGAATTATAAATATATATATAGGGATCAGAGCGAGAGAGCCCCTCTCTTTTTCTCTCTTCCTCGTGCTATTTTGTCATATTTATGAGAATTAATGGCACGTGGAGAAGAAACAGGCCATAAATTTGTTTGTAAATATAATTAGTCCGTCCGGTAGTTGTTGCGTAATATTCAGCAAGATGAATGATATCATTCGTAAATTTATTCTTTTTTTATTATACGAAATTCAAAGGATTAAATATATATTTATATAGAGTAAAAAAAATTTGTTGAGAAAGTAAGAGAAGGGCTCGCCGTTAGATCAACGCGATCCCGTACCCAGCGAACACCTTTTTCTATCACGACAATACAATCGCCCTATACTTTCTATATTATTATCATTGTTCTTTGCAAACGAAGTATCCAGTTACCCGCGACAAATTTGCACGCGCGCGCGTCCCCCTTCGTCTTCGCCCTGAAAGCGACGCCGAGAGCAAGTTGCGCCTCCGTTTTTATCTTTCACAAATTTACCGTGGATCTAAAAATACGCCGGCCGAAAATAGTGGAGCAGCGCTGGCTCGCCTGCGCGACGCAAGCGTATATGTGTACACGGCTCATCGATTCACATGGCTGGAGAAAAATCCGTGAGGCAAGAGAGAATAAAGAAGGAAAGACAATGCGGCGTTAAGATCTTAAGTCTGAAAAAAAATATATATATATACATATTCTTACGACGCGTCGTTAAATACGTCTCGCGCGCTGCCGGTCTTTTTTCGTACAAGGCGCCGGGGAAATGGTAGCCGGATTGTTTTTCACGGTTATAAATATAGATATAACGCGCTTCGTCGCTGGGATTTTGAAAGTTTTCTTGTGAATTAATTTGGCGAAAGTGTAGTGTATTTGGATTTTAAAATGTGTTAATGTCTTTTGATTTGGGACGAGGAAGTTTTGCTGGTAGAAATTGTTGTGCAGCATAGAGTTGTTTTACAGGACGGTTCGAAAGAGTCGTTGGATGCGTAAAAAAAGAGGCGACTCAATAGGTGTCCGATCGTTGCTCTCGTCGGCTTTTCAGGGCGGAACGAATACACCGTGCATCACTCAATGCAATAATCAAAGGCCATTCATAATTGTTGTAGGTGTAATTATATATACAATATCGATGTAGAATTTAATATACATAGAGATGCGCATTATTATTTAAAGATTATACGTAAAAAGTGTGTATATATATACACACAGATAGATTATAAATATATTATATATATTCGCATAAATATATATTTATTTAAAGAGTAGCTCAGATATAGCGTAGATCAGAAGGAGAAAGATTATACCCTAGTTAGCGAGAGATTAGCTTTTTTCGTCGTCTCGTCTCCGTCAGATTTTTATGGGACTATTGTCCCGGAATATATATTGTATAAGTTTTTAAGCGAATTCAGGCGCCAATAGCAGCCTCGATTATCAATTATCGTTAGGCGTTAAATGCGGTTTTTTATTCTTAAAACGAACGATGGACAACATCGTCTATGTTTTTTTTTAGAGCGCGACTAGACGGGTATCTTCTTCGTCGTCTATTTTTTTATTTTCTTTTTTTTCCATTTTATCGTTATTTCGGTGATGGTTTCGATACATTTTTTTGTTCGTTTCTTTTTGTTAGTCCCTTAATAATTTCGTCCTCTCTTTTAACACACTCGTTTACATAGTAGTAGATTTTTTATATTTCGTTCTTTTCAGTTTTACGTTACGATTTTTTTTTGTTTCTTTAGTATCGTAGAAGTCGAAAACGAAAAAAGAGAATTAATTTTAACTACTTAGATTGCGGATTTTAATAATTGTCATTAACCACGTAACGATTCTCGAGTAACGAAATAATAAAAAAAATGTTAATGGAGAATGTAGCAAGTACCACTAGAATCTCGAGTTTTTAACGCGCAAGCGCAAATAAATCCCTAGGGTTGAACAAATATGTTGAGTAATAACAATAACACGCGACTAAAACAACGACTACTAACTTATCGTTCATCGGTTCGCCTATTTTTTCCTGCAAAATGTATTATTTAATATGCGAAACTTACTCCACGTTTTTCTTTAATTCAGTGTTTTTTTTATCGCGTCTCAGAACGCCCTAACGTTTGTTGGGCTTTTTTGTCTAATTCTCGTTTTTTTTAACTCCCGCTTACCCTGACGATTCTATTCGCAATCATGTCATAGGTAAGGGGTGCTCGTTTTTTGCAAAATTATTCGCTTCTATGCCCTTCAAGTGCCTAGCTTCAAATTTTGAATTAAAAGGAACAGTCAGGCACTTGACAGTAAGATAATAATTTCGTCTAAATCCTCGTATTAAAAACAATGATTTTTTTTCTAACGCGAAGTAACAGTAAATAAACGGATCTTCACGCTCTATTGTATTCCTGTACGTAAGAATGGCTGGTGATTAGGTAGGATTATTTAAAAGAAAATAAAGTCACGAATTTCGTAGGAGTTGTTTTACTCCGTCTTTTATTGCGTGTCGAGTTGAAACGACAGCTCGAAGTAGATGATGAGACTATGCGGAGTTAAAGACACGCGTATGAATAAAACGCCCAGGGACCAAACAATTTATTGTAATATCGTTTTCGGGACTGAGGGTTCTAGCGTATACTTGCCCATGTCGCGCTCTCGTTCGAAAATTCAAACATTAGTTGTGTGATTTCTGTTACGCTGCTTGCTATTTGCAAATCTGTGCAGATCGTAAAATTAAGTTTCAAAACAAGCATTGATTTTCGAGCTTTAAAGCATAATACTCGTCATAATACTCCTAAAAAATCGTGTATTGCATAATGATGATTTTCTATTTTTTTATTTTCATTTGCTTTATAGCAAGATCCGTATAGGAGAGAAGACGGAATTTTCGAGTCGAGAGCCATGGAGGTATTGAAAGTGCGCGCGCGTTACGACGAGAACGATTTCTGTGTATACAATTATTTTTTACGATTATTTAATTTTATTTTTTTATATGAAAGAGATATTTAACGCTCCGCTCTGTACGCACGCCTATTTGCGCGCATGGAGAACATATTGAGTTTCATTCTAATCGACGTACCGAGTTAATTTCGAGTAGATGATAAATGCAGCAGCATAAACATGACTTTCTCTCGATGAATTATTTGAATTGTATATGCATAACACATATAGTTATTTCAAGTTAATATGTATTGCATTACGTTTACGAGTAAATAGTATAATATAATATATTTTTTGTAAAACTTACGTAGAGTTTGCGAGAGAATACCTCTCAAGAATATATACACTCATACACATACACACACAAACACACAGAGTCACTTATAGGTATACATAGAAGATTCAGCTATGAATTCTCGATTACTTACTTTGATGATAGTTGTTTTTTTTTTTTTTTTTTTTTTTTTTTTTTAATTATTTTACTTGTTTCTTCTCAATTGACAGTCGAATAAAAGTGTAGAATCGAAGCGCAGCCATATAATGAGTGAGACACTCGCAGTATGTGAACTATACTTATTATTACTGTATATTATATACAGAGTTATACGCAACGTAATCGTTAAGCAACTTCAGATTTTTAATTATTATCGCTATTATATCGTTATAAGCTGCAAGCATCATGATTGCGCGCTGGTATATCTCTTAAGTATTCTAGTATTTAAGTCGTAAACGCCATACTTTATTTTTGTATAATTTACGTAAGTATTTTCAGCGTACAGAGAGCCTCGGTCGAATCTCGTCCAGTACCATATAGTCAGCGAGAAATTATAATTAAAATTGTTTATTATACATGCAGAGAAAGAGAAAGAGAGACGTAAGCGAGATTCGACCGCGAGTCTCCCAAGAGTCCATTAAAATCTCTCACGACTTTGCTCTCTCGATGAGCGTCCAACGTCAAAATTAAACGATCAAACTTTGAAAAAAAAAAATAGCGACGATGATCAATAGTTTAACAGTCAAAATATTGCGTTTGTGAGCGCGACGTCGCCAATAGAATGCCACCACCACCACCACCGTCAACAAGAACAACAACAACAACAACGACAATAGCAACAACAACATCGACGCATTCTCTTGGCGACGTCGTGCGTTATAATGATAAAAACAGAGAGCAAACCGTCTGTCCGCAAGGAGAGAATTAAGATGTCCAGCGACGACGGCAACAACGACAATTACGTCGATATTATCGCAAACAAACATAAAAATTTTTTTTACTTATTTAAAAATGATGCCTCGAACCATAATGTGATGTTATGTCTTTTCTTCCGGCGATGCAGGTGCGGCGGCCGCTGCGAAGCAGCGCAGGCACTTAGGCCAGATACGAGAGCACCCCTATCAGAGGGCGGGTGCACTCTCGTGAGCAAGCCCACCGCGGGGTTACACGTTGAGCGGCTCGCCGGCGTGTACATTAAACACACACAATATGTTTATATTGTAACGCCGGCGCGCGAAGCGCGAGCCCGCGGGAAAGGTTAGTTCTCATTGTCTCTTAAGCAATTCATATATTACCACATACTCTTCTGGTTTTTTTCTTATTACATCATTTTTTTTTTTTTTTCATTTTTTTTTTGTAATCTGCGTGCGGCCGAGTGTCGCAGCGCCCGATTAAGGTGCTGGGACACGTGCGCCCCGCGCATAAATGTACACATTCGGTGGAGATTTTGCACGCGATTATAGTTTCGCGGAGCGATGTACGGATGTATCGAGTAGTCGGAGAGAGAAGGAAGTTTTTGATGAACTATCGTGTGCGAATTCTCCATCGCTATTTTTATTATGATATTATTTTATTACAATTATTGATTTTATTATACAATGATGATGATTATTATTATTATTACTTTCTCTTTATTTTTTACGCAGATTATTTATTGTACGTTCTTGTCTATTTAAATTTTTTTTACGTGTAACTTTTTTTTATTCTTTTTTTTTTTGTATATCTCTGTTGTACAATATTATGTTATTATACAAATCTTTTCTCGCGTATACACGAGTTGCGTTTATGTATACATTACCATACGTACATAGATATTGCCCTCACATTATTTTTCTCTGTTTTTTAATATAACGAGACGTGCGGCATTCTCAAGCTTGAATAATTATTATTCGAAACAAAATTGTTAAAGTTCGCTAAAGTTTTTCAATAGATTTTGATTTAAAATAATGTACTTGAAATTTTTTTAATGCTCATTTTTGTGATTATTTGGTTAATCAAAAACGGGAATGTCGTGCATCAGCCGTAGTTCTGTGTACCTGACGCCGCATCGATCGCAATGATGATTCGGTGATTTTTCAGTCGCTGAATAATTTCGAGTTTTCTTTTTTTTTTATTTTTAATTCTTGTAACCTTTCTTTTGAAAAACACGGAGATGATACACGTTTAAGTGCGCGACCGGCACAGTTGCCCCTTACTTAAGAATTCAAAATTATTGCATTTTTTTATAATTATTCAGTAAATGTGATACGAAAATCATTGTAGGAAATAAATTTTTTTTAAACGTTCAAAATTTTTGGTAAGGCAAAAAAATCATATGCGACATGATTGGGTGCGCACCTCCCCATTAAGTACATTTTTTATTTTTATTTTTCTACACACGACATATCAGTACCACAAAAAATAGAAATTTTTTTTTTAATACAAAGGTTCTTATAATGTCGGATAAGGATAAATTTAGGAGCCAAGGTGAGTCAGGGGCAGCGTGTTGTCTGCGCGCGCGATTATCAATCCTTCAAAGAGAACATGATAACGATTTACGAGAAAATATATATAAAGAATAAAGAGAAAACAAGTTTAGGTAGTAGATATGATACATGAGAATTGATCACAAGTTAGAGGACGACGCTCATGGTGACTTTGGTGCTTACGTGTCAGTATATATATATATATATATATATATATATATATATATATTTATTATATATATGTGAGAAAATACAATTGTTTCTTGTTTCACTTTTTCTCTCCTTCCAGGACATTGTATTTTGCATTTTTATCGTAAACTAAAAACAAAAAGAAAAAAAATACGAAAGCAATGAAGTTTCTAATATATGTTGTCATAATCGTAGGCTCTCTTTATAGTCCGTCACTACACCTACCCCCCTCGAAAGAAAAAAATATATATATTTTTTTTGTCTTGGCAACTTGTGCCTGTGGAACACTTATTTTATTTTTATTTATACATAAAAGAATATTTATATATACGTAAACGTTATATTATTATACATATATTATATATACATGGAAAGAATTACGTCGACGTTGAATTTCCATTCAAATTTATTTGTATATAGATTGATTATGCGCCTATCAGTTATACACGTATAAAGACGAAAAATAAACTATTTATATGAAAAAAAGTACAAAAATTACGAATAAATGCTGGTCTATTTATTTATATCTGTTTTCGCTTCAAGTCCAACGAGGAAAAAAAAAGTAAAGGAAGCAGGGGTGGCAAACGCGTCGCGAGTCTTTTCATTTGAATTTCTTTTGGGCCAAAATTTACACGCAATAAAATCGTCGCGTCGAACACGCCAAACAAAAGCTTGTTTCCGATGAGTCTTGCTCGAAATGCCGTCCAACCCTTTGCATATATTATATTTATTAATTCATTAATTAATTTATTAATCAGTTTCATTGAGGAGAAGTTCATAGTTCCTTTCTTCCTTTTTCGAAATGATTTTGTTCCACATTCCATTTATAGTCGTAAAATCATTAATAATTACATATTTTCGATTGCATTTAAAATCATCTATGGAATATTAATTTACCTGACATATTCAAAGATATATAGTGAAGGAGAATTTAAATATATAAAGTATTTAATTTAAAAATTAAGTTTACTGTTAATGCTCTAGTACTAATAAATGTAGTACCAAGAAATTCCTTAGTTTATAATATAGTTCTCGTACATTAGAACTAATTTAACTAGATTAAATTGATTAAATACATTTGTTTTAAGTTTTCAGAAAAGGAAACGAAATTGTCTTGGAAAGGAACATATTGGTATTGGACACTCCTCGATTTTTACTAACAAATACTGCAATAATTGACATTACGATTATCTCTCTTACGGATTTACATTATTGATATATGTAATACACATGTAATAATTTGTATACAGATATATTTCTAAAGCAAATGAAATCGATTACCTATTTCTTTTTACTTTTTTTAATTAATCATTAGACGCAATTTTCATTATCCATCTTCATAGATCCGCACAGCAGCACCATTTTTTCTTTTTAATTTAACTAACAAAAATGCTCCACATGGCCAAGTTGACACTAACTTTGATTAATTTTTTTCTCTCACTTCGCGGGACGAGAAAAGCAAAAAAACCTCGATGATTGTCCGCGCGCATGCAAACACGCATTCATATCCGCATATGAGATATCGTTTCGAGCCTTTATTATTTTCTTTGTACTCTTACGAGCAAATTAACCACAGACGTAAATGTACATATATATTCTACTAAATTTCAATTTTAATACTGTAAAATAATATGATTCACAAATAATGTATTCGTACGTAACGATGCTTCTGACATGCCTGGAAAGTACTTCTATCTTTTTTTCGTAAACGATTGACAGTTCCGATAATTCATTCTTAATTACGAAAGATTATTACAACTAAAAACACTCATGAGCCTCTTTGACACACCCGCTTGCTGGGACATTATTTACATTAATCAGTCTAGATCGAGACCGAACGGATTAATCTACATTATTTAATAATCTACAATTTATACCGACAGTCTAAACGTTCGTTTAATATCTGACAATTAATAATAATCAGTCACGCAGAGAATATTGATTTTTTTTTTTTAACAAAAAGTACTGGCACCTTATACCATAATTTGTATTATTAGGCCTTCTGGTGGCTGGTGTGCACCCAAGCTGCGCCGGAAATTCAAGAGACACAATTTTTTTCTCATTCTTTTTCACTCTTGTTTAATATTAATATTGTCTGTTTTGTTAATTCTTTCATCATTGATTAATTATTCGTAATACGGTACCGAAGCTTTTGTCTATTACTTATACATAACATTAAAAAAAAGTTGTTTAAAATCTGTGGCAAAGTTCTAAAATAGATATTTTTTAAATGTTAAAAATTAAATTGAAACGTTCATTGTAGTAAGAGAATGGCTTAGTTGAAACTAATACTTAGAAAATATATTAATTTCACTAGAATGACTAACATAAATGAAAAATTGCGCTAATCATAAACATAAAAAATCATTTCAAATATACAAAGTAATATATTGTATTAGAACCTACTTTGGAATTCTGTAATCATTATCTTTAATGCTTTTGGTAAGAAATATTCTCAGAAAAAGTGATTATTTCAAATTTAATTATTTTATCAAAAATAATCAAAGAAATAAATAAAATAAAATTAATTTCTATAACTAATCACATAGAAAATTTGAAATAATCACTAGAATTTGAAATAAAAATTGTTAAAATTTCAACTAAGGCATTCCTCCTAGTACAGCTTTAACTATTTTATGTATCCAAAATTAATGATATAGCAGTAATTATATAGAAAATCGCTTTTTGTTTATTCTTTTGTCTTAAAAGAATTAATTATTTATCAACTTCCCTAAAATCACTTTTGTGCGGAGAGGGTACACAAGCCACATTTTTTACTTTCAAATTAATTTTAAAAAATATACCGTAATCGAAAAGTGAGAGTAATCATGAATCTCCTTGTTAACAAAAGGCGCAGGTGTTTATATATTTTAATACAATTTCATTATTTAAGACTATTTACGAACTTTCACAAGTCCATAACAATATCGTTTTACGTATGTGATGATTCAAACGCTTCAAACTAATCATTGTTATACTTACATTCAACATTTCTCTCGATGAAAAAAATTATAAATGAAAAGAAAGACAACGTGCAAAGCGACACTCGACTATACTCGCATAATTAATATTTATCGGAAATAACCAAAGTAACCAAATGTAGAGAACTAACATCAACAAGTTGTTCACCAATCACTTTTATAAAGCAAAATTATTATCTGTCATTAATAATAGTGTGCTTTATTAGAAACATGATTATATAACTTAAAAATTATTAGTATAATGTTTAACGACTTTTAGAGCATCGCTTTGCACTGCAATAAATATTTACAAAATGAACAGAACTCATATATATGAATTCTTATTGTTATAATTTAAAAATCAATTTCAAACAAAAGTTTGAATAAATCTCAAATGATAATTTTTAATTTGTATTTTATCTTTAAAAATATTTCTTGACATATTTACGGAGGCAATAAGTTATTCATATATAATAATAAAAACCAATGTAAAAAAATGTCATAAAAACAATATTATTTCCTGTACTCTCAACACATTTTCAATTGCAAATGCATAAGATACCTTGGCAAGGATAATTGCTTGAAATTTTTGCTTATTTGCTTGTTATAAGATATATTGTAAAATAAATGTAACTCAATTCATTCTCTGCACGAAATATTATAAGCCTGGGTTGCAGATATTTCGAATCATCGTATTCCAAAATATTGTTTTTGTAACAAAAATTTTTTTTACACAGTGTTCATTAAAAGAAAAAAAGTTAAGAGAAAACCACAACTTAAAAAAAAAGCAAATCGAGAGACAATAATCACTAACCAAACTGTTTTTTCTTTTTTTCTTTCTTGTTAACCCTGGTTGCCCATGGCCTGTAGGCTTGCGGAGTGCTAACAATGGAATATCCACACTCGTCCCGTGCTAACACCTGGATTATTGGACACACGCAGAGCATCCGCCGCGCGTTCGATCGCGACCACTCTCACTCTCTCACTTTTTCTCTCTCTTGTCGAAAAAAAAACCAAACGAAAAAAAACAAATGATATGTGTAGATGTCACGCCCGCGAGAGGAAGACGATGTAGTCTCGCCGACTGCATTCTCACCACCTTTTCTTTCTTTCTTTTTTTTTAAATCCTCGTGCAATATCCTTTCCGTAACCGCTGACAAGAATGCGACATCTGTTTTTTTTTTTTTTAATATTGGTTTTGCGAATTGTTTTGTATTTTCTTGAAAGTTTATATTTTTGATAGTTTTAAAGCATATCTTGCGCACATACCTATTGGTACGTAGGAATTTTAAGGCGTCCATTGTCGTCAGCGTTCCCGATATCATCGATTACAATGATTATTTTTAGTATTGCGATGGAAATGTTTGATTTGTAACAATCAATACTCTCTCACTGCAATGCAAGAAAAGTGCGTTGTAACTCGGCCAATCCCTTCCTTCCACATCAAATCTTTTTTATTTTATGTTTTTCGAAAACAAAGGCTCGGTTGATGAGAGAGTTTTCACCCAAATCGAGCCTTTATGGGAGAAAAAAGGAAAAGAAAAACTAGAGGCAAGTAGACGCATATCTGACGACGAAAGTCATGGACTTGAAAAAGGACGGCGTCGGCAAATTCAAGAGGAGGAATCTCACTGTACTTATCCACGAAAAAAACATTAAAGAGAGAGAGAAAAAACGACGGAGGGAGGCATCGATATTCATTAATTTTTAGGACGTCGCAAGAAGACAATAGAACTTTATTTCGCCTCTTGGTTAGATGTGACACGCTGTTGTGTACGAGAGATTTTTCATAAAGCGATGAGCAATCAGTTTCTTTTTTTCTTATAGTTTTTTAAGGCGAGAACAAGCAAGATTAACGACTTCGATCATTGTCGTAAACAATAATTTTATCATACATTGCGTCAAAATCAAACCAAGAGTATATCTATACATAGGTAGTAGTGTTACGTGCGTATAAGAAGTTTAAGAGAAAAAAAGTATATAGAAAAAGCTCTAATGTATGTCGACGTTGCTGAACATTAGTTTAAAAAGGGTGAAAAATGTTTTAGAAGAAACCGCTCTAAGAGATTTACTTAAAGTATAGAGAGAATAAAAAGGGAAAAACGACGAGAAAATTAATAAAAAAAATAAATAAATAAATAAATAAATAAATATGTAATCGCGCGAGGAACATAGTAGTCGACGATGCGCAAACGCACACATATATATTATATTTTTTGTTATTTAACTTTTCAGGCCTGCCATACGATGTAATTGTAAGGACAAACGTAGTTATTTTTATGTTTAAAGCCTTTTTGCACTAGTAGACACGCATACTAAGACACAAGCGTCGACGACTGTTTTCGACATACAGAGAAACATTCTTGTATATCGCTACTAATGTGTGTAGAAATTATTTTATCATGAGTAGCTCGTTAGGTCTTATCATTGATTATTATTGTGCATTAAATCGTGTTTTTTTCCTCATTTGATTTTGAACTAACCCTCAAGAAGATTTGCCGTTGAACATACTTAATTTTTTGAGAATGTAGTTTTCTAGTTTATTCTTTACAACAGTTTGTTATCAGTGGAATTCGAATTGCGATGGAGAAAATATGTACCTAATCAGTGCATAAGTTTAAACAATGTTTTGACAATTTTAGAAGAGTAGCAGAATTCATAGAGAATCTTTAAAATCAGCGTTAAAATGCAAATGTGACATTTAAAAAAAAATTTGAATATTGTATTTAAATGACGAAAAAATCTCCATCAGGGTTATTTGTCTCATATTTAAAAGTTCAAAATCGACTTCTTGATCAGCCTTTGTACATAATAATTATCGAGAGTGATTTACAATCTACTTAAGTTTTCACATCATCGTCTCGGATTAGTCTGGACGACACTATGATGGAATCATCAATCATGCTATATTACTAATTATATTACGTTTATGTTACGTAAAAACGTTGAGCTATTAGTTGAGGGTGTAAACGACGCGATTACTTTTTGTTTTCTTTGAGAAAAAATTTAGATATGCAATATTTTTTGAAAAATCGATATGATTTTATTGACGAGGAAAAAGTATAGATAACTATATGTTGTTAATGAAATACTCGAGTTTAAACATTATATATATATATAATAAATCATTTTCACGTTCAATTTTGCAATTATTCAGCATCAAATATTAAAAAATTTGAGACGCCCTATCATGTTATCGAAAAGTTGACTATCAGTTGCAATATATATACTTGTTTGTATAGTCTTAATCACACTCAGAAATTTACTCGGATTTTGAATAGTTTACATATTTTATCGTAACGTTGGCACTTGCTTTAGTTCTCGTGCAGAATAATGTGGCAATAAATAAATATTATTATTATTACCTATTATTATTAATTTTATCGATAAAGATATTTATCTCATATAAAAAGGGCAGCGATGCAAATCATAAGTAACACTATAGTTTTTTTAAGTATACATTATTATGCGAAAATAAAAGAAAAATCTCTAGAAGATCTGATTATGTTATTTTGTAGAGTAACTAAAAAAATGGAATGGAATAGCGTACTTTGTGTGTGTTATATATATATATATATATATATATATATATATATATATATATATATATATATATATATATATATATATATATATATATATATATATATATATATATATATATATATATATATATATATATATATATATATATATATATATATATATATATATATATATATATATATATATATATATATATATATATATATATATATATATATATATATATATATATATATATATATATATATATATATAATTAAATATTAAAAAAATATATAGAAAATATATAAATAGAATTATATAAATATAAATATATATATTAAGTACATAGAAAAATGTATGAAAGATTATTATATGTACATGTGAATTTAGGGATCGACGCCTTCGATTTCAAGTCGAACGGAAGCAATATAAGTCTTTCTCCTTCGACGTATGGAAAATATTAAACTATTAGATCGTCAAACACGCTGACAATAAATAGAAAATCTATGAATCTTTTTTTTGTGTCGACTTAATTAGGAATGTGATGTGCGAAACTATATGCATACGCGGAATCTCGTGTTCGCGCTGTTTTTTTCTTTTCTTTTTCGACTTTTCGCGGCAATTCGCGTCGCACACGCAAACGAATTGAAGATGTGCGGTTTTCAATGATGTGCCTTACTTATACCTGTTTCGATTCGTTTTTTTGTTTTTATGGTTGATTTTATGAACGAAAAAAAGGAAAAATTTACTAATCAAAAGAAGGAAAAATAGCGAACGGAGTCTAACAATTAAGTACACAATGGTGCAGTTTTTATTTTTTGTTATGTAACATCTATACGTGCAGTTCATTTTTCTTTTTTTTTTATTTGGAGATTTGCGTGTAAGTAGCGAGAAGCCATCGACACTATCGCGCAAAGGTTAATAACAGAGGCATATTTTTATTACTTATATTTAACTGTTATATAATGAGCGTTAAACAGTTATAACAGCACTTGAATAAAGTAAATGTCACAAAATGTTTGTTTACTTTTTTATTTATTGAATTCCTTTCCTTGATCCTTATACTTTATTTAATATGAATAGTTATAATATGTAAGTAGTTATTAATGTAATATATATGATTTGCACAAATTCATGAAATAAGAATACACTATTCAATAGTTTAAATTTGATAATGGTTATAATATTTGAATTTATAATTCGTTTTTAGAGAAAAGTTAAATGAAATTTTACTTTTAACAAAAAGTAACGAATACTATTATAATAGTTATTATTTTGAACATTATTATATTAGATGGAATTAAATTTATAAGTAAATTCTTATTTAGAGGTAGGTACGTTCTTAAAAACCGCATTTTTTATAGTAATAAAGTCAATTTATTACATAACATTTGATAATTTCGTTTTTACAAAATTATTATCATACCTTTTTGAACATATTCAAATTTTTGTGTCACATTTTTATAAAAATAACTACAATCTTACTAAAATATTTACTAAAATAAATAAGGCAAACTAGAAGTTTATTGACAATGTAGTTTATTATTTATACATAATCAATGCAGATAGCAGATATTTAAAATTATTGGAGTCCTTGACAAAATACAGTTTTTGGCCTTGCACAATGGAATGATTCAAACAGTAAATCATGATAATATTATAACTCGCAGATACTTATATACAATTCAAAATCTATACGAATATCAATGGAAGAAAAGATTTTTTAAACAATTAAAAGAAAAAAAAAAGACAAAGAAAATAATAGTAAATTCAAAACGCGAGTAAATCTTAACGAGTTTTTTCTTTCACATTATACAATTAAATTCATTATTAACCATGCATACTCAGTACAACCAGCGCACGATTTGACGCCTCTGAACTGCCCTAGAAAATTTTTTTTTCTAAACAATGAAGATTAAATTTTCTAAAAATTGAAAATCGAATCTTCAGTTGTTATTTAATCCTACTAATTTCTTCTCATCTCAAAACGGTCATATAAATGCTAGATTTTTTTTATAAATAAATTCTTTGAGCTGATAAAAGAAAAAATAGAAATCTAATTCAGAGCAATCATTATCGCAGCAGAGGTTTAAGGCCACGAACGCCCATCCTCTTATTTCTTCCCTTATTCCCGGTCAATTGTGGTCAAGTGTGTGTCCAACGAATTCCGCAGCTGTGTAGAAAAATCAGTCGATCTTAAAGAAGATAATGTGGACGAATTATCTGTCGGGATTGACGTTTTAATCATATAGTTGAAATTGAGCTGCGGCCCAGAGTTAGATTTAGTTTATGCCATCCTGATACTTTGAATAATTTGGAAAATAGCTGAAAAGATATGTAAATGTTAAATATAATTCAAAATTCAACAAGTTTTAATATTTTTTAAATAAGTAAAACAAAGATCCTCTTTTATATTTGACAAAAGGTATCCAATTTCAAATATATATTAATAAACTTTTAAGCTATTACAGATTTTTTACTTTTGTTTTTCAGTATAAAGGTACATTTTTATATTGTACAAAATACACATCTTTGCTTACTTTAGAATTATCAAAATTTATCAAGAAATTTTCAAAATTAAATACAAGAATCTGTAATGCAGTTTGGTCTTATAGTACATTGTGAAAGGTACTAAGTAATTATAAAATAAACTGTAAAAAGTTTGTTAAATTAACACATTTTGAATCATTAATGAATTCGTCATTTATTATTATACTTGTAAGTTAAAAATTTATAAATAAACCTGATTACATTGGAATACAATAAAATGTTTATAAGCTCATACACGTTTGCAAACGATTTTTCAAAAGTTTACTTATAAATTTAAATATTGAAGGTTCAAAATGATATGAATCAAAATCATATGTTCATCATACAATAACATAATTTAACCTAATCTTATACCCATGCTGCCTATGCATATGGTATACATTTATACTCAACAGTGTCCTTTCACATTGACTAAGTATAGGACCAAAATACGTTTTGTCAGCTAGAAAAGTACTGTTACAATACGGAGAGAAAGTCGGGAGGTTAAAATGACTCACCGGAACCACACACGACGAAGATAAACAGCGCCAGAAGCCAGGGACCCACTGGCGACGACTCCTCCTGGGTTTTCTGCAATGGTAACGAAAGAAATTAAACGTCTGGCAGACGAAGAAAAACAAAATAAAGAAAGCACATTCACGCGGGGGGTCAACGGTCGCGAGAGTACGCGCATCAGTTAGAAAACGAACGAAAACATTGTTCCAGATGGATCCATCGCACCTAACCTCAATCGCAGCCTCCCGCGACCCCTCGACGACCACCAACGAGGCAAACTCTTATCAACACCATCCTTGCATAATCCCTAAGCGATGTTTCCATCTGTCGACTCCAAAACTCCGGTTCTTCGAAAGTGGAGTAGCGATTCCAACTGACAGCTGGAATGCATCGCTGCCGTATATAGGTACCCGAGTACGCGTAAGAAAAAACTCACCGTCGACTTGGGCACGTTACCGCGCTGCGTGATGAACTTGGTGGCCTTCTCGTTGGCGATGCGCATCCTCTGCTTAGGTGCCATTGTTGTTTATTTCTTCTATTGTCTGTGCGACCTGTGTTTCGACGAAATAACTACTGCTGCTGCAAGCCGACGCCGCGCGACGTGAGCGAGTTTCGTGCACTGTGCGCGGTGCGTGCGTGCGTGCCAAGTGGCCCTCGGCTGATTGGATCGAAAGCTCTCGCGCGGGGGAGCTAAGGTGGAGGGGAAATACGTGCAGACGTGTCCCACGCTCGCGCGCAGCTCGCAACGAGACTCGACTCGGGACTACTGGCACACTTACACAATTTTTCGTTGCTGTGTGATTTGGATACGTATGTTTTTATTTTTATGCGGGGTCGTTCTGTGACGGTCAGGGACACGGGCGCGGGAGGCGGCGCGAGAAGTGCATCGCGTGCACTTTCGAATAAAAACGTACAGTGGGTCTCGTGAGCGTTCTCGTTTTTGTTTGCTTTGGTTGTGGAATCAAAGGGGCGGGTTTGCGGTCGAACTTCGATTGCGGATTTTGGGTGAAAGTGCATAGTACTTGTACTTTGTAGGGTGTGCGAAAGGAAAGTGTTCATTTTGGGATTTCCGAATACATACATACGTATATTAAGCTTGAATAATAATTAGGAAATACTTAGGGAATACTATGTTTTGTATTTGCTCTCGCGTTGGTGAGTCTTTTATAAATGTTCAAACAGAATAAAAAAAAACATCGTATGAGTCCATAAATTGATGGCGATTGACTTTACAAATTGAGAAAAGTTTTTCATGTTTTTCTTTGTCAAATTATACGAGGAAAAATCGTTAACAAACCTGCTAGCGCATTATATTTTTTATAACAAATCAAAATTGATTTCCGTTTACGTAAATCGTCATAGAATTGAATTCTAAATTGAAAAAGAAGTATATATAAGTTGTTAATAGTATTAAATAAATTCTTCAAATACTTTTTTTATGAGCAAGGGTGGCGTTGCGTAACTGCCTTTTTCCACATACAATTTATCGTAAAAATATTAAAAATAAATAATATACTTAAGTATAATAAACTTAGAAAAGTAATGATCTGTAAATATTTTCTCAAAATCAAGTTTGAAATCAGTGACAGTCATTTAAAGTCATGAGTGGACCATTTGACAAGAACTTACTTACGTACTTATTCACGCAACAGATAGTATATATTCACAGAACAGATTTCGTACGGACTCTTGGCATCCATAAATTATCGCTTTTTACCTTATCAGCAATTATATACATACATACTCGAATATGTATACACACGTGTCATCTAATTTTCACGCACTTAAATAAATTTTCCTGTAATGTTTTCGAAGCTTCCAGAAATTTTTAATTTCGTAATATAAAAGATAATTATTATGTCTCGTTATAAATACAAAGCTACGTTGTACTTATGATTTGGAAATTTAAAAACTGTGCAATTATTAAATAAATTATGAGAACATTAATTTTAAATAAAAATTTAAGGTTTAAATTTTAATATTTTTAATTATTTTTAAAGGCATTCAATTTTGTGGTTTAAAATTGTAAGACATCGTCTATAGAAAATAATTGTACAATAAAAATTAAAGTAATTAACACAAAATGACTTCAACAATATCAATTAATGAACACATGGAAGCTAAAATATGATTAAGCTATATGTTCCTGACATGTTGAAATCAGCAAGATTGTGGGATTATACTGACCTATAACTATTATATATATTGATACCTTTTGTGCCACAAGTAAATAACTGACTTTAATAAATGATAATCGCTATATATTTTATAAATTAAGTAAACAAAACATTCTTTAAAAAAAATATTATGGTTTATAATATAAAGGCCATGTTATTTTTAGGTAAAATTCCATAAGTAAACAAAATAATGTGTTAAATATATTTTTTATTTATTTTATAAAATAGAATAGATTCAAATTAACTTCATATAAATTAAAAGGTATAAAGTAATAACAGTAACTGAAATAAATTTAATTATGACTTAAAAATGATTAAAATTCTTTTCTTAAGGTGTTTGTTTATTTCACTTTAAATCAAATAAATTATTTATATCTTCGGAAAAAATTTGTTTGTCTTTCACAAGTAGAAATATTATATTTTCGCTTATCAATACTATTCCTAACAACAAATCACTTATTGCTAAATAATCAATATATAACTCATCATGTATACTGTTGCTTTCATAAAATACAAAGTTGCACAGCTATGTCGTTCCAAATTTGAAAGAAATTCATTATGTATAAGTCGATTGTATTTTCCCTTCAAATTTCTTGCTCATTTTTACAATCGATCACGTTTTTTAATAATAAATCAGTAAATTAGCTGTAATCCAATTTTTTAAGTAACTTTACAAGGAAGCTTTGCGAGATCAATTAACCTAAGCAGTTTATTGATCCCCATTAATCTTAAACTTTTTATCATGAAAAAGTTTAAATATTATTTAATATTTATTATGATTACAACGACCATACAAAAATTATCGACAAAAATTTACCCAATGATTGGGTACTGTGTATATATGTACCTAAGTGCATTTTTTCCTATCAAAATAAAATTTTTTTTACAATTCTATCAAACAGTTCACGCAAAAACTTTTGCCATTCTCTTTAAATTCTCTACAATAAATGAGGAATTTTGAGTTTTTAATTGCTAGAGTTTAAAGTTTAATTTTTTATGTTAATATTAAAAAATTACAACTTTCTTTGATAATTATTTGCAAGATTTTTTATAGGTAGAAAAATTCTTTTATAAAAAGAATATCAAAATAAGTTGTAACATTTAATATCAACAGTATTTAAATTAATTTCCGAATTCAATTTAATACAAGAAAAATTAAAGTACGAAAATCTAATAAAAACTTTTCTGATTTGCCTGGAATTATTGCAAAACATGATTCATACAGTGATGGAATCCAAGAAAAAAATTTCTTGTGGCCTCTTCGTGTTTATGTCTGTGAATCAATCTTTCAGTCCATTTAGTTAAAATTTGTCAGTTGTGAAAAATTCATCTTTTACGTGTTATATCGAATGTATTATTCAAATTTCATACACAGTTGCTTCATAATCTTTATACAAGTCGAAACTTTTGAAGTGTCAAATTCCACCAGAAAATTAACGGCCATACAAAGCTTTCAAAGCAAAAGTGAGATTGACCAAAATACATCGTTGTTACGAAAAGTCAATGTACACCAAAGACAGTGGTAGTAACAAACGGAGGCTACGGACGTTTGTAATAACTTATTTATTACAGCGCTCATCACGATTTCCGTGGTACATCATTCATAAATACGATCATCCATGCACATATTTTTTCTGTTTATTAAGCTTTCAAACAACAGACATCCCTGACTCCCTTGACATTCTCAAAAACTTCTCACGATTCTTTGTGTGCGAAGTAACGAAGTTGCGAAGCACGTACAAAATGTTGCGTGACTCGCAGAAAAATTCCCCTTCTCAACTGTCTTGCAGTAGGACTCGTTCTCAACATTTATATTCTCTCCTCTCTCTTTCTCTCTCCCTCTCTCCTCTCACCGATGGAAGCAGCAGGATTAAAAGACTATACACACCATCAATTTTGAAGATTTGTGTTTGACTAGCACTTTTTCTCGGAAAATGCTGCGAAACATCGTCGTGGAAGATGTTTCAGCACGCTAGTTTATCGGAAATGAACAAAAAGAGGGAATGCATTTGCGAGTCCTACATTGAACACAGCATTGTTTGAAGGGTTTCTCATTGCATCTTTTGTTTATGATGACGGTACGGCGATGAAGTTGATTATGAAAAGAAGCGTCAATCCAATTTAGTCTATCTTGACGGTCGAGTAGATCTTGCGTACGAACGCGCTGGTTCCCATGTAACCGACCGTACCGCACATAATACCCAGGGCCAAGCTAAAGAGTGCCATGTAACCAAAGTAGAATGCGGTTTGGAAGAGGCCATACATTCTAAGAAAAGAAAAATATTATTGTGAGTTTTGATATTTAATAAGTTTCTTATTTTTCGAACTTTTTTTACATAGTATGTGTAAAATTGAATTATACACGCGGAAAACAGTGTGTAAAATCGAATTTTACGCACACTATGTCAAAAAATTCTACATACACGCGACATTCAGGAGAATTTAATATTTTAATTATTTTGTTATTTTACCAAATATTTCTTTTGAATTTTAATGATATGATCATTACATCAGTACGCAATGTAAAAGTTAATATAACGAAGAAATAACTTACTTAGTCTTAAAGAAGAAGTAGTAAAACGAGTACAGATAAACATAGGTGGCTGTGGATGCTGCTGCCAGAAAACTGGTCCATTGCCTGATAAATTTAAAATTATCATTAGTAATTCACTACTTATAAATAGGTTGGTAATTGTTTAATGTTTTTATTTACAAAAAAAATAACAATACTAACCATCTGTAATCTTCTGCATTGAGAAGGAAATATGTGCAAACAATGGTTACACATACCGTGACTATCATCAAGATAATGAATACCAGTAACATGAAACCGTAAACATAATAGATTTTGTATGCCCAGAAAGATGTAAAGATAAAGTACATCTCGATGAAGATCGAACCGAAGGGAAGAATTCCGCCGAGCATGATGATCACTATCGGCTCCATGAACCATTTTTTTTCGGGTATCGGACGCGGCACCGCGTTAACTCTGCATGGAGCATCCGGCGTTCCAGCAAGATTGCGACCCAAAATTGTTCCAACAAGAGTCAATGGCAAAATGACGAATATGCAAATGCAAGTCACAGCAACCTAAGTTCAAAGTAAAATGGAATTTAAAAAATGTTGTATTTATAAATAATAATCGTGTACATAAATTTTCGTAAATAAATCAACGAAACTATATACTTACCATTGATCCAAATGGAATGGCTCTACTGGCGTGATAGTACATGGCAATGAAGTTGATAAAGAAAGCTGTTCCACAGACTAAAGCTGGGATCATAAAAGCGCTAACCAGCATCTGCTTAATCCAAACTCGACCTCCCATGCGAGCGTAAAGACCACCGCCCGCGTATCCATTTATAGGTGAAGTTATTGCATACACGAAAATTGCAGTAGACAACATAGAACCTCGCTCTGTGTAGAGTTCTCCAAGGATAGCAAAGATGATGACACTAAGGACTACAACTGTTACCTGAAATGTCATGTTTAACGTAAAATCTAAACGTGACAAATTAGTCTTAACAACATTAAAACAGCTATCTATTGTTATAATCACAATATTGTAAGTAAAGTATGAATTTCAGAGTATATATATATATTACCTGGTATCCAGCTCCAATAAGCGCGGAGAAAAGCATGGGATGATTAGCCGGTCTGAAGACGTCACCGTGAACTTGTTTCCAGCCATATTCATCTCCTAAGTCTCTCTCCATGTCATCCATCTCTTCATCTTTGCTATACCTTGCATAGTCTTTTCTTAGAGTGCGCATTAAAATCATTGAAACCAGTCCAACAAGGAAAATAACCATCATGAAACTATTGAAAATACTGAACCAGTGGATCTGAAAAATTAATTAACAAATATGAAATAAATGTATTATGTAAATCATGCTTTTTAAAATAATCAATATATACCCTGTGTTGGAAGAAGTTTGGATCCAGGTATTTGTCGAATCTGTCTTCATACTTAATATTACTTTTTTTCCAATTGACTTCATAACTGAATGGTATAGTTCTTCCAACTTTAAGTTCAACCTTTGATTCACTAGTAAGATTAACATCAACAATTTGTTTACCATTATAACCTATGTCTAATTTTTTGTGCGTCCAAATATGGTAAGAAGGTTCTCCATTATTCAAATTGGATTCTTCAGGTTCCCCTACCACACCTAAAAGATTTGAAAAAAAAAAAGTAATTAATTAAGCAATAAATGAAATGCATTTTTAATTCTTAAAATATATCTATTACTATAAAGTTCACTAAAATTAGATAGATAAAATACAAACCCCATATTGGCAGATTATCAATGTACATCTGGTACCAATACTGGTTCTTAACGGCATAAACAAAAGCTTTATAGCTTACTTCATTTAATTTTACACTGCAATACTCTTGCCTTTTGATATTATCTAAAAAGTAATATTTTGCAATATGTATAAAAATATTTCATATTATTTGATATTACTTCATATAATTTTTACCTTTGAATTCAATGTTCAAGCCACTCATTTTGAGTTCAATGCCCTGCAAAGCTTCTGAAAGGGTTTCATGGTAATGGCTTATAACTTCCTTAGGCCCTTTACAAAAAGGCAGAGAATAGTACGAATACGTTTCCTGCCTGTTGTGATAAGGCCCAACAGTACTCATCCATAGCACTACTTCATCTCCTTGCTCATACTAAAATAATTTTTCAAGCAATAAGCATAGTAAGTTAAAATTCATTTTCTAAAATACTTTAAAAATAAAATATATTGCATATATTTTATAAAATCGAAGTTGACAAAAAACCATTACTCTAATATCTTTTTTATTTTATATAAATGAATTTGTTACTTTGTGATTAAATTGTGTCTCAATTTGAATCCATATTTATTACTTTATAGTATTTATAAATATTTTATTATAATAATTCTAAATATATAAGTTGATTATAATAAAAATATTGAAAGAAATTATAAATGACTAACAGAACTTTTTTAATTAACTTTAATAATCAAATTGACGACTGCATAAGATTTGAAATAAGGAATCAATAAATAAGATGGCCTTATCAGCACAGTGATATACTGTAAACATTTTTGATTTGGCACACGCAAGTATAAAATACTAATTCAAAGATTCAAATGTCTGCAGCTTTATGATCATTTAAATTTTACTTTCAAATATCTCTTTTCAAACAATTTGAGCAGTACCATGAAAAACAATTGCACATGCTGATTAAACAAATGTCAAGAAAATAAACCACTGATAAGACTAGCATAAACCTAAATATACTGGAGTCTTTCGAATACACTTAAAGCCCACTTCTAACCTACTCCGAAGTAAAGTACAAACCACATTCTCATGCATTCACTCATTCATTGCATCAACACATCTCTATGTCAACAAGACATCTTTCTTTTTCTCTTTCTTCTCATCGCACAACCCTTCCACACTGTCCAGAATCGCGGAAAAACCAGTCCTGCGTCATCTGGCTGGATGCCACGTTTTTGGGTCCAGAACCCATTCGCACACATACGAAAAAAATTGATTTCGATAAAGATTCCTCTCTCTCTCTCTCTCTCTCTCTCTCTCTCTCTCTCTCTCTCTCTCACTCATTCGCTCCTATTGCGCTCTACTCTACCACCTATCCTTCACTCTCTCTCTCGTGCACACATGTACACGCACGCAGGAGCTACGTGTTGACGTCTAGCGACATTCTGAAAACTACTTTAGCAGAGCTGCATATTATCATGATCCTTACAACGTGATTGTGCTCGTCGGCGCGGACGCCGAGCAGCAGGCAGAGGGCGAACGCCAGGAAGCCGAGGTGGATCCTCCGGGTCCGGCACATCTTGCGGCAGCGGCGATGTGCACTTCTCTCGCACGCGACTTTCCCTGTCGTATGCTGGGTTTCGTATTACACCGCTACTTGAGCGACGCGAGATGCGGAGTAGTGTCAACGAATATGCTGACGACGACGACGACGATGCTGCTGCTGCTGCTATCAACCGCCGCTCGCCCCCATACACATCCGCGCGCGGGAGCTGCAGCAGTGATGTGTGGCACGCGCGCGCCCCGAGAGAGAGAGAGAGACGAGACGATATAGATATACGAGCTGCGGCCTGCTAGCAGTGACGATGATGCTCCGCACACGCACGTATTTACACGGTGGCGCCCCTATTTCCCCTATAATAACAGCGCGACTCCGTTTTCGCAGACGGTTTTCCTGGCTCCTTAAAAATTAAAGATGCTCCAAAGCCCATTGATCTTCTGATGTACTTAAAGGTATCGGTTTTATTAGTTATTCACAATAGAACGATGCCTAAGTCTCGATGTGATAGGGTTATACGCAAATAGAGAGGGAGAGAGAGGGACGATGCGCCGTTGCGCCGACGATCGACGAGCAGACACGACGACACGTACACGCGCCCGACGCGACGAATACAACATCGACGGTCTCTCTCGCTCCTCTTGTTCTCGGTATACCCGTTCCCTTCTATTTCTAGGACAGCGTCGCGCGCATTAAATTCGCGGTGTTTTTTATATTACAGGTGCTGAGAAGAGATGCGAGAGAAAGTGAGGGATCCTCTCTCCGTGGGTAGTCGTCGCTATAGGTATTTTCTCTTTTTTGACCGCGCCGAAGATTGTCGCCACACGCGAGAAAGGTGATGGTGCATCGGACGGGAGAATCGGAGAAACTCTTTTCGTATGTATACTTAATTGTTGGCATCACACAGGTGTTTATTGCGGGCGGGAGTTCGGTTGCCCGCGGGATAGATGGCGTCGTTTTATGTGTTTCTTTTTTATGAGCATTCGAAATGTGTACTTTGGATGGAAAAAATGTTGGTTCTCCTCCGATTGCTGCGGTAATTTGTTTTTACTGCTGCGGGTTATTATGTAAAGAGCGACGTAACTGTAATGTGGTTACATGTACAGGAAGGAGCAGGTTTAACGCGTTAAACTTAACTGATTTATGAAACTAAAAACTAACTTTTTTTTATATTTTTTGTGTGCTTTCTTTTTTCTCGTTTCTAATGATTTTTGAGTTTAAAATTGTCAATTTTTTTTTAATTTTTATTAATTTTATTAAATTTAAATACCTATTGTATTTGTGAAAATAATTATGTAAAGTTGTTGGACTATTCCTTTCAATAAAACATTTTTGTAAATATGATTAATAGTACATTTATTTCTAATTCAAATTCATTACACTTTTATTTTTCCTCTTTATACCTATAACAAAATGAATAATAGTATATTAATTTCATATATTTTTTATATTACGAAAATTCCTTTTACGTTTTTGTATGTTGGGTGTAATTATATGTGTGTGCGTAGAAAAATAATGATGAGAACTATTTTCTGTTTTTAACTTGCAATTTTTTATCACAACATATATTTAAAATAAGAAATTACCATTATGATGTTGAAAAGATTAAAGAAGAAAATTATAGGTATTTTACAAGTAAACGCTTGTTACTGTACTAAATTAAAATTTTTTAAAATTATCTATCATATGTTATACATAAATTTTATTTAGCGTCATATATCCTAAAAAATTTAATTGTAATTAATTACCATTGTAAAAAGTGATAATTCCCGTTGGTTTAATAAAGAAAAAATACTAAAAGAATATAATAAAATGCAGAACTTATTTATTTTCACCCCCTCAGATTCAAGACCCGTGACAAGAACAACCCGGGGGTGCTCCAGAGTGATATTGTTCGTTTATCGCCGTAAGATCTTGTGGATATATATATATCGCAGTTTTATCGTTATAGAGCCCCCACCCCCGTTCGAACCTGATTTTTCCACCAACACGTTCGAATTTCCGAGAAAAGCGTGGTCGGCAAGACGGCAACCTTTATACAGGTGGCAGAAGAATTACTCAATCATCCGGGTCTATTCCTTTTCATCAAAATTGACACTTTGAACGGGCGATATTAGCGTCACGTTCCGTCAGTAATACCACTGCAGAAACAAACCTTATTCCTCGCGCCGGTTGATTTGCCGCTGCCCGCGGTTCGCTAATCTCTTGCGTTGTTGGATGTTTCTTCTCGTTTGTCGAACGCCGGACGCCAAGTTGAAAGCGCATTAGTTTCTGTTGTTCTCATAATAACGCCGTAAGTATATATTAAAAACTTCTGGTATTAAAACGAAGTGTCCGTTCGGTTCGTATTGAAATTGCCTTTACTTTTCGTATGTTTCGGGATATTTTTCTAAAAAAAGGTATTTTTACTTTTGTTAATACGCCATAAAATGGAGGGTTATGATAAAGAGCGTTTTTATATTGTAACGGATTTTCCAATGAAAGTGCGAGATAAGATTTTTTCTTTTCGCGTAAGTTCATTTTTAGTTCAGTATGAGAACAATGATATAGGAGGAGACAATGAAAATAAGTGTACTCATTTCTCATGAAATTACCGCAAGCAAAATGGACATCGAAGAATACGTTTTTTCCTTTTAGTACCATAAACCGTTGATTTGATTTTAGGAACGAAGCTGTAACAATGCCGAAATCTAAGGAAACGATTTCCGATAGCGACAGCGCGAGCGGAAGTGGAAGCAATTCAGAGGTGATTTTACTTAATTTATATTTTAATGGTCTGTGCTGGTAAGGTAATTTTTATTTTTGATACATATAGGAAGAGGTAAAGGGAAAGAGCAAACCAAAGAAGGTAGAGAAAAAGAAGCAAGAGAGCTCAGCAAGTGAGGATTCTGAGGTAACCTAAATTTTATAAGTTGAAAGCATTATTTATGGTTTTTACAGATATAGCTCAATTTTTGTTTATTTTTAAAATGTTTAAATATTTAATAAAAATAAAAGAAAGATAAAAGTACCTTATATTTTGTCAATTTTGTTGATTCTTAATGATGTTTTAGCAATATCATTACATTTTTAAAATGAAATTTTTGGTGTTATTGTTAATATTTCAGTCAGAGAAAGATACTAAATCAAAGAAGAGGGCAAAGAAGGGTAAAGATAAGGGATCGAGCAAAAAGGCAAAGAAGGAGTCAAGTCCTGATGAGGAGGATGGCTGTTGGGATATAGGCAACAATAAGAGAGTCAATGTACGAAATTTCAAAGGAAAGTGGTTCGTTGATATCAGAGAAATGTACATGGATAGGAATGATAGTCAAATGAAACCTGGCAAGAAAGGTATAAATTAAAATTTGGTTTTGGATTATTAAAATTCAATATTATTTGATTAAGGTGAAAGTATATTATATTTATAAATATTTATAGGTATCTGCTTGAACTTGGATAATTGGAGGCAATTTCTGAAAGTTGTGGAAGATGTAGATAAATATGTGAAGGCTAATTGTTAAACATTTTATGTTCCTTAAATGTACTTTAAGATTGTAAAATGATTACACATAACTTATAGAACAATGCTGTATATTATTTTCATAATTAAACTTAAAATAAAGAAATAAAAATAACTAATACTTTTAATTTGTCATTTTATTTAAAAAAAAATCTAAAAATTTTTGTTTTCAATGTAAGAATAATCTTTTTGTAAAAAAATAAATTCCAACTAAAAAAATTATGTTATATGACATTTTTACAAGTGAAATGTTTTTGTACAAAAATGTTTATACGAAAAAAATGGTATTTTTCTAAATAAATAATAACAGCTGCTCACAATCACAATTAACATTATATATACAACTATATACAAGTGTTAAATATACATATTTGCAAAAATCCATATTTGTTGAATTCTTATTCTGGAACATGAACTCTCTTCAAAAATTCATCAATTTTTATTGTGTTTATCAATGCAGGATCAGGTTTCGGTTTTTTCTCGACCTGAAGCAAAACAAATGTATGTACATAGGTATTTTTAATAAAGAACATAATTTTTATTATATAATAATGATAATATAATAAATGCATGCATACCTGTTTACCTTCTTTAATAGGCGACGTTAGTTTCCGTTTGCATTGTTTTTTCCTTTTCTCTTCTACATATGTCTTTTTACATTTGGTAGAACTCGAGGCTTGGATTTTCGGTGAAGATGCTGCCAATGGATGTTCGACGTTCTTGCCAGAACTCTTGTTTTTCTTCATTTTCATAGACGACTTTTTCGGACTGGAAACTTTTTTCTTGGTACACGGACTCATTTTAAATAAATCTTCAAACGGTGATACATGTAAGATTTCATACCGTCGGCCTTCCATCTGAAAATAGAGTTCTTCTTTCAACTCTGAATTACTGTATTTTCGTTTTCTTTTTTTGTAAGGCACTGACTCGTCATATTTGAATCGAATTTCCTGTACGTGCGCACTGGAGTTGCAAAAATAATTGTTGGGGCTCTGATCCCCGTCATTTACTTCCGGATCCGATTTGTTTGCAGGTCGTAATTCGAGACATTCTAGTACACCAGGCAACGTGTCTTTCGTGGCAGCTGATTGAGCTTTAGAGTCCTTATTTTCGTCATTTTTCTGTTCATCGGCTGTTCGTTTGGCCGTTTGAGATCGAGTGGTTCTTTGGTCATTTACTTCTTCGTTGCTGAATAAGTCCCGCTTGACCTGATCGACTTTTGATTTGACTATTCCTTTCGAATTTTCAATCGCCATCGTTGCCACGGCCGTTGTGACTTCTTTGACTACGTTTTGAGTTTTTTTGTTGTCCGATTTTTTAAGATTATTTTCAGTCTTGTTAATTTGTTCGCTTTGAACATTCACTTTTTTGGGGCTTCCCTTATATTTTCTTTTTTCCTTCAAATCTTCTTCCTTCTTTACCTCCTCCTGTGATTTCATTACTTTCTCATCTTTCTTCACTACTATTTCGTCTTTAACATTCGGGTTGCTTTTCAAATTATCCGTTGTTGAAGAAACAATTTTCTCCGCTTCACTGCCTTTTTTCATATTTGCAAATACTTTTTTCTGCTTGTCGTCATCTCCACTCTTCTTCAACTGCACGGTTTGCTTTGGATTATTGGCTTCTTTAAATTTTGCCATAACTCGTTGTCGTTTTTCCTCCAGCTGCATTCCTAGCTTGGCATTGTGAGTATTAGCAATCGTTTCTTGCTGTTGTCGAATCATCGCGCCCCTTTTGATTTCCGACTGCAGCATTTTGGAAACCTGAAGAGTCATACCTTCGCCCGGGACGATCCTTTGCACACTAATGATCTTCGGCTTATTAATAGCAGCAGCAACGGCGGCAGCAGCGGCTGTGGTACTGCGTAGAACTTTATCAGAGGAAGAGGACACAGTGCTTGCCTCTTCCACTTGGCGATGCTCCTGAGTGTTTATCGTGTTCCGAGCGTCCTGCTCACTCTGCGATGTTGTGATGATGGCCGAGATCTTGGAGGTGAGATTTGTGATCGAGTCACGACACGACGCACGATCGGCATTCGATACACTCGGAGTCTCCGATATGTCGGCCTCGGGCGCGTTTTCATCCTTCGCAGGAGTCTCTTTTGCTTCCTCGTTCGAGACGTTTCTTAGCGCGGGAAAAACTTTCTTTGGCGAATCTTCATTCTTTTTTAGCTCGTTTTCAGCTTTTTCAAGTTCCTCTTGACTGATTTGTGAGAAACTTTGTACTAATGCATCCGGGCTGTCGATTTCCACCTCGGCTACCGACGTATTTTGAGATTCTTTCGACGTATTATGGGATTTTGCTGGTGAGGAGACGCTTGTACGACTGGACGAACTCGAAGATGAAGAAGATGAAGATGAAGAATTAGACGACGACGAGGATGTAGAGCTGTTGGAATCCGATTCGTCATCACTATCGGTATCTATACAAGTACTGCCAGTTGTGTTATCCACGTTTGTCTCGACTATAGTTTCTTTAGAGTTGTCCGATGATGTTGCCTCTTCTCGTTTGTTTTTTTGCACTACAGTTTGCTCCGCGACACCGACTCGCGTGGTTTCGATGGTCTTGTTTCCCTGCAGTTCGACAACATTTTTCTGAAGTGGCACTGTAGTCTTTGTCTCTGTTACCTGCGTTAACAATTAGATTTATGAAATTTCCGTTTAAAATAATGACGAAAACTTTTACTATTATAAATATACACAATTAATCTAAATTAACTGCTTACCGTTATTTCCTCCGTATTCAATACTTCCTTTACCTTCACCAGCTGCGTCTGTTCATCGGGCTCGTAATACGGCGAGGGTTTTTTATCATTGTCCTCTTCTACGATCTTTGGCGTGATCACAATGCAGGGTGTTAGCGGAAATTCTGGCGTATCCACGCAGTCCTTGAGCTTGGCATCTACATAAGACTTGATACGACCCGTCTTCAGATTGTCAGCTGGCGTCGCGAGGAAACGCGGTGTTTGCGGCATGACAAACTTGAGCTCTGCTTTGCGCGGGGTTTCCAAATCTGAAAAGTCAGGCATGCGTAAGCCAGATATAAAGGCTTCGGTGATGCTCTTCGGTGCCTTCTGTTCCTCGTTTTGCGTGACTTTTGGCTGACTAGATTCGTTCTCGGCTTTGATTTTACCATCTGGTTTCGGTTCTACTTTTTTTACAAGCGCTGGTGGCGTTACAGATTTCATGTTTGTGGTTTTTGCGTTAATCATGGTTGTATTTGTATCAGACTTTTCCTCAACGTTATCAACCTCTTTTTTACTCGATTTTTTCGTATTACCGCCAGATTTTGAATCTGATTTTTTGACTTCTGATGGTGGCGCCAATTCTCGGGGTTCGGCATCTTTAACAGTAACGCTTGTTTTTGCATTACTTTCAGATTTCTTACTACTTTCATCTTTCCTTCTATTAGATTTTTTCTCCTCGTCTTCGTTCTTTTCCAAGACTCTTTTTTCATCTAGGTCATTCTTTTTCGTCTTCTCCATTTCTCTAGACTTTCTATCCTCTTTCTTATCCTTACTCTTTTCCTGAGCATTTTTCTTCTTGCAAATCGACTTTTTCACGCTCTTCGGTTTGGTGACCTCGTCGTTCTGGTTCTCGGGAGGGGTGGCTCCGATGATTTTCCTGAGATCACTGTCCCAGCTCTTCTTAACCACGACCTTTTTCTCCAAGACCTTGTTGACGGTCTGCTCATCGGACTCAGGCGGCTGTTTCTCGGGCGAACTTTCGTTCACCGAGACATCGCCGATTATCATCCCGATTCCCGTAACCTTGTTCCAGTTGCCCTGCAGTTTGGGTGCTGGACTCCTCGTCGCTATCGGCACGTGGACATATGCTTTCTTTACAGGTGACATGATTTTGACTTTCTTGATCGTTTGAGTGGTGGTCGTGGTGGAGACGAGGTTTAACACGGGATTGCCACCAGTAAGAGGAGGCGACGTGAAAAGGCCTGCTCGACAGACAGATTTGGATCGAGTGCAAGACTGAGGCCTTATCTTCATGGTACTGGATAGTTTTATGGGAGTATTGAAGTCCAGCGCTCGTACATGACTGTCACGACGGCGCGGAGTCGATAGACTTAGACGATTGTTCTTGGCACGAGACTTGATTATGGATTTCGGGGTTCGCTTAGTTATTGCATCGGCTTTGTCGTTTTCTGAGCTCGTGCGCTCTTGGTTACTTTTATCTAGTTCTGCGTTTTCATCTTCTTGGAAGATAACTACTTCTTCCGGTGGTGGTACCTCAGGTGGCTCTTCCATATTAATGTCTTCATTTTCTTTTGCAGCTTCCTCAACATCAGAATTTTTTTTTTCTTCTACTATTTCAATAATATTGGTGTTTTTATCCATATTCAGAGCTTCTTGAAGAACGATAATATCATCTGATTTTGGCACCCGTTCCACTAGTTGTTCTAGCTGTTTCGTTTGTTTCTTCTTTTCGTTATCTTCCGTTTCTTTTCTTTTATCCTGCTCTTCTTCTTTTTTCTCTTCAACGACAGGTTCCCCGATAATGGCGCCTCTAAAAAATGGTGACAATCCAGTACCTGTCGTCAAGCCCATCATGGATTCGTCGATATTAATGATCGGCAAACTCGATATCGGAGTAGCCACCTTCACTGTTGATCCCATATCGCCCCCGCTTCCGTACAAAGTGATGGACTCGGTGTTTGCTACGGAAATCGGTACAGTAAGAGCAGAGGTGGTAATTGACGTTGGTGCAGCTGCTGTAGGTTGACCAGGAGTTAAAACTGGAGCGGTTACTGTAATCGTTGAGGGCTGGTCGTCCATTACAACAATGGGAACAACGATAGGGTCAGTCGTGATCGGCTGAGGATTAAGCTGTAGCGCTTTTTGTATTAGCAGATTACTTGGGTCCAGAAGTGTTGATGAATTCACCAAGTGTTTCGGTACGTTTACTGTGCGAAGATAAATAGTTGGCGGCTGATCAGTAGCTCGCGGTGGCGATTGCTTTGGAGCAATCGGAAATAATCCTTCGCCGGAAACTGAAACTGAAAAATTGTAAATTAAAATTAAAATAAGTACTATTTAAAGTGAAATTTAAACACAATTATCATATAATTTTCTATATTAAAAATTAGAGCTATTATTAAAATAAGATATATATTAAAAAGGTGTGAATATTCAAAAATTCAAATATTCGAAGCTCGAAAGTTTGAAGATTGTTTCAATTCTTCGAATAAGTCGAAGCTTCGAAAAGTTGGGAGCTCTATTAAAAATGATTAGAGCCGAGAAAATAAAATCTACGCGTCTGAAGTACTAGAGTAACTTAATATAAGTTAACTATTAACTAAATATATATTGAGTTACTAAATACTTACGCCTATTTTGAGGCCGGCCGCCTATGTCTTCTTCAGAACACAAAATTAACGTAGGCGTAGTAACTACTTCTTCTATCACAGGCTTCGGTTTAATGGTTCTAACTGGTCTTTTTTTCTTTGTCATAGTCTTTTTTGTAGTCGGCTTTGTTGTTTTAGTACTCCCATTGCCCTTTTTTTGTTTAATTTCTATTTTATTCTTCGATGCTTCGTTGTTGCTACTTTTTTCTGGTGCATTATTTGGAGATTCGCTAACATTACTATTTTCTGGCACAACTTTTGGACTGATAGACGGTTCATTGGCAAGATTATTTTCCCATAACGTTTCTGTATTGCTTTGTTCGCTATTTAAAGAATTTCTTTTATTTGCTATTACATTGACGATACTCATCACTGCTTCAGCATTTTGGTTCTCTAACAAAGAGTTACTTTCTTTCCTAAAATAATAAAAAAAAATTAATATAAACTAAGGTTTTGTTAAATGATAGGTGATGCTTTTAATTTTCTAATAGTATATTATGCAACTAGTGTGTAAAGTGGCGTAGTCACCGACGAGTGCCGCGTGATTGTTCGAGTGAAAAAAAATCACACACGAGTTGTATACGCTATTTTTTGATCGACTGTGCGTGGAGTCCGTGCGTGAAGTAAAATAATCCATGTAAATAGTAAACTTCACGCACAGTGTGATATTCACTTCACGCATGGATTATTTTACTTCACGCACGGACTTCACGCAGTCGATCAAAAAAATCTCATGGAATTTTTATAATCAATCTAAAATGAGAAAAAATTTTTCTATTATTATGATGATCTTACTCTTCATCTTCAGCATTTGGATTTTGAGATCTTAATGAACTGCGTAGCCTTTGTTTCAAAGGTACTTCAAGACATTCTTGGTTGCTTTCTTTTATTTCAAGTGATTCAGTCACGTTATTCACCTCCATTGTTTCACTCCTAATCAACGTTAAAATTATTAAGTTTGAATGAAATACATAAAATATTATAATTTATTTGTAAATAATTACTGTGTATGAAATTGGTCATTTGATACTTGAGTTTGTTTGTCTCCTTCCAGTTTTTTATTTATTTCTCCAACGTTGAATATTTCATGGATAAAATCTTCAAATATTGGATCAGATTCTGTTGCATCAACTATTGACTTTATTGCATTGTTATAATCACTTAATATAGATGCATTAAAATCATCTTGACCATTTTCATGTTCTTGGTTTTCATGAAAAGATGATTCTACAGGAAAACTTTCCCTAGCTTTATTAATGTTTTCTGCTATTCGTTGCTGTAATTCTGTACAATATAATAATTCTGTTGTTATAATCTGAAAATTTTAAAACAGATAAAAATTCAAATTTTTGTAATGCTTGAGAAGAATCGCTAATAAATCTACAATCAATAAAATTTCTTTGGGAAACATTCAAATGAATATACTTACACTTAAATTTTCTATTGGTTCCCGCTTGGAATCAACATCATCAGATTCAGTTTCTAATAAATCGCTAGTTTGTACTTCTGTATTGCAATAACTCATCAATTCATCAGTGCTAGTTCCTGCTGTACATTTGTTTTTAATTTGATCTGAATCTTTTTGTTGTATAGGTTCAGTAGATAGATTTTGATGATTTTTATTTACAACATTAAAATTTAGATTTGTGCGATTTGGGTCTGGTGTTTAAATAAATATAGTTGTCAATGAAGTATAAAAGGAAAGACTGAAAATTAGAAAATCTTATTACCTATATGTGTGCTGGCAGTTGGATTAAAACTACATATAGCCTCACTAAAATTATTAGCTACAAAATTGGTTTTACTTGGAGATCTTTCATTTAAAATATTTGCATAATTTTCTGTTTGTTCTATTAAATCTTTATGGCCTGGTAAACTTTCAAGGGGAGTTGCTTCAACTGTATCACAGCCTTAAATAAATACATAAAAATATTAAATACTTAAGTCCACAATAGTATTTTATCAATAATGTTAAATTTACTTTTGGAAAATAAATGTGCTTACTTTGAGTTATTGCATTTTCAGTAGATTTTTCTAATAAATTACTCAATGATCTTGCAGCACGTTTTCCGCGTTCACTATGACTATGATGTCGTTTTCTCCCACTGTTGGGTACAACTGGTGAACCAAATGATCCAGCAGGTAAATTCTGTAATTTATAAATTGAATTTGAATGTTATATATTTTTAGCAGCTATATAATAATGTGTTGTAATTTTAATGTATACCTGTGTTGGAACGCTTATATTTACTACAAAACGATGACCTCTTGATGATGTTGAGCCTTCTAATAGATACCTTAATTGTTCTAACAAGTCATTGCAGTGTTTTAGTTGTTCAGAATCTGTCACCTTGTTAAGTTTTTCTTGAACTACTCAACATAAAAAAAATATCATTATAAAAGTACACATCATCATGACTACTATTGTTCTTGTGTTTTGTAGCTTACCCATTATGGTAGCAGCACAATATTTGTCCAAAATGTCCATTAGACTTGAGCCGCCCACTTTTGTGCTGTACCTTCCACCTCTTTGTGCAACAATGCGACATTCTTGTAAGAGAGGTGAGGTCTCCATGAAAGCTTTTGCTGCTTCGTCGCATTTTTGTTCCTGGAGATATCCTGCAATCAAGATACATTATCAATTTATGTCCATATACTACAAATTTTAACACTATAAGTGTTAAAACAGTTTAAATGCCTAAAAAGGTAAATAGACACTCCTTTAAAAGGTCCAAACACTCCCGATATTTATAACCTCAACAAAAATTACCCAATTTGCATAAACAATTGGCACCAATTAAGACAGCGCGATCAAACAACACCCACAAAGCCGTCCAATGACGCCCAAATCCCGTTCCGAAACACCAAAAAAAAAGTCACCAACCGACACTCAACGCCCAGTATAATCACAATCCCCTCCTCCCGCTCAAAAAAAAAACAACACTTCCACAAGAAAATAATCTTTCTCCTAGCAACTCCCAAATGCACAAATTTTCGAGCAATAAGTAGGTTATATATTCCCAGAGCAGAGGACATGACACAATCACAGCGTCGCACTCACCGAGGACGAGTCTCGCGATCTCGGAGGGCAGTAGCGCGTCCATCTCTTGTCCCTGTATAAGTGCGCGTCGAGCTACGCTGCAGCAACCAGTCGAAAAAGCTCGTATTTACGCGCCTTTTCCGGCGTCCACCTTTCTCGTCCGATATAAACCGTTTGTTATGATGCGGTGAAAGCCGCGAATATCTTCTTGGCCATCGCGAGCGCGCGTATACACATCACACCACGCGCTAGCTATCCTCGCCGCGCATCAGCATCGTATAAACTGATGATGAGCGAGAGAGAGAGAGAGAGAGAGAGCGGCGAGGAGTTGTATAGGCGATATGCTTTTATGCTTCCGTTACGTTACGGCACGCGCCGCGCGAAAAAGGCGCGCAACCGAAGCATAGCGTGCATGCACTGTAATATAAAGCTATCTTCCTATCACCCCCTTGTGTATGGTGTCTTTGAGTTCCGTCGTTCCCGCACGCGCGCTTGGGAGGGTTCGGCAGGGTTCGGTTGACTTCGGGGGGAGAGACAGAGTAAGCTATGGCTTTGAAATGCGAGTGAGATGTGAACATCTGCGGCCCTGTTGCGGAGAATGTGGAAAAGCCGTTGAAGATGAGGTGTGGCTTGACTTCGTCAAGTTAGCTTGGATTTGAAGAGCAGTTCTGTGGAGTGGCTTGGGAAAATATATAGATGCAGAAGTTTTCGTTAGCATTTTTAAGGGCAGTTCGATGAAATCTGACCTTTTCTATCAGATATCTTATAAGTTCGATAAAAACAAAAATTTAGTTTAAGCATATTCGTATATAGAAGAAGTCAATATTGCTGGTATAGCTCTATATACTTATTATTTTGTTTCAGAATTAGATTTTTTATGTTTTTACAAAATAAAATTATTTTCTTATTATAGTTGCAGCGATTAACGATGACTTTTATTCAAAGGCTAATTTATTTGAAAAATCTAATTAAAAGTAAGTGTAGCATGAGCGAAAATGAAAGTATTATACTTTTATTATTTTTTTTTTTTTTTTCTAAGAGAATCTTTATACAATGTGCTTGAAAGGAGTACTTATATATGCTGGGTGACGGTAGTTCTTTAATAAAGTTTCTGTTATATGGTTATAATTAGACTTTTGATGCTAAAAAAGATAAATAAACTAATTTTTATTTTTTATAAATCGACAACCATAAATTGTAAAGATGACATTTGTTAAAAGAACGAAAAACTCAGATTCTATTTCGAATAAATATTATAAGTTAATTTAATTTTCTTTAACATTCTTTATATTTGTGAAGTTTTTGTTTCTCTCCTCAATCCAACGTGTTTTCTTGGAACTATACATAGCATTAATATATGTGAAAACGGATAAAAGATAATGCAGTGAGTAATACCTTGTTTTTTATATAGAAGCAATATTGGAGACAAAATTAACTGAAACAGATAAAGCACGGAGTTTTATCAGTATATATATATTTATAACATCGTCATTGTATAATTGACGAACCGCACAAAAACTATATGGGTACAATTAATGTTGTCCTCGATTATACCCACTCTACTCATCATGAATCTGTAAATCTCTTCGATCTAAAGTTAAACATAATCACACATCTCATCCCACTCCGAATGTTATACTTGGCATCTTCTATAAGTAGTTTTAGTACGAGAGCGCCGATAAAGCAGGATTCATCACCTACGTCGGTATATCCGAACATCCCGGGGCTTATGGGGAAGTCCCGAAGGTGGCGGCGAATCAGCCTTAATGTGTACTCCCGCACAAGTAATCCGCGCAATAAAGTCGACGAAGGTGCAGGCGCCGCTCGGGAGGAATACCGCGTTTGAAGGGATCCCGATTAATTTACCTTGTTTTCTTAGGCGAATTAAACTCACCTCTTCTTTGGAGATTTGCTGAAATTCATGAAAATAATTCGATCTCGTTGTAATATAATTATATATACGCCGCGCAATTAATTTCGCGTAATTTAATTACCCTCGAATTTCATTTGCGATCTTTCCAAAACGAGCTGGTGTCGGGTATCTCATCTATCTTTTAATCAAATTAAGCTATATATGTGTGTGTGTGTGTGTGTGTGTGTGTGTGTGTGTGTGTGTGTGTGTGTGTGTGTGTGCGCGTGTGTGTGTGTGTATCGACGTAAATAAATCAACCTTCCGCACCTAATCGTCCAACTTATAAATCACTCAGCAATAAATCAACGATCAATATTCCACTAAACCCCTGTAAAAGAAAAAATAAGTATAAAATCACCAACGCCAATCATTTATACATCAATTCCTTCGATCAACCGCACAATTCGCGACCGATACCACCAATACCACTGCATCGCGCACGACCTCTCTCTCTTTACTACGCCACTTCATCTTCATATCTTCTTCCCCTACTTCCCCCCGCTGTAACTTCACCTCGTCTCTTTGCCATCCCTACCACCCGCACACTACGCGCACGTAAAATCAATCGGCCGCCGCGCGACACCCACATAAACAATCGCTATATATACGCGCGCGCGCGCGCGCGCGTGTGTGTGTGTCTGTGTGTGTGTGTGTGTGTGTGAATATATATATATATATATCCTATATGCACACAGGCTGCAAAAAAGTAAGCCGAGTGGCAACAGCGCTCGACTTTCTTTAAGAAAAGCCCTATACTTATATAGGTATATATATATACTTTCTCCCTCTCTCTCTCTCTTTCTCTCTCTCGTGCGAGCGAGCGGGAGACAAAGAGCATAGAGCTGTATATAATAGGCAGCAGTGCAGCCGCGCGGTCTTACACAATGTTCGTCGCCGTCGTTGGGGAAAAATTGGCGGCGTCGCGGTCAACGGCAGTTGGCACCTGTGTGTGTGTGTGAGTAAGCATGTGTGTGTGTGGGGGGGGGGGGTATATAGCCTTGCTTGCGCGCACGCGGTCCTTGTCTAATGCGAAGGAGGAGGATGAGGAGGTAGGGAGGACTAGACGCGTCGCAGCACGCGCGCGCATGCGATTGCAGTATGCGCGAGTGAGCGAGAAACGATGAAGGTGGGTCTCCACCGGGAGCATACATAGGTGTGGGAATATGGCGATGATATGGCTTATGTCTTTTTGTTTAATGTCATTGGGGTTTTATCTATATACTTTATTGATTTCTTTCGTTTGGGGGAGGAAAATGGAGTTAGAAAATTAAAGCAACTTATTGTTTGAAAAATGATAGGAACAATATGTGATCTCGCTTTTTCTGGAGCGCAATCAATTACGTGATTAATGAAGTCTCGTGTTACCGCTTGTGCTTCGAATTAAGAAAGATTTGATTGCTGTTATGAATTTCGGAGCACGTTTTGCTCCAAATTGGTGGGATTGTGTATTAAACGTCTTGAGTGAGACACAAACTCACAAAGCGATATAATAATGATTCATTCAACTTCGAATTCAGATACAATTTATCTATTTCTAATGAAAAAGTTAAAATGACACGATTGCGAACTCGCGTGACGCATAGGTACAATATCTTAAAATGCCTTTAACCCTAGTGGAAATTTAATTTGCTCAAAATAGTTTAAAACAATTCGTCACTGTTCAAATCTGTTTAAGATTGTTTAAAACTGTTCAAAACCGTTTAAAACTGTTTATTAGTGTGAATTTTTGGACGTTTAAAACAGTTCTAAACAGTTATGAACAGTTTTAACCAGTTTTGAACACTTTTGAACTTTTTTAAACATTTATGAACAATTTAAAACTGTTTTGAACTTTTGTATTAAAATACTATTAATTAATAAGAATTTATTTAAAGCAGTTTAAAATAATTTTGAACAGTTATGAACAGTTTTAAATGGTTTTGAACATTTATGAATGGTTTCAAAAAATTTTGAACAGTTTTAATCCGTTCTGAACTTTCGTTTGAACAATATGAATTTGCTTAGAATAGTTTTGAACAGTTTTGAACAGTTATTAATGTCGCCGTCGTCGCAGATATGACGAAAAGTCGCTTCCTTACTGGAAATTTAATTTCCTCAAAACTGCTGTAAACTGTTCAAAACTGTTTTAAACTATTTCAAATAATTTCCTGATGATCAGTACATTTTCAATACAATAATTCTGAATTGTTTAAAACTGTTTAAAATTGTTCATAACTATTTAAGACTGTTTTAAACTGATCAAATAAATGTCTGATCAGTACATTTTCAATACAAAAATTCAAAATTGTTCAAAACTGTTCAAAATTGTTCATAACTGTTTAGAACTGTTTTAAACGTCCAAAAATTCACACTAATAAACAGTTTTAAACAGATTTGAACAGTTACGAATTGTTTTAAACCGTTTTGCCCAAATTAAATTTCCACTAGGGAAAGAAGCATTATCTGTTTACTATATAGATTGTCGGTAATTTTGTTTACGTCAAAAGTTTAGGGAAATAATTAATTGTTGTGTTATGACTGTAGACTTCGTACACACGTAATCAGAAAAAAAGAAAAATATACAAAATTAAGCTTTCCTAACTTCCTTTATGTAACACAATTAAAATCACTATATATATATATATATAGTAATTTTGTTTACACTCTCGTCAGGTACACGTAATCCGGCGTAATGAACGGGCACTTAAACCGTGAGAACTTGCAAATTAGCATTTGACATAAAGAACTACATTCTCTTTTCCATTTTTTTCAAGTATGTATATATACACCTCTTTTTCACAAACAGTATCTACTTATACTCTTCAAGTTTCGTGCGAAACTCGTGTTTTTTTTTTTTTTTTACTTATCGTCGTACACGCATATAATACAGACGCGCCACGCGGGGATGGACGCGACACCAAATATCGTTTTGGGGGTCGCGCGCATAATATAGAGAAACTACACAACGATGCGCGCGCGGCCAACTATTTTCGCGGAAAGCCAATCGCGTTACGTTACACGGCCGTTTCTCGCCTTACTCGCGAGCAAAAATTGCTACATGCTACAGTAGAGCGCGCGACACACGCGGAGGCAGAGAGATCGGCTTAAAGGCTTTAAAGAGCATAAGACAAAGTGCGCGCAATGGGGGTGATTAATGATTTCGAAAGCCTCGCTCGTGCGAGGAGAAAAATGAGACGCTAATTGGAAAACTAGGAGGGCGTATACTTTCGATTTCTATAATGCCATTTATACCTATATACTGTGTACCAAATGATATATGCTGTAAAATTACAAGAGAGGTATATCGCATATAGATATGGAGGCGCGATATACACAATAAGTGATTTCGCCTCGTTGAATTCGCGGGGCAAAAAACGAGCGACTGTGTAGATTTACTGTGGAAAGTAAGCGGAGAAATCCCTCATTGCCGCGCGCGCGCGGCTGCGGTCGCGTTTCGTAAATAGATAACATCGCCGTTATTATATATACATCGCGGCGAAGCAACGAAAACGGCCCGCATTGGCCTCGCCTATGTATAATACCGACGCGCTCGCGCGCGCGACGATGCAGCAATAATCCTTATAGGATTATATAGGTATATATAAGTGTGCTGCGCGCAACGACGACGAGAGAGTGAAAGTGCAGCGCGCGGGCCGATAAGCGATAAGCCTTATCGGGGCGCGAATGTACCTGGATTTTTTTTCTACACGGTGAGTGTAGAAAATGCATGATAGAGATACTTATGTATAACACACGTGGAAGTGGATAGCGATGATGTGCGCGCGTGTCGTATACGTATACTCATTGATTTGTGCAAGTAGACAATGTCGCACGACTCGATCCGTGTGAGGTGGCATGCGAATGAATCTATTAACATTGATTATTGTTTATTTATTCGTCGATTGGATTTGGAGCTAGAAAATAATGCAAAGTTCTAATGCCTTTGTGACTGACATATGCGTGTGCATGTGTAAATATATCTGTATGTGTTTATGAATTTGTCATAGATTTTTTAAATTAATTCAGTGCTTCTCATTATACAAGCTGCCGGGAATGACTCTTTTTTTCTGATATTCTTTCGCGTGATTCATACGCGGAATCGGCATTGAACATAACACAAAAAATGTTGAATTATTAATGTATATAGTATATTGTTTCGTAAAAGTATTCCTTCTTGCGCAAGTTCGACCTTTTTTTATGTAGTTTTCAGGAATATATTGTAAAGCAGCTTTTTGCTTCTTAAATTTATTGACATTTTGCAATGTAGGTATATTTTCCATTGAGATATAGTCTTCTTCGCATACACGTCACATTGTTGTTCGCCTTCTAGATAGCATTGATAAATCATTCACTGCGGTTCATCGATAAAATATTTTTACACTATATATAGTTTCATATATGTGCAAATCCGCGGACTACAGACAACAACTGGGGTACAAAAACGGAAAAAATTTTTTTTGAGGGCACACCTACCACATAAGGTTTTTTCAAACACTCATTGTCCGTTGCCAAGCTTTTTTGCCGACGAAATCAATTTTTCTTATGGAAATTTAACATGGGAAAAATGGACGAAAAGTAGTCATTGATGATTAACCAATAGCAAACTATTAAAGAGACCAAACCAAATTCCACAAAAAAACGATTAAAGTTGAAGAATAGAGCTTTAATTTGAGATGGGAATCGTTGAAATCGGTCGATTCTGTGCAAAGCTACGTGAAGTTGAAAATGGCGAAAAATGACAAAAATTTGAAGAATTACGTGGGTTTGAAAAAAATTGCTCATTTTCGTCATTATTCGCCATTTTCAAATTCACGTAGCTTTGCGCAGAATCGACCGATTTTAATGATTCTCACCTCAAATTAAAGCTCTATTCTTCAACTTTAATCGCTTTTTTGTGGAATTTGGTTTGGTCTCTTTAATAGTTTGCTATTGGTTAATCATCAATGACTACTTTTCGTCCATTTTTCCCAAGTTAAATTTCCATAAGAAAAATTGATTTCGTCGGCAAAAAAGCTTGGCAACGGATAATGAGTGTTCACGAGTATTTTCATGTTGGGGGACCCCCAAAGAACCGAAAAAACCTTATGTGGTAGGTGTGCACTCAAAAAAAAATTTTTCCGTTTTTGTACCCAGTTGTTGTCTGTAGTCCGCAGATTTGCACATATATACAACGTTTTGTGCGATATGGAAATGAAATTCACGGTAAACCGCGCAAAGTTCTATTCCTAAACTTACAAGTATGCATACGCTATCACATAAATAAAAAAAACCGCCTGCGCATGCGCAGCTCGATAGCGACACACACTCCATTATTTAACGATTAATAAAATCAATTCTTCAACAACGCGTACTACTTACACCTAGGTATAGCTAAACTACCTATACGTATACAAAGACTTTCTCGACATTATATCCTCGATCGCTCGTCCATCAATCCCCAACAGCGAGATTCTAAACACACGCCTAGTAAGTATGTAAACATACGTATCTCATCCTCAACAACAACATCTCTCAATCCTCCGATTGAAAAACCATCCTCGCGTGCGCGCCGCGTACATCCGCAGCACGCAGTGATATAGGTATTCTTATTCATCACCGCGCTGCGTCGCGCCGCCGTTCATTCACACACAGCTCTCGCTCGCGAACACCTGCAGCAGTTGCAATTGCCCCCCCCCCCCCTCTCTCAGTTATCGATAAACGCAAACCTCGTCTCGCGCCACCCCCACGTTCACGCAGGTGTAAACCCGGCATAACATCCTCTATATCCACCGTACACAGGCGCGCAGCAGCATATATATACCAGCACGGAGGAAGTGTACAAGCGGATACGTCACGCGAACGAGAGAGAGAGAGAGAGAGAGAGAGAGCGCTGCCTGTGTGTCCACCACACTGGGCGCTCGCACTGAGGTGTGCTGAGTGCTGCGCTGCCTGGCGCGCCAGTAGATTACGGACGGCCGTGCCGCGCGCTCTGCTCTGCACTCTCTGCTACTCCTCGTCGTAGTCGTCGTCGACGTCCCGTCGTGCCATCCATCCATCACGGCCTGCGTAGCTCGCACGCGCGCCCCCGCGTGTGTGTGCATGTGTACAAGTGCGTGTCTGTGTACTATTCCATATATATTATATGCAGCCACCAGCAGCAGCACTCGGCAGCAGTAGCAGCGCGGGCAGCACATTGCAGGTCCGCCTCGTCGTCCTCGTGGTGGCCGCGCGAGCACGACAACGGGCAAGATAGCTACGAGGATCTTTGCGAGCAGTAGCAGCAGTAGCAGCAACAGCGGCGGCGGCGGCGACGGCGCTAGCGGCAGCAGTAGGGTAGCTCTCAACACCACAACTACTAGCAGCAGCAGCAGCAGCAACAACAGTCGGGGGAGCAGCAAGGGCAGCCGTAGGAGCAGCGACTCGTCGAGTGCTGCGGGCAGCGGTGGTGCAGGAAGCCGCTGGTGCGGCGGTGGTGGTGGTGGTGGTGATAGCACCGCTGCTGGTACGCCGTCGCCGTTGCGACTATTCGCCCAGCTTCTGCAGTTCCCGTTTTATGTGGCGCGCGGCAGTGCCGGACAACAACAGCCGCAGCAGCAGCAGCGGGAGCAGGAAAAGAAAAAGCAGAGACAAGGTGGAGCGGCGCAGCAGCTGCTCCAGCGGCTACGCGGCGGAGGCAACGACTCCCGTAACCGTCGGCGGCGGCTACTGCCCGACTTCGCCACCATGAGTTTCCTCTTGTGAGTTGCCGTCGTTTTCTTTTATTGTACTCTATCCTACCTACCTATACTCTTTTTACATGCGTGCTCTCTGTATACTTACGCATGGCTGCGTGTGTCCCTGTCTGTCTCTATATCTCTACGTGGATGTACGTATAAGTGTGCAAACAAGAGAGGGACTTTAGCCTTCGTTGGCGGTTGTCGGTTGTGGGTTTATCAATTTTTCGAGAACGCGAGAGAGAGAGAAAGAGAGAGAGAGAGCTGATAATGGCCACTTTGTGCTGCGATGGACACGATACACACGTATACACTGTATGTGCTTCTGTCTGTCCGTCTGTCTCTATGCGCGCATGTATCTGCTTGTGTTTGCTCTCCTTTTCCGTCCTCGCTTTTTGTCGATAAGTAAGCAGCAGCTAGAGAAGGAGGAGGAAGAGGACCGTGAGTCAAGAGCGACGGACACATAGACAGCCCCCACAGCGCATGCACAACACACCGCTATACTTATACTTTCCCCTCGGCTCTCGCGAAAGCGAGGAAAATCGCGCGCGTTCGTTGCTGCTCTCTCGCGTTGCTGCTGCTCTCCGAAGGGGAACCTCTCCGAACATAATAATCGTTATACTTATGCGTTTTCTCTCTCTTCGTCTCTCGCTCGCTCGCTTGCCTGCCGTCGTCGTCGTCTGCGAAGAGAGAACGACGACGAGCCTCCGTGTTGAGTCTCTACTCTCTCTCCCTCTTTCTCCCTCCCTCTCCCCCCTCTGCCCCCTCTCTCTTTCTCTCTCTCTTCGTCTTTCGCTGCGGCGTAGCACGTCACCGTCGGTTCTTGACCTGAGTTTACGTGCGCGCACGATGTTCGCGATGCGAATCATATTCTTTTCTTTAAGCATGCCGTTCCTCCCGTGTGTCTGTGTGTATGTATGTCTGTACGTCGGAGGTTCGAAGGATAGAGGATGCTATATAGCTCACTATAGCTCTCGCTGACTGCGATGTGTCTCTTTGATGTGTGACGTGAAAAAAAGTGATCCCCGCCCCCTCCCCCACTAAAAATAACTGTATCTTTTGTATGTTTTGTGCCCGTCGCGAACAAAACGGAGAGCCATTTCCTTTTGCGTTTTCTACCAGACTTCCTGTTGGTCTATTTTTTCTCCACCAAGCTCCTGGTACAGTGAGGAAGAGAGAGAGAGAGAGAGAGAGAGAGAGGTGGAGGTGTGTGTATGTGTTTGGATGATGTTGACAGTCTGTGCAATTGTCAATTTTGCAGTGGCAGTGATGAGTCAGGGTTTTACTGCAGTGCTTTCTCTCTGCTCCCAGAGCCTTTTCCTTGGCTGCAAAAGTTTTTCTGCTCCGAATCATTGATGCTTGATATCCTGTTCCTCATGGAGTTTCACCTGCTTGCAATGGCTTTTGTTTGTCCACTTTGATCAATCAACAGGCTATTTTGTTGTAGAAGTGTTCTAACTATTCATTTTAATGACATTAGAGATTGAATGAATTATCTATGTTATTACTGAGAGGAAATAATATACCTAAAATTTGTTACTTTTTTAAACCTGTTACAGAAATATTTCTATAATTTTAATAATTATATATCTAATCTTGGTATGATAAAATTAATGAGTGGGCGAAGTTAGTAATACTCCAGTATATAAGAATATATAATATTTAATAGTAATGTGTTCAAAAACAGTTTTAGTAATACTTCATAAATAAATTTTATTCAGTATTTCTTAGCAATATAATTGTTATATTCTTATTAATGATGATTCAGGATTCACTTTTCCTCTCTTTCTTTGGATGTAACACTTCTGATCAGAATCGTAATGTTATCTTATTTCCTTGACTTTACTTTATAGGCAATAAAGAAATATTAATATATATATTTGAGAATTTTAATGTCATTTGAAATTGAATAGTACTTGTACAAAACATAGAAATGCTATTTAAATATAAAAGCATAATAATAGTAACAGCATTCTAGAATAAAAATAGACTATTTCAAATTAATGACATCATCTGATGTTACATAATTTACTATATTTTTGATTTTGCAAATAGAATAAATTAAAAATTATCAAAATAAATTAAAATCTTCACAAAATTTATTATTATTCTATTTCATTTACATAGGTATAAATATCTTTTGTAAACTTCTGTTTTATACAAATCTGAACAACATATTAAATACAAATTATAAATTTTTTCAATTCATAAAATAATATTAAAAATCATGTATATTACATGTTTTTATTAAATTTTGTTTTTTATCTTGTTTTTAATTAATGATTCAAGATTTGTTATCCAGGAAATAAGATAAAGGTTAAATTCAGAGATAACACTCTTTTATTCACATCTTCCTGTGTTGTGTATATGCTTAAATAGAGCAAAGCAGTTTTTTATCCTCTTGATAAGAGGAAAAGAAGTTAATACATATACAATGTTTTCTGATCTGAGGTTGTTCCACTCTCGGAGAGTTGATAACCTTCTTTAGAACTGAAACTTATGTCAGTGGGGCTGTTGAAATCAGAGCTGTCGTGCCTGACTAGACTCACGACTCGCTTGGTTTCTACATCTACTGCGAGACATGTTTGCACAGATTCGTGACTTCATTTTGAATTGTTTACGCTATAGATACTACTATATTCGCAATTTTTTTTATAAAAAAAATAAAGGAAGATACTTGTTGAATGTCTAATGCATTTGATAATGCTAAAACGATTTGTTTTACGCAGTGGAAGCCGTTCTTCAAAAACATTCAAGCCGAAGAAGAATATTCCAGAAGGGACTCATCAATATGACTTAATGAAACATGCAGCTGCTACGCTAGGATCAGGGAATCTTCGTCTGGCTGTAATGCTTCCTGAAGGAGAAGACTTAAATGAATGGGTCGCAGTCAATAGTAAGTAGCTAATGTCTATAAAATCATAGTTCAACTTATTTTACATGTTCCAAAAAATTGATAAATATTGAAAATAAAAATTTAACTTCAATTACATTAGAATTATTGAATGAAAACAAGTATAAAACAACAAACCATATGTCTAACCTATAACACTTGCAAAAGCATTTGTTTTATTTTTAATGAGTATTTTAATGAGTAAGAATATCTTATTTATATTTTATAATAGTTACTAAATTAATAAATTTATTGTTTTGTGAATATAATTCTAAATTGTTATTTATATTTACAAAAAATGTATTATGTACTTATCAATGTGCTAGTGCATGTTTATATCAAATAATAAATATTCAACTATTTTGTATTATTTACAGCTGTTGATTTCTTCAATCAGATCAACATGTTATATGGAACTATTACAGAATTTTGCACAGAAGATAGTTGTCCAATTATGTCAGCTGGACCAAAATATGAATATCATTGGGCTGATGGGCACACTGTAAAAAAACCAATTAAGTGTTCAGCTCCTAAATACATTGACTATTTGATGACGTGGGTGCAAGACCAACTAGATGATGAGACCCTTTTTCCTTCAAAAATTGGTAAGATTTCATATTTGCTTACAGTCTATTACTCTATATTTCAAAACATTTAATTTTTGTAAATTTTCTATTTGTAGGAGTACCTTTCCCTAAGAACTTTCTCTCCATTGCAAAGACAATACTGAAGCGACTCTTCCGAGTCTACGCACACATCTACCATCAACATTTCAGTGAAGTGGTTCAACTTGGAGAAGAGGCACATTTAAATACTTCTTTTAAGCATTTCATTTTCTTTGTCCAGGTACCAACCAAACGATATTTTTTATTATAAATTACATTAAAACGTGAAAATTTAATTAACCATTAAAGAACTACTGTAAAAATTTTTATTTAGCAATTTGTTGTGTGCCAAAAAATTATACAAAATATTTTGTGCTCTTACTTATTTTAAGGAACTCTTTTTAGGAATTCAATTTGATCGAAAGACGGGAGCTGGCTCCCTTACAGGAGCTCATAGAGAAACTAACAGCAAAAGAGGCGCGATGAACGTCTCTGGATCCTGGATAAAGAAGAGAAACGGCATAAAAAAAGGAAGAAACAGCAAGAGAAGATTGAGAAGAAGTGAAGTACTGTGAACCCCTCCAAAGAATCTCTCATTCGTGCGCGCGCTCTATCTATCACCACTACGTAATTATATCGTTACAGCTACGCGCATATTATTTAAAAGAAACTAACCATAATGGCTTATTCTCGACATGCACGTATATAGCTGTCGTCGACAGTTTTGTAGCGCCCTTCTTCGCAAAGTTTAACGATTCATTTGTTTCAACATATTTTTTCCTATATTTACATTTTCCCTTTTGAGTCGCGTCGCGACGTTTCAAAGTGCACGTGTATCCAGAATGCAGAAACGGCTTTCAAATTTTTTGAAGTGCTTTACAAAGTCGATTCCTTCGGAAGATAACGACCAAGGAAAGACTCGATGGTGCAAGGCTGATGCAAAGATTTTTCGTATAAATTTTGCTGCTGCGTAAACAGAAAGTGAAATCACCAATGAGATGAACTGGCTAAGAGTATAAAGTGATTGTTGTTGAGTGAGACTTGCACGTTATATAAAGGTGGGATTGAGAATAGAGCGATGGGTAAAATATTGACGATTGTGCTCGCTGCCCCCAATTGGAACGGAGAAGGTAGTCTCGATGATGCATTTTCCGTAATGCATTTTTCTTCTATAATTTTTCTTTTCCATGGATTCTTAAAACACTTTTATTTCAATTTTTACACTTTAATAATATTTTTGAGCTTTTTTGACATTGAAACACATAAAAATAATTTATGAAAACTTTTTGCACATGACAAGTAGAGTATACTGAAGTTTTCAGGTCTGCAACCTTTTTAATTGGAATTATTCTGTTTTAAATTTTTTATAATTATTATTTAGAATATGATTTCTCTAATTTTCCTATTCACATTAAGAATCATTTTATACGTATAAAAATGTTTCTTAGAGAGTCGAAACATTTTCTTCATTGTTCAACAACAGTAGAAACAGACTGAATCAATCTTTGACTTTGTCGCTGTTCTATTATTTTTCCTAAAAACTTATTGTAACAGCGTTTGGTATAATAAGGGTATTAGGATAGCATACTTCTACTATTGTATTAATTCACAATCTTATTATACTATTTTTGTATCAGAATTATTGTTCAGTGCTTCGATTACTTCACATTTTTTGAAAACTGTTCCTTTTATCTTTTGAAATTGTACAAAAAGTGTGCGTCGGTAAAATGAAAGACTTGAACTTGGTTTTATAATTTATTTATTTTTATTATTATAACGCTATAATTAAACAACACGGTTAGTCCTAAATATCTGAGAGAAATATCTTTGGCTCTTGCTAAACTTCTGTCAGATTAGAGTAGAGTTTTAGAGTAGTAATATTTCAATATTGGTTTTGTTTTGACCTTTGACTAAAGAAACTATATCTACTATTATATAGATATACCTTCAATACAGAAATCTGACGGACGAATAGTAGAGGTGAATATCTTTTACTATTTACATTTCTACACATATAATCAATTCGTTTGCATCTATTTCATTTTGACGCATACAACAACCGTGCTTGTGAAATTTCATCTTATGTACATACACGCTTATATATAAATATAGATTACAAAGCATGACATTAATTTTAAGCTGGAGAAGATGTTTCATAAAATTTAATAAGTACCCGAGGTACTGAACACAGCCGTCGCCTCCCGAAATTTTCATTTCTAAAATGGACATGAAAAGTTCATTGAAACTTCAGCATAATTATATTTTTACGCTGCCTTCGATCGCGAATTTGGTTCTTCGCAAATTAAAAAAAAAAAAAAACTTAATCGGAAACTCCTATAATCATCGCGCAATAATATTAAAACGATTCGTTTCATCAGTACAATATAAACTTACATATGCGAGTGTTATATTTAATCCACGTCTCTCGTTAACTTAGAGACTGTAGCGAGTCGCTTTTTAGAAAGGCGATGATGCCTTTGAAGAAAAAACTCGCCGATCATGTAGAGCTCAATTGAGCTTTTAATTAATTTTTTACCGTACGAATGGTTACTATTCTTTTTACGTTTTATTTTATTTGTTAAAAAATCGCTAAAGAGAATGAAAAACGGCTCTTTCAGACTCGATTAATGTGTATATTGATATCGAATCGGCTGTTCCGATATGGCAGCTCGTTAGAGATGTTGCCTTAAAAGAGGACCATTTGAAGATCCGTTTTTCATTCTTCAGTAAAGTAAATAAAAATAAGAATCAAGATATTTTCGAAAATAAAAAATCAAGTCGATAGAGTTCGTATAGCTAAAGAAAATAATTCAATCAGCTGACTCATGAAGCATTTACTCAAGTGTATTTTTGTTTTAATTACAAAGATAAAACCTTATAAAAAAACAAATATTTTTTAATTTATTGATTATGATTAGCTATGACATTAAAATATATATCGCTTTCAGAAACCATTTTTTTTCTTAACGAAACAAAAATATGCTTAAAGTAAATAGAAGAAAATAACTATTTTGGATGCATCCACGTATTTTATTTATTATGCATTACAAGTTACGCTTTTCGTTTCACCGATTGTTTTGTTTTACTATGTCATTTTTTCTTGTCGTAATTTGTCCAGTTGTTTTTTTTTTCTTGCGAAACGAAAAAAAAGAAATCACGTTACGAGTCGCGACTAATACTGCGAGAGAAGGTAGAAAAAAAGGAATGTCCATCGTTGTTTATCGATTGGCGAACATTCACCCTCAGTACTTAAGGCATAAATGAAGGGAGGCAAAGAAAAAAGAATACGTAAGAGAGAAGGGCATTCACGCGACACGTTAGTAGGGTACCCAATGTTCGTTGCAATGCGAAATTCGGTTTTAACATAGAAAAAATTGCCATTATATTTATTAATTAATAAATAAAGTTAATTGGAATTCAAATGAAAAATTTGCACAAAAATATTTTCCTAATGTAAAAATTAAAGATGTATTTTTAACAAAACGTAAAGCCTAAAGAACTAATTAAGAAAAATTTTATTTATAGTGTAAAAAAATATGTTATAACCGAGTTATCCCACTTCCTTCGTATCGCCATTGCTGTATCGGATTTAGCGCTTTTATTTTCAATTCTCCCGCGAGTCAAAAGAGATAGACCAAATTTTGACGGAACAAGAGCAAAGTCGTGTATTATTGTATGACCTGCCTCGTGTATTTTTCAACCGTCAAACGACTATATTTTTCAATAACGAAATAAAAGCGTAATTGTTAAGAAAGTATAAAGCAAGGGATTAAAGTCAAGCAAACAAACAAATAAACAAATAAACAAATATGTCGATGAGGAAACCTATATGTGATCATCTCTTTGAGAAGCCGAGCGTTTAAGAAAGAAAAACAAAGTAAGAAATAAATAATGCGAAAATATTGTAAGTGAAAAAATAAAATAGGGAGACGAGAGAGAGAGAGAGAGAAGAAAGAGGAGATACGTGTGCATCTCTTCGGTAAAAATGACGTTGCAGGTCGTCGTGGCGCTGCTCGGGATGCGCTCACGCATATTGTATACGTTTTAGGTGGGATTTCATTCGTGTTGTTCGACCGTGTCCCGTCCCGGGAGCGCCGCGATATTAATTAAAACTCGTGCCAGACGCTCTGGTGATAAATCTGTGCAATGTAAATAGTATTTTTTCCAAATAAACGAAAGCTCGATGTAACCATACATCTGTCTTATTTTCTTACAAATACCTGATTATAAATTAGATTAAACAAAATATTGAATATGTGTTATAATTTATTTTTCTTGTTATACAATTTTTTGCCATTAATGTACCAAATAAGAAGCTATTATAGTTAAATATAATGCTGTATAAAACGTTATTTGAAACTTAATTTATTATTACTTATTCTCTTTTGATCAATATTCTTGTTCAAATACTATTTTTCATCTTCACAGTAGAAGTTATAAAGAAAATATCACAATAAATAATTAGAATATATAAAACATCTTTAATTCTGATAATTCCAACTTACCTAAATATTTTAATTTTGTTAATTTATCTGTAGAACAGGAATATACAGTCAAGCAGTATAATTATAAGATTTTTTTTATTTGTCAAGTTTTAGTCCGTCAATTTTAATTGTCTGTTTTAATGTTGGAAAATTTATGGTGATTTTCAAGGCTTTCTTCTGTCGGCAATAAGTTATATATATAATAAATAGTGTTTGTGCAAAGAAAGCGTTGAAAAATGAAAATGTATCGATAAAAAACTTGTTGAAAACATCAAGATTTTCATGTACAGTCAACACAACAATCATTATAGTTAATAATGTTAAAGTATATACTTATTATATATTTTTATTGAAAGAATCAAATATTGATAAAAGTGTCAATCTTAAATCGTCCTTTTTTATCGATACAAACGTCTTTTATATTCTATCAGTTACCAAGGTTCTGAATTAAGCGTAAGCATAGTTTTACAAAAATCAAGTTTATTCGTCAATTTTATAGATATACACCTGTTATGTAGAAAGTTTCATCATTGTTCACTTCATTTTTTTTCAGTTTCGCATTTTCAATATCTTAATACAGGGCCGCCTCGGCGATCAGTCGTCACTCGCAAGAGGACAACGGGCACGAGGGAGATGGATAGACGGAAAAGACCGTGGAATAGTGCGCTCGCGGCTTTATTCGAAAGTTTAATGTATAGAAGAGAGAAGAAGAGAATCATTATATACGCAACGCATACAAGAATACATATATACGCGAGATGAGGTCAAAGGGAGAAAAAGAAGAGTATATCTCATCTGTCGGGGGGTAGAGTGTCGAGAACAATCGCCCAGGCGTCCCGATAAAGTTTCATCTTTTTTTATCATTTAATTATTTTATATAATATAACCACTCGAGGCATTATATATATGTATATTTTTTTCTCTTGATACTTTTGCCATCGCTTTTCTTTCATTTCTCATCGGTTATAATTGTTCTTTTTTTCATTCTCTCTTTATTTAATAATCAATTTCTTTATATCGGGGCGAGTATTTAGAAACTCTAGTTTTTTTATATAACGTTACTCTGGTTTATGTTATACACTCGTGACTGGTTGTCCCTTAGTATTTTTTTTCGAACATTTAAATATTTTTTTTTCCTCTTTTGCAGTATACACGATATAATTTTTATAGACGAAGTGCGCACACCGGAGACTTCCGTGAGCTTGTGATTATATTTCATGGTATTTTCGTTGGCGCACTTATTTCACGGAAAACGTTTATTATATCCACATAGACAGAAACGAGAGTTAATGATTGATTTCATGTTTCTTTTTAGTTCGCGCTCCGCCCCCGCGTTTGCCTTGTTTCGCCAACTGGATCGTACAGTTGTATTATCTTGCCTAATTTGTTTATTTTAGTTTTTTAATCGTTACGAGGTGGAAGGCCGTAACATTCGGCTATGGCAGTTTGTAGAATCCCGGAAAAAATGTACGTTCGATTTATTTCGTTATCCTAAATGAATTGGGGTGTACGCAGCGGTTGCGTACGATTTTTTCCGGGACGAGAAATTTTTCTCGCGCGATTAACCAATCGTTAATTTTTTTTAATCTATCACTATTTCCCTGTGGACGGAAACCATTGTTTTTCGTGAAAATATTTTAATTAGGTCTAGAATCATTTGCCGTACGTATTAACTATGCTAATGTCACGGAATACTTAGTACATCATTATTCTTATTGAAATAATTTATAATTTTTCACTTTTATTTTTATTTATGATTAAGCTACATGTAAAATTTTAATAAAATTGTGACATTAAAATATACTAAAAAGGGCAGTTTCGTGTTTCAATCGAACTAACATTTGGCAATCTTTACAATTAATGACAGAATTCGTGTAGTAAATTTTTTAAATAATGATTCACAAGTACTGTCTCTGAATTCTGACATGAAAAGTACCTTAAAATCGTAAATACTATTTCGTATTGAGCTATAAGTAACAAATGATTCTAGTCCCAATTCACGTGAATAAAATTTGTAAACTTTTCACAAATTTTCACGTGTATAAATATTTACACTGCGATTGATGATCATTGGTAATGTAATTCATATAAACGCGCAAATATGTAGGAAAAAATTTTATTTTAAAATATGAGTTACCTTGTATTCACCGGTGCAATTTTATTTCGTATTTTTTTTTTTTTATTTTATGTACAAAAGATAAAAATTGAAGTTATTATATTATGCAGAATTGAGAAATTTAAAAAAATTATTATTACGTCAATATATTATCATACTCATCATAATTAAGTAGATTTTTTCCTAAGATACTTTAAGAATTATTATTTTGAGAATTTTTAAGTACGAGTATATTAGTATTTTTTTTTATTCTGTAAGAGAATAATTCGTTTGAAAAGTCTTTCTTAATACGAAAAATTACTCTTTCAGAAAATTAAATTTGAAACAATATTATGAAAATCCTGAAAAAGGAAGTAGGTATATATACTTTCCATGGAATACTTTCTTATTAAATTTTAGCTTCATTCGTTTTGCTAATTCTAACTGCAATGAATAGTCAATAGTTTCTCTTCCACAAGGACTTTTATATTCCGCTAATTAAATTTCTATTGATCGATCACGGAATAAATAATTTGCGATGCATTGGTTTTAATACCTTCTTCGCGCACACAATTATTCTTTTTTTTTTTTTTAACGCCAACGGTATTTCCCTTTCGTTGTAGTTATATGTCTTTTGAATTCCTTCGTCTACATAATATATCTAGAAGTTCCTAAAAACGTACGGTACGATATTAGAATATGTAGTAAATTTTCTTTTCACGGCTTCGACGCAATGATCTGATCCCCGCGAACTGTCATCCACGATATCTGCCTAACAAATCAAGCTCTAGGCTTTTCTTTTGCGACGCAATCTATATCATTTCGACAACTAAATGTAGAAGACTTGAACGCTACTCTTAAACAATTTGTGCTCAATTCCAAAATATCATCAAAAAGTTCGTCGAATGAAATAATTATAATTACTTTGGAATTTCGTATCGAACGAATTTATTCTCATTGTCATATACATTGTGAACATTAAAATCGCGGCGGAGAAAATTCAAAAGTTTTAACGAAAAGTCGGCGTGGACGTTATTCTTCGCTCGGATATGTTAGGACACACGGCTATCATATATAGTATATCTTGTGTCAAACGCATGTCCCGCCTAATCGACTTATTAATTATATCGTTATATTTTACAAGTACGTGGACATAATTAAAAGTTCAGAAGTCGGACATCGATTCGGATTTCAGACGAATAAAAATGTACTTCAATTATGTTTGTAAGAAACATTTTTCTAAATCAATTTATATACTTTCATACGAAAATGCATCAAATCAACAAAAATTATAATTTTTATACAACTATTGGATTCGGTTGCAGATTGGCAAGTATATAAAGTTAGTGCAAAACCATCGATTTGATAGCGCAACAAAGTCAGCGTAAAGTCCGAATCCTCCTTTCTCCTCCGTATCCCCTGTCATCTTCTAATTAGAGCGTCGTACAATACATTTGCAACATACTTTTCGCAGCACTCTTTTTTTACCTGAACTTCATCGTTAACCTCTATATAATTGTGTGTTTTTTTCTCTTTATAAGTTACTTTAGTCGTGTATGAATTGTATCATTTTGTTTACGCTTATTAAAATGTATTAAAGAAAAGGCTTTTCTATAAACATTACGACTCAGCAAAATGTCACTCTATAGGAATATCATATGGCTTCTCTTTGGATATACATTTTTATATCTCTTATACCTCAATATTTTTTTTTCCTGGCTTTTTTGTTTTCTCATCGTGCTCAATTTTTTTTATATGCTGGTCTCTTTCATGCTCACGTTACGGTCGCACGTATATATAAGCGTAATTTTTAAGAGGAAAGCGCGCATCAAATGGCAATTGGTCGTCAGCTCTGAACAATTTTTATAATTATCGAGACTAAAGCATTAAAAACAATGTTAATTCAATAATTACACTATACACATAATGAAAGATGCTCATTTGTATCTGATTTCCTCTTAATTCGCTCTATACGTTCTGTCAGTCGCGCGTATTATGTTTTTTTAGTTAATCTGCCGTTATTATAAAAAATATGTGGAATCTCATTTCTCCGCAAAAATTCGACGACGACTTTTCCTCCCTCACTTGTTAACATTTTCAGTATCTCGTATTAGTCGCACTTTTTTGTCTTAAAGATTTTTCATTCTCTCTTTCTGGCTTAAGCAAGCTTAGCTTGTTTTTGCGCGAGATGCAATCAAGATACAATGAAACGCCGGATGTGGGAAGAAAAAAGCAAGAGTTGTAGTTACAATTAGATCGTGATCTTGTTTACTTGAAGGTAATTCATATATTATATATATTTTTTTTTGTTCATGGCAGGGCGTTTTCATAAGCTCGGTACGTTTAGGGAATTCACGCGCGAAGTAAGGCCTTTCCCTCGTTCCACATACATTTTGCTTTCTAAAAATCTTAAAGTTGTTGTGCAATTATTATAATGTAATTTAGCAAGTTAACATTCAATTCCATTGAGTATCTAATAATAAACAGATTAGCAAATGTAATTATAAGAAATCAAAGGTCTAAATTATGTCAACAACAACATTTTAGTTCATGATAATGAATAATTTTTCGCGATATCAATTTACATAGTAATAGAAAAGAAAAAAATAATAAAAGTGTATGCAACTTTAACATTTTTTTTCAGCCACCCCTTAAGTACAATCTTACTTTGCTTGTCTTTATCATTAAAAAAAACTTAAATTATTTGGAACGATCAATTTATTCCTGCACATTGCGCGAATTAAACCAATTTTAATAAATTACTAGCTTTCAATTCGCTCGAATCGGTTTCATTTCATTTTCGTTCTTTTTTCGCCTCAGATAAATATATATATAGTATACCTTATTTGCAATATGTCGTTTATATATTATGCTTATAATTTACTTAATTTAGTTAACTATCACTGCGCTCATATTTATGCCTGTAAACATAGAGTAATTATTATTTTTTTCTTGTTATTCCTTTTGTCGCAGACGCGCCTCTATGTATATAGCAAATATTTCACACTCTCCCGTTTTCTCGCACATACGCCTCACTAAGCCTTATTATTTTTCCTTCTCGGTTATCTCTTCGATTAGAATATTTTCTGTTGAAACGCCATTGCGAAACCAGAAATGAACAGATTATTAAAATTTGAGACCCAGTCGCACAACAAATGCATTGATCAGATCTTTTATCCTGTAAGAAAAAAACGAAAAGCACGAGCATGTTCTTCCGATTTGTTGATTGTAAACGCTAAAATTTGATTAGTCATGCATGTCAAGAGATATCTACTTATATTTTACTGCTGCGAAAAATTAGTAATTTTCCTTTTCTTTATGTTAGTCGTTGTCGTTTTGAACATTCGCTAAGTTAAAAAATTCAGTCAATGCATAATCTTCATCAGGGAAACCAAATTGTATCCATACACACACATCGAAAAAACGAGTTCAAAAGCATTTCAATTACGTTCGCTTGAAGTACTGATGTTAACCTTTTTCTCTTTTTCTTTTACTGATCAAGCTATTATTTAGCTTATGTTTATCTTACATTTTTAAAATTCCAGTTACTTTGTGTACAATAGTTATCAGTAAAAGTAAAAATCAGCAGCAACTGGTCTTTACGATTGTTTCGTAAAAAAATTTATTTATTTTCGTAATCATTACGAGTGATAACAATGATCTTATTAATTTAAATTAATTCGTACTTTACAACATGAATAATCATTACAATGAAGTCGACTGATCTTACAAATAATAAACTTAACTACTAGTTACTTAAGTATTCATTTAAGATTGGTAAAAGATTTCTTCGTAAATTCTTACAATCGCTGTCTTAAAATTAGCCCATTTTGGCATATAAAACTAAGATAATTTTTCAAAAAGTAATAATTTTTGGCAAATTGAGGAGAATGAAGATTTATATTGATCTATCGTGCCAAAAGACGCGAGAGACTTGTTAGCATTTTTTGTATAAACAATCGACATAATCTATAATAACACTGTCATTAAAATACGCGCAACAATAATCTTAAAATTTGTTTACTTTTTGAACGTAACGTTTTTCTCAATTTTATGGCACTTGAAATCAGACATATTTCGAGATATAAATTCATTTGTAATGATTAAGAATTTATTAATAATACTGATTCACTGGCTAAATTTATCTTCTAACGAAAGACAACGATGTATATCCTTTTCTTTTCATGAACAAATGTACACATATTTAGCGTAATAGTGCAACTGGCATGATTTTAATTTTTCTCAACATCTGTATATACCGTAAAATTAAAATCGTTTATGCCCCCTTTTTTCTATATTGTTTTAATTCGAAGACTGCGTTTCGTGTTTCTCAAAAACGAAAGTCTTCGGCTAATAAATTACAACTAGACGTATGTTTATATGTGTATATTCGTAACAATATTATATGCGATAAAAAGATTCGATTTATTTTTATTTAAAAAATGTAAACTTAATGGGAATTCCATTCGATAAGGAAGACCATAAAGTATTGAAATGCACAGTGTGTGTACGTGTTGTTATTGTGGTTGCTGTTATTAATTTTTTGTGTGTCAGGGCATTACACAGCGATATAACAATAATTATTTATTTTATTTTTATATGCGTTATTCGTCTTCCACGCACACGATCGTGCATATTTTGTTCTTTATTCTTTACAATAAATATCCACGTAATTAGTTAGTGGCATATATTATGTGCACGACTTTGACGTTTAAATTGTACACAGGAAAAAAGATTAAGTTGTAAAATCAAAAACTTTTTCATTGATAATTATTTTTTAAATTCTCCAGTAATAATATGTCATTTATTAATAGGTTTTGTATTACTAACCATATATCATGCTATAACATTCTTCTGTGTAAAATTTAACAGCCACGCTTCGTCTCTACATGCAGAAATCACAAATATAGAACAGATGTTTAATTTACTTTTCCCTACACGTACGAACATCTTACATGTGTTTCTGCCTGTATTCGTGTGAGTAATTTTCTTTATTACAAACATGTACGACATAATAAGTTAACGAGTGGTCGACCTTTGTTTTTTGCCATTTTTCTCATACGTTTCTTTTTTTGTTTTTTTTCTTTTCTTTTTGTTTCGTGTGGATCTGTCGACCTGCCTCGTGCACATACACAATACATCTTTACACATCGATGCAAGTTCATTTAGAATTTCCATTGCACGTTAATAAAGAACAATTTAATGTGCTCTTGTTATAAGCGCTCCTTTTCTCTCCAACCTTTTTTCACTCGCACATCTTTTCAGTTTCTCTTTTTCGGTAACGTTTTATTTTTCTTAATGAAAATAATGTGGCCCCCTTTGACACAGGCTCGATGTTGCAATTTTTTTTCATTTTTTTTTTTATTTAAAATTTGAATTCTTTCAAATCTTTTTTTTTTTAAGATCGACTTCATCGAAGCTTTCTTTTGTGTCCACTTTTCCTATACCGATCAAGACATGTTTTTTTTTTTTATTCCTGATTCTACAACCTTAGATATTATTAACAAATATTGTACATGTGAAGCGTCATCTGAATTTATTTTCTTGATTTTCCAAAAAGAAAAACCATTCCCTTTGAATGTGAATCTATTCCAATGGAAACTACATCCATAGTTAAGGTGATGTGATACCCACACTATTACTCAATTCTGTATTCCCATTTTGCTCCTTCAATTTTAAACTTTTTGAAAAAACTCTTTGACACGTTTTAAGTTTAATAAAGAACTACAACGTATCAATGAGTTTTTTTCTTAAAATTAAAAATTGAATGAGAAAAACGGGAACCCAATTTTGATTAATAGCGTGAGTATCGCATCACCTTAAATTATACTCGATTTGGCATTGAAATTAAAAAAGATAAATTCGTAACACTTTGAGGATATAAAAATTATCAAACATTCATCGACAAAAGAAACCCGATCTAAAACCTCCAGAAAAGGATTCCGCTTTATCTCTTTCCTAATGAACGCCTTTCACATGTACAACACTACCTGCGTATATCTCAATGCGCTCATACATCGCACGTACGTTACACATATTACACATACTCATTTACGGGCGTCACGTCTTCGCGTCGAGCAGCTTCCGAGAGGATTCGCAAACCCTGTACCGAGAAAATCCCTGGACCCTTCCGAATAATGCCAGCCACGCACGGTATTTTTAAGCGGCCGTAAAATTTCCACCCCTCTGCGCAGTATACATAGCCGCTTTGTTCGCGCGTGGCGGCAACTTCTTTCACGGTCTCTTGCATGCGCTCCCGTGATTGAAAGTAGGTTAAGGAGAGATGTATCTCAGCAGGCAGAGGCGTGCGAGCTTGCATTTATATATATGTATACATACACGTGTGGGTGCACTTTCAGTGCGGCAAGAATTTTACGGGGCAGCGTAAAGTCAAGGAATATAGCCTGGAGCGTGCGAGAAAGGGAGAATATCGAATGGTCATTCGGCGAAACGCGTGTAAATCAAGCGATTTTATAGGTACACAGCGCGGTCTCCGAATTCCTCGGTGTGAAGAATCACATATTCTCTTCGGCAAGGGTTGGTTTTTTTTTCACTCCGAGAGAGTGCGGCAGTATACTTGCGTCGCGCTTCGATTGGCGGATAATTTTTGTACGGAGCGAAAATCATTATTAGCATGATTATTGAGACGGAGTGGCAGTGTGTTCTTGCGAGTCGAGGAGTTCGGAGGGCGCGGTTTCAGTCGAGTAAGCGGGTTTGTAATAGTGAGGAGGTGTTTTATAGACAGCGTGGGTGTATAAAGAAGCTTTACAATGCTTAAGGGGGTGCCATAGTCGTACCGTTACCGACCGAGAAATTCACACAGTTTCAAGCTGATTAAAAATAAAATACGTAAAATCACAAAAAAACAAGAGAACACTTTGCTGCGGTTTTGAACGTTCTATCACCTAGTAAAAGTTTGAAGTCGAAATATTAAGTGGTTTTTGCAAAAACTTTGAACAAAACAAAATTCGGTTTCGTTCAAAGTTTTTGCAAAAACAACTTGATATTTCGACTCCAAACTTTTACTGGATGATAGAACGTTCAAAACCGCAGCGAAGTGTTCTCTTGATTTTTTGTGATTCGACGTATTTTATTTTTAATCAGCTTGAAACTGTGTGAATTGCTCGGTCGGTAATGGTAGGACTATGGAACCCCGTTAACGGGGTGGCATAGTCCTACTATTACCGACCGAGAAATTGACACAGTTTCAAGCTTATTAAAAATAAAATACGTAGAATCACAAAAAATCAAGAGAACACCCTTCTGTGGTTTTGAACGTTCTATCACCCAGTAAAAATTTGAAGTCGAAATATCAAATGGTTTTTGCAAAAACCACTTGATATTTCGACTTCAAACTTTTACTGGATGATAGAATGTTCAAAACCGCAGAAGGATGTTCTCTTGATTTTTTGTGATTCTACGTATTTTATTTTTAATAAGCTTGAAACTGTGCCAATTGCTCAGTCGGTAATGATACGGCTATGGCACCCCCGTAAACCCATAAAAATTGTGCGGCGAAATTTCATATAGGACGTAAATTTGTATTTTTTATTTGAAACTATATTGATAATGTCCCGGTTTTATATTACTATATATATAATCGAAAGGTTTCCCATCAACTCTGAACACCTAGCAGGAGATTTACTCTTCCGCGCGCTGTAAACGATACTTTCAATTTTACTCAGCGTAAGTGAAGAAGTTAAAAGCTTCGATTCTCCATTTCTCTCTCGTTGCGAGGGCAGTAGAAGACCGCCACGGCTCTTCCTCTCTCCAATAAATAAAATAACCCGAATCAGGAGGTAAAAGTGCACTGTCACCGAAAATCCGAAGCTCCCTGCACTTTGGGAGCGAAAGTAAATCGCGCACGCGCACAGCTGTATGCAGTAAAACGTGCGGACGACTTCCGGCGCGATTGACGTCTCTCCTTAATCCTTGAATGCGCGCGATTTTATTCGCGATGTAACGAATGAGCGCGTTCCGTATAATAATCGTTTGCGCGGATCGTCTGGGAGACTTTTGCTCTTCGTTGCGTTTATTGATTCTTCGCGATTGCAGTAATAACTATAATGTATAAGTATATGCTTGTATTCTCTGAAGTTGAATAGTGAAACAACCACTAAACATTAGTGAAAATTGCTCCACCGTAGAATTAGGGAATATTAGTGGTTTTTTTCTCTAATTCAACTTTAGAAGAAGTATGTATTTTACTCCTGACTCGCAAATTCGTTATACGTTTTATATTCTATATAACAACCTGAAGTAGCGAGGGTGGCTAGAAAGATTCTTGAAGGGTGAACAAAAAATAACAAGGACTGATTCTTGAAAAAAAATGCAAGCAAGCGAAGCAAGGGAAACGAATACCATCATTAAACGAAGATTCTATAGAGTAACCACGCGTATCGTCCCGGAAGTGAAGACGCAAGCAACACGAGCGCCAATCGACAACCAACATTATGCGGAATACATATATATCTTCGTGTTCCCGGTCAGACGAGCATTGAAGACGAGTAGTACTGCTGCGGCTGGTCGTCGCTTCTGTCGTAATAGTAGTAGTAGCAGTAGTAGTAGTAGTAGGAGTAGGAGGAGGTTGTAATAGTAGTTGTAATAGTAGTTGTTGTAGTAGCTGCGGTGCTGATGGCCCTCTCAGAGGGTCGTGACGATGTGCGGTTTGGCAGTGGTCGAGGCGATCTCCGAGAGTCGCACGTCGATGGGCAAGCGGTCGTCGTAGAGCGTCGGAGCCTGGAGGATTATACCCGCGGTGCCCACCACCACCGCCAGGGTGAAGATCCAGAGGAACAGACGGTCCAGCACCATCGCCACGAACTTCCAGTCCTCTTTCACCTGCAGACGGACCGTGCCGAAAATAATATGCGTGAGAATCGATAAGTATGTATATCTTACTTTGTTTATATAAGAACGTTCTATAGTACGTTTTTATAATGTACTTTGCTGTATAAACGATTTTATTATAGCGAGTTCAACCGTAATTTTCTATGAAAAAAAACAAAAAATTTCTGCTAACAGCTCGAATCATTGTTTTCGGCGACACAAAAGAATTAAAAGTGTTTACTTTTAATTTGCCGGCAGAATTGAAATTAATAATTTAATACGTGACACGTTGACTTTCTCTTCTTCTTGAATTAATTTTCGAAAGCTTTTCAAGCGACACTTTTTCATGCAAATTCATTAATTAAGGATGTTATGAAGGGACGAGATTAAACATTCATTATAAATCGATTTAAATATTCATGAGGGCACTTCTAAGTAGTGACAGACGGTGCAATATCAGGTATTTTTTGCTAAAGTTTTAGAAATTCTCTTGAACAATAATAGATGTAAGCGTTTTATGTATATTTTTCATTTTTAAAATGACGAAAGATATTTATTTTATACAATCACCAGAATTTATAATCTTGTTTTACGATTTAAAGTTAACAGCAAAGAAAAATACCACCTATATAACTTTTATTTTACTAGTCAATTTAATACCCAAATATGTAACAAATATTTATGAACATACAAAAATATAAAAAATTGCTCATTCTATTTTTATTTTGTTTTCAAATCTTTTAGGCATTTAAGACCTATATAGAATAACAAGGAATTTTGAAAAATCTGTTTCATAAATTGCAGAAAAATATTATGTCTACTAAGATGATACAAAAGGGCAATATATCAAGAAGCTGCGTCGATAATTACTTATGTTACTCAATAACTTTAGTGAACAAGAAACTTGCCAAATCTGAAAACACGTACATTGTTTTAGTAATTTGTACTTACAAAAAAATGCAGATACAAATCCATCAAACCTGTATATTCCTGCATTAAAAAAAAAAAATTCTCATTGACAAACGCGAATACAAGAGATAAGCATAAGCAAAAGCAAAGAAACAAAAAAAGAAGACTGCGAATCGACTCATTCTCCCGTACTCTGGTGGAATCCTCCTCGCGCTTCGTGTGATCGGCGATGTATCGTATGCCCTCGATGGCCTTGTAGAGCTCGGGACAGTGATGCCAGTGGTTGAGACTGCGGCATAGCGCCTCGACGCTGTCCTCGCGGAGGCTGCGACCCGTGGGTGGCGCCGCCGACGCCGGCGAGCCGTGGATCCTGCACTGGCTGCCTAGATTAATCGCCTCCAGCTCTCTGCAACGTGCGTGTGTCGCCAGGGGCACGAATCGCAAGCCATTGTTTAGTTTTCGTATTTTCAAATAGATATCATATTGCGTGTATATACGTGTGTGTTTATGCGTGTGTTTATAAGGTGTAGCGTTATACAGCCCCGCTGATGCACGATGCGAAACGGACTCGTCGGGCTTGTTTATTATGTATAGCAGCCGAGCGAGAGCGACGTGCATTTTGAGTTATTTGTTGTATAGTGTATGTAAGTAGCTGTGCGAATTAGCGGAGCGCGGTTAGAGAAAATTTTGCAAATGACTGCACTCGTGATTAGCCGAGAAATGAAAGAATCAGAATTGTGTTGTTGTTAAATTTGAAATGCTATTGATAAGGAGTTAATATTTAGATGAATATGTAATAATTTATAATAGTGGGTTGATAAATTATTGTCACTTTTTTGAATAATGAAAGATTCTCTCTAGGCACAGTGAAGCATTACTTTAATTTAAAAGTATATTTAGTGGTTGTGAATGTTAAACCCCAGTGGAAATTATAAAATGTATCAAAATGTACCAAAATGTATCAAAATGTATTAAAAGGTATTAAAAGGTATCAAAAGGTATTAAAGTGTATCAAAGTGTATGTAGAGGTTGCATTTCGTAACTTTTGTAGAACACTTTGATACCTTTTGATACCTTTTGATACATTTTGATACATTTTGATACATTTATATACAAAATCATTTTTTGGTAAAAGAACAAATTTATTGATGAAAGAAACATTTAGACACGCTCTGGTACACTTATATACATTTTAATACGTTTTCATACATTTTGATACCTTTTGATACCTTTTGATACCTTTTGATACCTTTTGATACATTTTGACATATTTATGTACATTTTGATACCTTTTAATACCTTTTGACACCTTTTCATACATTTATGAAAAAAATATTTTTTTACATTAAATGGTTTTTAATTTAAAAAATTTATTTATTAAATTATTAAATTTAGACGATTTAAAAAAATATAAAAATTTAGACGATTTTTCTAAAGTAATGTGAAGAAGGGGGTAATAAAATAAGGTATGTAAATGAAATATTTATTGCTTATTTTAATTTAAAAATTTTCCCATCATCCCTTTGGTGATGGGGCTTAAAAAATATTTATTGGCACACTTCATAAGAATACATGGTTTTACAATCCTATCGGAATAAATAACATTCAACTTATTATCGAAGTTAGGTTTACAAGAAATTATGTGTTCAATTTGTACATTATTAGTTCACTGTTAGAAAACTTCCATATATATAGATATATTGTGTTTACATTTTCCATTTCCAAATGTACACATTATATAGCTATATATATGGAAGTTTTCTAACAGTGTTGATACAATAGGTGTATTTTTCAGTATTATTTCGTACATAAAAATAATAACTTTGTATGTATTATTATATTTTATTTTACATATCTTCGAAATAACTCCAAATTTTCCATCAGTTGTTAAAAAAGTAGAATCATTATTTTTTCTATTTTTACTATACACTAATGGTGTGTATCGACAACCATTATGTATCATTCTATTGTATTTCAGATATTCATTTACTTTACTTAAATCTACGAGGGTGCTAAGGCATTTGCTTTCTTCTTCTTTTGGTGTAAATTTTTTTGCTGCACCAAGTAACACACAAGTATCAACATAGGATACTTTTTTAAGTCGATTACTTGCTAAATTGAGATAGAAATCTTTAACTTTATCCGATATAAAATCCTCATTGGATAACAAAGGTGCTTGAATGGTTAGTAATAGTCGATTAATAATTTGTTGCGCTATTCGGTAATTGCATTTTTTCATTTGAAGAAGTTGTTTGTTCTGAGTTTCAAATGGAAAGGTACTTTCCGACCACAAAGGGCCCCAATTTTCCACAGTTTCTGTTAAATGAAGAAGAAGATGTACATTGTAATGCATATACTCGGCGCCGAATAAGTCTTGAAATTCGCAAACAAATTTAATCAACAGTATTCTTGCATGCTCCAACATAACTGGTGTAATTGACTCTTCCAGTAGAATGTGCATTGCTGCTACATATAAGGCGAAATTATTATAATACTTTTTTTTTTAAATTCCTTTCATACATATCAAAGAATAATAAATAAGCCAACTAAGCCAATCAGAAGCTTTCCACATATGCCTTTCATTTATACTTCTTGGCATTTTGGCAATGCATGATGGAGGTTTAATAGTCAAAAGTCGATGGTTAATAATTTTTCGATTCGCAGGATCGCCGATGTAGTATTCTGTTTTCGAATTCTTGAGTAAATTATTGGTATATAGGGTAAGGGACCGTATTAGTGTGCCTGACCCTTTTTGTGTGCTTTTTTAATTAAACCATTCGCACAAAAAAGCATATGAAAATAATTAAATGAAATAATTTTTTTAGTAAAATTTTAGTATTTTATTATATTGATAATAAGAAAAAGTTGCATTTAAAGACTTTAAAAGTATAGTTTATACGTTTTTAAAAAAATGATCTTTCGATTTGACGAAATTTATCGTGTTCTCTATGAAAAACTCTTAGATATCACGACTTTTTATAAGTAAATAAATAGCTTATATTAACTATTTTCTTCAAATAAAGTGTATTTTATGCAATAAAAATAGTGTTTTAGCTAAACATTAGTAAAACAGGTATATGTAAAACTTTTTCTTTATTTTATAAATGAAATCCACTAATAGGGTCAACTTTTAAGACTTGTTCGCATTTGTGTGTTGTCATGCGCCCCTCGCGATCGCGAACCTAACCTTCACTTATCCTGGACGTGATGACTACATCTAACGCAGTGCTGAATGTGTAACAATTATTCATAGAATTATTGTTAAAAAGTTTCATATTAATCATAAAATAAATTTTTATTACACCTCTTTCAAATTTTAAATCAACCGTAACCTATAATTCAGTCATTAATTTTAAAAGGCACATTAATGCGGGGCTCACACATAGGGACAGGCACACAAATCGGGAACACACAAATACATCCAGTGAGAGCTGCCAGGGCACACAAATAGGGTCACAATAATTATTTTTTATTTCATCTATATTTACATTAAATATTTTTTATTCATATAAATAAAAATACTGGAAGCAAAAGAAAGAGTCCAATTATTTGACTAAACTTTGAGTTAAGAAAATAAAAATTATAGCGCTGTCTATTTCATGTATAAGTGGATGTTTTCTCTTACTGGCACACTAATCGGGTCTCTTACCCTAATTGTGTTACACCTAGCAAGCATGAGTGCATAAAATCGACAATCATACCTTTAACTAAATCAAAATGTTTCATATTCATTAAAGGTGACGGTCCCCAAACACCTTGAACATCAACACGTTTTTCACTTTCCTGAGCTTCCAACATTTGCCTTTTAATTGACTTGTCGATTCGGTTAGCAGGAACTTCCGTTTGCATAGGGTATTTACATACGTTATTAACTAATTCTGACGGATGTTCACAATATGTACAGCCATTATAGCCATTAAATTTTTTCATATTGAGCATCGCGCATCTTGCTGGCGAGTCAACACAACATCCTAGTGGAAATAATTTGCTTGTAGTTTCATATCCATTATTCATCCATTTTATACCTTCAGACGATAGTTTATTACTTTGATTCACTAGAGAATCTAAGAAAATGTTCATATCTGGTTCAGTTTTCGATACCCACAGCCCAGCTAATAACATGTGTTTTCTGCGAAGATGATCAGGAAGTTCATGAAGCATGAAATAAATTGGCCATACTGTTACTTTTGAATGAAAAGATGTTTGGCAACCATCAGTGTTAAAGGTATAAGAGAAATTCCACGGATTTCCAAGTAAATTATAATCTTTAGTGTATCCCTTATAAATCTTTCCATCGTATATGTCTTCTAACCCGTTGATATTTTTTTTCTTTCTGTGTAATCTGTCTTGTAAACTGTTTATAATTTGTTGGTCCGATAACAACTTTATTAATTGATCCTTTACATCAACTTCGATGAAAAAAGAACCTATTCTTGACGATTCTAAGTTATATCCGCATGTGCACTTAATACCATTTTTAAAATCAGTAAAAGTTCCGAAATATTTATTACATTTATTGCACAAAATATGATAAAAAATACTATCAGAATTTACGTTCATCAGTTTATTCAACATGTATTTACTTATTGGCATAATTTCATTATTAAAAATGGTATTAATCATGTGAAAGATATCCATCAGACAAAGTAATGATAATGAATGCTTAATCATTACTTGCAAACTCATCAGTAATATTTCACCTACATTTACTGTTTTACACTGGCAAAGATTACTTTTTAAAACTCGTTCTCTCTTGACACCAGAAGAGGCCTAAAAAATAGATTTTAATTAGAAAGTCAATATCTAATTCAATTATTTCATCAATAAATTATTATGTAACCATAACATATTATTAAAAAAAAATTATGTATCGGCGCAACACACAGGTAGAAGTTTAAGCTTGAAGTTTTATTAAAAAAGAAAATGTAATTTTATGATAAAATTTGAGGTACGAGTAAAAATTTGTTTAAATATAATTATCTCCAACTTACAGTACATAGTAATTTTGTTACCGAGCCGAAATTATAGTTCATTCATCACTTTTTAAAGAGAGGATGCAACTTCTTAAGGGGTTAAAATAATGAAAAAATCGAAATTTTGTTGTATTAATAATTAATACAAATTACTTAATTATTTATTATATTATATTTAATAATTATAACTCAAAACTTTAATGCGTTAAATAAACTCTGAGCAAAACATATGGATATTATATTTGAATATGGGTATTAAATATTTAAAACATGAAAGACTTATATTTAAATGTGGTCACGGCATGTTTAGTCGTAGACTAGAATCAGCTGTTGCGGTTCAATGCATATAAAGAATACATGGCAATGTATCAAAATTTTAATTTAGAAGTAGTAAGTGATGATAGAATAAAATATTTATGAAGCAGACTTTTACAAAACAAATTAATTCTGAATACAAATAATTAAAAATAAACAAATTTTTTTAATTTACTCTAAAATAGATTCTTTAATTTTTTTGTTCGTAATTTAAAATTTATCGCAAATTTTGAAAAAAGGGCAACTAGAGTTTGTTCTTTGAGAAATTTCTTATGAAAACAACGCATAATTAATTGACAGTTTTATACTCAACTTTAGCTTTCTTTATTTTGAGGTAAAAGTAAAAAGAAATCACAAAGTTTCATGAAGATGTTAAACAGCCAAAGTTCATGGATTTTGATTCTTTAAAGATACATGTATAACCTCTTCATTACTTTTATAATTTTGGCCAATGAAGATATAATGAACACTGTAACAAATATATTAGAAATAAACTCACCCTAGCTGTACGACTCTTTTGTAACATCGATTGAAAACAAACTTCTGGTGTTTCAATAATTTCATCATTCGCTTTGGTATTCTCATGCTGTATTTCAGCTTCTTCTATTTCTATTAAATTAAACTTCGGATAAGGTACTTGCGTATCACTATTATCTGATTTACTATCTATACAACATTCTTCGAATAAAAGATTACTGTTTGGATCTGGAACTATTTCATCTTCAGTATTTTGCTGTAAATTAAAAATTAACAAAATATTTCATTTTTAAATATATGTGTATGTAATGTACATATTTGAAATATGTATGTAATATACTTATGTGTTTCACACACAAAATTTATTCACCTCTAAATCTGATTTCCTTCGTTTGGCAGCATATTGTTGTGAATAAATAGTACTAGGAGGAATAGGCTTTGTAGGATACCGGTCTAAATAATCTTTATATGGACCTCGTTTGGACATGTTTGCTGTAATAAAGATTGAGAATTAGGACAAGTATCAATAATTAACTATTCTTTTATTATTATTAACTCAATAATTAACTCAATAATTAAAAGTATCAATGTAGTACAAAAACAACTTTCATTAATAACTCAAAAGAATGTTTTGTTTTTTTAAGGTTAAGGTTATGTGTACTGTATAAATAATATTACCTGAATTGTATCCAAATTGTCATTAATTGTACTAGATAAATTCTTACTACGTAAACTTGAATCGGTTAACCAATAAGAATTATGATGTCCACGCCTCAAAGAACTAAAGTATAAAATAATACAGTAACTTATGCTATGTACCATAAATATTCCTTTCAATACTCCTTTCAATTTCCTTTCAATATCCTTTCAATAATCCTTTCAATAAATATTGTAAAAAGACTTTTTAGATTATTAATTCGCAGCTAACAAGTCAAGGGACGCTGTTAGTAAGGCTGCCGGCACATGCGATCTGAAAAATTCAACGGTTACTTATTCGTTGGTACCTACTTGGTTTAAGCTGATTTGAACTTAACAGTTTTGCGTCGCGTCAGGTTGTCAGTGCGCATGTGCATTTCGGTTAGATGAATCTCTTTAACTTCATGCGAAATTATAATAGCAAATTAAGTGTTTATTCGTATTAGTAAATAGTAATTAATATTTGTTTGTTTGTTTATTTTCCATTACGTTTACAGTGAATCCACATTGCATGCCGTATGCCGTATGCTCTATGTGCTATGCTGTCAGAAAAAAAGTTGTTGTCTGAAATCTATAGGATTTATAACTCTATGGTTATAAATCCTATAGGAATTGTAACCATAGAGTTATAAATATTATAGATTTCGGACAACAACTATTTTTCTGACGGCATAGCGCATAGAGCATACGGCATACGGCATGCAATGTGGATTCACTGTTATATTCTTAAGATTTTTCACATTTACTTACCACAAAACTCAACACAAATAACCATAAAAAATGTAGTGTGTTCGTTTTGTTAAGCGATGGGTATATTACCGTCATCCTGCGGCCTTTACTCGAATCCGCGAGCTGTTTATCTATAGGTATCTTGTTTTCTTATTGGTTCTTTCTATTGCTACTTAGGGTGCAGTAGCTCTGATTGGCTGTCTCCATGACGTGTCCTCTATGTTGCAGCTATGCTCCACCATGTGATTTCAGCCTCACGGAAAAACTTCTCTCGCACTTAAACGGTTCCGTTCAATTTTTTGGAACACATGGGAGCGCACCCTTTGTATTGCAAGTATAATATCGGTAGTATGTATGCTAAATTAAAGCGATAACTTTGCAAGGTGTTACTTATTCGTCTGTATTTTAATTACACAAATAAGAATACAAATATGGAAGAACCGTATGTGTATGTACACGTTTTTATTAATAGCACAGATGCTTCTGCTTTTAATAGGGAAGTAATTCCTGCCAGCGTCATAAGAAAATTTGATTATGCCGCCTATAAAAAAAGTAAGAAAACTTTCAAAAATAAGTGTTTTAAGTTTCAAAGAAGTGAAGGAGGTGAAAAAATGAAGTGCTGTATTTTATATGCTGCAGGTATGTGTGTGTTAATGTTAATTTTAATAAGTACACTAATTTCTGTTGTCACTTGAAAATAACTATTTGAAATATATTTTACAGGTTCATTTCATGAAGTCAATGAGTATATTAAGACAGCCCTTGAAAAAAACAAAAGGTGGCCAATACCTAACCTAAAAGCTACAACTGATGTTACAGGAATTGATGATACCACAGTTGTTGACGTTGATGAGGATATTCAAAATGAAGAGGCCAATTCGGATGAAGCTAATATGGAAGAGGCCAATTTCGAAGCGGCCAAATCTAAAGTAAACCTACTATAATATATAATAACAATGTGCATGGTTAATTCTTTAATTTTATATTTATTGCAAATATTTATAGTCGATGAAAGCAGATAGCAGATATAATAAGCGTAACCAAGCACAGAAGTTAGTTGACAAATATATTGCCACCAGACATGATTTAGACGAGAACCAGGTAATTTTTAACAAAATTCAGTTTAAAATAATTTACTCTAGTAATGTTGAAAAATATGTACATACATTTATAAATATATTTATCATTAGATTCCTGCAAGCAATAATGATTATCTGGACATGAATGATGATATTATGAATTTACCACCATCATCAACTCCTTTAAACATATCTAAAATAAATAGTATTGGTAATATTCAAGCTGGCGTTCGAGGTTACCAAGAGCAACTGCATTACTTTAAAAAAGAAGCAGAGAAATGGACATCTCTATATGAAACGGCGCAAAAAAATCAACTTAATAAATCTGCTACTTCTTCTGACAGAAATGTCCAAGGTGAGCAATATATAATCATTTTAATTAATCAAATATATACTAATTTCTACAAAAATAATATTTCAAGTTTATTTCCTTAATTCTACATGTCAAATTTATTTTCTTAATTGTTACGTACATCAGATAATTTCAGATAATAATTTCTCTAGTCAGATGCCAAAACAAAACAAACATCACATTGAAATGTATTGAAACTTATTCTCTGAATCAATGTAGTTTACATCTGATGTACGAATAGCAAGAGCCATATTGAAAATGTTTGAACTATAAGTTAAAACAATTTAATATATCAGGCTCTTACAGCCTCAGGAATATTTATCTATTTAAAGCAACAGGCATCCTAGTCCTAATATATTAATTTATAATATCTATTTACAGAAACAGAATCATTTAAACATTATGATAAAGTATTTAATTACAAGTGGACAGCAGAAAATCAAGCACAAATTAATTTTTCTGAAACCGAAGATACGGTTACACTAAGAAGGGGTGTTATTTGTAACTCACTAGCTTATAAAAACGCGTATAAAGTGTCAAATCCTTCAGAATTTATTACCATACTTTCAGTCGGTATTTATGGTAAGGAAAACTTCAGCACTCGATGCGTGAGACTACAAAAAAATACAACTGGCCAGTTAAAATTGGATACTGTGAAGACTGAAGTAATTGAAGAAGAATTTTACAATTTTTTAAGAGTTAAAAGATTTACTCTTGAACAGATAGAATTGCAGTTAGCAAAACTAAATAGGCTTCACCACAACGCAATAAGTACTACGAGAAAACGTATTGAAAGAGAAAAAGCTGAAGAAGCACGTGTTGAAGCTCAGTTAAATATTTTAAGAAATCAACAAAGACAAGGTCAACAAATCCTGCAAAGGTGCAATAATGAACTACCAGGTGTTCCAGATCTTGAAGAACAACAACAAGTTCTACAACCGAATAATGATAAACAAAGAGAAATGGATTCTTTATAACTGTATTTCATTAGAATGAAAAGAATGTTTATACAGTTGATGTGCCTTTGTAATTTTTATATTTAAATTCAGTTCTATAATTTTAAGACAAGTATTCATCCGAGTTGTTTGGACTATATAAACTATAATATATAACGAACCATCTTTGTTAGGACTATATTCCCCTCGATACTGGGGTCAAAGAAAATGTAACATTTTTGTCTCTCGTTGACAATTAAAGTTTATTTTTATCAATTCTTCTCAAGAATTGTATCAAAAAATGAATGTTTTTGTTGTTAATCAGAGGCAAAAATTCTACTTTCTTGAGATTGTAGTATCAAAGGGAAATATAACCTTTACAAAGATCTGGATATATATTTTAAATCAATCCGATGAATACTTGTCTTGAAATTATAGAATTGCATTTTGGTATAAAAAATACTCGTTGAGTGATATTGTTTAGTACAAGAAGACATAATTTATGCAACTAGAAAGTAATTTAACAGTGATTTAAAGTTCTCTATTATATAATAAGATGTTACGAATAAAAAATATATATTGTTATGTATTTTACATATGCTAATAAATAAGCCCCATTAAAAAAGGACTGAAGGGCAAAAATGAAAATAATAATTCATGAATATTTTATTTAAGTTTCCTACATTAATACGCCTCAAATTACTTTACCACTATTAATATTATTAACAACTAAATTTATTCAACGAAAAAATAAAAAAAAAAATTATCAAAATGTTTCAAAATATACAAAAATATATCAGAAGGTATCAAAATGTATGAAAAAGTTTTTAATATAATGATAAATGAATTAATATTTCATTTTTTAATTTTTTTGAAAATGTGTCAAAATGTATCAAAAGGTATCAAAAGGTATCAATAGGTATCAAAAGGCATTAATGAATATTTGTTTGTATAAATGTATGGAAATGTATCAAAATGTATCAAAATGTATCAAAATGTACCAAAATGTACACAAATATATGAAAAGGTATCAAAATGTATGAAAAGGTTTTAAGATGTACCAAAAGGTGTTAATGTGTTTAATAGAATGATAAATAAATTCATAATACATTTTTCAATTTTTTCGAAAAGGTATCAAAACGTATCAAAAGGTATCAATAGGTATCAAAAGGTATTAAAGTGTGCTGCAAAAATTACGAAATGCAACCTCTATATACACTTAGGTACACTCTGATACCTTTTGATACAGTTTGATACCTTTTCATACATTTAAAATTTCCACTGGGGAAGTTTCTTCAAATTAAAGTATATAATTATACTTATAGATTAGCAAATGCATTGGAACGAGTCCTTGTATAACATACTTCATCACAAATATAAAAAAAAAGCTTTAACACAAACGACATTCAACGCCACGTCATCAGTCTCGATTGACGTACTCTAATATTAATCATCAGTTGATGCTTTGATTCAAAACCAGCAATATTAAATTATCAGTCGCCTTAAACTACATTTTTATACTTATTTAGTTTTACACAACATGCACCAAGAAAACCATGTTTGGAATTATACTTTCAAGATTCGTTCTTGAATGAATGGTTTTCAAGGTTTTTTTAACTATTCTTAATTACAATTGCAAATTTCATTTTAATTGTATTTATAATTAACTCATGCACTTTTAGAACGTTTGTAATTCAGTGCATGGAACTGAAATTTTGTTAAATTATTTATTTTTTAAGAAGAACATTTACTTTGTGAGAGATTACTTAAATTTTTTTACTTTTACAGTAAGTATGCCATTTCGTGTCAACCCTTCAAACTTGTTTTTAAAACATTACGTGAAATGTAAGCGTTCTTCTATACACAATGCAAAAAATGCAGTTAACAATTCAGTCCACACTTATGTCAGCTTGAAATTAATAGGTTTTTAGTTAAAGAAAATTTATTAAAGATTATATTTAAACTATTAGTAAGACATTCAAATTTAAATTGTTCAAAGAAATATTTTTTCAATTCTTGCATTTTTTGAAAGCAAAACAAAACAAAATTGGATAATTTTTCAATAAAAATTAAAATAAGCATAAGTAAATTAATGTTATACGCATCCGACATATTGAAAGTTTATGTAAAAGTAAAATAACTGAGGAATGAAAGTTGTCATGTAAAGACACGCTCAAAAACGCAAATTTATTTTTAATGGATTGATACTTTCGGATAAAATAAATATTTGCACGTTGCATTAAAAAATATCAGTGTAAATACTTTTTTCTTGATAAAAAGTGCAAAAATTGCAATATTTTTAAATCCATCAACATAATAATAATATTTATACCAGCAAAACATCAAAAGGTAGAGAAAATGTGAGTACAATGGAACCACACAAGCTGACATTTCATATGCTTACTCGTGTATCGACGAGTTTATATACATTTTATGCAGAAAGAAATTGTCCATAAATCTAAATAATACGCAGGTGGGAAATTTTCACAAAACTGTTTCTTTCACAGTTAGCGAATAAAAATGTTTCCAATCTTTTTAAAGGTTGAATTGAATATGCTTCTTGAATTTGGATTTTCACTAAATTGAAATTAGTATACTTACGATTTTTGCTACAGTGAATAAGTGAAAATCCAAACGCAAGCGGCATTCTTAGTTTTGTAAATAACCCCCACTAAATGTACATATACATACGTACAAGAATCACGCATACCGGCTGTAAATACCACAAACCATCGCAAAGTACCGCGTATATATATGTATACATTACACATCGACAGACACACAGAATTACGCATACCATCACGTCACAATGTCGAATACTTTAGCAGTTACGTATGACCCCGTATTACACAGTTGAAAATTGCGTACTTTATACAGTTCAGGTGAAAATTGCGTAAATTGCGTTTAAAATATAATATATGTTATTTCACGGCGCTGAATGCGTGAAATTATTGAGAATGATATTTTCATATATATATTGAAATTTATAGTTTGTGGATCTTTCAAGAGGCGACATTTCTCAATTTAATACCAAAATTAGATTTTCAATATGTATAATCTGCACGAAAATGCAAATGTAAAAAAATAAAGAAATTTAAGGAATTGTTATTCAAGGGATTAAATAACAAGAGAAAAATTATTCTCTATGTCTATATTCTTTTTTATTTTATTAATTACCTTACTGACATATTACTGGGGGCATGATTAATTAAGGATTAGTTGATATGATAATTATTGTTTTTTAATGAAGACATTCAAGGAGACTTTAGATTCAGACGAACTGAATTTTCTAGAGATTCTAATCTGATATCATATGTTTGAACAATTTACAAAATACTGTGTATAGGTAAATTTAACTGAAAATGTGCGTTCGAAATAATATCATTCTTTATGTTTTTATGATTCTATAAAAGTTATTAATATTAACATGATAAGGCAACTCTAATGGTGTTACTATCAATTACGTACTTCCAAAAATTAGGTAACTCTCCATTCATAGTCCCTGGATGAAATAAGTTAAATTTATTTTCCTGTAATGCATTGTCAATTTGTCAAGCTTTGAGAGAATTAAAATGTAGCATTCAGCAGTACAATGAAATAGAAAGTATCTAAAAAGTGTATAATAGATTCTGTTTTAAAACAAAGTACGTTTATTTTCAACTGTGCAACATGACCACTCCGCGAATCGCGAATCAAAAAACAGAACGACCAACAGTGTGCTAACACGTGTGTACATATATGAGTGATTCCATGATACTTTTAATATTTAGAAAACTACATAAAAACTATGAATTTGATACAAATGGTAAACAGAATTTTTTTTTTTTTTTAATAAGTACTTATATGTAGGAGAATATCGTACAATAATTTTAGTTGGTATAACGTAATTATTTGAGGCTAAAAAAGGGAAAATACGTTATTTTTTAAGGTTTCCATCAATACTTTTTTCTTTCTGGCGACAAAGAAAAAGTGCATTTTTAGGAAGGACCGCACACATTTTTCCTTATAATATTTTCATATTGTACTTAAAAAAAAATATAGTATTCAAAGGGCTGCCTATTTTCTAAAATAAAATATAACAATAAAAATAAAGAAAACTACATTTTAGAAAAAGTGCGTTTCTGTTTTTGAAAAAAAAAATAATAATAATGCACGAGTGTTTTCTTTTCATAAAAACGAATCAAACCAAAGTTATAAAATTAGGGTGCCACTTGACCAAAAAAAAAAGTTTTTTAACACACCCCATCATAAAGTTCGTACTTTATTCCCGCCGAAGTGGGAAAAAAGTGCTACGTTCATTTCCTACCCCCACTCTAGTCCCCAGCGCCACGCATATGTGCCCTCGCCTTCGGCTCGGGCACAAACAGTGCGTTGCGCTGGAAATTTAACGAAAGTTAACGAGAGTGAGGTTAGGAAATCAATGTGCAGCCTTTTTTCCCTTTTCAGCGGGAAACGAGTACGAACTTTATGATAGTTGTGTTAAAAAGTCGTATATTGCACTCGTGAATATAGTGGGTTGTGCGAACCTGCGCGTTTGTCGCCCTCGCTTCGCTCAGGCGACAACTCTCGCCCAGGGAGCACACAGCCCACTTTATTCCCTTGGTGCATAATATACTATTAAAAACGTTACTCGTTACGTCCCCCGTATCGAATTAGTACTTTTCGATACTAGTGCGAGAGAGGTGATTCTGATACGAGTGTGAGTTTGTCGTCCGAGCGAAGCGAGGGTTCGAGTTTGCGCACAGAGTGTATAATAGTACATTACGATACAAGGGTCTTAAGTGGCACTTTCTGGCACGGCGAGTTACGCACCCGAGCGCAGCGAGGGCGCTAACGCCGGGTCAGAAACTGTCGCTTGAGACACGTGTATCGTACGTTATTTTATAGTACTGCCTGCCTTAAGGGAGTTCTATGGTAAACAGAAATAACGCTAAGACAATTCTGAAATTTCGCACATTGGTTAACTTTTACATGAAAAGCTCTCATATAAATTTTTAGAAGGCTAGGCTACCTAGAAGTCAAGAAATAAATGTTTTAATTTTTCACTTTTTAACATGGGCTCTTATGGGAAATCACGATTTCGTTGTGTTCATTTGCGTATAAGAAAGAAATTAAAGCTAAGATATTTTTGAAAATTTATGTAATAGAAAGACAAATATCTTATGAAGATTTATTTTCTTGCAAAAGTATCATTGGATGCCTCTAATTTACGGAAGAAAAGTTTAAAAGCGAAAAACATACATTTAACCTCAAAATATGAGTCAAATCAACTTCTCAATGGAACTTTATATCGATATTTAAGACTATTAAAATAGATATAATTATCTAAAATGAAAATATTATTGGTATTTAGTGTAAGTTTACACTACAACAAGAGATAAAATGTGTACTTGTTTTGACTAGTGTAGTTACCACAGAACTCCCTTAAGTCTGCCGACACGCCTTTCCGTGTCTTCGGTAGTCCTTTCTCGCACCGTGAGGTTAGCGCATGAGCGTAACGAGTGCGATAAACACAGTGCCAGAAAGGGCTACTTACCGCACGGAAAGGCGTGTCTGAAGTGCGGACTTAAGTCACGCAGTGCTATAAAATATTTTTTATAACTGAGTGCGTAAAACTCGACTTTAGAAGCCTGTTTAGCGTGAGTAAAGTACCCCCTTTTTTCACTAGTGCGGAAAGTGTTTACGCACTCGGTGCGTGAAGTAGTGCGTAAAGTGAGTACTTTACGCACTGAGTGCACTCGTGAAAGAAATCTGGATACTTTACGCACGCTGAATAGGCATTTAACGTAGAGTTTCACGCGCTCAGTTATAAAAAATAGTAAACGCAGCACGTGCGAAAACCAGTAATTTTTGCAGTAGCGAAGTTCGGGCGACAAACAATACCCGTGCAAAAATGACTCGCTTTACGCACTAGTTGCGTAATGTACTATTTCTTAACTAAGTGTTCAAAACTCGATTTTCAATGCCTATGTAGCGCACGCAAGGTGTAGGATTCCCGCAATTTGGAACCGCAGTGTGCAAAACACTTTGCGTAAAGCAAGCACTTTGTACACTGTGAGTTCAAAATGCGAGAAACCTACACTTTACGTGCGCTACATAGGCATTGAAAATCGATTTGCGCACACGTTTAGAAAAATAGTATACGTAACGTGTGCGCGTAGGTGCTTCCCACACTCGTCTTTTTTGACGCCCTGCGCCAAACGCGACTAGCGTGGGAATCACCTACTTTGCACACTTGTTGCATAATGTACTATTTCTTTATGACGGGCGGAGAGTGGGCTTTTGCGCACGGAGTGTGGAAAATACAAAAGAGACGAGTGTGGGAAGCACCTACGCGCACGCGTTGCGTAAGGTTACACTTCGAGTTAAGTACAAAACCTATTGCTCTTTTTTTTTATATTGTTGATTGTATGTCACAATTCTCAAGTTACTATTTTAGTACAGGACTTAAAAAAAAATTAAGTTTTTCTTCGAAAATTACTGTAAACATTCTAAATATTCCCTATAAAGAAAAGCATTTTTAAGAAAATAAGTGGACCTATATGTATAATTGTTGCTATCTAGATCACTTAAAACAGTAAAAAAAAATTGTAGCCCAGTGTCAGTGAAAAAAAACTTTTTTTCTATATACGTCAAATGTTAAGGGTGTCATGGAGTCACTCATATACACGTATACGACATTTCAACCACGAAAAAACCAGACCAAGATAGAGGTAGAGGCGCAGAGACGGAGAGAGATAGGTAGAGAGAAAGATAGGCATAGAGAGAAAGATAAGTTATAGAGGTGAAGAAAGAGAGTGAGAGAGAGAGAGAGAGAGAGAGAGGCGTGCCGGTAATTACATGAACCTGGGATTCAGTTCGTCTCGCGAGTCGAGACTGGGAAAGAGCACGGAGGACTCGAGTAGGTCGGAGGCGGAGGCCTCCGCGTAGAGCGAGGGATCCCTCAGCTCCAGGCCGTTGCAGGTGCGCACCATGACACGCTGGGAGGGATGGAGGCCGCTGCCACAACCGCCGGCTCCCGCACCGTGCTGGTGCTGGTGCTCGCCGGTCAAGCTGCGCTTGTCGATCTGGTACTGCGGCCTGGGAATGAAACTAAACCGGTTCATATCGTCGAATTTTTTGTATTAGTTTCTCAACTCCGAACTGGTCACCTTGTTATTGAAGGGCGGGGGCGTAAGAGAATAATAATATTATATGGAAAAACTTTTTTTTAATTATTAATCATATGTTGTTATTATTATAAATATAATGTAGAAAGATTTTTGCATATAGATATAAAATGTGGCTTTTGATAAGAGAGATACGAGAGGGGCAGGGGGGACTCTAATTACACAGACACGATGTACGCTCTAAATTCCTTGATTTTTCAGTTTAATTAATTTGAAGAAAAATCTTATATTTACTTTAGTCTTTTGTATTAAAGTTGATTACAATATTACTCTTCGGTAGATGATTCGGTGAAGCTTTTAAAATAATTGGATTGTGTAAAGAAAGGAAGTTCTTTGGTAAATGTTTAAGCTATCATTTATTAAATTTATCAAAATGGATGAAAATTTTTTAAAATGTGAAGATACATTACAATTAAAATATTGCTTTGTAACGTGTTATCAATCTCGATTAAATTTTATTTTTCTATGCACAGTTATTAAAGTTATCGAGTTTTAAATTATAGTTATTTAATTATTTTGAAGGATTCTAAATAAAAAAATATTTAAGTTTCAGAAATTAAAAACTATAAAATATTTATGTAAATCTAAGGAATTTAGAGTGTATACTAATATAGTGAAATTTTGTGCTAGTAATAAGAAGGCGCGTACTCTATATGTAAAGGGTAAGTTTTGAACGTATGTACTTTTGGAGCGGTTCAGTGATTTGTAAGTTTGGTAGTTTGAGAAAATAATAAATTCTATGACATGATATACACAGAAAATCCAAAACCATAGTAATTTTATAAATATGATTTCTAAGATTTCATTTATAAATTTTATAAATTTTATTTATAAATTCTTTTTGTGAAATTATTTTTAAAACTTTTAAAATTAAAGTTAACTTATCTTACACAGTTAGAGTATTACTATGATTCTGCGTTATTGACATCTTAAAGAATAAGCACATTTATATATTTTTTGTAATGTGAAAATCAGTTCGCCTAATTTAACTATGAATTTCACAATTAATTATTTTCTAATTATATTATATCAAAAATGAAAAGTCGTATAAGCGCAAAATTAGAATACAATTAATATATCTTTTTATTAATTCTAAATAGATTCCTCATGTTTTCAAAATCGATTTTCACATTACTTTATAAATGGTTTATATAATTAATATATGTAATAGTATTGTTATATAATATTTTGTATTGATGGCACAAATATAAGCAAAATGAATAACAAATTATCACCTTTAATACTCATAATTACAAGAGTAACATATAAGAATTACAAAACCACTAATCAAATTACACCATTTTAAAAATAATTGGTTATCCACCTTTGAATAAAATAGAAAGCTTGATTCATGCTGTAAACCATACAAAAATAAACTAAATAAAAACAAACTAAAAAGAAAATAAAGTCACAGGAAAAAAAAACTCAAAGCTTTATACGTGAAATCAGTGAACAACTTGTCAACTTGTTTAATGAAAGGATAGCAATGCGATTAATCGCGAGCACAAACATTGGATTTAAGCTGATAAACTACGTTGTAAATCATACTGGACACGTACGAGGATCGAGGATCGATAAATCAACAACGACAACAGCAGAAAAACAAAAAAAAAATATATATAAATAAAGAAAAAGCTAAGCGATTCGCGTGGATACTGACCGGCGCATAACCAGCAATCTCGGCAAGACGTGAATGAAGACCCGACGTACCCAGGGCTTCATCACGTGAGTCTGCGGCGAGCGGAAGTGCACATTCAGCACCGCCACTGTCACGCATATGCTGAAATGGAATGTGTATATATGTACTGAATTGCGTAGCTGCGTTCACTTCTTTTGTCGATGTTAGTACTTTTAATAAAACGGAGAGTCGCGTGACGTTGAGATATAAGTTACGCAATATATTATATTGACAATAACGTCCATAACAATGGCAAAGAATTGTAATATTTTTTAAATACATAACAGCAAAGTATATACATGTACGCTTGTTCGAGTTGAGCATTTTTCTTCCATCCGCGAGACAATTTTGTCTGATTTTCTGCAATCTCGTTTAAATGAATATAGGAATGGCGAAGAAATTGCTTCGTAATTTGACGATCGACGACATAAATATAATACAAGAATTTCATAGTAGAATATAAGATAAATAATTTGTTTATTTTTCAATTTCACATATGCATAGTTACCTAAGCGTGTCGAGGATCATTGTGAAGAGGACGAATTTCCCGAGGAGAGGCACCACGAGAGACGTCGGCGGAATGATCTCAGCCAGCAGCAGGAAGAACACAGTGAGCGACAGCAATATCGAAATTGACAGACTCACCTGGAATCGGAAAAATACTGTACATTATAGGAGGCGGAAAATCATTTACTTTTGCTCGTCTCTGGCGTTTTTTCGGCACCTCGTTAGGAATATATTTGGCTATATAAAATTAATCCCTGATTATATTTGTATAACCTACATTATAATACCGTCACCTATTTCTATGCCTTCAATTCAACCGCGCACGTCACGCGAGGAATTATTGTTAATGATGTCCGCGGATGATTATCGGCCGCCGCACCTCTTTGTAAACCGTTCCAATTATGCCACCCGCATTTATTTCTCATATCGCCGCCCTACACATTCGGCCATCGAAAATCAATGCACCACATCACAGCAGCCTGCGGTCCCGAATTTCATAACAAAAATCTTCCTGGAATCGAATCTCCCACGCGCATAAAGCAGAACACGCTCTTTCCATTCATCCCCTTCTAAACCGTTTCACACACACACACGCGCGCACACACACGGGGGGCTAATTGCCTATTCTCGCGAAATCGACGCGTAGGTCGCGTAAAAGCCCCTATCAACGCGCGCGGCCGCTGAGAATGTATAATTACGTAACAGCCTACCCCCATAAACAGCCAGCTTACTACTACTACTATACGCACACCGGGCGAATTTTATTAAGCCTTTTTCGCGAAAATTCGCGTACAAAAGCCGCTTAAAGCTCGGTGCGGAAAACGGGAAGAGACGCGAGCGCGCGCGTAAGTATAGCGGCATTTAGTATATAGTACAGTAAGCACGAGGGGTACGCGCAAAAAATTCCTGGGTAATTAACAGGCCCTTCGCCGCTGCGAGTTTTCGCGCAAAGCAGCGGTGGAAAAGAGCGAGGAAAAGAAGAACGGAAAAAAGACCGGCGTGCGAGCAGCGTGTGTATAACGCTGGCTAGGCGCCGGGATTTTTTAATTTGATAATTAAATGTACAGTTGGAGTTGAGGAATTGTCTCTGATTCCTCTCGCTCCTCGCTGTTTTCCCGTTGCCAAGGGTGGCGCGAGAGTGCGAAACGTAATTAGGGGAATTAATGAAATTACAAGAGATGTTTGGGAGGCGCGACTAGTGTGGCATATTAATGCGAACATTTTTCTGGCGTGAATAAGATATTGCAGGGGTAATTGAATTTGATGCGCGCGCGTGTTTTGTTCGAGATCAGGTAAGTCTTCTCGGAATAATCAGCGCGTTTCCTGTGGAGTGGATGATTATGTTTGGAGGTAGAGCCAACATTGACGAGCTGATTAATTATTGCGCCCGAGAATTACGCTATTATCGTCAATAATAATATTATTAATAAAGTATAGTACATAGTATTTATGAATTTGATTATTTTTCATTATAATTTTTCATTACAATTTCATTATAATCCTTCATTACAAGCGCCTCAGGCAAATATTTTTCTATCACATCGAACCCAATACCATCGAAAGACGAGTATATTCACACAAGTGTATAAACGTTCATCACATTTCGTCATCAAACCACCCCTCGATATTCTCAAAACTCAAAGATCACGATTGTTCGAGGGGTTCTCCTCGCTCGATTAACCAAAAGTTCGCTCAGGATTCACACAGCAGAAAAACACCTACTATCCGCTTTTTTCAAGACAAAAAAAAACCCAGGCAAGTGATCGTTGTTGACGTCGGCGTTCTCTCTCTTATATATACGCACCAGCAAAGATCAAAGTTCGCTCGGAAAAGGCGAGAGCTTCCGGCTCGTCGTCGCGGTAAAAACGCGTCTTCCGTATGTGCACACGTCACCGTGAGTGGATATAGTTCACGTGAGAAAGCCGTGGAATCGATCTTGGCGAGAAATCGCGTATGTGTGCGCGCAATGGCGGTTTCTCGTATCTTTGACGGATTTTTCTTTTTTTTTGATAAGGTCGTAATTATTCCGTGATTTTTGAAAATTGTGTGATGTGAGAGGTGGATATGGGTAAGAAAGAAGGCGCAGTTGTTGATTTTTAGGATTTTAAATGTATTGCCGTTTTGAAAGAAGAATTTAGGATACGTTGTAGAACTTTTATTCATTTGCTTTTTCGCGATGTGTTATCTATTTTATTTTATTTTAGATTAAAGAACAAAATTTATTACAGTCGTTTTTCCTTTACCCCTTACTTGTACCTATAACACAATTAATATTGAAATATTATGAATTTAAAATTCATTTTATTTTTTAACTTATACAAATTTATCCAATATTTTCTATTAAAACTTGGATTGTATTTATATTTATTTTAGTTTATTCCTAAAATACAAAAATTTCGAGGTTAGAAATTTAACTGTAATCAGAACAGTATTCATAGTCCTTCATTGTTAACTGCAGATAAAATTTTAATACTTTTTTGTAATACAAAACCAAATTTTAAGTCATTAATACTAGTTATGACTTACAATTTTTAGTTTAAATATTTCATAATTCTAAACTGTAGCGAATTCAAAAAGTAGAAAGACTACAGATAGAATAGGGCTGCTATTGCTGCTAAGATTTGCTTGCGTGGATGGGTGGTGCTCCCTTGCGACTAATGTACGGAGCAGCGTTCTCATAAAAAGCAGTCGCCCGGCGCGAAATTCAAATCGGCCAAAAAATATAAAAAATCAAAGTAAAAAAAAAATTATTTTTATACATTAATAAATACAATAAGATAAAAATGAACAAAGATACAATAAAACACTTAATTATTTTAATTTATTTAATTAATTATGAGTATTTTAAAATTTATAATCCTGACACGAATTAAAATTTTTTTTTCGCGCAATGTCAATGAAAACACGTTCGAAATAACAGACTGTTATATAAAATAAATTATTTTATTGATTTTCAACATGAATAGTTAAAAAACACGTTAGAAAAGTTGATTTCTTAAATTGATAAAAATTTTTATTAGTCGGCCGTCCTGTTTTACCATGCCAGTCGTGCGGCGCTGAGCAAACTATAGCTTCTGTTTGAGGATCACTGACTGCGCGGCAAGAGCGTAAGAAATGAATGAATGAATTTGGCTTTTATAATTTGAACAAGTACGAATTATATGACCTTTCAATATAACCTTTATATGCAGCGAATATACAAATACATTATAAATTATACCTGATGGCATATACTTCACAAATGCACAAAACGCAACGAATCTAAAAACCATTTTTAATTCTCGTTCTGTCTCTATCACTCATATCTAATATTTTAGTTGGGTTTAATTGATGTAAATGAGTACACACATTTAATATTAAATGTGTGTACTCATTTACATCAATTAAACCCAACTAAAAAACTAAAAACCATTTATTCAACAAACGTTTTAAATTACATGTTACCATCAAGTAATAAGTGTTTGTGTTAATTATAATTATTTATTATATGTATAATTCTATAATAAAATTCAAGATATAACGAAGTATCTCTGAAGGTTTTCGTCACATTTTGGATAGTCGGACGTCCTTCCTACCTTAGCCTACTCGGTTACAGGTATTTATTGATAGCGTTTTTCTTGCCGCTATAATATTTTCTTTCCGCGGCTAAAGTTATCCGATCCGACGGCGAGGGTGGCAAACATTAGATGTGGCGTGTACAATTTCCTCCCGTGGAGCGTATACTATTTTTCACCATACCCGGGCCAAAAATACCACATTCGCGTTTTTGAGCCGGGAGCAAAAATGGCACTTTCGGCCCGGGTATGGTAAAAAATTCATTTTTCTTAAAAAGTTTAGCGACCGGCTTTAAAATTTATTGCGCGTTATAATTTTAATTTTTTATTTTAAAAACATTGTTTTTCGCATTTCAAGTTGTACTAGATATATTCGCTCTGATTTAAGGAAGTTTTCTGGGAAAGTTTCACTTTTCTATTTGTTATTGTTTATAATCGATTTCGTTTATTAATTAATATAGGAAATACTTAACATCTATTAAAAAAATTATACGTATATTCGCCCTGAAGTCATTTTCTCTCCGCTTTTTTAATGTATCATAACTAATTTGCAACGATTTTAACATTCACTGTTTAATTTAATTCTCATTATGTTAACTATTACAAAAGGTTTTTACGAAGTATCAGTGAAGGTCTTCGTCACATTTGGGATAGCGTTTACACTGAAAAAAAAAGTTGATTGGTTGGTTGGTTATTAAAATTGCATAATAGGGTACAGATAAGCATGAATGGTTGGCAACATAATTGGCAATCGGTTGATAATGGTTAAGTATGATAACCAATTTATTTCTTGGATCATTGGAGAAAAAAAATTGGTAATCGTAACTACTCAAAAGTAAGTTACGACAAGCAATTATATAGTTACATCAACTACTTTATTTTGGTTGAATATAAATTTTTTAATGTAATACTTTTTAATCTTCATAAATGAATTTAATTATAATTATGACATAAATTTTTTCAAAAATTATAAATTTTGTTATTAAAAATTAATTAAAGGAATCAACAAATTAGGTTTGAGGAAGCTACGGGCCAATGAATTGGCAGCGGTTTTTTTAATGTAACGGTTAGATTAGTAGTTTTAATGATTTGAAATAGTTATGTAACTGTTTTATTGGGACATTGAGTAACATAGATTGGTTATTTTAAGTACTTGAAAATAGTTAGCGGAACTACTACTTGTTAGTAAAACTAATTATCCTTCTTATTTGTACCCTTTCGAAGTAACTAATTGCTTAGGGAAACCAATTTTTTCCGTGTATCTTCTTCTTAAATTGAGCGAAGAAATAATTCTGTTTAAAACAAGTTGATTTCTGTATAAAGAAAAGCATTCTCACAGAATTTAATTTTTTCGTGATAACAAATATAAATTTCTATTACAGAATCCTATTACCAACTATCAGAATGCCCAATCATGCATCGATTGGTTCGATGAGGAATACGTAACGCAGAAAAGAGAAGAAGTGAAGGCCTTGATTAATATAAAATCACATTATTTTATGATGTATTTGAAAAAATAGTAAAAATTAAATATTATTTTCAACGGATACGTTGAAAGTAATACGTAAAATTTTTTAATTTGTTGTTACAGATCATTATTTCTGAATATGCGTAGATAAAAGCTATCCCAAATGTGACGAAGACCTTCACTGATACTTCGTAAAAACCTTTTGTAATAGTTAACATAATGAGAATTAAATTAAACAGTGAATGTTAAAATCGTTGCAAATTAGTTATGATACATTAAAAAAGCGGAGAGAAAATGACTTCAGGGCGAATATACGTATAATTTTTTTAATAGATGTTAAGTATTTCCTATATTAATTAATAAACGAAATCGATTATAAACAATAACAAATAGAAAAGTGAAACTTTCCCAGAAAACTTCCTTAAATCAGAGCGAATATATCTAGTACAACTTGAAATGCGAAAAACAATGTTTTTAAAATAAAAAATTAAAATTATAACGCGCAATAAATTTTAAAGCCGGTCGCTAAACTTTTTAAGAAAAATGAATTTTTACCATACCCGGGCCGAAAGTGCCATTTTTGCTCCCGGCTCAAAAACGCGAATGTGGTATTTTTGGCCCGGGTATGGTGAAAAATAGTATACGCTCCACGGGAGGAAATTGTACACGCCACATCTAATGTTTGCCACCCTCGCCGTCGGATCGGATAACTTTAGCCGCGGAAAGAAAATATTATAGCGGCAAGAAAAACGCTATCAATAAATACCTGTAACCGAGTAGGCTAAGGTAGGAAGGACGTCGACTATCCAAAATGTGACGAAAACCTTCAGAGATACTTCGTTATATCTTGAATTTTATTATAGAATTATACATATAATAAATAATTATAATTAACACAAACACTTATTACTTGATGGTAACATGTAATTTAAAACGTTTGTTGAATAAATGGTTTTTAGTTTTTTAGTTGGGTTTAATTGATGTAAATGAGTACACACATTTAATATTAAATGTGTGTACTCATTTACATCAATTAAACCCAACTAAAATATTAGATATGAGTGATAGAGACAGAACGAGAATTAAAAATGGTTTTTAAATTCGTTGCGTTTTGTGCATTTGTGAAGTATATGCCATCAGGTATAATTTATAATGTATTTGTATATTCGCTGCATATAAAGGTTATATTGAAAGGTCATATAATTCGTACTTGTTCAAATTATAAAAGCCAAATTCATTCATTCATTTCTTACGCTCTTGCCGCGCAGTCAGTGATCCTCAAACAGAAGCTATAGTTTGCTCAGCGCCGCACGACTGGCATGGTAAAACAGGACGGCCGACTAATAAAAATTTTTATCAATTTAAGAAATCAACTTTTCTAACGTGTTTTTTAACTATTCATGTTGAAAATCAATAAAATAATTTATTTTATATAACAGTCTGTTATTTCGAACGTGTTTTCATTGACATTGCGCGAAAAAAAAATTTTAATTCGTGTCAGGATTATAAATTTTAAAATACTCATAATTAATTAAATAAATTAAAATAATTAAGTGTTTTATTGTATCTTTGTTCATTTTTATCTTATTGTATTTATTAATGTATAAAAATAATTTTTTTTTTTACTTTGATTTTTTATATTTTTTGGCCGATTTGAATTTCGCGCCGGGCGACTGCTTTTTATGAGAACGCTGGTACGGAGACGCGAGTGGCGAGACGCGACGCGACGACAAAAGAGTAGACCGGACAAGTCGCGAGGGGCAGTAAGCTGCGTAGACTTGCTAACAGTCATTGACATTTATATTATTTATTAATTACATTTTTTTTATAATTTGCTTATTTCATTTTTATTTACCTAATAAATATCACTTAAAAAAATTACAAAGAAGTATTGTAGTGAATTGACCTTAAAAGTCCTGATTAAAACCCACATTTCCGCAATACCAAGAATATAACACACGACAAAACTGTAGGTTTTATTTGAACCAATCAGCTAAGGCTTTAAACGAAATGCTAACCTCATCGTCGATCAATCACGGGCTCCTTTTAAACGGGCGTGACCAATTGCAAAAGTTTTATTTCGGCTTCACATTTCCGTCATCGTTCTTTCTCCTTAAGGGAGAATGTACATAAGCGCCGCGCCGCGCCGTGCTGGGCCCTTTCTACATATGTGTGTTCTGTCTGTTCTAGACAACTTCTCTCTATGTCTGTCTCTGTCTTACATAAACGGAACAGATCTATCTGTCTTTGTCGGGAACACACAGAACACACAGAACACACATATGTAGAAAGGCCCCTGCGCCGTGCTGCCGCTGCGCTGAAGCTTAGCTCTGCCGTTCCGTTCCATTCGTATATTCTTACAAAAAAATGAGCAGTTGCATGTCTATGATATTTATAAATCACGGACGATGTGTATATGCTCCAAAATGAAAAGTTAAATAAATGAAGGGATAGTTTATATGACGGACAGTTTAAGAACAAAAGTATTTTAAGCCGAGAAAGAAAACACAAGACCCAATTGATATGATATACTATGAATTATAAAATTGATTAGAACATTGTAAAATGAAGCTATTGATGAATAAGATGGAATTAGGCGATAATGAGATGTCCTTTAACCAGTTCAAATAAATGATGAAATTGATTAAAACTCATGTTAATAAATCAATAAAACTCTTCATGATCCTTTAATGCAAAATATTTAAATAAAGTGCTATAAGCACTATGAATATTTCTTTGAGGTATTGCTAAATGTGGTCGAACCCACCACCTTCTGCAAGATTGTTGTTTCTTTTTTCTTAATTTTTTTAACAATTTCAATAACTTTAATGAAATTATACATTTTTCTAATTTTTTTTATTTTGGATTCAATCATGATCATGACCATGAAAATGATAGATGTATGACATAGATCTATAGAATTGTACCATTAGCAATGGAATATAGAAACGGAACTATGGACCAGCGCAAGCAGAGAACCGCGCAGCGCAGGAGCCTTTCTACATATGTGTGTTCTGTGTGTTCTGTGTATTCCCGACAGAGACAGATAGATCTGTTCCGTTTATGTAGGACAGAGACAGACATAGAGAGAAGTTGCTAGAACAGACAGAACACACATATGTAGAAAGGGCCCAGCGCGGCGTAGGCGCAGCGCGGCGTAAGACGGCGCAGCGCAGCGCGGCGCTTATGTACATTCTTCCTTAGGGAAAAAATACAATAGGCGCCGTGCTGTGCTCCGTGCCCTGCTCCGTGCTCTGCGCCGTCTGCGCCGTGGTATAAGCATTGAGCTGATTGGTTGATTCCACCCACCCCCATATATATATATATATATATATATATATATATATATATATATATATATATATATATATATATATATATATATATATGCTCTATGATCTTAATAGAATCAACCAATCAGCGGAATGATGATACCACGGCGCAGATGGCGCAGAGCACGGAGCAGGGCGCGGAGCAGAGGACGGCGCCTATTGTATTTTCTCCCTTAGGGACTCGCCACAAATGGACCGTGCCGTGCCGTGCCGTCGCCGCCCGGGCCGCCCCGTGCCATAGCGTGCCGAGCGCTTTTCAAATCGGAGTGCGCCGTCTATCAAGAGTATTGCTTCCGTGCTCCAAGCCCTTTTGGACATATGAGTTTGCCATCTGCAACCTTTGTTTATGACGAAAAAAATCAAGCATAGCCTGGATTGCTCCGAAATATTCTGCAGGTAAAATCATTGTTAAATCATTGTAAATTTTGCTAATGTCAACATTATGTTAATTTGACGGTGTTATAACACTTTTTTTTTGTTTAATACTGTTTAATAATTAATTTACAGAATGGACCAAAGTAAAATGGAAAAAATGTTAACGTGTTGTAAACTACATGTGACAGCAGTATCGTTATTGATAATAGCTAGAATATGAAAAAAAACTCAGGAGATGATGGTTTAAAAAAGCTCACTCGTAACAGTATCTACTAAAACATGAACAATAATATATTTTATTACAAATTATTATTATTATTAAATTAAATTAAATAATTAATAATAAGTATCAATAATTAATTATTAATAATAATTAATTAATTAATTATTATTAATAATTATTAATAATTAAATTATTAAATTATTATTTATTTTTTTACAAACGAGGACACAAAAGTTCCATATGACATACAGTAGGTTAAGAGTTGCTTTTTTATTTTAATCTATGCTATTCCATGCCATTAAACAAAAAAAAAGTGTTATAACACCATAAAATTAACATAATGTTGACATTAGCAAAATTTACAATGATTTAACAATGATTTTACCTGCAGAATATTTCGGAGCAACCCAGGCTATGCTTGATTTTTTTCGTCATAAACAAAGGTTGCAGATGGCAAACTCATATGTCCAAAAGGGCATGGAGCACGGAAGCAATACTCTTGATAGACGGCGCACTCCGATTCGAAAAGCGCTCGGCACGCTATGGCGCGGGGCGGCCCGGGCGGCGACGGCACGGCATGGCACGGTCCATTTGTGGCGAGTCCCTTAAGGGGATGCCATACTCGTACCATTACCGACCGAGCAATTCACACAGTTTCAAGCTGATTAAAAATAAAATACGTCGAATCACAAAAAATCAAGAGAACACTCTTCTGTATTTTTTAACGTTCTATCATCCAGTCAAAGTTTGGAGTCGAAATATCAAGTTGTTTTTGCAAAAACTTTGAACAAAGCGAAATTTAATTTCGTTCAAAGTTTTTGAAAAACGGCTTGATATTTTAACTCCAAACTTTGACTGGATGATAGAACGTTAAAAAATACAGAAGAGTGTTCTCTTGATTTTTTGTGATTCGACGTATTTTATTTTTAATCAGCTTGAAACTGTGTGAATTGCTCGGTCGGTAATGGTACGAGTATGGCATCCCCTTAAGGGAAGCATGTACATAAGCGCTGTGCTGTGCGATGCCGTGCGATGCCATACGATGCCGTTCGATGCCGCGCGGTGCCGCACGATTAGTGCTTCGTCCGATCCGTTGTCTAAATGGTTCAAAATAAATTGTAAGTTGTATCTCTGCATGATTTAAATTAAATAGTTAAATAAATAATGCAGAGATACAACTTACAATTTATTTTGAACCATTTAGACAACGGATCGGATGCAGCACTAATCCGTGCGGCACCGCGCGGCGTCGAACGGCATCGAACGGCATCGAACGGCATCATACGGCATCGCACAGCATTGCATAGCACAGCGCTTATGTACATGCTCCCTAAGGGCCACAAATGGGACCGTGCCGTCGCCGCCCGGGTGCCGGTGCCATAGCGTGCCGAGCGCTTTTCGAGTCGGAGTGCGCCGTCTAAAAGTATTGCTTCCGTGCTCCAAGCCCTTTTGGACATGTGAGTTTGCCATCTGCAATCTTTGTTTATGACGAAAAAAATCAAGCATATTATTAAACAGTATTAAACAAAAAAAAAGGTGTTATAACACCGTAAAACTAACATAATGTTGACATTAACAAAATTTACGACAATTTAACAATGATTTTACCTGCAGAATATTTCGGAGCAATCCAGGTTATGCTTGATTTTTTTCATCATAAACAAAGATTGGAGATGGCAAAGGGAGAATGTACATAAGCGCTGCGCTACGCTGGGGCCTTTCTACATATGTGTGTTCTGTGTGCTCTGTGTGTTCCCGACAAAGACAGATAGATCTGTTCCGTTTATGTAAGACAGAGACAGACATAGAGAGAAGTTGCCTAGAACAGACAGAACACACATATGTAGAAAGGGCCCTGAGCTACGCTGCGCTGCGCTACGCTGTCGCATTGATTACTTGTAGACCTCGTCGCTGATTGGCTAATATTTAAATGTTAGCCAATCAGCGACGTTGTCTACAAGTAATCAATGCGACAGCGTAGCGCAGCGCTTATGTACATTCTCCCAAACTCACATGTCCAAAAGGGCTTGGAGCACGGAAGCAATACTCTTAGACGGTGCACTCCGATTCGAAAAGCGCTCGGCACGCTATGGCACCGGCACCCGGGCGGCGACGGCACGGTCCCATTTGTGGCGATCAGTCCCTAACCCTTTCAGTCACAGACGCCACTACAGTGGCGTCATTTTATTTTTAGTCTCACCATTCAATTTTTGTGACATGGAAGAGTAAATATATGTTTCCAATGTTTTTTTGACGCTGAATCCGAATCCAATGTCGAAATTACAGTAAACGTAACTACAACCCCTAAAATAGGCTGAAAACTACACACTTCAATGCCAAATAAAATCGAAGATTGTAATAATAGCGGCTTAATGACATTATTGAAACTCGATATTGATGTATTTTCAGATAGATTCATTTTCAATGAATTTCAATTTATAAACCTAAAAATGGGACAGTTAAAAGTAGATACAGGTTCACAATTCTCCTCTTTTAGTATTTTAATTAGAAATACGTGAGAATGGGTCCTGTAACGTATATCATTTGGTGTGACATATGATCAAAGGGTTTCGGATTACCTATAAACGTTATCCTTTGGTATATTTTCGGTATATTTACTGCTAAATTTGCTACATGATAGGTTTTGTATCGATACAAGAAATTTTCTGTAGACTATTAACGATACATTTTTTTTTTAATTTGCCATTTCAAAAAACATTTTCATGCTTTGAACGAAATAAAAAAAATTTTAAGCTTTATTTTTCGACAAAAGTTAATAGACAATTCCAAAAAATGTTAAGCTTGAAGATGGTAATACTTTTTTCCATCAAAAGCATATATCTGTATGGTCATAAAACACAACCTACTCCTTCGATGAGTACAACGACCATTTTTAACTTCATAACTAACGCTTAATGCGAAGAGTCAACAACATTTCGACACTCCCTACGAAAACTAGCACGATTCAGATTGCCACGAAGACTAGTCCATTTGAGCGTTGGCCGCGAAGACTAGCACGCCCCATTGATTTGCGTTGAAGACTATAGCCCGATACGCTTGATTGCGGCGAAGACTAGCACATTCCACTGCCTCTTATGTAAATTAACACGGTGACGCGAAGTGCTAGTTTTCGCGGCAAGCTTGCGAATCGTCTTACTTTTCATCGCAAACTCGCGAATCGTGCTACTTTTTGTTGCAATCTTACGAATTGTACTATTATTCGGCGCAAACTCGTGAATGATGCTAGTTTTCGCGGCAACCTCGCCAATTGTACTAGTATTCGCGGCAAAGTCGTGAGTTATGCTAGTTTTCGTTGCAGTTTTCTGAAATGTGCTAGTCTTCGTGAGGAGGCCAAAAAAGGTGCTAGTTTTCGTAGGGAGCGTCGATTTATTACTTTTTTTTTTAAATAAATCTAAACCAAAAAACATATATAGTGCGAAAAACTCATAGTTTTATAAGACTAGCAAAACTCAAACGCGCTTCGCGCGTACTATTTTATTTTTGAGGTTAAATATATATTTTTTTTATTACGACTTTTCTTTAAATAGTTTAAATGATAGGATAATCAAATAATTTTTCAAAGCATGAACAAATTAATTTTTTTATTCTATTTTTGTTTTAATTATTTAGTTTTAAAATGTTTAAGAATGAAAATTCATTTTCGAAAATTCAAATGTATAGCGGAAATAGTAAAAGTTCGCGCCTATTTCTTACGGACCAATCAGATCAATCTTTAAATGCTTCACAACATCCGGCCATCATTTTTTAAAGAAGGGAATATACTAAAAGATACCGAAGCATATCGCCTCTCTTTGCATTTTCTCAAAGGTGCTAATTCGTCCGCGCGAAAAGCTCCGGCAGCAGCAGCTATGTTCCCACCTTCAAATTCATTCACTAGCTATAGGTATTTTTCTTTTTATTCGAAGCTCGCGTCGAGAAAAAGAGATAGAAACGACGCTGTGTGTACAAAAAGCCGCGCTCAACAAGACAGATCCTACAGCCTTGTACATAATACACCCACACCGAGCGAGAGAAAGAGAGAGAAAGAGAGAAGAAAAGAGAGAGAGAGAGAGACAGAGAGAGAGACAATGAGAGAGACAGACAGAGAGAGAGAGACAGAGACAGACAGAGACAGAGACAGTGAGAGAGAGAGAGACAGAGAGACGGAGAGAGACAGAGAGAGAGACAAGGAGAGAGACAGAGACAGAGTGAGACAGAGAGAGAGAGAGAGAGAGAGAGAGAGAGAGAGAGAAGGAAAGAGAGAGAGAGAGAGAGAGAGAGAGCCGAGAGTCGCGGAGAGAAAAATGAAAAAGTCACTTGTATTTTCCATTACTCGCACCGAGTGGTATATAAATTTCCAGCAGGGAACGAGAGGCATTCTCTTTCTCACTCTTACCCCTATACTTTTACGGTTGGTCATCTCTCTCTCTCTCTCTCTCTCTCTCTCTCTCTCTCTCTCCCCGTCACACTTCACTGCTTGCTAAAAAGCTTCTCGACGCGCTGCCAAGTACCTGGGATTCCCGATGGATTTCCCCAGGGGATTTCGCGCGATTGGCATCTCGTGCGCTCGCCGGCCGAATGTCTGTACGTAGAAAACTAAAGGAGTGTACGGGATAGTCACTTGCTGCCATTATTCGTTTGTTACCCTGTCTGAGCGTCGATGCAAGTAGAAACGAGCGAGGGGTAGAGCGAGAGAAAGAGAGAGAGAGACTGCGTATATAAGTATCGGCGTGTCTTTTAGCGTCGCCGTTTTTAGCGCTGAGTGCCGTGCTTCGGGTTTTGTTTCTGCGCGCTTTAAAGGCCGATGTGAATTGAGAGGACGTGTAGCGCTCAGGGAAGTGGATGATTAGCTTGTGATTTAGAGCCGGGATTCAGCTGGCGGGGCGTGAGCGTAAGGATCTCGATGTTTGCGCTAATTGAATGCAGGGAATTGATTTTCTTGGGTTTAGTGCGGCAGATATATAGTATATTACGACACAAGGCCAGGGCATCCAACATTTTGGCCAAGTGTTGTATACTATTTTTCTTCATCCCCCGCCGAAAGTACGCCCATATAGTTTTGATATTAATTAATAAAATAGCGTTGTTGGTTGCTAACTACGGCTCGGCCATATGTATAAAAGGCCTACTTCAGCGCCACTTTACATATCGCGGAGCGTAAGGCTCGACTTCTGCTTTTTTTGATGCCCGCCCGACTTTTGCAAAACCGAGGCGAAGCCGAGGGAATCATCGACTTTTCTTCCGAGTTACATATGGTGATAGCTAGAAACTTTTTTTTTTTTAGAAAATATAGGTATTTTAATTCTCTTTCGAACGCTACCCATTAGATTCGAATAGCTCGATCCTATCATTAAAAAAAATCAAAAAACAGTTTTGAGAAAATCGAAAATTTGAAAAAAAAACAAAACGCATCGCCCCAATCAAAAAACGGATTTTTGACCCGCCATCATGCAAAAAAAAACAAAAAAAATGAGACCTGTCCGGTCAAAATCGACCGAGTAGAAGCTGAGATCCAGGCGTACACACACACACACAACACACACACACACACACACATCCATACAGACATTTTTCAAAAACCATGTATTTTGATTCCTAACACCTCGGAACACAATTATAACATGTTTTTACAACAACTCAAAAATTTACTATCACAAAGCTTCCTCTAGGAGGAAGCAATATTCAACCACCGCCTGATACCTCATGAAAAAATTACATCCACCCTCGTCTCGTCGATTTCCCGAATTTCTCCCAATAAAAAAAGGTAGACCTACTTAATTTTTTTCTCAGCTGAGGGATCTACAAAAGGTATCTCAAGACAGGATACGATGATATAGAAAGAGAAAAAAGGCCAGGTGCGAGGTAAAACGGGATAATATAAGGTCAGCTCTCGGCTTCGACGTGTGCGCGCGCGCTAAAAATGTACTTATACCCAGCGCGCGATGAAGGCAGGCGAGTATCGGGCCGTTATTCCACTTTGCTCCGGAAGTTTATTTGTAATCCTCGTGCGTGTGTGTGTGTGTCTGTGTGTGTGTTGTGTGCGTGTGTGTGTGTGTCGGATTCCCTCACGAAGCGGGAAAATTTTTCTTTGTAGGTTTTCGATGAGACTGTTCGGATTAGAGATGAGAGAGAGGATCTTTTTTTTTCTCATTCGATCGTTCGAATTTGGAAACTAATACATTTTCCAAGACGATGATCGATGGGGTATGTCTATTTGAATAAAATAATATTTGACGCAAAGGGCCCGCGTCTTGTAAATTTTGAACGTTATAGAGGGAAAGTAAAACGCCGTTTGTCAAGTGGAATATTTGATATCATATGAAACGATGTTGTCCGCCCTGCTAAGAAGCTGTTTGACTGCACCGAGGTATCACTACTTAAAAAATAAGATTATGAATTTATACACTGAGAGAAGAATATTGTTACTGTTAACATATTTATCTATTTGAAATACAACTATTTGACAATTTTAAGGATAAAACGTGATATTGTAATAGTTACAATATCTATATTAACTAATAGACATATTAAGATTTGAAAGTAGCTGATGGTAGAAGTTCTTGTAAATTGTAGTTTTTGAATCTAATAGCCAGAATGTTTTAGCAGAATGATGTTGGTATATAACAAAAAGTTTTGAAATAAAAACTCCATTTAGTTTTTTACTCCAACGTTTCCGACATTTTTATTGTTTATGTCCTTCATCAGGATAAGCGATAAAAATGTCCGAAACGTTTGAGTAAAAAAATAAATGATGTTTTTATTTCAAACGTTTTTGTTATAAAACAACATAATCCTGATAAAAAATTGGAAATCGACGAGACGAGGATGGATGTAATTTTTTCATGAGGTATCAGGCGGTGGTTGAATATTGCTTCCTCCTAGAGGAAGCTTTGTGATAGTAAATTTTTGAGTTGTTGTAAAAACATGTTATAATTGTGTTCCGAGGTGTTAGGAATCAAAATACATGGTTTTTGAAAAATGTCTGTATGGATGTATGTGTGTGCGCGCGCGCGCGCGCGCGCGTGTGTGTGTGTGTGTGTGTGTGTGTGTGTGTGTGTGTGTGTGTATACGCCTGGATCTCAGCTTCTACTCGGTCGATTTTGACCGGACAGGTCTCATTTTTTTTGTTTTTTTTTGCGTGATGGCGGGTCAAACGTCCATTTTTTGATTGGGGCGATGCGTTTTTGTTTTTTTTCAAATTTTCGATTTTCTCAAAACTGTTTTTTGATTTTTTTTAATGATAGGATCGAGCTATTCGAATCTGATGGGTAGCGTTCGAAAGAGAATTAAAATACCTATATTTTCTAAAAAAAAAAAGTTTCTAGCTATCACGGTTCTTTTGTTATTAACAAAAACGTGTTTTTTTTTTAGAAGCTTATAACTCCTAAACTTAACGGTCAATTTTTTTGAGAAAAATCATGATAATACAGAATATAAATAGTTATAATCTGTTAAAATTTGAATACATTCTGTAGGCTAGATTTTGAGTAAAAAATTGAAAAATGAAAAAAATCAGTTTTGTATGGCCAACGATTACAAGAGTAAAATTGACTTAATGGCTTCAAAATTCCTTTTAGAGGTAGATTTTTTATAGTTCTCGGTCGAGTTCTTTGGGCAAAATGATTAGTTCATAAATTTCAGAGATATTTGAGGTTAAAAATTTTTTAACATTTTTTTAAAATCGTAATTTCTCGAGAACGGCTCTATGTATCTGAATGGGGTGGGTGGCATTCGAAAGAGAATTAAAATACCTATATTTTCTAAAAAAATTAATTTTCTATCTATCACGGTTCTTTAGTTATCATCAAAAACAAAAACGTGTTTTTTTTTAAAGCTCATAACTCCAATGATGTTATCATCAGTATATTATAAAAGTATATAGTATTGGCGTGAAAATGTAATATGTTTGAATTTTCAAGATTGAATTCTTGAGTTTAAGTATTCAAAACTGATGAATAATTAAAATAGTATAAGAGTAGGTGGCGCTCCGATCGGGGTAGCGTGTAGTGCAGTATGTATTCCGGCCGGGTCCAACAAGCTGTGGGTTAGTCACGAATCATCATTTATCAGCTCAAAATTTATATAAATTTGATATAAATAAATAATAAATAAATAAATAAATTTAAAAATAAACAATTTTTAATATTCATAAATGAATTTAATTATAATTATGCAATAAATTTTTTAAAAAATTATAAATTTTGTTATTAAAAATTAATTAAAGGAATCAACAAATTACGGTTGAGGAAGCTACGGGCCAATGAAATGGCAGCGGTTTTTTTTTTGTTTACCTCTTTCGAGTGTATTTTTCGAAAAAAAAGCAAACGAGAAGATATGGCTATTACGACATAACTTGAAAAAACATATTTGATATTATATACACTGACAGAAAAACGCGGGGAAAAATTCCTATGTTGCTCTTGGAACTCGACCACAACTGCTCAAAACCCAAATATTTACTATTTTTAATATGAAAAAGTCCAATGTCAAAAGTAAAAATTCCTATGTTAACATGGTAAAAATTTACACGCGGCTACTGGGGCTTGCTATTCGTGCATTTTTCCTAGTCAACATGGTAAAAATTGTGAGAGTTTTAGAGTAAGAATTCACACGATCTATCGTAAACAGTCGGCGAGTGCACGAAAAATCGACCCCTCCAATGTCAGCATAGGAAAAATTCAGACTGATACATGTCAACAAACTCAATCCACCTTGGCAATGTCGAAACAAAACAGAAGCGCTATGTTAAATGCAACAACTGAATGTGCGTTCTAATCCAATATACTTTTTAAGTATTTTTTTATTTTTTATTTTTGTGTGTATAGAACATTTTTAATAATAAATTATATTAAAAGAGTATAAAATTATTCGAGTTAAAATACAATTTGTTGTAAAATTAACACGTATAACTTATGGTTGTGGATATACAAGTTTCAAATTTAAATAACACATATGTCCTTATAGGTGAGTGGTTAGCGCGTCCGACTGCCGTGTCAAGGGTCCAAGGTTCGATTCCCGATGTCATCAAAATTTTTTAATTTATTTATTTAATTTTATTTAATCATGTTTAATACAAAAATAATTTCTAAAATATTTAAAAATAAAAATAATGCGGTTACCACTCCCTCCCAAATTCTATAATAAAGGTAAAATAATTTTTTCGCTCTTTGAATCGCAGTTACAAAATTCCCATGTTAGACTTGAAATTTTTCCTATGTTGTATGGCAATTTCTGCTAAAATCCGACCTTATGGTCGAGTTGCCAGAGAAAAATAGGAATTTTTACTTTTAAACATAGGAATTTTTATGAGAGTTTTTCTGTCAGTGTATTTGTGAAAATTAGGTAAGGGTATTTAATATGTCAAATAAAAGACGAGTTTGTAAAGATATATAAGGTTATTTTTAAACTAATCCTTTTGCATTGATTTACATACGCATAGTATTGATTTTAGTTTCTAAAAATATACGATCAGTCGTTGCTTATACATACAAGTATATATTTACGTAACTCGTCGGCGTATCGAATACACGTGTAATTGTTGTCTTGCATACAAGAAGATTTTCCTCATTCTCGCTCTTCTACTCAAATATCCTCATTGTCCACACCAAATTAGCATTCCCCTTATTTCACTAACAGCACGTCAGCACTGTTCACTTCGCACCTTATAACAATCTCTTCAAGCTTATATATATATACACACCTTTCACGCGCGAAAGGACCAAACAGCCGTTTACTCCATCAAATTAAAAGATGTAGTTTTCCGCGGAAAAAAGAACCCCTTGACCCCACCCACGGTCTAAACATTATTACACCCACCTCGAAAGGAGCGAACCCTTATACCTGCAACTATATACCTACCGAGAACCGAGCGCACTTCGGCCCTTACAACGTAATCTCGCGGCCGAGAAAGAAGCCGCGCGTAAAAAGCATTACCTCGCTGGGCGCGTTAAATAAAGAGGCTCTGCTATCTCGCGGCTCTTCTGTCTCATTCCGCTACATAGGTGTATACGTGCGCATTCACGCGGCTCCACAAACACACATCGTACCTATACACTCGTGCGATTTCCAAGGAATTTCTCCTTACTGCGCACCGCACACCATCTAAATTTACCATCTCGCACTCTCTCTGTCTCTCTCGCACTCACAGTCCTCCTCTTTACAGTAGCTCCTGCTATCTGCCGGCCGTTTATAACTCGAGCGCGAGCGAGCGAGCTTGCATTGCCACTTACACCCGACCTGTGTCCCTATATGTCTTTATCTGTCCGACTGCGTTCGCCTCCTCTCTTTCTTATCTGTCTCTCTCTCTTTCCCTCTCCTTTTTTTGGAACGAAATATCGGCGCGAGAGGTCAAGAGTCGAGCGAGGGATGCAAAGTTATATTGTGAGCCCGAAAAGCGCGGCGACGAGGTGCGGAGAAAGAGATAGGGGAGAGAGGGCGTTTTTGCGAGTGAAGCCAGAAAAGCACGAAGAGGGGTTTTTTTTTTCTCTTCGTGCCGGGGATCCGTATAATGGGGTTGTCCGACTCTACACCCTCTCCTCTTGGGATATATACTCTGGCATAGGCGTGCTATTATTGCGACGTCTATGTGGGCGTTTTATAGGGGGTGTACACGGTGCTTTTATCGTCGTCGACCGTTTTGATTTGTTTCGTCTGCTCGATATTTTGTTTGATGAATTTTCGGGACGGCAGTTTGTATGTCGTTCGAGAGCTGCTTTTGTTCAGAGCTATATGAATCATTCAAAGATTTCTCGTATGTAAAGCCAAAAATCGATATGCTATAGGAAACTATGTATGTATAATTAATCAAAAACTTATTAGCTTCAACTGCGCCGCGAAATTGTAAATCTTATACGGAGATAAGTGTAGACACCAAAGTCCCAATTAATGCATGAATCGACTACGCTGGCGCGATTCTGGCACTAAATCCATGTGCAATTTTTACCCTCTCTGTGCCTTGAATCTAAGCCCCGCACGCGCGAACGCTCATAAATTCACTTGAAATATCGACGGGCCGCTGCATCCGCGCCTTCATCTATGCAGCATTTGTGCGCTGGCTTAAACGCTTTTTACCAACCGCACCGCTCACTTACGTCTCCTTCTCCTTGCTGCACCGCATTTACTTCTTCTTCTCTCCCCGCGGAGCATCCGAGCGAGGAAGAATAGGCGGGCGAAAAATTTATGCTCGAAAGAAAAAGTCGTTTCGCCAAGAAAGTATTACAAGGGAATATATATAGGTATATATTACTGGATTGTCAATACCGTCGTGATATATTGGCTGGCGCGAGTGGCGCTGGGATTTAATATTATTCACGGGGATTTATTAATTTTAGTTTTGCAGCGGTGGTGAGCGCGAGAGGAGGATTTTCATTTAACGCGAGCAAGTGAGAGAGAGAGAAGGAACAACTCTCGTTGCTGAATTTATCATTTTCGTTTTAATAAATTTTAGAAGTGCCTGTAGTCGAACTGTTTGCGTTAATTAAATTACCGTTTATGGGTAAATATGCGCGGCGCGGAGGTATTATTTTAAGCGCGCCGCGAATGTTTACATGTAATTAATGGGGATATGGTAATGCTGGATTTTTTTTTTCTTTAATCGCCATTGTTTAATGAAAATATCATTTTATCGTGAATAATCGCGGTGATGTTAAAATTGTCATTATTCATTCGGCAAAAAGCGAATGATAATTATCGTTAACAAGGGAAAAGCAATACTGTATACACGAATGTTATATACGATTTTTCAGAACCGTGCAATTTAATTTTCGATACGTGGGTATATGCATGGAGAAAAATTTATTTGTAAACTTTACTTTTTTTATAAGAAAAATTATTATTTTCATAGTAGCGCTGAGACACACTCGACATGTGGGATTTTTAATTTTTAATTGGTAATATTTATGATTGTCGGAGCAAATTTTATTTTTTAAATAATAATTTTTATGATTTTTGTAGCAAATTTTAATATTTGAAATAGTAATTTTTATGACTGGTGAACCGAAATATCAGTCAATTTGCTACAAAAATAATAAAAATTATCATTTCAAATAATAAAATTTGCTACAATTAAAAATCATAAAAATTATTATTTAAGAAGTATTATAATCTAGATTATAATTTGCTCCGAAAATCATAAAAATTTCTATTTAAAAAAGTAAAAATTCCACATGTCGAGTGTGTCCCAGCGCTACTATGAAAAAAACAAATTTTCTTATAAAAAAAGGTAAAGTATAAAAATAAATTTTTCTCCGCGTTTATCCAATTAGTTTTTTCGGTGTGTTCTGTTCGAACGCGTCACTGCATTAATTACCAAAAGTACATTCGTATACGTCAGCCGCTTTCACCCTTACGTTTAAGAATATCATTACCCTTAAACCAACAACACTCTGATTTTAAATTTCAATTGCATCCGAGAATCCCTTCCACGCCCACCGTGTACTTAATAAAATTGGCTTCTCGTTTCCAGCTCGTGCCACCGCCGTTGTGTGATACACATAATCAGCGTATTGTCAGCTTCTCGAATTTCAAATGCGTACGTTACACAGTTATCTAACTTTGTAATGCTCTTCCGAAAGAAAGAGAAAAAAGATGAAGGAAGAAAAAAAGAACACCCACCTTTTCGCCGCTGTCGCTGGGCAAATAGAAGACGAGTATCGTGAGGAAGGATATCCCCATGCAGGGAATTATGAGATTGACCGTGTAGAAGAGGGTCTTCCGTCGCATGGTGATGTTGAAGGTGATGTCGAGGTACGGTTCGTCGCAGCACGTATAAAACTTTTCGTTCCTGTAACGGAAGAGGAAGAGAAAGTCAGGGAAAAGCGCGAGGCGTGACAGATAAGTGTATATATAACACGCAGGGTAAACATCGCGGGGCAAAAATTGCGGGGCGCTCTCGGTTTCTTGGGAAATCGCGACAAGGATTTTCCCTTTATTTTATAGTGCAGGGCGTGTCTCGACTTTTATATTCAATGGAAATGTATTTATAGTGTTATGCATATATACGGTTTACCTTTTTTTCTTTTCTGAGAAGAGTCAGTTTTGCAATTGTAAATTTGCAATCGATGTAATGGATTTATTAGCGTTGCCGTTCGTTGGGAATACATGAATGAAATTAATCGGATAATGAAATAGGCGAGGAAATAAATGGCGTTATCTTAATGTTGGCGAAGTTGATGTTGCATTCATAGTATTAAGTAATTGAGATATTATTAATTGGTTTCACTATATTTCATTGTATTAAATACTTATTTCTTAAACATGTAAAATACAAACTTCAATAATAAACAGACGTAATGCTTTGAAACAAACTTCCATTTGTTCGGCAACTTTAGAGAAGATTAAAATGAATCGCACGTAATACATACTGATGAATACTTTATATACGATAGAAACATATAATAAACGAGTATGCAATAAGAGTTATATTTTCTGTTTCAGCGTAAAAATAATTTCAGTTATAACTTCACTTTCCATGTTACAAATTTCACTTAAGCGTGCACTTCGTATGCGATAATGAAATTCCGGCTGCTAAAAAAATACACAACCGAACGGCGAATTCGAGTCAAAAGAAAAATAATTCAATTATTCATACAGCGTGGGGAGGGTAAAGTTACGCGCGGACTTCTTTATTTTTCGTGCGCGCAACCCTTTTTACATGCAAAAATCCATTAAAAGCTCCATTCGTTAAATGTAAAACGCGCGCGCGAGAGAGGGCACGACCTGACGCGTATATACAATGTAAAGTACTCGGCGTAAAAATTGTTTTCGCGTCCGCGCGCATGTTGCGCGGGTAATGAACGTTTAGGTGAGAGGGAAAAATTCGCTTGTCTATACTCACCTGACAGCCGGGACTTCGAGGATATCCCACTCGACGGAAGTATAAAACTCGGAGAGATCCACGCCTATGTTGACGACGTTGCTGCCTTGCACCTCGTCGATGTGCCTCAAGTCGACCTGTACGACGACGGGCAGACGTCAAAATGTTAACGCGTGAACAAGAGAAGGGAAGAATGTACTTATATCGGAAAAATCGAGACGTTGTCGCGCGCGTTTGAATCGCGCGGGGCGAGAGTGTAGGGGAGACCGGGGCGAGTTGGCTACACGGAGAGAAAGAAATCAGTAAAAATTACCAAACTTTCAGTAAAAATTACCAAACTGTCAAGTAACCCTGAGGCAGACTTGTAAATCCAAAATTTTTACCAAACTTTTTGGCAATATATGTTTACTAAACTTTTGGCAATTTTTACTAAACTTTTTGTAAATTTTACAAAACTTTTTCTAAAAATTGCTAAAAAGTTTAGTAAAAATTTTGGATTTATAAATCTGCCTCAGGGTTACTTGACAGTTTGGTAATTTTTACTGATTTCTCTCTCTCCGTGTACAGGGGTAAGTTGGCGCAGTGTTAATAACTTCGCCTATTGTCAGCAATACTGATATTACCAACGCTGCGTAATAGTGTCGTGCGTAAGATTATCGAAGTCAAAACATCATTTGTTGCGGTAAGAAATAAGTTTGAATTTTTTACATGTAGCTAGTGCAAAATAATAATTTTTTGGAAAAAGTCGTTTATCGATTTTAATAAAATATTAATGAGTAATTAATGTTAATTTATATCATAGAGCTTTTACTTTTAGCTTTGTTTTCATTTTCGAAAATGTAATTAGCATATGCATAAATTATGTTTAAAATTATGACTAACCCTCGGGACAAGTTGGTTCACTTTCTCCGAGGTAAATTGGTCCGGGTTAAATAATATGAGTCATTTTACAAAAGTCTTTTTAGTACATGAAAAGTGTACAAATAAGAAAAAAAAATATTTTTCTGTGATAATTATATCAGCTACGATTCGTAAAAAGTTAATTTTGTCTTTTATACACGGAGAGAAAATTTTCAGTAAAAATTACAAAAAGTTCCATAATTTTTACCGAACTTCACCGTACTACGGTAACAGACTGACATTTTTGTAAATTTTACAGAACAGTTCGGTAATTTTCTAATATGCACTGAAAAAAATGGACTCGGACTCCCCCTTTCGGGAGATCCGAATAACAACATTTATTTATATTTTAAACATTTATTAATTATTTAAAGTTGAATTTTATTAAGGAAATAATAATTTAAAACAAGAAAAAATTTTCGGTGGCATCGAGATTTGAACCTGGGTCCTCAGCACAGCAGTCGGGCACGCTAACCATTTACCTACAGAGACATATGCATCATCAAATTCTGGAACTTGTATATTCAGTACCGTTACTTTTATACGAAAACTTCCAAACCTTCTCTTAAAAGTTACTGAACAGTTCGGTAATTTTTACTGAAAATTCTATAAAATGTATAGAAAGTCAAGTAAATCCGCTCATTTTGGTAGTCTGTTACCACAGTACCGAAAAGTTCAGTAAAAATTGCCGAACTTTTTGTAATTTTTACTGAAATTTTTCTCTCCGTGTATGTTTATAAAAGTTCTATTATGAAAATTGTATTGATTTATTTATTTATCATGCGGAAGTGTTGTACATTTGATATAAATGTAAACATGCACTTATGTATGTTTAAATTGTTTAATTTTAAATAAAAAATAATGACAATAAATCTATTGGGTCAATGATTTGTCGCAAATTTCTTGTTAGTCAACCTGCCCCGACCTAAGAGCCAACCAGCCCCGGGATAGGGGCGAGTTGGGGCAAAGGAGAAATGATGAAAAGATATTTTTATTTTAAAAACTCCTTTTGTTTTAAAATTAAGATTAAAATCATAGAACAGTACTTAGGATAACAGCTTTAAATAGCAATGTTCGATTTTTCAAAAAACATACTATTACACTATTACACATTACACGATATTTACATTAGTCGTGCCTCAGCATTTTTAATTTGAGAGGAAACGTTAGTATATGTTGAATTGAAGGGATAATTATTTGTAGACAGTGAAAGATAATGTGTTGTTGTAATGAATATTGACGACTTTTGGGTTAATATAATAACATTTTGTTTTAATGTACATGTGTTTGTTTTATTGTTTTTTTTTCTTGTTTTATACATACAGTTTTATGTAAAATTTCTTAGAATACGAATTATGCAATAATTTATATTTATTCTAAATAAAATACACCTGTATTCTATATTTAAATTTCATAGTAATACAGCAACATGTTTTTATTATTGTTCCATAATTATGGCGTATTGGTTTCTTTCGGAACATAGATTTCCCATATCAATATTGATAGTTTACAAAAACGTAATAAAATCAATAAGATATAATAAAAATTAAAATCATTTTTTACATTATTTAAGAATTCACTCTTAAAATGCAATTTCAAATTAACCTTTATAAAGCTTCTGCATATATGAAAGTATGATGAAAAAAGTAAATGTTTCACCAGCAAAATTGTTTATTACGTGTCAAATAAGAGTTAATTAAACACCCAACTTATAAACAGATTTGAGATACGCAAAGTAGCGACGAATGACGTTAGTTTGAAAACAGATAGACTTTGATAAAAATCAAAATGAGCGAATATCGTCCCAACATTGCCGCCTTCCTTGCAAATCACATACCGCCAGGTCCCGTCTCCAACTGCCTTCCAACTCTGCGACACAAAGACAATTAAAACGGATTCTAACGATAACACAATAAAGTCCAGCAACTCGATCACTAAAATTAACGTACAGCGCGCGCTTGGGCTCGACTCATAATTCTTCCTCCGATAAGTAAACCGAAAATCCCGACGCCTCTTGTTCAGTACCGATGCACACCTACCGCTCGGTCTCTGAGGGATTCCCGAAAACAAACGCCGAAATAATTCGGCCACCGCTCTGGGCTCGCGTGGGTTCCTTATAAAATTTGCATCCTCCTTCACCGCTGAATCGGCGCGTGTTGATCCTCGCGCGAAAATCCCGGCCGCGCTCCCGCGGGACACTATAGCCGTCAAGCTGAAGTCTTAGCAGGTGGGGGAGAAGTTCGCGTGCGGCGGTTATTTCGAGGACGCGGAGATTGGCAGATGCGATCAAAGTTAATTAGCTCTCTCGCGGTCGTTTTGTGTTTCTATATAGCCGTGAAGAGCGATGGTTGCTCGGGTTTCGGTGTCGATGATGCTGAAGATATGGGGCGGCCCATAAGCGTGTCCCCTTGTACTCGACGTGTCGCCGATACGGTTTCCTGTGTTATTGAAAGAAGTGGTTGTCTATGTAGTGGGTAGAAGGGATTCTTTGCGGCAAACGTGTTTGGGACTTTTTAATAAGATTAATCAGGTTGAAGTATAAGAGCAATTAGTTTTACTGGTGTATAGTAGTAATCCAAAGTATGAAAATAAAAAATATTTTGGTCTTGGAAAAGGAGGCAGAGAAAATTGAGAAAATAGAAGAGATCGAGGTTGATAAAATATATGGATAGAAGAGCTAAGGTTATTCGTTAAATAAGAAAATAAGACAGATACTTTTTTCACATTTTTCATTGAATGTATATTTGATAATAGTTTTAGTTGTAAAAAATTTTAAATATTGTTTGAATATTGATATTTAATATCAATTTTCTTTATATAATATAAATCATTAAATATTGACGTTCAGCAATGGAGCATGCACACTTAATTAATTATTTACCTTTCATTTTGTTAATGCTTGATAATAACATTGCATTATATACATATATGCAAATCCGCGGACTACAGACAACAACTGGGGTACAAAAACGGAAAAAATTTTTTTTGAGGGCACACCTACCACATAAGGTTTTTTCGGTTCTTTGGGAGTCCCCCAACATGAAAATACTCGTGTACACTCATTATCCGTTGCCAAACTTTTTTTCCGACGAAATCAATTTTTCTTATGGAAATTTAACATGGGAAAAATGGACGAAAAGTAGTCATTGATGATTAACCAATAGCAAACTATTGAAGAGGCCAAACCAAATTCCACAAAAAAGCGATTAAAGTTGAAGAATAGAGCTTTAATTTGAGATGAGAATCGTTAAAATCGGTCGATTCTGTGCAAAGCTACGTGAAGTTGAAAACGGCGAAAAATGACAAAAATTTGAAGAATTACGTGGGTTTGAAAAAAATCGCTCATTTTCGTCATTATTCGCCATTTTCAAATTCACGTAGCTTTGCACAGAATTGACCGATTTTAACGATTCTCATCTCAAATAAAAGCTCTATTCTTCAACTTTAATCGCTTTTTTGTGAACTTTGGTTTGGCCTCTTCAATAGTTTGCTATTGGTTAATCATCAATGACTACTTTTCGTCCATTTTTCCCATGTTAAATTTCCATAAGAAAAATTGATTTCGTCGGAAAAAAAGTTTGGCAACGGATAATGAGTGTACACGAGTATTTTCATGTTGGGGGACTCCCAAAGAACCGAAAAAACCTTATGTGGTAGGTGTGCCCTCAAAAAAAATTTTTTCCGTTTTTGTACCCCAGTTGTTGTCTGTAGTCCGCGGATTTGCACATATATAATCGACATCATATTTTGAAATTTTAATCAAAATATACTTTCAACAAGAGACTATTCAAAACAAATTTAATTAATCTCTGCGCACTAATCGTATGGTTGCCCGTTCAAATACGTCGAGATATTTTATTATGTCATTGTATGTATAATAAATTAAACCTATTAAATTATATGTATGTAATATGTAAATGAAGTTTCCCGAAAACCAACATATTATTCCGACGATGAGGATTTGCTGAAGCATTTTACATTATTTTTTTCATAGTATATTCAAGTAAACAAAGTACAATTTGCCACTTTATTATACCATTCATTATTATCTATATATTTACGGCTCAAAACCCCGCTAGCGAAAAATATGCCACTCAGAGCAGACCCTCCAAGCCCAACAATCGGGCTACTTTACAATTTCCAATAGCGAAAAATCTCAATTCCTTCTCCAATCTTAAGAACAGAAAAGTTTTCGCCTCGTGCGATTCTTCTTCTCCCCCGAAAAGAAAAATCATCCATAATTCCTTCCCCGCGAACTCGAATAAATCGCTCTCTCTCTCTCTCTCTCTCTCTCTCTCTCTCTCTCTCTCTCTCTCTCTCTCTCTCTCGCTCTCTCTCTCCTCTCTCTCTCTCTCGCTCTCTCTCCCTCTCTCGCTCTCGCTCTGAGATTATTATTATTCCGAACTCGCGTCGTCGCGAAACTTCCTCGCCGCCCATAAATGCATATAATATGGCAGGCGCGGCACAATGGAAAGCGACGCGAATGGTATATCGCGCTTTTGGACGTAAAATCGAGAGGAGACGTTAATACAGTTGGTGTGTGTGTGTGTGTGTACATAGAACGAAGAAAGAGACACGGTTAAATAAGGTATAAGACTTTTACGAGGCCAGTCGGCCAAGTTTCGTGGGAGAGATGGAGAGGGAGAGAGAAGAGAGCCTTTATGGGGACGTTTTCGGACTAACAAGCACTTTGACGCGATTATCGGTGGGCCGATCGCCGGTTCATTGGTTTAGCGAAACGTCGAGTTACGGACATGAGCACGGCGCGTGTACGAGTTCTCGTGCAGGTAGGTATACGTCGAGGTTAGATGTGATGGAGGTAGCCGGTTTGTGGAGGTAAATTGGTACGAGAATATGCGGGTTTGATATTGTTTTTTCGAGATTTTCTTCGTAAGAATTATAACTATAATTTTGAGCGATTTAAAATTTTACCAAATAGGTTGAGTAGAGCATGGTTTCAGGGCCGATTTTTCAAATGTCCGGTGCTAACGAGATGTTGGATGAGTGCCACGTTGACTGGCAGCTCGAAAATCATTCAATTGCCTGTACGTCTGTATATTTCGCACGTCAATTTTAATGCTCACGAAATGGTGTTATCCATTTGTACAGCTTGCATATTTCAGAACCTCATTAATGATTGCACTTTGCGTTACAATATTTTGAAAAGTTTAATTTTTGCGCGAAAAACTATATACATAGTAAACTAACCGATATAAATGAATTCCAAATGACAATTCAACGAAATAAGAAATTGTTCCACTCCATAAAACGAAACGATAAATTAGCCCCCCGTGACAATTCGCAAAACTCGAATCGAACATTCCGTCACGATCCGGACACGACGACCAATTCCTTCACGGATAGAGCTTCAAGGTCGCATTCGCGTCTTTTAGTGGAGCTCGAGAAGAATCGAAGGATTGTGTAGGTACGCGCGCGCGCCTCTTGTATAGAGATCCATCGGGGCTCGACGCAAAAACATTTAAAGTATTGGCGCTCGGTTATACGGATCGCGGCCTTCGATTTCTTCTCCCGCCTCTCCTGTCCATCACGCGCGGAATTTCCCGGCAATTGCGATATTTTGCGCGTCGGAAAATTAGCGAGCGCGCGAATGCGACGAATGTTCAAGCTTTTGCGGTCGCACGGGAGTGATAAAATTCGCGCGAGGCCGTGCTGATGCAGATAATGGTATTTTCGTTCGATTGCGGATATTGAGGGTGGGTTGGATTTTCGATTTGGCGGGGGAAAGAGCCGCTAATGTAATTAAGCGCGAAATGAGAGAGTAAGTATCTCTTTGTACGTATAGAATAGCGGATGAATGGTTGATACTTGAGCAGTAGGAACTCGGTGACTGTTTAGAATTGTAGTTCGATATAGTGTGTTAGAAAATTTTAATTTAAATTAATTACTTTGAATAGCGAATAGCCACTACAGAAATAGCGGATATATGAGCGATTCTACGGGACATCCACACAGAAATTTGAACATTTGGAGAATACTCCAAATCCATGGAAAATCCTTTTTAAAAATGAATATGTGAAAAGTCGTGCACTGACGCGAATAAGTGAAATAATTGACTAATGCCTTAGTGAATATTCACTTATTAGGCCGTGAAAATTTTATTCCACTTCTTCAATAAGTATGAATATTCACTAAAGGATTAGTCAATTTTTTCACTTATTCGCACCAGTGAACGATTTTTCACATATTCATTTTTATATTACTATTTTAACCGCACGTCAATTTTTCTTATGGAAATTTATCATGGGTAAAGTGGACAAAATACGGTCACTCATGATTAATCAATATTAAGCTCTCAAGGGCGGGAACAAAATCTGTATGCAAAGAACATTAAAAAAGTGCAAAATTACGTGGATTTGAAAATCGTAAAAAATGACTAAAAGTAAAAAAAGGCTTAGTGGCTAAATTAGAGACAAATAATTGCTTATTTTTGGTCATTTTTCGCGATGTTCAAATGCACGTCACTTTGCACAGAATATTCCGATATCAACGATTCTTAGTTTAATCAAAGCTCTATTCTTCTACTTTAATTTTGTTACATTGTACCGTTTTTCACCGAAACGGCGTCACTTTTTTAGCAAGACTATTTCCCTTGGTTGGAGATTTTTCTCGTCTGTTGTGTGACCTACTTACAGAACGAGAAATAATTTATATCACAGGTTTGTTTGCTCATATACTAGTCTGAATAGTAACTGACTTTTCACCGTCTACTAAAATAGACGGTTTCCAGGTCGAAACTTACAACGCAGTTGGTATATTCAATACTATATTAAATTAAAGACGTTCTCCGACTCCACTTCATCAATATCGCAAAAATTGTGATCTAAAAATATTATTTATGATGGAAACCTTTCATGAGTCTCTATACACTACTCTAAAAATAATAAAAAATGACGGTGTAAGAAAAAAGGTGCCAATACGATATTTTAAATAAATACCACGTACACGCTGTGACTATATATATAGATATACAAATAACATGGTAGTTTGCTTTATGTCGCTATGTCTCTGAAATTAATACCGCTTGTCATATTGAAAATTATACCATATTATTCCTCTCGATTTCTAGTTCTATATCCCAGAGTTGAAAAAAATCACAAAGAAAACTTTTTGTACAGTAAATTAAAATATATTTTTCCAACGAGCTTAGATACACGGATAGAATTTTTCAGGAAAAATTCTATCCGTGTAGGGGTCCCATGTTAACGCTGAAATTTTGAAATCAAATATTTTTATTTTGAATACCGCTTTGGACGTGGGGCTTTGAAGTATGTACTAAAGACTAAAAATCAAACATTTTCTGCAAGTTTCACGAAAATCACAAGAAAATCGTTTTCTCGGAGATGAACTTAAGTGAAAACAGTACAAGTCGACACGGTCTCGTCAGACAGCGCACTAATTATCTTTTGCCTCGCATATAAGCGATCAAGCCAATCGTTTTTATTTCAAGAACTTTTTATCTTTCAAATAATAATCCACGACGTAGGCTTGTACTCCATTTTGTTATTTCAATAAATAACAAATCGACGTAATTTGTTTGCTCTACCTTCATCAATCCATTTCTAGAATATATAGTATTGCTCCAGAGCTTGATATACGAAAAATCAATAAATACGTCAAACAAATAAATATCGATCCCCTGAAATTTCAAAGCGTCGGTGTATACACCGCGCCTCTATTAGTTATATCACTGTACACCACCACGGGACAGCGCGTCGGGATATATTGGGCAACGTCCGCTTTTGTAAATGTTCAATAAAGTTTATGCATAAATAGCAGGATTAAATCTAATAGTAGTAGATCTTAGCTTTCGCGGTGCTTCAATTGATTAGTCGTGGCTTTCCGAACTGAATTGCTGCATACATACGCTTTGAATACGATGATTCAAACGCGAGCGCGAGCGCCTCCCCCCCCCACGCGATTAGAACGTGAAAAGGAATAACTCACTCAATGAGCTAATATTTTATTAATACCGAAAAAAATGATACGAAAGATGGAGTAAAACCTAGTGTCTAATCATACTTCGCTACTATCTACTTCATTTATTATGACACTTCATAAAAATGAAATTATGGTTACTAGGAGAGTGTCTCAGATATCCGGATCACGGATTCGGCTGAAACTATGGGATATGTTTTTGGATGTAAATATATAAAGAAAGCCGCAATATTAGATCCTAACGCTTTGAAAAACTCAAGTTCTGGATATTTTTAGTTTTATTTTGAAAAAGTCGGAAATAAGCCTCTTTTTCAAATGGTAGCCATTTAATCTGGGAAAGTTTTAGATATGATTTCAAAAATTGAAAATATAAACAGAGAAAACGGGCTTTCATTTACTTCTTTCAAAATTAAAAAATAATATTTGCTCCCAAGTTATTAAAGTACGAACCGCGAATTTTAGTAGTTTTATACAGTGCATTTTCATTGTTCAACTTTAAACTTAGAAGAAATTAACATTTTTTAATTTTGAAAGAAGTTACTGAGAGCTCGTTTTCTCTGGTTATATTTACCATTTTTTAAATCTTATTTAAAAATTTCCAAGAATGGCTACCATTTGAAAAAGAGACTTTTTTACGACTTTTTCAAAATAAAACTACAAAATGTCCAGAACTTGTGTTTCTCGAAGCGTTAGGATCTAATCTAACGTTGCGGTTTTCTTTATGCACTTACATCCAAAAACATATCCCATAGTTTCTCCCAGTTAGTTAAATTGGCGTATTAATTAAAAAAGAAAGTAATCTATTACTACAATTCATATTCCAAGAAACTTATAAATAAATAATTCTATGGTTTGTTGAGTGAATGAAACGAGAGTAGGATTTGCCTACCTGAAAGCCATCGTACGTCCAGGAGCCGAATTTCATGACGCAGGTCTGCTCGTCAAAAGGAAAGTACTCGACGTCGATCTCGCAGGAAGACTTGTAAATCGCCGGCGGCTTCCACTCGACTCTACCGGTGTAGTTGAGCGTGGCTTTCGTCGCCAGCGTCACCTCGAAATTGCCATCGGCGCTGCGGATGCATCAAATGTGTTTATTATTCGCCCTTGTGTGTATATTCTCTCGACTGTATGCGCGACAAAAGCGTACTCCCGCGAACTATTTTGCAAACAATTGTGCCCATGTTTGGATATATATACATTCGTCAAAGTAATGCTGTCGCATTTTGATGAAATAGAAATCGTTATAGTTGGAAAATATAATTGCTTTTGATGTAGAAGGGAAAACGGTTCGGTGACCTATTGTAAAGCTAAAAATGCTTGCTTTATGTAGGTTTATATATCTGTTAGAAGGTATTTTTATATTGCGGTATTTAAGTGCAAGCTTAATTGTCTAGTGCATAAAGGCTCGTGTACTTACTTGTTGTACAAAACTATGTCGGGTCTCCATATGTGGTCGGAAGGAACGTGCAGCATCTCGACGCCCCCATACTCTTTCGGATCCCACTTGAGTTTGTAATCATACCAGGACTGTAATGAGACAATTTTAAAAATAAGTGTTATTATAGCCGTTAGTGCGTCACTGTACAAGTTCATTTACTAGAACTTTTTTTCAAATAAAATTTAAACACTGAGTTTTAAATTTAATCGTTCATTTTTTATTTTCAATTTTTATTTAGATTTAAACATGTGCGATGGCGTAATACCAGTTTTAAACGACCACTTCGTTCGTTTTTTTTTTCTCAATACTAAAGATTTTTTTACATCGCTAATCACGCACTTTACCGCGTTCTTCAAGATTCGAATACCCGCCCCGGCCCCGCACTATCGCGAAGAGCGTAAGAGTTATGGAATAATAAAAGTGCGGTACATACTTGTATATATAAAAATAAAAGATTGTCCGCTAAAGAGAAGGATTAAGAAAATTACGACGACCGTAAAGCATTTTCACGTAGCGCAGACGACGAGGCGGAGGAACAGAAACTTTTCTTCTTTTTTTTTTATCGGGTTTATACACGCTAGACCCTCGGCACTTGATTGGCGCGAGAACTCTCGTGTGTTTGATTTCAGAAACAAACGTCGTCAATTGTTAACGAACACTTATTTCGCGTCGCCGCGCTGTTTTTTACGGCGGAGGAATAAAACGGCGGCGCTTTTAAAAGGGTGGCGCAGGGAAGAGCGGGAAAAAATAAAACGACACGAGCAGTTGTAGCAGCGCGCTGCGCGTGTCTATATTGAGGCGAAACATTTATATGATAGACTGGGCGTGCTATTAAAATAAATGTAATAAAAATGACGTTGTCTTTATAGATAATATAGTTAAAAGCGGGAATAAAACTTTAGGAGGTTTATGGAAATTCAGCTATTGGAATGAAATTTATTTTTCTCAAGTCAGGTAAGAAATAGGGACCTTTTCACGTGTGAAAGTAGGAGAGAAAATGTCGCATTACGAGCGTATTTTATGAAAGTGGTAAGAAATATCCATTTCTACCCTAAAACAGGTGAGAAATGAAAAACTGGTGAGAAATGGTCATTTCTACCCTAAAAGAGGTGAGAAATGAAAAACTGGTGAGAAATATTTATTTCTGTCCTAAAAGAGGTGAGAAATGAAAATTTCTGACTTCCTTATATATAGTTAATTGCGTATACATTTCAAATTATTTTGATTTCCAACTGCGTCGTGTACGTCTCAACATGCTTAATCCTCTCTCTGACACACACGCGTAAAAAAGGCCCTGTCATGCCTTCGTTAAAAAAAATACGGTGTGTAATACGGGAAGAAAATTAGCTATTTCAGACTCGGGTGAAGTGTTTTCATCATCATTTTCTCCCCTTGTTGCACAATGTACTATTTCAAGCTGTTATTTTAAACTGTCTATTGCTTTACAACCGGGTGTATTGAGTCATTTTTATTTTTTACAGATTTCTCGCAATGAATAAAATGATCGACGAGTGAATAAAGGAGGAAAAAAGGACTGTGGATTAAGTTTCGGTGGTAGATTTTTAATTTTCTAATTACACAAAAATAAATAAATTAATCAGCAAATATCTATATACCTTTTTAATATTTTATTAGATCAGAAATAACAAATAATAGTACATTTCGATCCCTCATATATCGAACCGTATTTTTTGACATGATGTGTATACAAAGCTTGTTTATAGCGCATGCTTTTTTATTCAAGCGTATGAGAAATTGAGCTTTACACACGGAGTGTCAAAACATTCCCCTATCTCATCTCACACACACACACACTTTACGTATAAGTATAATTCTTATATTCAAGAAATACCACCACAAACAATTCAGTGTGAAACAATTCTCAATACTTTTACAATTCGTAACCTTCTTCCACAACAATATTACCGCGCCAGCAATTACTCACTCCATACTATACAGTCGCCCATAATCCCAAAACAGGCCGATCCAGCCATTCAAAACCCATACATCACGCGACGCGCCCCAGTGACTACCTATCGCGCTCGAACAATTTCGAGTATCCCGAGCAACATCCGCCGCCTTCCCATATACGGGCAGTCCCGTATGCGCCTGCAGCGGTAGCAACTTGGAAATTAGCCCGGACAGATATTGGCGTACCTTTAGTCATTCCCTATGTATATACACTATACACACACACAAACACACGCGGGCGTGCAGTCGCGTCTTTCCCTAAATACGCTAAACGTCGAGGCAACGCTATAGCGCGAGCTAAGCATCACGCAGAGACGCGCCGGCTTGTAAAGCGTGTATACGCGTCGTGCGTAGAAGCCCCCGGGCATAACCCGAGAACTGTATGGGACTAAGCGTCCAGAAGAAAGAAAGAGATAGGGAGTTTGTGTATATGTGTGTAATTCGAGGGAGTGTTGGTATAGAGACAAGGTTTATCAAATAGGCTATAACGCGAGTTTAAAGAGCATCGAGGATGGCGGAGATTTTTGTTTTGAGAGGTCGAGAAGATTCGGTGAGGGTTCGGAAGGTTTCGGTGAATGTAGTGGTTGGTGTTATATGAAAAGATGGAATTTTGATGTGTCTAGGAGATCGTGTAGTGCGTTGCGTGGGAGTGAAATGAAGGGCGGCTGCGATGTAATAATAAGGGTGTTTCCCAGAGGGATATATATGAGCAATTCCTGGAAAATTTCCCTCTTACGTCGCCAAAAAAAATGAAAAATTTTTTTCAATGCACACTTACCACACAAGGTTTTTCTCGTTTCTTGAACCTTACAGAACGTGAAAAAACGTGTGTTCCAAGCCGATTGAGTGGTATTATTTTTTTACAGCACTTTTAATTTTTCTTATGGAATATATATATATATGATGTGAGAAGAAATTTATCCTATTTCATTAAACTTATAAAGAGATGAGTGCGCCACAATATGTGTGTTTAGAATTACGTTGGAATCTTTTTTTCTATTTTTCGACTCAAGACTGTCTTTTACATTTTGAATAAGAAGAATCTTAAAATAGAAATGCAACTTGAATTTTACCAACAATATTTCAGCTGCCAAGCAATACCGCGTTGGGTGACTTCACCAGTGAATGAACAAATAAGGTACTGGCTGAGGTATGAATAAAGTGCATTCACTGGGTTGTCGGGACAAGACTCGCGACCCAGCAAAGAGGCTCTTCGTTCGTTCATTAGATTCAGGAGGATGAAATGAACCAAAGCTTGAACACGTAAATTATATTTAAATAATTAATTTTTTTCTTAAAAATAATGTCGAATCGTCAACTGATAAGTATATAAGGATTTTGAAAAACTTGAGCATGTGTCTATAAAGTGCATCGGCGTCACCCTTATAGCGAATGGCGCATATTTAATTCTCATCACGATATTACAATTTTAATGATATTTTTTTTCTTCCTAGGCAATCTATTTCATAGCATGTTCAATATATATATATATATATATATATATATATATATATATATATATATATATATATATATATATATATATATATATATATATATATATATATATATATATATATATATATATATATATATATATATATATATATATATATATATATATATATATATATATATATATAACACACACACACACACACACACACACACACACACACACACACACACACACACACACACACACACACACACACACACACACACACACACACACACACACACACACACACACACACACACACACACACACACACATATATATATATATATATATAACAGGAAATTTCGCAAAGATTTCAAAAACATGATTACATTTGATACACAAAGTGTACAGAATTTAAAATTTTGGATATTTTAAGAAAATGTTCATTCACCAATGGGTGTTGAAATACTGGTGTATTACTCTACATTTCGAAACCGTTATAGGATCGACACTGCATCCTCGTATCTCCGCGCGTCTTCTTCCCGAACACAAGAGGTTGTACATTAAGGTTCCATTTTCTGCAGCGAGCTCGTGGCCGCGTCGGCGGGGATTAGATGCGCGCACTCGCGCATAACCCGCTGCGTCCCGGCTTTTTACATACCGCGAGGCTCTTTTTGCCTTTCGTCCTCGTACCTTCTGGAATTCGATTTATGTATGGGATTGCGCGCCCGCACCTGAGCTTTTCCATGCACCTTTTATGTGCGCTACGAAGAAGAAGAGGGTTAACGTTGTCATACATATTTTAAACCCGCTGCTCTCTCAGGCATATAGGAGATGTTGTTTTTGTCGCGTTGCGGAGGTATGTGTCGTGGACTTCGATGGCTTTTTTACGGTATGATTAGGATAACGGGTTCGCACATGCGGTGGGTAGAAGATTTTTATAGATTTTATTTGAAGGTTTTTTATTTTTCATTTTTGTTTTTTCGTTAGAGCGAAGTGGATAAAATGGGGTGTACGAGGTATTTCTATTTATGGTTTTACGGAAAATTGTATTAAATCTTATCTGGACTTATCCGCGCGATAAGCCGTAATAGTAAGTGAAGGATAATCGAGCCTTGGATAATTCTGTACTAGGTGAGGTTAAAGAGGGTAATATAACGCCGTATATGCAAGTGATACGAGTGGAGCTTAGGTCAGACACTTAGAAGGTAAAGATATATATTATCATGCTTTATGAACTTTAACCGTATAGTTTGCTTTTATGATATTAATTTTTTTTCTGCGAAATTACTGATTTTTATCTTTTGTTGAAAATATGTTATGAGAACGTGTTATATGAAATTAAATGATTCTACAAAAGTAAAATAATGTGTTGGTGAATATCTTTAAAAAAACTTTTAACAATTTTAAGAATGGGATACATAAAATGCATAGGTATGATATCATTTTATAGAGAATAAAAATATGAAAGGGAAAACAAAATTTACCGCAGTTGCTAGGTAAACGAAAAAATTCGGCTTCCACTGTTTTATGTTCTTGATACAGTAGTATTTTGATATGTAACGAATTAAAAAAAAAAAATATTTAAATTGAAGCAAAACTAATACAATACCATAAAACTTGAAACCTTCTCATAATGTGATTGATCTATAACATGGCGTGTCTTTCTAAACTAAATGCATCTCATAACAGTAACGTATAGTTTTCTTTACAGTTCTACTTTTTTTTCTGATCTTACTGAATAAAATTTTATCACTACGAATCAATCATCAAATATTCAATAGCATTCTCAACGAACTATTGTCGATCCCCGTTCGAAATTAGTCCGAATTCCCGGACTCGGCTTTACACGCTCGTCAATCACTTCGTCTCCAAGTCGCCTTCTCCGCACCTCCTTTTCCAAAACTACTCCCATATCATGCGCAATTAAATGCGATTGAATTCCACGACTGCCTTCTCTCTCTCCTTTCGAAAACGACATCGAGCGTAAAAGAGGAGCACGCTATATACGCGCACCTCCTAATTAAGAACCCACTTTCCCTCTCCTCCTCCCTTTCGTCTTCGCTGCGCACGCGCGGGCGCCAATAAATGCCGGAAGTCGAGGGCGAAAAAAGCTTTCTCCCGCTCTCGCTCGACCTCCGCTCCCTTCCTTGATATTTTCATGCGCGCGCGCGAAAACAACCGGAGGACTTCATCCCTCCCGACCTTTACGTAATCCGGTGAACTACAAAGTGGGTTGCACGCCTCGTCGGAGCTATTTTGCGAGAACTGCCGACGGGTGTCTCCCTCTCCCTCTCTCTCTCTCTCTCTCTCGTGTCTTTGTCTCGCAGCGGAGACGTGTATAGTGTGCGCGGCTGGGCTTGGTGAGGGTGAAATGAGGTGGATTGTGAGAAATTTATGTGTGGATTGGTCGGTTTCCGGATGGATTTATTGGAGATGTTTCTGGTTGTAATTAAAAAGTGACGGTGATATAGTAATTTAGAAAAATCTGTCCAATAATCAGCTTATTATCATGGCAATGTGATTGTTCTAATTAGAATATAATGAGTTGTTGTTTAAAGAAAGTAATGTGACAGAATCACTGCAGTTTTTGTTGCTTAAAAACTTCACTGATCCATACCCATCTATACGAATTAAATATGTAACCTCCATTGTCTACCTATCATACAAAAAGGACATAAGAATTTCATTTATTTGTTAGTGAAGCATTTGATTTGATCAACTTCAAGATTTCCATCATATACACATTATTTCCCCAACGTCTTTCATTATTAGATAAATGCTCATGTACGAAAAATTATATTGCATAATATATAGAACAACGGCGCATCAATATTTTACTTTTTATTATAAATTGATGCTTTACAAAAACACGCATCCATTACACTGATCGTGACAAAGCACAAACTTGCACAACTGAACGAACAAAGTGCCCGAGGAAAAGTATATATGAGATCTCGAAGCGCGCAAACTTTTGGCGCGCTTTTCACTATGGCCACAGCCAGCATCTTCCGAGCATCGTAGCATTAATTTCGGGGCACAGCTGCTGTGAGTTACGGCATTTACACTCGGTATTTTGAATTTCAACTAGGCATTGTGTCCACGTTAAAGTTTCGGATAACATTGTTAAAGAATAAGGCTTCCAAGTGTATCTAATTTATCTTTATGTTTACGCAAAATTATGTGGAATTAGTACAACTTTAAAAAATTGTATAGATATAAATCTATTATTAAACAAACTAATAGTTGTATTTTTGCTGTTTCATTGTCAAAACAAGTCAAAAACATATTTTGAAGTATTTCGAATAAAAGCGTTCTATTTTTCGAGAATATTCGATTTTTTCAATATTTATGAATTGAATACAACGGTGTTTAAATAATAGCATACAATTTTTATAGCAACGACTTTTCCACTGCCCGACATTCAACCGTTTTTTTTTTTGTTCTTGCTAAACGTCCGTCGGATTAGAGTATATTGTTTCATAGTAGAAATATTGCAATATTTGTTTTGTATTGACGTTGGACTAAAGAAACTATATCTACTAATATATAGATATACTTTCAATACCGAAATCTGACGGACGAATAGCAGAGGCGTGTTTTTCCCCCCTCGCCGAGCCCCCGAAAAATAAAGCCAAAATTCGCGGTCGCGTCCTTGGACACAGGCGCTCACGCGAAAAAGATGGATGTGAGTGGGAGGTTTCTCTCGCTGCGCGGGTATAAATCGCGGCGAGCTTTGCGCGAAGGCCGCGACCGCGGGCCGACTTTCCCCCATCCCCGCGGCGAAGATCGAGTGTTTTCGAGCGCGAGTTTGCCGAAAATTATGAATACGCCGAGGATTCCTGGCGTTCCATTTGCGTTGGACCGAGTTATGATGTATGACGAAGCTGCTGGCGGTGGAGCACGCAGTGAAAACACGCGGGAAGTAAATAATGGATTTATTTTTCCCGTGCTCGCGCGCTTCGTGTATTGAATGCGCGCCCGGCTGCGCGAGATTTAAAATATAAGTGAGCTTTTGTTCGGGGGAAAAGTTGAGGGGGAAGGAGATTAAAATTGTTAAAAGTTAGCGAGCTAGCTGTGTGTTGCGAATGCGTTTGGTATAGATGTGGCTGACTATAGTCGGCTTTTTCTACTTGTGGCCTTTGTGTTACTATAGATATTTTTCAATTTCGCTTCAAATTTTTATATTTTGTCAAGTTATCTATTTTGAGGTGTATTATTTTTAGAGAACCGAAAATCATAAATAAGTTACGTCATTGTAAATCTTATGTTGACGATTGAGGAGCCGATTTTTGTTCTCAATAGATTATTCTAATTATAAGGAGTTTAAAATCCGACGTATTTAAATTTTAGGCTATATTAAAAAGAAAAACTTTACATTTTGTCAAATATATACATACGTCTATCTAAAATATTTATGAACATAGTTAATTATTATTTGTATAATTTACTATTTCAAAATTTTACATCAGAAGTCCTATTTACCACGAGTCCTCAGTTAGTTTATTCCATAATAAACTCTCATACGTCACAAATAGTCCTTTAAAAAAAGTTCTCTTCTTCCTTTGCTCGAAACGCCGCGCGATAATTCCCATGCACATGACGCTTTACACACATCCCTTTGCCACCACCATGATCTCCTCGCCCTGCACTTCCCCCTCGCGAAAAAGCGAAACGGAAGTGAAATTCCTCTCCCTCGTCTTCCTCTCACTCTTTCTCTCTTCTGGACGCGCCTTATCTCGTCGCGCGGAAGAGAAAAAGTGGTTAGTATAGCGCACAGCCGGTGCGAATCACGCCATGGCGCGCACGCGCTCTGAAGACAGACGTGCGTGTCTCAACGCGCGCGAAAATGAACGGGAGAGGCGTCGGGTGTGCAGTCGATTTTCCTTATCTTCGAGAGGGAGAGGGATGGCTTGAGGAGTTCCATGGCGTGGAGATATAGGTTGGTACATGAATAAAAGTCGATGGACTTGTAGCGAAGGTTTTCTTTCCGGATTTGGGTGTGGGCTGCTCGAATTGATTTGGTGAATATTGCAGGGAAAAGGACTGGTCTGTGATGCGGATTGGGCTGTAAATCAGTGTGCTGGTGGGATTTATGGGTGCGAATAGACTGACTAAATACACTGTGTAGTGTTATAAAGTTGTTTTATTGGACTCGTTTATTCAAGCATTAAGACTATGTTTATGCTTTTATTGTTTTACGTAGAAGTTATAAGAGTTATCTATATTTTGAATACTTATAGGTTTCATAATTTACGCGGATAAGATATATAAGTGGTTTTGGATGTTTAATTATTTATTTTCTTTTGTAAAATACTACTTTTGGTAATATAATCTTCAAATTCGTAATTTATACATTATCTATGATAACATTTAGAGAAAGTCATACGATTTAATATTCAAAGTCAACCTACTCTGGCTATAGGGAATTCATTATTTGTGTCTATTGTTGTCATTTTCCTTGGACTAATTAAATGCATTAAACAAAATATATGATGATTGATTAATTTTTAGAGAAAATTGATTTTTTTTTATTGTATTAGTAACTCTGGTAGAAACGTTAACAACATGTTAGCTAATTATTGGTTAATTTTGGAGTTAAAAACGTTACACTAACATTATTTCGTTGTTAAAGATAAATATTCAATTTTCGTTCATAAGAACATATTCTATTGTCAATATTTGAACACGTGATTATAATTGTCGATACTTTTAATAAGGTTTAAATATTGATTTTGGTCGAAAATGCTTCCATTTGATTGACACGTTAACCAACAAAAATGGTTAATTTTTTATCAGGGAAATAAGCAAATAATTACTGTAATATTTATCAATTTTTTTAAACTTGTTAGAATTCGAAATTTGTATTTATTATTCTAAAATTATTTAAATAATATGAAAGTATCTTACCTGTTCGACCCACAGATTCGTGGTCATTATCTGGTTTTTCAGGTTCTGAAAAATAAATTTCGTGCTTCTAAGTAACCGTAATCAAAATCGTCATAAAAGAAAAAAAAGCTCGCTCATTTGCGTTAAGAATAAAAGATATACTTTTACGACGCACTAAAAAATAATTACATGGCTGCAAAAAGGTAAACCTTCAATGAATTCGCGGTAACAAAGAATAATAAAATTCATCCGAATAACAAAAAAAAATATTCCAAAGGCTCATTAAGATATAATCAAAGAAGACAAAGGATCGCGATTCCCGTGCACACTTCGAAATCTACACGAGAACACACTGCGCGCACGATGGATACTCGTCCCGTAATAATACGTATATACGCGGGCGCCACGATTTATATTTTGCTGATATTATTTCGGTATGTGCGTCTCTGTAGAGTGGGAGAGTCGCGATGGCAAAGGGAGTAAAAGCCGCGAGCGGTGATTTACCACGTCGATTAGCTGCGATAGCTTGAGCTTGATTTTAACTGTCAGGGCATCCGTCACGTTGACGACCGGACGGACGAGCTTGTTGTAGTTGGAGAGCAGATCGTCGTACAAACGCTTCGCGTCCGGATTCCCAGAGCATCCTGAAAGCAGAGGTTTTTCGGCATGCATTAGCTTTTGGTCATGCTGAATAGTAGAATAAAGTATAAAATAGGGTTTGTTATTTGTGGAATTCAGGTGGTGTGTACGATAACTTATAGAGGTTCTTATTTTGGTTAACGGTAATAGGAATTTATGATTTAATTTAATGCTCTTGTTGAGAATTGAAATATATGTAAATATTCTTACGGTAGTTAATTTTTCGATGTTTAGCAACGAATAAATAACATAAAGAAAATATCGCAAATTTTGGTTTTACTTCTATAGCAAGAATTTTAACATATATATCAATATTCGAATGACCCTATAAGTCCATACGGTTTTCGATATGCAGCAAACTTGTATCGTGCCGTTATTTAAATTTTATTTTACAACTTTTGCCGAAATCCACCAACTCAGCATTTTTTTCTATGCGAAGCTGAAAGAATTTATTACACACACAAATCAAAGTAGTTTGTATATTGTACACTAAAAGAAGTATTTTACTGAACTCACAATTAATATACTTTGAAAAAAGTACATTTTTTTTTAATATTTTTAATAAAAGACGATGTGAAGAAGGTTGAACTGTTCGGTAATTGTTACCAAACTGTCTTAAGGACGTTCTCCGACTCAAATTCATTAATATCGCGAAAATTGTGATTTAAAAATATTATTTACAATGAAAACCCTTCATGAGTCTCTATACATTACTCCAAAAATAAAAAAAAATGTCAGTGTAAGATAAAAGGTGTCAATATGATATTTAAATAAATAGCACTTACATAGGGTGACTATATATAGATATACAAATAACATGGGAGTTTTTGTTTACGTTGCTATATCTCTGAAATTAATATCGCTTGCTATATTGAAAATTATACCATATTATTCCTCTCGATTTCTAGTTTTATGGCTTACGGTTGAAAAAGAAAACAAAGAAAATTTTTTTTATAGTAAATTAAAATGTAATTTTAAAACTAGCTTAGATAGGGATCCCGTGTTAACACAAAAACTTTGAAGTTAAATATTTCTATTTTGAATACCGCTGTGGACGTGGGGCTTTCAAGCATGTACTAAGCACACAAAATCAAACGTTCACTGCAAGTTTCAGGAAAATCACAAGAAAATCGTTTTCTCAGAGATCGTCCTTAAAATTTTATTAAAAAAGTATTCTTTGTGTAGCTTCAAGAGACGCTGTTACTGATACGTATTTTTATAGCTACTCTGAAGTGACCTGAAAATAAAAGAGTTGAAAAATAAATAACACACGTCAAATGAATCCAAGCATTTCAAATATTAAAATAAATAAGCTTATAAATAAAGTATTTTATCTTGATGAAAATAAGTGTCTTACTCTACTTTCAATTAACGTGCTTTAATTCTCTTTTTGAGTGTTATCGTTACTAACTTAGTTAGCAAAAGACCTAGTTTTGTTATTTCTAAACTATTATTCAGACTGTTTTATAACGTAAGAATATTTACTTGAAATGCATAAATATACTTGTAATTTTATGAAATTGAAATAAAACAAAAATTATACTTTATTAAAAACGAGAGCTCTGTCGATAAGAATGTAGAAATTTGTTAAATACTTAGAATTAATAATAAACTCTTAAAAATAGACGTATTAATCTCTCAGAGCGGAAAAATACTATTAATTCTTCTTAATAATGAGCGACCGATCAATTCCGATTCTTAATTATCCGAGAATTCATTAGCAACCTCCTCGTTATGCTTCCACTACGCGCTGGAAACGAGAAAAAAGAAACCAACTTCAGACTTTCTCTACAACTTCCGTCTAATGCGCTTCTGCGCTCAGCTCTCTTGCACTCTCTCTCTCTCTCTCTCTCCCCGGCTCCTCCAGACGCGTAAACGTCGGATTAACGAGAGCGGAATAGAAAACTACAACTTTGCAGTCTACCTGCTGCTACGTAGCGCTAAAAGGATTTTTTAAGCACGGGAAATTCGGATAAACGAGGACAACGAGTCGGCTTGTTAGTGTGCTCTCTTACTCTCTCGCTGATCCTTCAACCGAGGCGCGCGCGTGCGAGAGACGGCGGCGAATCCTCCATGCAAATGAGTCTTGTGTACCGCGCGCTGCATTCGCCTCCTTTGTAATTGTACGTATATATAGCTCTACTCTAATTTTCTCGCAGTATATCATTCCGCGTCTGTTACGCCTTTTCAACATGTCACCGCGCGCGCGCCCGCGCAAGACTTAACCTAATCGTGACTCTGCCGGCCGAGCGAAATTGATTTACACTTATGACGTTGATTCCCGCGTCAACTGTGCGCGTCTCTAAAAGTTTCTCGTTATACGCCTGCCGGTGTTACCTCATTGTATTGGTTAGCTGGCGAAGAGGCAAGCGACTGGAGGGAAAGAGAGAAATTGACTTTGCTAAGCTCATTTGAGAGAGCGGGGGGATGAGAGTGGACGGACCCGATTTGTTTGGATTTGAAACGACAAGTGTTGATGAGCGAGAGACGCAGGGAAATATGTTGCGCGTGAGAGCTATGGAATTAGCATGATTCTCCGTTCCCCCGTTGCGATCAATTCTAAGAAGCAGTCGTAACTTTTCGACGTTTCCACTTTTCCGTTGGACTTCGTTTATGAATTGAGATTATTCTCAGATTTATAGTTGTGATTAAAACTTGGAATAACGGAGAAAATAATGAATTTAGGTATTAAAAACTTGACCCTCGGAGGCCCGGGTGCACAACACTTTTAGGTAATCTTTAACCGTATACATATAAACGAATGGGTAAAATTTAATTCCAAAAAGTGTCTATTAAGATATTTTCGGGTATATGCTCTTTTCAACTATCCCATTTAAAAATTAAAAAGATGACATCTTTTTTTAAAAAACCGCTGCCAATTCATTGGCACGTAGCTTCCTCAAACTTAATTTACTGATTCCTTTAATTAATTTTTAATTCCAATATTTAAAATTTAATACATTATTTTGTACGGTGAGACTATGTTAAATGGTTTCTGACTTTTTATTTTTACTCTTTGTATTTTTTATCATTAAAAAGCAATTATTATTATACAATTTTATATTTTATAAAGAGTTTAATAAGTGGTTAAAATTTAAAGTCGATAAATCAAGTATTCTCTGAGAAAACGCGATTCGAAAATTTTTTTAAAAAATTTTTAACCTCAAATATCTTTTTTCGTAATGGACCGATTTTTTTGGGCAACGAACTCGATCTGAAGATATATAAAAGCTACATCTATGCCAAATTTCAGGACGATTAGATAATTTTTACTCTTGTTATCGTGCGACAACGAAAACGCAAATTTTTTCTACAATAATTTTTTTATAGAAAACAAATGAAGATAATCTCTTAAAATTTTAACCAAATATAGTCTTCAATGAGTTTAATAAGTGGTTCAAATTTTAAGTCGATAAATCAAGTATTCTCTGAGAAAACGCGATTCGAAAATTTGACCATTAAAAAAATCAAAATTAGAAGTATAATTTTAATTTTTATAATATGTACACAATTATTTATAATAAAGATACACAATTATTGAATAATAATATATTTATAATGTAAAAATGGAGTTATTGTATATGATTTTGAAAATGTAAGTTGATCTCAGGGTAGATAGCAATTTTTTAATTTTATATTTTAAAATATTACTTTTTTTTAAAATAAAATAAGTGTCAAATAACAAATAATTTCAATAATAAGAAAAAAATATGCAATTTTAAATATTAATGAATTATTAAATCTTTGAAAAAAAGTATAATGAATAAACATATTTTATATTTAAAATATATAATATACATATGGGAACGATATATTAACTGGAAGGAAGCTACGTGCCAATGAATTAGCAGCGGGTTTTTCATCATGGTGGCGTACGATTTTTTTACTATTGTCTATATATATATATATATAGGTAAATTTCGTTAGTAACGTTTTCCGTAAAATCCAAATTTGAAGTCATTTTCAAGAAAAAAAAATGTATTTTGCAATAATTTGATTAAACAATGTCATTCTGCAAAACTAATGTCAAAATCAGAAGAAATGTATAAAGTCTTTTTTGAAACTCCGTACGAGAAGTTCGATTTCTCGCACGCTGCGTTAAACGTTGCGTGCAAAAATCTCACTTCTCGCACGTCGTGTCAAAAAATACGGTTCGGCACTTGTGTGAGAAGTTGATTTTCTCCTCGTGTGACCTTTTCACCCTCGCTTCGCTCGGCTGCAAACAGTCACACGAGGGGAAAATCAAATCCTCGCACTAGTATCGAAATGTACTATACTCATAGCATGTTCATTCCAAATATGTCATTCAAAAATTAATTTTTCCGATATTATATATGAAAAAGTTCAGGCAAGAAGGTCACGGTTTATGCAGTTTTAGTCGGCATTCAAAGACGTTAACATAAAAAATGTTAACATTAAAACAGGATTTATAAAGAGCATACCCAGAAATTACTTAAATTACATTAGTATAACACGGAGAAAAATGTTCTATTAAAAATTACTATGTTTTATTGTAACCGGGGGACAGACTTGAATTCTTAAAAAAATTACTATGTTTTCTAGCAAAAATTGCTATGTTTCTAGTAATTTTTACTACATTTATAGCAATTTTTGCTATAAAACATAGTAATTTTTTTAAGAATTCAAGTCTGTCCCCCGGTTACAATAAAACATGGTAATTTTTAATAGAACATTTTTCTCCGTGTAGGTACTTTTTGGAATCAAATTTTACTCATGCAATTGTAATATGCTGTCAAACTTTATCTAAATGTTGTGCGGCCCGGCGTTAAAGGATTAAATCTTAGTAAATCTTCGAAAATTCGAAATGTCATTTATGTCAAAAGTAATCTTCAGTCTTTTACTTTGGAAACCTTTAATCCTTAAAATCTATAAGGTTTAATATTTTTTTGCTCAATTTCTATGGAAATATAAGATATTAAAATTTATTCAGAAGATAAATCACATCGCAGAGTTAGTTATAAATGCATCTAACATTCAGTATACAATTTTTTATACCACTCTAACCTCAAAATCATAACTTTAATATGATTATTCGGCTCTCGTGGTATAAAATACTGTACGATACTGGTGCATAAGATGATTTTTACCGTATTCGACTTTTGTCACTAGCTTCGCTCGTGCGAAAAACGTCTCATGCCGTAAATAATCTCCTTCCACACCCGCATCGTAATGTACTATTGTAAACTCACAGTTAATAACGAATACATATTTTATTCTGTCATTTTCAACAGTAGTAATTTAGAATTTCCATTTCCCCCTGCGACAACCGTATTACATTTAAATGTAAACCCAAGACTTACAACATTTCTCCCCGTGCAACTATACACTACCTCAAATCCCATCCCTTAATTAGATTTCATTTTTGCTACGATCATCCAGCACGACGACGACGACGCCCCTCGTCGGCAGCTCAACACCTCTCCTCTCACGTCGCTTCTAATGAAACCCCTCTCTCCATTCCAAATTCCCTAAATCTAAACCCAAATCCAATCTCGCTCTCTCTCTCTCTCTCTCTCTCTCTCTCTCTCTCTCTCTCTTCTTCCTCCACTACCATCACTCGATATCACGCATCGTGAAGTTGCATCCCTTCGCAGGCTCCTCCCAAGACACAACGGGGGCTCAGCGTCAATTAATCCCCAAGTATTTCGGGTGTCAGTTCCCTCCGACGCTGCAGCAACAGCAACAGCAGCTACTGTATACTATATATATATATATATATATATATATATATATATATATATATATATATATATATATATATATATATATATATATATATATATATATATATATATATATATATATATATATATATATATATATATATATATATATATATATATATATATATATATATATATATATATATATATATATATATATATATATATATATATATATATATATATATATATATATATATATATATATATATATATATATATATATATATATATATATATATATATATATATATATATATATATATGCGTATATATAGCTGAAAGGGCGGCCGTCGAAGTTACACGGGCGATTCGTCGACTAATGATGTTTACGCGTGGTGCAACGCTGCTGTCGCTATACCCCCGCTGTTCTAAATACCTAATTTTAATTGCGCAACGTTCGTTAGCGCATGCGTACACGCGCGCGGGAACTAGTTTACGATTAGCTACACATACGATTTCCAAGGTCTGATAATGTATCTATACAGGTATATATACGAGAGACGGTGCCCTTTATACGCACGGACGAAACGCCCTTCTAATGATAGCTGCGTCTGTTTGTTTATGTCGCGAGCGAGCGCACCGTCGTTGCTTCGGTTCGCGAAACTCCGCGTAGCATATGAATAGGTACAGCGTTGCCAGAGGGGGCTGGCGCTAAGGTGAGCTAATGCTCTGAGTAAACGCCTGATAAACGCGGCATTTCCCTTTTGAAGGGGTGAGAGGGGGAGAAAGTTGTGGAGGGTGGATGGGTCTGTGTTTGGGTAGGACTTTAGGGCGGGACGTAAAATTGTATACACGGAGAGAAATTTTGTAGTGAAAATTACAAATATTCGAGACAAAATTACCAGTTTCTATGGTAATGGATGGACAGATTGACAATTTCAAACTTTTTACCAAAGTGCCTTGGTAAAATTTTTTTTTAGTTAATTTAAATTAAAAAAATTAACTTTTTTTATCCATATTGATGGATATATAGTATTTTAATGTAGAAATAGAAACAGAAACAAGGATGAAAAAACATTAAACTGAAAAAAAATTTTTACGGAAGTGGGATTCGATCCGACGATCTTTGGGTTGAGAGTCCGACGTTCTACCGACTGCGCCACGGAAGCTATTACCAACAGTCATTTGAATCGCCGTTATTACTTACTGAAAATATGTGTATTGTTTTCATTTTAACGTCGCGCACGCCTCTAGTATCAATCTTCTGAAACACAATAATGCGCAGTGCGCATGCGCGATTACACAAATACCAGGTTATTTGGTAAAATATATCAGTTTTCTTAGTAAAAATTCTTAGGTTACCTTGTAAAAATGACGAGATCTCAATTTTTACCAGTGTGTCTGGTAATTTTTATTCCAATAATTTGGTATTTTTTTTAAGTGGTTATGGTAGTTTTTCCTGGGAAACTTATAAATTGTATTAGAAACCTGGGAATATCACGGCTTTTGACAGTCTATCCATGCGCTACCAAGGAACCTTGGTAATTTTTACTCTAAAATTTCTCTCCGTGTACTCGAAGTTAAGGTATATTTCGTAAAATTGTACTTTAGATGCTATCTTGATTTTACGCAGAATAATTGGGAGGCGGAGAGTATCTGTTAACTTTAAGAATGGGGTCGTCAAAAAATGTTTCAACATCTGTAGAATAACACATATTTCTTTTTGTAAATGTCCGCAGTAAATGACATTTTTATAGAACCACCTTATGGTTAATGCTCATTTTCGAAATGCTGGAATCCCTTTGGCCGATTTCAGTTGAAGGTTAATGATTACACTCGAATTGTCCAATGAGATTGCAGGATTATGAAACTGAGCAGGCAAGTTCGGTAAGAATACATCAAGGATCGGTGTACGTGTGACGGTAGCAGCTCATGTAGACATGATCATTAGTACCCCAATTTCTTAACTATGCAAAATATATCGCAAATTTATAAGTATAACGGATTTTATCATAGTTTTACAACTAGCAGGTGTATGCATTGACAGGAAAGTTAAAAACCCACCAATATCTAGATATAAATAATAATAGAAATATTTGTCTAAAAGTAATAACTTTACAAATGACCAAACTGAACTTCAAATATTCCTTGAAAAATGCTTATTGTATGCAAGTTTTAGTTAGTTAGTCGTCCTTTCGTTTACTTCAGGAATAAATTATTTGTTTTTAATGTATTTTTAAATTAATTGATTTCCCGTTTTAAATATGCTTTACAAATATTCATATTATTACTTAGTAATTAAAAAATAAAAAAATAGCTTACAAGTTCTTTTTTTGTAGACGAATTATTTTATCTTACGACATAAAATAGTTATATAAGAAATGTAGAAATTAAGCAATTAAAATAACTATATTTAGTTTTTACAATCAATAGACAATGTTTGTTAGTAAAATTAAGTATGTTGTGGCAATACCGTCCCTGTCAAAAGTTAGTTTTTAGAGTTAGAACTGCGATAAATAATTATATGAAATAGTTAACGATTTTTCCATCCTATCATGCAAAAAAGCATAGTACCTACACAATATTTTAAAGATATTGATAAAATAATGTAACTTCATAAATTTTTCTTCTATTCCTGATTTTTAAAGCTTACAATATTCGGCTTGCATTTCCGCACAGTCGTACTGGACGGAAAAATTGTTAACTATTCCATATAATTATTTATCGCTTAATTAACCATGTTGAAACTCTAAAAAAGACGATTACATTTACACACACGCACACGCACACGCACATGCACACACGCACACACGCACGCATACACGCACAGACACACACGCACACATCCACACAGACATTTTTCAAAAATCTTCCTCTAGGAGGAAGAAATTATACGCTTGAGGAATAATAGCAGTTAATTAATGAATCGCAGCGCTAGATTTTGAAAGAGGGTTGGTCAACATTTTTTGACAACCAATAGGGACTCGCCTCAGGTATAAACTAGATAAATCCTTAGTAGAAGGCGGGGATCCAATATGACGGTAGCCATGTTGAAAATTACATCGATTTTCCTGAAACTTAGTATTTAGGGATTACAATGAGAGAAAAAAAGTTATTGCCACCTAAGAATCCGGTACAGGGAACCGAATCACTTTGGTTTGGCATGTTCCGTTGCTACCGGACCAACTTCGGTAATGATTAACGCGTTGTCTATGACATATGTAAGAATCTTCTGTTATTATTTAATAATTTATTTTATACCACTCTAACCTCAAAATCACAACTTTGGTATGATTTTTCGGCTCTCGTGGTATAAAATACCGTTCGAAACGAGTGCGGAAGTTGATTATTTACTTCGTGTGACTTTTCGCACTCGCTTCGCTCGTGCGAAAAACGTCACACGAAGTAAATCATCACCTTCCGCACCAGTGTCGAAATGTACTATTAAATGTTTATGTTAAATTTTTAATCCAATTAACAACAGTACTCCAAAGTATAATAAGTGTAGTTCTGTAAGAGATACAGAAAGATACAAAGTATAACTTTATGTTATTAAGATTTTAAGAGGTTATGTTTACTACAGACAAACCGAAGTAGTCCGGTAGTGGCTACCGAAGTCTCCAGTGCAGCGTATCGAATAGTGTCCGTTTGTTCGTAACTTGGCCTTGTCCGGTACTCTTAATTTTTTTTCTCTCAGTGTATTGATGAGGTCGCTAATTGCGAGTTTCACATTAGATTCTTGAAATTCAAAATGGGGGATCCAATACGGCAGATCTCAAAAAAAAAATTCCATCAATTTTCCTAAAACTTACCAGGAGAGTGTCAGGGATCCGGATCACGGATTCGGCTGAAACGTTAGGATATGTTTTTGGACATACCATGGTTAGTAGTTAGAGGTTATTGGGGTCGCTGCTTACTTCTATCAAAATTAGTAGAAAAGAATAATTCGCTGGCTCAAAGGGTTTAATGCCATTTGTATCATTTATGTTATTCGAGCCATTCAGACCGTTTTGACTTGACTTCTATGGATAGTTATACGTAATTTTTCTTTCTGTATGGGAGAAAGTTTTAATCCTTGTTAGAGAAACGCCTAATTTGAATATTTGCTATAAGAGCGACGAATTTCAGCCGAAATTCTATGTCGTTTAAATGCACGAATTTCTTGTTAGTAATGTATTAATTGTTAATAAAAATATAATTCTTAAAACGTACGTTTTACTTTAAAAAAAACTATTACAAAATTTTATGGTACGTACATTCAAATTTAATAAACTACAATAATTATAAATAATAATTACTAAGATAGAAAAAGCGGAGGGGGAAAAGAGAGAGGGGTTTACCGCAAATGGAAACAATTGGGGAAGTGTAAGGTGGCAATTATCTCGGGATCATTAACGCAGTTGGAGCTGTCTAGAATCAAAAGTCAGGATACGGGGCGGGAAATGGATTACTCCAAAAACAAGACGGAGACCAATCTTCCAGAATAACTAGAGGCTTTATTAACGTCAGCCATATACATGTACGTGCGCCTCGTACCGCGTCTCTCTCGGGTGTGATCGGGAGCGCTCGCTATGTCTCTCTCTATAGGGTAGATGTCCGTATTAGTGTGGGTTTAAGAAACTCTTCAGTTTTGTCGCATAATAATAGACTATTTAAGCTGTATCAGAGATTCCGGGTGGTTTATATAGATAATAAAAGTAATAATCTACACGAAATAATTTTTTTTTATAGAAAAATATTTATATTTACGAAAGTTACAAGCAATATAAAAAAAAAAAAATTTTGTACGCATTTGTGTGCCCTAGCAGACATCAAAGTACATTTTTGTGTGCCCCGTATTAATGTGGATGTACACGTTTGTGTGCCCCACATTAGTGTGTCTTGATAATATTATCATTGCCAACAAAATTATTTTGTTAACTGTAGTGCATTTATAATCAATTTCTAACCCTTGTTTACATTGAATGTTAATTAATTCCAATACGGTAAAAACTGCTGAAGGTCGTCAATGCGATATGAAAGAACGTTTGTGCGCAGACAACCTAACCTAACTTTTCTGTTAAAGCACCAATACGAGCATGCTCGTATTGTATTTGTGCACACACAAATCTGGACAAGTCGTTTTTCACTGACCCTATTAGTAGACACCATTAATTAAATATTAAAATCAATTGAAAACCTTTATATTAAGGTTTATTATATAACCTAATATTATTTTATGATATAATCAATTGTATCCCACATTAAAATCCTTCCGAAACATTATTTAATGTTACTTTTAAAAATGTAATTTCTTAGCAAATTTGGACAAGGAAACACCGTGACACACCGCAAACCGTGAAACATATTTTTGAAAGTTCTTTTTTAATGTTATAGTAAATGAAAACAAATTAAGTAATTAATTCTATTTAAACTTAATTAACTATACTTTATGAAAAAAAATATTTTAGTGTTACGTTTTTACTCGTTCACTTCTAGGATATGTTTTAATAATAGGGCACACAAATATGGATAGGCACACTAATACGGACCACTACTCTACGTGAGCGCCGTTCGCACCGTCGCACGCTGCTCTCATTTCCTCAGCATCTACTCACAGAGGTCGCATCGCGTGCTTTCTTTACAAATATTACGCATATATATATACACATTTTAACAGGAGCATCGGGGAGAGGGATACTGGGACCTATTCAAGGCTCCGCCTATAATGACCCATCTGCTATAGTTCCCAAGGGGAAAGATGGCCTTAAAAGAGAGAGACGAAAATAAGACAGCTCCCACAAGTACGTACCTCGAACACCCTCCTTATGAGCCACTGCCCATGTTCTACATTAGTCGATGCCTGATCTTTCTGACACTCATATTTTTATTATTATGAAAATCTATGTGTGGGAAAGGTTGGTACATCGAAGCGTAGGAAGCGGCCAGCCTATAAAAGGGTCGGACTAATGGTCACATAGAATAGCATTTAACGACGTCTCCCGAAGAACGGATATGGCTACTGCCCGATGGATACTGCCTTATACGACACGTCTCGAAATATGCTGTTTTATAATAGCTTCCGGAGGGCAACGCTTCGCCAGACAGCCGAGCAGAAGTTAAAAATGTAGAGCTACAGTCTGCCCGACGGATATTCGAGGTCACATATTCTAAAAGCGAAAGTTCTGTAGAATCAATCATTAACATTTATACCTGGCCTCGGCATCTGGTGAGAATTATTAAAAAATTAAAATGAATATCATAGGCCTACACGGCTCAGCAAGACGTGTGACCATTATAAAGAAAGTGCTAATGAAACTGACAGGTGTAGGAGATTAGGCGATTTACATTAATGTGTTTAAGACCAGTTATCGACGGCAAAACAATATTTGACACCTCTTTGAAGAACTCCTGCAGCGACCCCAAACTTTCTCTAAATCTAAATATTGAAATATCGATTACAAAGTAATTAGGGCATATAATTGCAAGCTATTTATGGATTATCCTCGGATTATCCTCTGTTCATTACCGTATTATGATGAGGTATAGGTACTGCTTTCAAACAACGGCCAAAGGTACGGAGCCTATAGTGAGCCCAAAGTGGGTACTTCAGGCGTGATCATACCCCAGATTATTCTTTAGTCACGACTGCATTATGATGAGATATACTGCTTTCAATCAATGGCCAAAAGTACGGAGCCTATAGTGACTAGTGACCTCAAAGTGTGAACTTAAGGGGGTTCTCCTCGGGCTCTACAGTTTGTGGCTCAGCGAGAGCACAACCTATACCATGGGCGTCGTTCTGTCTCTCTCGCTCTCGTGGCCGTCGTCTGCTATTTGTGTTTATAATCATTAATATCTTTTTAAAAAGATCGGCTTGACACATCTTTGATAAACTTAATAGAAAAAGCCGAATTTCATCTTTCTTAAGCTATGTTTTTCTTTTTGAAGTCCAGTTTTTTTGATGAGTAATACTATTGCTTTCTGTCACATTTGATATAGCACTCATTTACTCTCATGTAAAAATAACCATTTTCAAGAATTTTTTTCTCAAAAATTTGTTCCACAATGTATGTAAATAAACATATGGTATCATTTCTGTGACTTTGAAGAATATTTTTATATTTTTTTTCAGAAGCTTTTTCAGTTTTTGCAATATGAAGAGAATTACCTTAAGGCGGGATCACACATCAGATTATTCTTTAGTCACGACTGCATTATGATGAGGTATACTGCTGTCAAACAATGGCCAATGATATGGAGCCTATAGTAAGCTCTAAGTAAGAACTTAAGTCGTGGCTAATTACTACTACCTGCATAACGGTTAAATTTAAACAACTTTAAATCTTTCTGTCCCTGAGTGTCAAATTTGTCTTTGACATTAACGGCATCCAGTTTATGGACACAACACTAGACCAGGACGTAATCAAAATCAAAATTACATAACGCGCTTAAGAAATTAAAGAATCGTGATCTTTTATATACCGTAATAAAGTTAATCATAGTAATATAGAAAGCATCAACTGCCCTCGCACATAAAACACTGAAACTAATCCCCTTTGACTGGCAACAAAAACTATACCACTCATAAAATGAAAAAACCTACCCTTCGCTATCCCGCCCTCTCTCGAGAAGCCCGCGCCCTCTCTCCGAACACTCTCGCGCCACGCGCAATCGCAAAAACCGAAGCAACAATCTCCCCAAGTACGTAATAACGCTCATCCATTAAACGCGCCCCCTGGATACGCTTATCTCCGCCCGACGCTGTAATAGCGCGCAATACTTTATGTCGACGCGCGTGTGTAGAGTAAAACAGTCTGTTTCGCAAACATAGCGAAAAAATGAAGTTCCCCCTCTCTCTCTCTCTCTCTTTCTCTCTGTCGCTCGCTAACCTATGACCTATGGGCGTGTAGACGCGCGATAAGGCGTGCGCGTGCGCGTAAAGGCTAGTTGCCTGGCGCGAGCGTGCTATTAAAATGCAAAACAATCGCAGTAAAAGAGAGAGGGAGAGAGCGGAAACGGGTTCTGTGCGTGGCCTCCTTAGAGTGTCAGTGTGTCGAAGGGAGAGAAAGGGTTTATGTGGAGGTTTCGAGTTGAGAAAATGATGAGCAATGTAAAAAATCCTAAGAGCTATTTTTTTTTTTTAATTCAGTTTCAGGGGAACGCAGCTAAACATATTATTGGATTGTCAAGCATTTGCAGATATTATAAAATTGTAACATCATCATAAATTTCGTATTTTAATAAATACATTTACATTGTCAATATTTTGTGCAGAAGCGTTGTTTAACGCTGCATTTTAATTAAAGTAAATTTATTTCTTTGATGAAGCTTTGGTGGCAAACAGTGTTATGTGCGTTATGAATTTACATATCCAATATTCAAGATAAGTATCTATTTGAATCTGAAATTCTGGAAACACTGCCAATATAAATTTTCCGTACAATCGGTCCTGTAATTATGCAAAAGCAATTCCTACATAAATTTTCTCCTTATAATGAAAATAAATATACTGACGATGTATGTTAATTTATCGTCCATAAATATTAAAAATTGATCACTAATATTAGTATACTGCTCATTCATATAAGCTACAAAAATATGGATTGGTCATTTCGAGAAAGACGTATATCATTAAAACACTAAATGCACTTTTTTTGTGAGATTTATAATCGATTTTCAAGTCGACGGTTAGTATTGATTTTGAACCCCAAAATTTCAAGATTATTTTAAGAATTTTTTTTACAGTAAAACAACATGCAATAATTTCAAGCTTTTTATATGCCTGTATTGACATCTTAAATTACACAAAAACAAATTTTGCTTGCTCCTAGAGGAAGCTTTGTGATAGTAATTTTTTGAGTTGTTGTAAAAACATGTTATAATTGTTTTCCGAGGTGTTAGGAATCAAAATACATGGTTTTTGAAAAATGTGTGTGTGTGCCTGCGTGTGTGTGTGTGTGTGTATGCGCGCGTGTGTGTGTATGTGGGTCATCAAAAGTGATACAGTCTCTCTTTCTCTCTCTTTCTGTCCTCCCATAAAGTCGAATCGGATATGTGACCGGCGTATCCAGCTCGCACGCACGCCGCCGTATTCCGGGTAAGCTCGTAAACGACTACAAGTGTGAGAGAGAGCGAGAGAGCGAGAGAGAGAGAGAGAGAGAGAGAGAGAGAGAGAGAGAGAGAGAGAGAGAGAGACGGCAGCTTAAGGCCTCCGATGTCTCATTACCTATTACTTCGAGATATATTGGTAGTTACAACACCGAGATCCGCTGGAAAGAAGAAGCGACGGCCGCTCGAGGATCGTCCTATAGCACGGGCGAGAGCTTACGCTCTCTCTCTCTCTCTCTCTCTCTCTCTCTTTCTCTCTCTCTCTCTCTCTCTCTCTCTCTCTGCTTTTCTCGTTTTATTGCCGTTTTATCGGACGAGGAGAGGAGAGAGAAGAGGAGAGGAGTGCCGTTATTTGCATGGCCCTTTGTCCGCGCTGCCGAGATTTAACGACTGAGAGATGGCACGGCTCGGTGAAAGGAGTGACAGGAGTCGATTTTCATAATTGTTAATTCCGTTTGTCGGAACTGCACCTTTTGTGCTCTTCGGATATATATTGTTGGATACGTTGTTTGCGCTGGTTGTCTTATAAATGAAGTATGAGAGTGTTTGATGATGACTTGAACGTTTGTAGATTCCCAAGTAATGCAAAGTTGATTTTATGATAAATTTTATATATATATATAAAATAGAAGTGAACTTTACAATTGCTTTTAAGATTTGAAGTTTCTAAGGGATTAAGTAGTTGTAGACAATTTTGGTCAGACACTGCAAACGGAAAATACACATAAGGTGTAAATTTCATGATTTTTCAAAATGCAGTTTGTAAAATCTGAACTATTACTCAGAGAATAAAAAGACTATGATATTAAAAACAATTGACCAGGTTGTCAAATGCAAAAATTATAAAAATGCCGATTGAAAATTAACGGCTGTCCAAACTCGGGTTATAATGTGTACTTCAATATATCTGTTATACAAAACAATTTTAATAATTCATTTTAATTACTTTGATTATAGTTGATAACCTGACCATTTTTTTTTCTAAATGCTATGTTTTTACATTCTTGAATTATTACTAAAATAAGGCTACCGTGGGCATTCCCCAATTTTCCTCAATCACTCAATTTTCAGTCCGATCGTTGAACCTACTTTTAATTATTTCATCGATCTATTAATATTCGCCTACATCTTTGAATCCACAGTACGAGCTATACTTACCATTGCATTCCGATAACATAGGCACTTTCATCAAAAGTCCCGCAAATCCTCCACTCAAGACGTCAATACCAACGAGCGCAAAGACAATTTCGAGGACAAGAAAAGAAACCATCTTTGACGTCCCCCACATCCCCCCCCCCGGCTCCACTACAAACGACAAAAGCCTTATTACTCGCGCACTGTGTGTGGTGTGTGTGTATGCGCATCCTTTTACCTCCTGCGACTCGCGCGCAGCAATAGCAACTTGTCCTGCTGCCATTCGCCATCTCTCCTCTCCTCTCCCTCTCTCTCTCTGCACCGAAACAGCGAGGAAGGAAGGGAAAGCGACGTTGCGCGCTTACAAAGAACGCGAGCAAGAATAAGAGTAAATACGACAAAAGGGGAAGCCGGTAAAGCGGAAACGCGCATAGCTCTCTCTCTCTCTCTCTCTCTCTCTCTCTCTCTCTCTCTCTCTGTCTCGGAGAACGTATACCCGTACGTGCGCATTCTAGGGGCGGGGACGGAGGATGGGTAAATAACAAGGGGAGTGTATATATACGTATAGTAAAGAGGCCAATATTTATTATTCGTACCTGATATGAGCACCAACACAATCCACATGATCCCCACCAGGCTCTTCATCATGTCATTGTGACGTCACGTCCGCCTCATTTCTCCGCTGCTCCTCCGCGTGCGCCCGATCCCTCGGCCTTCCTCGCTCTCTCTCTCGCGCGCCTCCGCCGCCCCCGCTGCCGTCGTCGTCCTCGTCGTCTATCTGCAGCAGCAGTAGCAGTAGTAGTAGTAGCAGCAGCCTGCAATGACAAATACGGTGGCCGCTTTAGGAACGAGCGTTTGCGTAAACTCCGCGTGCGGGCAATTTTTGTTTGTTTTTGGGAAAGAGGCGACATGAGGAAGGTCGTCGTAAAGGAGTTGTATATGAACAATTAGAATGTAATTAGTTCGGAAATCTACTGGCAGCCTATATTGGCCCATACAGTTACAGCCCTTTTAATTTTTGAAAGTCGGTGGATGATCATCGTCAGGCCATGATCAGAATTATGTTCATAAAGTAATTGTGTAGGCTATATTTGTCCTGGATTATGATGGATACATGCGTACTGTTAAAAATTTAATGTACAGTACTGGAAAGCAAATTTCTATGTAAAGTGAATTAAAATTAGATTAATTCTGCATTAAATTTAATCCAATTTTATGACATTATATTTAAGTGAACGATAAGCTTAGGAATGCTATCGAGATTATAATATCATGAAATACACTGAGAAAAAAGCTTATAACAGCTTGAATCTCTGGCTAATAAGTCCCTCGGTAACTATTGTTAAAAGTAGAATATTGAGGCGTTCGGTAAAAACTGTTGAAATGGCTAGTAGCAACCTCTGAAACCGGCAGACACTGTCGAACTCTACAGTCGGTTTTCATTACGACAGTTTTAATAACTCTAACTTTTGATAAAATAATAGTATTATTATATTATTGTTTTATTATAACGTTGTCAACTAGCTATGTGTATATATTAATTATTCCATAATATATATAAGCCTGGATGGATTGTAGACAAATGTTTAAGGAGTAAAATGAGACGTTAAACATTAAAATCTAATAAAAAATAAAAAGTTGGCAAATAGCGAAAGTAACTTTTTTACTTATTGAACAATATCTACGTGTTCGATTAACAATTTTTTACAAAATATAATAGTCTAAGTTCACACAGGTATGAAAGGCACATACTTTCTGAACCGAAAAAAACTATTGTGATAAAAAAATTGTTAATCGAACACGTAGATATTGTTCAATAAGTAAAAAAGTTACTTTGGCTATTTACCAACTTTTTATTTTTCATTCGATTTTAATGTTTAAAGTCTTATTTTACTCCTTAAACATTTGTCTACGACCCATCCAGGCTTATATTATGAAATAATTAATATATACGAAGCAACACAATTCAAGTTTATACTGCATTGTACTGTAAACAATTATATGTTGCTTTGTATATATTAATTATTCCATAATATATATAAGCCTGGATGGATTGTAGACAAATGTTTAAGGAGTAAAATGAGACGTTAAACATTAAAATCTAATAAAAAATAAAAAGTTGGTAAATAGCGAAAGTAACTTTTTTACTTATTGAACAATATCTACGTGTTCGATTAACAATTTTTTTATCTTAGTGAGTGAACTTATATTATTATATTTTAATAATTTATGACATAAAAATGAAATAGTGAACCTATTTTAAAATCGCATGAACCCCCTTAAAGAGTAAAGCATGCTAATTTTGCTAATTTGTGAAAATTAAAACTGCATAAGTTTATTTATAAAATTGCCTATTTTATGTAAAAGTTCATTCGAAATCATGATACTCACTTATTTTTAATCTTATAATACAATTAAGATTTGGCACTACACAAAATGTATGTAAGTAGTATAAGCCGAATGGAGTCAGGCGTTACGTTAAAATCGATTTTTTTTGCAACTTTGTAGTATTCTGACCTAATAAATTGTTATTTTGTAATAGTAAAAATTTTAGTTTTTGAAAAATGTCTGTATGCATGTACGTATGTGTGTATGTGTGTGTGTGTTATGTGTGTATATACGTGAGTGTTTGTATACGTGGAGAACTGAGCTTAGTTTGTGAATTATTTTTACTTTTCTTATTTTTTTTTCAATTTTATTTGACAGTCAAATAAAAAATTTCAATATTCGAAAATCTAATATTGTCAACTGGGAGGAAAAAGGCGATCCAAAAAACGCTGTAAAGGTGCTTTTTCAAATGAGCCATGTAAAGGGATCGAACTATTTGAAACGAGAGCTGTAAACGGAGCTATTTGGAGGATGAGCCGAAGAAGGTGCTATCATGAAAATAATTTATTTTTCTTCTAAATTTAAGTTGGCAATTCAGTGGATATTTAAAAAAAGCGAAAATTATCTTTGAAGTTATTATGTTTGCTTGCTATAAATAAAGAAAGTTTAAATCTTTATAGTTTGTAACTTTTAACAATTTCTTATGTTTAAGTCATTTTTCCTCAAAATTAGTATAATTTAAGAAATAATATCTAAAACTATCTAGTCACTATTGTATACAAATTTGTTTTTTGTATTTCCATAAAGTCTGATATAGCGTTGAATAGATCAATTCGATTCGGTGGTACCAAGTTAACAACGAAAAATGTACCTAAATATACAGAATCAAGAGTATATTATATGACTTCTCTAACTAGGAGAAGCTACGAACTCCGAATCACGGATTCAGTTCAAACTTTGGGATATGTTTTTAGATACCAAAATATGAACAAAGCCAAATTTTTAGAAATCGATTTGATAGGATGCTCGTTAGAGTTGATAGGGTTTTGAACATAAATGACAGTAGACAGTTGAAAGAGCGCATGTATGAACATGATAGATCCGTTAAAAAGTTAGATGAGAGATCCGTCATATCAACCCACTGTCACAAATATAAACACGGTTTCGATTTTGACAACGCCCAAAAGTTTTAGATTCCGAAAAAAATAAATTTAGACGAGAATTTTCTGAAATGCTTCACATATTTTTACATACTAATAACATTAATAGAAAATTAGACATATGCTTCTTAAAAAATACATACAAAAATTCTTTAAAGAAATGTCAAATAGTCAGTTAAACCGTTTAGTATCTACTTTGATTTTATATATACATGATATACAAACTATGTACACACACTATATTCGTACTATAAATACACCGACTTGTTTTCTTTTTGTTCAGTGACGAGTCAATCTTTTTGACTATTGAATGTCTGTTACAACAATTTGACACAATACGATGAATTGTATTTTTTTAGTTTGTCAATGCGGAATATTTCTTTTTTAACTTTTGCCACTGCAATTGTGTATCCAACTGAAGATTTTTATAACGTAATGTATCTGTTTTGGCAACTTATTACGTAGTAGTGCGAATTATTCTAATTTTACGTGTATTCTTGTGTTCTGGTTTATTCCAGTCTTGAAAAGGGCTTCTCTGCGAGAGCCGAAACGTCGACAAATAAAGTGTTTGGATAAAGAAAGTGTCTGGCTCGTGGCGACCATTTATATTCAAAACCCAAGTTTTTAGAGTCTAACGTCTCCAGAAAGCTAAGTTATCGACATTTTTAGTGTAATTTTTAGAAAAACATAAAAAAATCTCCTCTACTCTGAGCTTCAATAATTTAGTTCCGAAATGGTCTTCGATAAAATTTTAAAAATGAAAATAAAACTAGATAAAACAAGCATTAATTTGCCGTTTCTAGAATTGAAAAATATTGTTTCATTCAAAAGTTATGTGAGTTCGAAGTTTAATATTGAAAATACAATAAAATATGACACAAATTTGGAATAAATTTTTTTTGCTATTTTATACATACGTTTTTTTGTTCCCCTTTAAGCTCATATAATTTTTAAACCAATCAACATTTTTCAATTCTAGAAATGGCAAATTAAAGCTTTTTATTTCGAGTTTCATTCTCTTTTTTATAATTTTACTAAAGACAATTCTGAACTGAATTATTCAAGCTCAAAGTATAGAAGATTTTTTCATGATTTTCTGAAAATTGCACTAAATATGTCGATAACTTGGCTTTGTTCATATTTTGGTATCTAAAATATACCCCAAAGTTTGAGCTGAATCCGTGATCCAAAGTTCGTAGCCCTCCCTTCTATACCTACAGTAAGTTAAATAATATTCTACCTTCATGCAGAGTTTTATGTCAAAACATGAATTCGTTTTTGCATAAACTTTGAACAAAATTTTTACATCGCAGACGAATTGATCTCAAAAATTTGCCATGTGAAACCGTGAATTTCAATATTTTTTAAATCAACATTCAAGCGTTTATTCGGAAAACAAATTTTGTCAAGCGCTCCGTACACATAAACACTATATTCAGGAATTTTTTTGAGTGATTTTATGAGCATTTTCGTTAGATATACTCGTTTGAAAAGTAGGTCAATTGCAGATTCTTACTTATCGACAGTACGGTTTTTATTTAATTAAATAAATTCTCATTTTTTTTTTGGAAAAACACGTTTGTCAAGCGCTCCGTATATGTTAATACTATACTCAGATTTTTGGGGGTGGGTAGATATCCCGATAGGGGAAATCACAGACAGGGAAAATCCCGATAGATGATTTTAGCGACAGGTATATTTTGAGATAGTAAGTTCAGCCGATCAAGGAAGATCTCAATAAGCCATATTACCTACAATTAAATCTTCAGAAAGAATTTTCACCGAGCGGGGAAAATGATGAAAGTATAATTATAGAAAGGGAATATGCCGAAAATGTTTTTAACGAATACCCAAAATATCGAAAGTGAAATTTCAGAAATGAAAATTATCGAAATGAAAAATACCGACGATGATAACATCCATGGGGAAAAATGCCGAAACTTAGTTTCCATAATAGGTATAATGCCGAAATTCAATTCCCATACAGGCGAAAATACCAAAATCTTATAATATAAAATATAAGTATCTCATACTCGAAAAAACACTGTAAAATCTCGTAAAAATACGCTGAATATTAACAATAATTCAGTCGGTATGTCAGTGAACTGAAAAGAAAAAATATGCGTTATTGAAATTCAAGTATACATCTTGAAATTCGCCGAATATAAAAAATATCTTTTTTGTTTTTTTTTATTTATGTATCCTATACAAACAATTAATTATTGTTATAAAAAATTTTAAAGAAATGCATTAGTTTGAGAAAGAAAAGTATGTATTGGCAATATCTAATAAATATTTGTTTTGAACAGGTATTTAATTACTATCCTGCTCGACTTAGTGGTTTAAAGTTAATCCATTATTGTAACAATCATACAAATATAATAACTAAGTTATACTTCTTAACAAAAGATAACGAATCGTTTTGAAATTTAACAGAGAGGTAGTTTTTTCATATTTAAGAATCGATATTTTTATGAAATATTTTTATGAAATTTTTACGAAATTCATATTTTGAAAGTCAATTATTATTATCGTTGCCCTAGTACACGTTGCCGCGGGACTCAATCTCAAATTATTTTCTCGAGGATATGCCGTAGTACACAATAATTATTTTATTTATATATGATGTACAAATTAAATAGAACTATTGCATATTTTGCTCTAAAACTTTATAAGTGTGTTTTGGGGCTAATTTGGAATGAGTTAAAGAATTTTAACCAACACAACCTCTTGAAATTTTAACACAATGTTGTACTCGATAAGTGTAATAAGTGGTAAAAATGTTGAGTCAATCAATCGAATATTCTTTTTAAAAATGCAAATAAGAAATTCAGATTTTTTTCGGCAAAGAACTAAATCCTTAGATATAAAAAAGCTAATTCTTTGCCAAATTTCAAAACGAATCATTGACTTTTACTCCTGATATCGTTAACGAAAGAAAACGCACTTGTTTTCAAAAATAATTTTTTTCTCGTAAACAAATCAACATAACCTCTTGAAATTTTAACACAATGTTGTACTCGATAAGTGGAATAAGTGGTAAAAATTTTGAGTGGAAAAATTTTTTGAGATATTAATTCAAGAAATATAAACCATATTTTCATTAATAACAAATGACAGGCTAGAAATAATTTAAATAAAAAAAGAAATTGTAGGTAACTTAAAGACCTTTTAATAAAAATTTAGTTTATTAACCTTTAGAGGACGGGGATTTGGGTTTACTGTTTTCTCTCACTTTTCTATAGAAATCGAGTTTTTGTGATGTCTCACATCTCAAAACTAACACATGTAAAGGGTCGATCATGGGCATGGCCCGTATAGGGGCCATCCCGTCCTCTAAAGGTTAAGTAATACTGGCTGAAACAAATTAAAAAATCAAAAAAACGAAAAATTCGAAATTGTTTTTTGGTTATAAAAAAAAAATCGGTAAAATCAAAAAGTAGGGTAATGCTCTCTCTATTCTCTTCCGAAACGAAGAGAATAAGCCTTTTCCGATGCAAATCGGTCGATCGGTTCAAAAGTTCTCGCCTGTACACACACACACACACACACACACACACACACACCCACACACACACACACACACCCACACACACACGCACACACACCCACACACACACACACACACACACAAATTGCTTCCTGTTCCACAACATATCAAAGATAATCCTACACACAATTTTGATTGGGCTAACACATTAATATTAGATAGGGAAATTAACAGAGAAAAACGTCGTATTTCTGAAATGCTGCACATCAATTTTATTGATAACACAATCAACAGACAGGAAGACACACAATTTTTAAATAGTCAGTACAACAGAATTTTTAATAAATTTGATTTGAATTCTCATCGTTTTATATAATTATAATGTTTGTTGATTTGTATTTATGTATTGATTGTTTTGATTACGGATGAAAATGCGAGAGCGATTTATTTATATATACTACTTTGTGAAACGTGAGTTTGTCGGTTGGCGATGTAGCTTGTGTAATAGGACGTAGAGCTTCTGGCTCTTAAAAATACCTACGATGATAATAACTATATTGTATGTATTTTTTAGTATTCTCTCTTTGTGATTACAACCAAAATAACCATGTTTAAGATTCTATTGTGTCTTTGTTTTTATAGTTAAATAAATGATTACCTGATGAGGCTAGAAAACTAACTAGCGAAACGTTGTGGTTTTGAAAATGGAAAGTTAAAGTGTTTTTTTGTGTACCTGGGTTGATCCTCACCATCGTTTCTTATCATTGATTTTATTTCGACTATTCGACCTTTCGGATATTTCATTTTTGTTACTATGACCCATTGTCAAAATTATTTACGAAACTTTTGACCACTGTCAAAATTATTTTCGGATCTATTGACCATTCAAAACTTTCTCGTAGGAATTTTTCCTATTAGATTAGAACCTTATTCCGATGATTTAGCTATCGGTTAAATTACCTATCGGGATTTTCGCTATCGGAATTTCTGACCATTGTAATTCTTAACCCACCCCCCCTAGAAAATATATCTATTTTACCCATAAAATATTTTCAAATTGTTCAAAAGAACCTTTTTGGATTTTCCATTTTTTATAAAATGGCCAAGGGAATCCGAGATTTCAATTCTTAGCTTTTCCTCGTCCGGGAGGATGCAAGCTGGCTTTTCTTCGCCTTAGACGCATTTTTGGCTTTTCTTCGCCTGTAACTTCCAAGTTGGCTTTTCTTCGTGCCGCACGACGAACTAGAGTAAAATTGTTTTAATTCCTTTGAAATTTTGTAGAGATGTAGAGTTTGTATATTATTTATTATACGAGTTCTTATGGTAAAAGAATTGATTTATGCATTTCGGAGATATTTGAGGCTAAAACTGTTTTAGTCCTCTTTTCAAATCATAATTTTTCGGGAACGGCTTTATGTATAAACATGAAATTTATAGACAATTTTGTGGCTGGTATAGGCAATATAGGTATGTGTGAAATTTCACAAAGAAAATATAATTTGAAGTAAACGTTATTAGGAATTTTATTTGTTTTTCACACGTAATTTAAAAAATAAATCATACCTATTATTATTCATATTTTATACATAATTTAAAAAATTAATACTTTTTAATATTCATAAATTAATTTAATTAGAATTATATCATAAATTGTTGAGAAAATTATAAACTTTGTTATTAATAATTAAAGGAATCAGCAAATTAAGTTTGAGGAAGCCACGGGGCCAATGAATTGGCAGCGGGTTTTCTTTTAGAGCGAAAAAGACGATAATGAGATGAATAAAAGACATATGCTGTTGAAGGCCGCGCGCCACGGTACACGTATTACGACGTACGTATGACACGATCACGAAAAATGGTACAAATTTTTAACAACAATACATAGACTACTGAAATTTTCTTGTCGTGCGACCGTCGTAACACGTATAGCGTGGCGCGTGGCCTTCAATAGTATTTATCGTAACAATCACGAAAAATTCTATTTAGCAACAATACATAGAGAAAAATTAGGAAATTCGTTACACAATTTTTGCATTTGAAAATGCAGGTTTAAAATAGAAAAAAAAATGTGATAAAATTTTCTATTTGGTTCAATAACAATCTTTATTATTGCACTATGGTTTATAATATTCCTAATACTACAAAATTTATTGTATAAAATGTTTTGAAGGAAATATTTGATTAGAACGAAGTTCTGGCGAGTTGAACAGAAAATTACATTAAACTTTTTTATCCAAAAAAAAATAGTTTATTGGTATTTTTAATAAAACTAATAAAGATGGAAATTTAATTTCTTCATATAAAAATACGCATTTCAATTCTTTACATGCCTGTTCTTTAAAAATCGCGATTTGCTCAATTTTCAAATTTGATACTTTTTCTGCAAAATCGCGGTATTGATTAAAAACTACCTATAATTAAGTATGTGAATTTAATCGACGAGTTTCGGCGATATCGTACACAAGTATTTTGTAAAATGCTACACAAATAAAGTCTATGCAGAGAATTTCGGCCCACAAACAATTTATCGAGATAAATTGTGCACAGTTATAATCTACATTAATATGATCTACACATGATGTACATTTTAATCGTGTAATCTATCTCAGTGTAGACTATATATGTGTACATTTTTTCTTAATATTATTTGTGTAGAACTTAGCCGTGCTATAAAAGTTCTGTATAGGGGCTTTGTGTAGATACTAAATGTGTTCAGTATCGCTTATATTATCGAATACAACCCAATGCGTAATTTGTTTTTTAGTTGCGTAATTTTATTTATTTGACTCACCAATGTTTTATGTATATGTTTTTATAGCTTATTGGTAATCAGATTATTGACTTAATCAACTTATATTTTGATTAATCAATTGTACTAACGCATCTAGCGCAAACGTTTATCTTTATATACGTTTTAAGAAATGTTTTATTAGTTTTCGAAATTTCGGCCTGTTTAACCACCGATTTTCGGAATGTGTACCTATCTGTGATATAACCGTTGATAGTTTTTATTTCGACAATTTGAACTTTCGGATATTTCATTTTCGTTACCATGAACCATTGTCAAAATTATTTTCGGAACTATTGACCATTTATAACTTTCTCGTAGGAATTTTTCCTATTAGATTAGAACCTTATTCCGATGATTTAGCTATCGGTTAAATTACCTATCGGGATTTTCGCTATCGGAATTTCTGACCATTGTAATTCTTAACCCCCCCTAGAAAATACATCTATATTATCCATAAAATATTTTCAAATTGTTCAAAAGAACTTTTCATTTTTTATAAAATGGTCAAGGGAATCCGAGATTTCAATTCTTAAGAACATCTCTTTCCTCACTTTTGTTGTTACATATTGTTTTCTTGATTTTTTTCATAAAAATGCGTAAAGTTACAAATGGCCTTGGCATCAGTAAAATGATACCTATTATGGAGTCGTTCGTGTCACCCCCCCCCCTCCCCCGCGAGCGCCAAATCATGCTAGTTATAACTCGTGTCTGCGATACTAAAATGTACTATTAAAAAATGTACATTCAGCGTTTTAGACGTACCTTTTCTTAGCTTTTTTATTGTGATATTTGTGTTTTGTAAATTTTGCGTTTTAACTTTAAAAATGTTGGCAATATGTTTCTGCGCAGGTGCACAGAGAAAAGAAAATCTTAACTGTTAATGAACGGACGTTTTGATATGGACAAATGGAATGTTCATTTAAAATTAGACAAATTCGTTAACAGTTAAGTCACGAATCGTTTGAGTAAACAAATCTAACTTAATTCTTAACGAAATCATCTAACTATAAATGACCATTCCATTTGTCCATATCCAATCGTCCGTTCGTTAACAGTTAAGATTTTTTGCTTTCTCAAAGAGAAAGCTTATTAACGGTCAAATTTTTCGACCCCGAGATTTCGATGATTTTTTATATTTCTGAGATCCCTGAGTCGAAATATGCGTTTTCTTGAAGATTTCTGTGCATATGTATCTGTGTGTGTGCTGGTGTCTGTGTGTATGTGTGTGTGTGTGGAGGGGGGGGGGGTCTGTGTGTGTGTGTGTGTGTGTGTGTGTGTGTGTGTGTGTTTGTGTGTGTGTTATAAATTTGTCCGCAGCATAACTTGAAACTGGTCAGAGATATCAAGTTTATTTTTGGCACGTATTTAAAGCTTATTTGGAGTTGTGCAAGTTCAATTATATAGTTGATCGGATAATATTAAGTCGGGTAAAAAAAATAAAGCAAAATATCGAAAAATCGAAATTTTTTTTTCGTCACCGAATTTGGATATCGGTGGGAAGTAGGTCCATTTTCTGAAAGGTCTTGATATGACTTATCAATTCACATTTTTATCGGCCCAATCGGATGTTATTATTGAGTAAAATAAAGTTTAATGTAATTTTCTGTTCAACTCGCCAGAACTTCGTTCTGATCAAATATTTCCTTCAAAAAAGGACCCCGCACACAATGTATGGAAAATAATCATTCGGTCAAATTGGATCAAACTTGGGGAAAAGATAGATCTTGAGGTCCTGAACAAAAGTTCTCATGGGCAAAACCCCCCAAAATTTGACCGAATGATTTTTTCCCATACATTGTGTGCGGGGTCCTTTTACACAATAAATTTTGTAGTATTAGGAATACTTACTTATAATTTGTTCATTATACAATGACTCAAAGAAGTAAAAGACTTTTTCACTGGTATTTTTTTTATTTCTTTTACAAAATCATAAATATTATTATTTAATAGATATTATACAGAAAAAACGTCTATACTTGCCTTATTTTATACTTTCGTAGAAAGTTTTATATTAACAATATTATTATTTGTACAGTCATGAAAAAAATTATTATCATTTGCAGAGAGTGCTTATTGAATAGATGAGATTGGAAGAAATAAAAAGACTAAACAAAAATTGTGTTGTTAAAACGTACTTAAAAAGAATTTTTTTTAAACGTGTTAATTGTATTAAAAAATATTTAAGCTCTCATTAAAGTTTTTGATACAGAGTTTGACGGATATTGAGAGAGAGGGGAGAGAGAGAGAGAGAGAGAGAGAGAGAGAGAGAGAGAGAGAGAGAGAGAGAGAGAGAGAGAGAGAGAGAGAGAGAGAGAGAGAGAGAGAGAGAGAGAGAGAGAGAGAGAGAGCGGGGGGGGGGTAGAGGGCGAGAGAGGGCGGGCGAAGAGTGGGAGGGAGAGTAGATTATAAAGGAAAAATGTTTATACTTGCCTTATTTTATACTTTCGTAGAAAGTTTTATACTAACAAAAATTATTATTTGTAGTCATGAAAAAAATTATTATCATTTGTATAGAGAGCTTATTGAATAGATTAGACTAGAAGAATTAAAAGGACTAGAAAAATTGTATTGTTAAAACGTACTTAAGAAATTAGATTTTAAAAAACGTGTTGATTGTTTTAAAAAAATATTTAAGCTCTCATTAAAGTTATTTCTACTTTAATTTAAAGAAATTTATAAATTAAATACTTTCGAGGAAAAATATTAATGCTTTCTTTTTAAAGAAAACATTTTTCGAAGATTCCGTAGATATTTCAAAATAAAGTTTGTTATTGTATTATTCTTGTACAGAATGTCTTGAGGGCTGTTTTAAAAAAATATTCAACATTTTTCATGGAGTTATTATACATAGTTGTTAAGTAAAAATAGACGAGAGAGATAGTGGGTGGGGATTTTTTTACAAAGCACCTTAGCAGTGGTTTACACAAATAGTAAAAATAATTTAGTTTTGTTAGCATATAAGTTTTGCATGAACTTTTCATTTTTCTTCTTGTTTTTTTTTGTAATTAATTTTTTCGAAAAGAAAGTTTTCAGTTATTAAGATTATTTGTACAGTCATGAAAAAATTATTACCATTTGTAGAGAGTGCTTATTGAATAGATGAGACTAGAAGAATTAAAAGGACTAGACAAATTGTTATTAAAACGTACTTAAAAAATAGCTTTTAAAAAACGTGTTCATTGTTTTAACAAAATATTTAAGCTCTCATTAAAGTTTTTGTTACTCAGTTTGGCAGATGTTATGGGCGCGAGGGAGAGAGAGGGGAGGGAAAGAGAGAGAGGTCGAGAGAGACAGGGGAGAAAGAGAGGGAGGGAGAGAGAGAAAAGGAGGGAGAGAGGGGGAGGGAGAGAGAGAAAAGGAGGGAGAGAGGGGGAGGGAGAGAGAGACTAATACTTGCCTTAGTTTAAACTTTTGTAAAAAGCTTTTTTAGATAGATTTCACAATTTTTGAAGAGAAAATAATAATTACATAGTGTGATAACGTTACGAGAGTTTATTATAGTATATTTTTAATATCATTATTTTAAATGGTATTATTTATTTGTACAGTCATGAAAAAAATTATGACCATTTGTACAGAGTGCTTATTGAATAGATGAGACTAGAATAATTAGAAGGACTAGACAAATTGTTCTTAGAACGTACTTAAAAATTAGCTTTTAAAAAACGTGTTGATTGTTTTAAAAAATATTTAAGCTCTCATTAAAGTTTTTGGTACTTTATTCCTTACATTCATAATATTGCACAATCTATTCCTTGCAAAATAGGAGCTTTCAAGATATTCGTCTACTGATATACTGTTTATATGACACATAAATTAATTTTGAAATCACTTCTTTTGTTTTCTTTAATTAGTCAAAATAGTCTATAATATACTTTTACTTCCATAAAAGTCGACAAATATATTTCACTGAAAAACCTCATGGCTTTTATATTACAAAAACAAGTCATTTCATACATAGACGATATTTCCTTCTATCTGTAATCTGTATACTAAAAAAATTTCCATTGTTTATTTTACACTTTTCTTATATCTTCTTTCTTCATTGTTTGTATATTATACAACCAGTTTATGAACTGACAATCACTAAAAACTTTCTTGATATTCTTGTATGGATCAAACTTTTGACGTCTTCCACCCTGGGAAAATCATACACGAGAATAACTGAGCACTTTTATTTTTTGAAATTTTCACAATATAACACATCCTTTTCGCTTTTCCCATTTGATATAATCTTTTAGTTTCTGTATACTAAAAAAATTTCCATTGTTTATTTTTCACTTTTTTTACATCTTCTTTTTTCATTGTTTGTATATTATACAATCAGTTTATGAACTGAGAATCACTAAAAACTTTCTTGATATTCTTGAATAGATCAAACTCTTGACGTCTTCCACCCTGGGAAAATCATACACGAGAATAACTGAGCACTTTTATTTTTTGAAATTTTCACAATATAACACATCCTTTTCGCTTTTCCCATTTGATATAATCTTTTAGTTTCTGTATACTAAAAAAATTTCCATTGTTTATTTTACACTTTTTTACATCTTCTTTCTTCATTGTTTGTATATCATACAACCAGTTTATGAACTGAGAATCACTAAAAGCTTTCTTGATATTCTTGAATAGATCAAACTCTTGACGTCTTCCACCCTGGGAAAATCATACACGAGAATAACTGAGCACTTTTATTTTTTGAAATTTTCACAATATAACACATCCTTTTCGCTTTTCGCTTTTCCCATTTGACATAATCTCTTAGTTTCTGTATACTAAAAAAATTTCCATTGTTTATTTTACACTTTTTTTTACATCTTCTTTCTTCATTGTTTGTATATCATACAACCAGTTTATGAACTGAGAATCACTAAAAGCTTTCTTGATATTCTTGTATAGATCAAACTTTTGACGTCTTCCACCCTGGGAAAATCAAACACGAGAATAACTGAGCACTTTTATTTTTTGAAATTTTCATAATATAACACATCCTTTTCGCTTTTCTCATTTGACATAATCTTTTAGTTTCTGTATACTAAAAAAATTTCCATTGTTTTTAACACTTTTTTTACATCTTCTTTGTTCATTGTTTATATTATTAAAATTCTTGGTCATTCTTTGATGCATTGATATGCAATGAACTTCATCATTTTTTAGTGTGTTTTTATCTATCTATTCCATCTTCTAAAAGTCTATCTAATAATTGTATTACTTGTAGTCTATGAAGACTTAGTCAAAATGTAATGAGAAGTTACTGGCATTACTCCTGGTGCTGCTCCTTCGATAAAAATCTGTTCCAGAGCTCAAAGGCTGTGAAAAAATTCTATAATCTGCAAATGAAAAAAATTTTTACAAAGTATCTATTCTTTATCTTTATTTTTTTTCAAGTTATATTATAAATATAATACTTATCTATGTATAAAAGTATGCTTATGCCATCAGCTGATTGAAATTCATATTTTTTTTTTTTTAACCTAATTACGTAGTATATTTAAAATACGTATTATGTTTATATTTAAAAATTAAAAATATCATATACAACATAAGATATTTTGAGGCTATTGTAGAGTCACAGTTTTAACACATCCTTTTCGCTTTTCCCATTTGACATAATCTTTTAGTTTCTGTATACTAAAAACATTTCCATGGTTTTTTTACACTTTTTTACATCTTCTTTCTTGATTGTTTATATTATTAAAATTCTTGGTCATTCTTTGATGCATTGATATGCAATGAACTTCATCATTTTTTAGTGTGTTTTTATCTATCTATTCCATCTTCTAAAAGTCTATCTAATAATTGTATTACTTGTAGTCTATGAAGACTTTGTCAATGTAATGAGAAGTTGCTGGCATTACTCCTGGTGCTGCTCCTTCGATAAAAATCTGTTCCAGAGCTCAAAGTCTGTGAAAAATTCTATAATCTGCAAATGAAAAAATTTTTTACAAAGTATCTATTCTTTACTTTATTTTTTTTTCAAGTTATAATTATTATTAAATAATACTTATCTATGTATAAAAGTATGCTCATGCCTTCAGCTGCTTGAACTTCATATCTTTTTTTTTTAACCTAATTACGTAGTATATTTAAAAAATACGTATTATGTTTATATTTAAAAATTAAAAATATCATATACGACATACGATATTTTGAGGCTATTGTAGAGTCGCAGTTTTGTTGCTGTTATCTATATATATATATAGTTACAGAGCAGTGGTCGGAACAAAACAGCTGATCGAGGAGAGAAAAGAAGAAGAAGAAAAATTTTGGAGGATAAGAAAAACAGCCCTCGGAATATATAAACTAGATATACATCAAAACGACATAATATTTTTAATTGAAATTTTTTATACATGTAGTATATCAAAAAAGCTATCCAGTGATATATTTAAATATAAGATAAAACATAACACAAAGTCGTAAAAAATAAGTGAAATTCTCGCACACCCATTTCAAAGTATATGTAGCGCGGTCGTCCCTCAGGCTTCTTCTACATTGGACAGATACTTGCCTTCGGAGCGCTCCCGCGCTCCTTGATATTATAAACGATAGTGCAATAGTAAAGATTGTTATTGAACCAAATAGCAAATTTTATAACAATTTCTTTCGCTATTTTAAACCTGCATTTTCAAATGCAAAAGTTGTTGCTAAATAGAATTTTTCGTGATTGTTACGATAAATGCTGTTGAAGGTCACGCGCCACGCTATATGTGTTACGACGGTCGCACGACACGAAAATTTCAGTAGTCTATGTATTGTTGTTAAAAATTTGTACCATTGTTTGTGATCGTGTCGTACGCTTGTCGTAATAGTGTACCGCGGCGCGCGGCTTTCTACAGCATTTATCGTAACAATCACAAGAAATTCTATTTAGCAACAATACATGGAGCAAAATTCGAAAATTCATTACACAACTTTTGCATTTGAAAATGCAGGTTTAAAATAGCGAAAAAAATTGTTATAAAATTCGCTGTTTGGTTCAATAACAATATCTATTATTGCGCTATGGATTATAATATTCCTATAATACTGCAAAATTTATTGGGTAAAAATTTCTGAATGAAATATTTGATCTGAACGAAGTTCTGGCGAGTTGAACAGAAAATTATATTAAACTTTTTTTTCCAAAAAAAAAAAAAACAGTTTATTGGGATTTTTAATAAAACTAATAAAGATGAAAATTTGATTTCTTCACATAAAAATGCGCATTTCAATTCTTTACATGTCTGTTTTTTAAAAATCGCGATTTGCTTAATTTTCAAATTCGATACATTTTCTGCAAAATCTCGGGATGTTCCTTTTCGGGGCCCTCAATTGAGATCAAATTTTATGTAATTGATTAAAAATTACCTATAATTAAGTATGTAAATTTAATCGACGACTTGCGGCGATATCGTACACAAGTATTTTTTAAAATGCTACACAAATAAATTCTACACAGAGAATTTCGGCACCCAAACTATTTATCGAGATAAATTGTGCACAGTTAAAATCTACATTAATATGATCTACACATGATGTACAGTTTAATCGTGTAATCTATCTCAGTGTAGACTATATATGTGTACATTTTTTCTTAATATTATTTGTATAGAACTTAGCCGTGCTAAAAAAGTCCTGTGTAGGTGCTTTGTGTAGATACTAAATATCCTCAATATCACTAGTATCGAATACAACCCAATGCGTAATTTGTTTTTTAGTTGCGTAATTTTATTTATTTGGCTAGCCAATGCTTTATGTATATTTTTGCTTCCTCAAATTGGAAGCTTTATAACGGTGAAAAAAATTTTTGAACCAAAAATGTTCAAGAATATGTTTTAAGACTTTTGACGCTAAAATCCGTTGTTTTTGATAAAAAATGTTCGTGTCGAGTGTGTGCATGCGTGCGTGCGCGCGCGCGCGTGTGTGTGTGTGTGTGTGTTTCTGTCTATACAGGCGAGAACTTTTGAACTGATCGACCGATTTGCATCGGAAAAGGCTTATTCTCTTCGTTTCGGAAGAGAATAGAGAGAGCATACCCTAGTTTTTGATTTTACCGATTTTCTTTTTTTATAACCAAAAAATGATTTTGAATTTTTCGTTTTTTTGATTTTTTAATTTGTTTTAACCAGTATTACTTAATAAACTAAATTTTTATTAAAAGGTCTTTAAATTACCTACAATTTCTTTTGCTTCCTCCTAGAGGAAGCTTTGTAATAGTAAATTTTTCAACTTCATTAAAACTCTCTATAAACATCATTAGAGGTGTTAGAAGTTTGTTTCACATGATTTTAGAAAATGTCTGTATGGATGTGTGGGTGTGTGTGTGCGTGTATGTGTATGTATACCGCTTTATCTCCGGATCTACGCGGTCGATTTTAACCATCAGGTTCTCATTTTTTTTGTTATTTTATTCCGAATTCGGGAAGAAAATAATTTTTGATGATTTACTGATTCGTTTTTGTTTTATTTCAAATTTTTGATTTTCGAAAAATTTATTTTTGATTTTTTTTTAATGATCGGATTTAAATTTTTGAATCAGATGGGTCGCATTCGAAAGAGCATAAAAAACCTATAATTTCAAAAAAAAAAAAATTATCTAGCTATCACGGTCCTCTTGTTATTAACAAAAACGTGTTTTTTTTTTTTTAAAAGCTAATAACTCCTAAAGTAAACGGTCAATTTTTTGGAGAAAATTCACGATAATGCAGAATATAAATTGCTATAATCTGTGAAAATTTTAATCCATTCTGTTGGTTAGTTTTTGAGAAAAAAATTAAAAAATGGAAAAAATGTGTTCTCTATGTCACACGTTTTATGGAGTAAACCTGTTATTTGTTATTAATAAAAACGTAAACATAGAAAAATGAAAAAAAAATGAGTTTAGTATGTCTAACCATTGCGGGAGTAAAAATTGACTTAATCGCTTCAAAATTCCTCGTAGAGGTGGATTTTGTATAGTTTTCGATCGAGTTATTTGGGCAAAATGATTGGTCCATAGATTTAAGAGATATTTGAAGTTAAAATATTTTTAACCTTTTTTCAAATCGTAATTTTCGAGAATAGCTCTATGTATTCGAAGGGAATGGGCAGCATTCGAAATAGAATTAAAATAGCTATATTTCCTAAAAAAAAAATTTTCTTTTATAGGGTGTTCTGTTATTATAAAAAAAAACGTAAGCATTGAAAAATGAAAAAATAAAAAAAAAATGAGTTTTGTATGTGCAACGATTGCTGGAATAAAATTGACTTATTCGCTTCAAAATTTCTTGTAGAGGTGTATTTTTTAGATTTTTATGTCGATTTCTTGGGGCAAAATGATTGGTCCATAAATTTCAGATATTTGAGGTTAAAATATTTTTAGTAAAATTAATAAATGAAAAAAATTGAGCTTTGTATGTCTGGCGATTTTGGAAGTAAAATTGACTTAATCGCTTCTTTAAATCATTTATTAGATGCAATTAATAATGTGTCAACACAAAAGTATTTATGTTAAGATATAAATAATACAAAATAACCTACCTACTTGGAACGCAACTAATACACATTCAATTCACGATATATAAAAACCCTTTTCATAATTAATATTACCTCCAAATTATTTTACTGTGATTAAGATTATATGGCTACTTTTTAAAATATTTGATATTTAACATTATGGTATTTCTGAAAATGGCTTTCGCGGTTGCACAATAACTAGAGTAAAATTGTTTTAATTTCCTTGAAGTTTTGTAGATATGTTGAGTTTGTATATTATTTATTATATTAGTTCTTATGGTAATAAAAGAATTCGTTTATGAATTTGAGAGATATTTTAGGCTAAAACTGTTTTAGCCATCTTTTCATATCGAAATTTTTCGAAAACGCCTTTATGTATATGTTACTAAAAAGTGGAAATGACACGCGATACGCACGCGTGTTGTTTACTTGCTTTTTCTAATTTAATAAGCTATTAGGTTCATTATTTAAAAATATTGCAACGAGGTATAATGAAGGTAGGTTAATGAAATTGTCTATCAATAAAAAAACATGTATTTTTTTATGAATAACTAAAGACGGTATTATTTAAATAAAATTAAAAATATACCCCTACAGCGAGTTTTCAATCATTGTGAAAGCAGATAAGATTATGAAAATAAACAATTTATTAAAATAATACAGATCTTTGTTATTTCTTAAAGAATTAATTATTTTGAAATATTTTCCACTTATTACACTTATTACACTTATTAAAAACTATATTTGGTTAAAATTTCAATACATTTTCTTCATTTGTTTTTGAGAAAAATTATTTTATAAAAGTATAAAAAAAGGAATTGATAAATTAGTTTGAGAAAGCTAAGTGCCAATGAATTGGCAGCGGTTTTTTTATTTAAATTATCTCTAGCCTGTCATTTGTCATTAATGAAAATATGGTTTATATTTCTTGAATTAATATCTCAAAAAATTTTTCCACTCAAAATTTTTACCACTTATTACACTTATCGAGTACAACATTGTGTTAAAATTTCAAGAGGTTATGTTGATTTGTTTACGAGAAAAAAATTATTTTTGAAAACAAGTGCGTTTTCTTTCGTTAACGATATCAGGAGTAAAAGTCAATGAATCGTTTTGAAATTTGGCAAAGAATTAGCTTTTTTATATCTAAGGATTCAGTTCTTTGCCGAAAAAAATCTGACCGTTGTGATCAAAGATATTTGAGGTTAAAATTTTTTTATAAATTTCTTATATTGGCATTTTTAAAAAGAATATTCGATTGATGGACTCAAAATTTTTACCACTTATTACACTTATCGAGTACAACATTGTGTTAAAATTTCAAGAGGTTATGTTGGTCAAAATTCTTTAACTTATTCCAAATTAGCCCCAAAACACACATATAAAGTTTTAGAGCAAAATATGCAATAGTTCTATTTAATTTGTACATCATATATAAATAAAATAATTATTGTTTACTGGCATATCCCCGAGAAAGTAATTTCAGATTGAGTCCCGCGGCAACGTGTACTAGGGCAACGATAATAATTGACTTTCAAAATATGAATTTCGTAAAAATTTCATAAAAATATTTCATAAAAATATCGATTCTTAAATATGAAAAAACTACCTCTCTGTTAAATTTCAAAACGATTCGTTATCTTTTGTTAAGAAGTATAACTTAGTTATTATATTTGTATGATTGTTACAATAATGGATTAACTTTAAACCACTAAGTCGAGCAGGATAGTAATTAAATACCTGTTTCAAAACAAATATTTATTAGATATTGCCAATACATACTTTTCTTTCGCAAACTAATGTATTTCTTTAAAATTTTTTATAACAATAATTAATTGTTTGTATAGGATACATAAATAAAAAAACAAAAAAGATATTTTTTATATTCGGCGAATTTCAAGATGTATACTTAAATTTCAATAACGCATATTTTTTCTTTTCAGTTCACTGACATACCGACTGAATTATTGTTAATATTCAGCGTATTTTTACGAGATTTTACAGTGTTTTTTCGAGTATGAGATACTTATATTTTATATCATAAGATTTTGGTATTTTCGCCTGTATGGGAATTGAATTTCGGCATTATACCTATTATGGAAACTAAGTTTCGGCATTTTCCCCATGGATGTTATCATTGTCGGTATTTTTCATTTCGGTAATTTTCATTTCTGAAATTTCACTTTCGATATTTTGGGTATTCGTTAAAAACATTTTCGGCATATTCCCTTTCTATAATTATACTTTCGTCGTTTTCCCCGCTCGGTGAAAATTCTTTCTGAAGATTTAATTGTCGGTAATGTTGCTTATTGAGATTTTCCTTGATCGGCTGAACTTACTATCTCAAAATATACCTGTCGCTAAAATCACCTATCGGGATTTTCCCTGTCTGTGATTTCCCCTATCGGGATATCTACCCACCCCCAGATTTTTTTTTGGATGATTCTATTGGTATTTTCATGAGATGTACTCGTTTGAAAATTATGTCGGTATTTCACATCACCTTAAACTGTTATCACGAGAGAGAGAGAGACACTCCTAAATCAATTGCGCGACGGGGTAGTTTCTTTGTAGCAGGAAAGGACTTGATGGCTCGATGAACTTGGTTGTCAGTCATCTCAGCAGGTCGACGTGGTGGCTGCGTTGATGATCGTCGTGACTTCCTCTCGTGCAGCATTGGTTGTAGCCTCGGTCTCTCTCTTTAGCTAGCTCTCTCTCGGCGGCGTCCTAGTCTCGGTCTCTCTCTTTAGCTCCCTCTCTCGGCGGCGTCCTACCGCTTTTATAAAATTGGTGTAGCCCTCTCTTTTCTCAATTATCTATAAGTGGGGCTATTGCCGATGAGTCTCCAAACTCCGGCTTAGCGACCAAGTCCCTATGTCAGCGTTTTCATGTTTGGCCGTGACTATTTCACGCCTCGCCTATATTGCTGAGTCGCGGCTATCACCGCTTCGTTCTTGTGTTTCAACTATGTACGCGAAGCTACCACTCGTAACAAATAGTGACAAGATAGTTTTAGATATTATCTATCAAAGTATACTAATTTTGATGAAAAATTACTTTTAACCATAAGAAATTGTTAAAAATGACAAACTATAAAGATATAAACTTTATTTATAGTAAGCAAACCTAATAACTTCAAAGATGATTATTTTGGCTTGTTTTTTTTAAATACTCTCTGAATTGCCAACTTATATTTAGAAGGAAAAAAGAATTGCGAGATATCACCTTCTTCTGCGCTTACTCCAGATAGCTCCCTTTGCAGCGCTCGTCTGAAATAGCTCCTTTGTAAATAGCGCCTTTTTTCTCTCAGCCGTTGATATAATGTTATTCGACTCACTAGTCCTATCAAAACTTTGGCAGAATTGAGCTCTGAGGATCTGCATCTTTGGAAAATCTATCTAGCCTCGCCTACCAAAGCTGCCTGACCGAGCCAAGAACACGCACTGCTCTTTATGAGCTGAGTTCGAGCCCTCTGAGGTTCTCGCATTAGTAGAACCCCAAAGTGAATCCAGTGTATGCTGACTTTTAATTTTGTTCATAAACATCCCCAACGTCTTCAACAATAGCTGCATCGTTAGCCTGTTCAGTAGCGATCTTTGACTCATCGGCAATACCTGCGTTAATTATTTATATAGTATTCGCCGTCTTTGCTCGCCCTTTCGGTAAAGATAATACCTGGGATTGTCTGTTCGGAAGGATCAGCCTTTCAGGTGGATTCCGGTTCTCTCTATTATGTGGTTGATTCTGATCCTGTTAGAAGTAAAGGACACCACTAAGTGGTGTTCCGATACTCCCATGGGAGTGATACTTCTGCAGAAGTAATCATCGGCGAGGGATTACTCGTTGACCGATGTCATACATTTCCCCAAGTAACGGCCTTTCATAACCTCCACAATTTTCATAGAGGTAATTTTCCCGGCTAACCGACTACTCTGACGAGGTAACAGTCTGAAAAGATGATGAAACCTTTGACCTTCAGATGATCTCCAGATGTCACGTTAATCCTTGTGTCAAACCATATCAGAACGTGCAACTTTCAGAATCCGCAGTTAGAACACGGATATCTTTTGAAATACTAATTTGAAATACTAATTTGACCTTCAAAAACTCTATTTTAGTCTACGGCTCCAGGTTCTACATTTCTACGTAATCAAGGTGCGAAGGCCGAAGGGATAGCATCTCCAGATACCATGCACCCCTGTCGGTGCGTCGGAAAGGGGATGGCAACGAGAAGGTTATGCAACTTCGAGTTCCAAGTTCTCTTGCTTGGCGAGGTCTACCCGACTGAGCGTAACAGAGTTGTCTGATCACCTGTCCAAGTGGACAGCCCGCGCTCTTATTTATACCTACAGCTCGCTCGAACCGCCGCAGCCGCTGGTAGTGGCGAGGGTTGCAAGGAGAGGGCTGAGGGCATGCTTCTTATTTCCTTTTCCTTTTCTATACCTGGCGCGGGTGTGGATACGAAAGTAATATGTCCCTTATGGGCCATCAACGGGCGGTGCGCATGCGCTAGCCAGCTTGTTCGTGTTAATTCTCGCACTTACTAGAAATGCAGCCCGGCAGATTAAAGCCTTTGTTTACTTACTGATGATGATTTTTCAATTATGTTATTGTATTTGAATTCTAATATTTTTTATCTATTTTCTATGTAATGCATTAGCGAAATTATATATTTGAATCTATATATCGACGGCTGGAAGTAAAAAGGCGATATTTCAAAAAAAGACTTGTAAAAGACGTTATTTCAAAAAAGGCTCATAAAAGGCGCTATTTAAAAAAAAATTGTGAAAGGCACTATTTGGACTGAGCGCTGCAAAAGGCGCTATCTCGCAAATATTCTAAATTTAAGTTGGTAGTCCGGCGAACATTTAAAAAAAGCGATAATTTCGGAAATCGAAACTAAGTAGTTTGATCTAACAATTCACAGTAATAGAATATTGTAAAATTTGGGTGACTGCACTATTATTCTAAGAAACTTGAAAAAATCAATAGATTTTGCTATTATGTGTTATATGAAGAAATTCACAAAAAATTAAAATTTTGGGCGGCCTCAAAACTGGTCAAATTTTTTTTAAGGCAAACTTTTAGGACGCGTTTTTTCTTCTTTCTCACATCACAAAGTATACTGGAAAATTCCTGTTCAATTAGCAACGTCTTTGTGACACATATTTTTGAAAGGTTGAAATTTTTTAAGAATGTCTTAAGCCTTTCAGTCACAGGAGCCGATATTTCGGCACCCTGTTTTTTTTTTTTTTTATCATTTTTTGTTATATTTCATGCAAAATCCTTTTTGCATTTTCAGGTAGTAAAAGACTTAAATTTTAAATAGAATATGGTTTTTTGTCAATCCATAATTGTTTATAATTGTTATAATCAAGTATATGCCAAAAAACGTGTCTTCACAACTGAATTACGTGACTGAAAGGGTTAAACCTCAGTCACTTACACTAGAAACGTCCTGTACACTTTTGAAAAGACACAAGGAAACTAGAAAGAAAAAGCTTTCATTAACTTTTTTTAAAATTCAGAAAAGTTGATTCCTCCAAAAGTTATAACAGTTTAAAGTTAAGAACGGAAAAGGCATAAAAATACAAAAATTGCATGAATCGCCAGCCTCGACTTTGAGAGTATTTTTATGCCTTTTCGACGCTTAACTTTAAACTCTTATAACTTTAAAAAAATCATCATCTTTTGATTTTCAAAAAAATAAATGAAAGCTTTTCCTTTCTATTTTCAATTTCTTTTTTGAAACTTTGTGTGGAACATTGTTGGACTAAGTAGCTGAGGTTTACAGAAGAGAGTTTTTCCATTTTCTTAAAAAATTTCAACCTTTGAAAAATATGTGTCGCAAAGACGTTTTTAATTGTACATGATTTTCCCGTATATTTTGTGATATGAGAAAGAAGAAAAAACGCGTCCGGAACGTTTGCCTTCAACAAAAATTTTGACTAGTTTTGAGGAAATTTTTTTGTGAATTTTCTTATATAACACATGACAGCAAGATCTAATTTTTTTTTTCTTCAAATTTCTTAGAAGAATTGTGCACTCCATTATTATTCGATTGAATTATGTCAACTAGTGCATTTTTAAAAACAAATTTCGATATCGCTGTAGATGTTTCATTCTCTTTCATGAGTCATCACAGTAATACTATAGGCTCTCTTTTCCGCACTTGAACGCAATTATGAAGTCTATGTCGTCGTCTTCGGATTTAGAATTGCACTAGCCAACTGCCATATTACTCTTTTATCACCCATAGTTACTCTATACCCATGCTGTAGCTTGAACGGCTCGTATTAGCATTTTGGAGAGGGAATACAGATCCCACCATCCATGGGGCTCTATATATAATGCCGTTCGATTCGTCGAAAGCGCTCTTCCCTTCCTTCTCCTCCTCATTTACGAGCACCGTAACTTAGCGGTGCGCGCTGCAGTGACTGTAAAAAAATATTTCGCGAATCGAGTCAATGGAACAGAAAAGCGGAGAGAGGGGATTTTTTTCAGGCTCGATATTCCGGCAATTGGCACGTGGCGTCACAGTCTGTTTGAATCGAGATCGAATTCATTTGACGCTCGGCAAAGGGGCGAAAGGGGGTTGGGAAATTCGGATTTCACAGTTTACGCGCGCGCGGTTGCTGCCCGGATAAAGTAGTCCGGATTAACGGCAACCGAGCGAAAAATGTTGTTGACGGCCTGCCGGCTTTTTGAGTGACGACGAGTGGGTGAAAAATTTATAGAAACCGATTGATGCGGCGGCGAATGCACGCTTTTTTCCACGGTGTTGGAGTTCATCGTGTGTGCGCGCCGCCCGCGTAATTTCATTTTAACGCTTTTACTGCTGAATATATCTGGAGTCCGGTGGATCCCCAGAAAAATACCAATTTTTTTCATAGACAAAGTTAAAATTGCTAATATTATTAGTGCACTTACTTTAGTAGACTGTTATGATATTGTGTAATATTGCAGCAGTTTATCAATCAAGGCGGATTTTTACACCTAAAATGTTTCAAAAAATCCATTTTGCTTCCTCCTAGAGGAAGCTTTATGGTAGTAAAAATAGTTTTCAAGATAACATGCTAGATATGTTTTCTGGTACATTTAGAATCAAAATACACCATTTTTAGAAAATATCCGTAAGGGTGTCTGAGTGTGTGCGTATGTGTGTATTAGGGTGTCCGTTATTTCCCAAATTTTTTTAACCGGGGCTGCCGCTCCCTGAATCGAATCTCTGGCCGCAAAGAATAAGTAAGCCGCTTTGTAAATTTTTTTTAAAGGTCATTGACACGTGCCTGTAAGCGTCGACGTTTCCAATTGAAATAACACGGGGTTTTGATGAATTTCAGTATTATTCGTTTATCTAGGTTAATTTACGTGATATGAACATGTATATGAACGTGGTATGAGCGATAAAATGGTTCCTTCTGTAACGCATTTGAAGGTCCTCTATTGGTTTTGGATCAAAAATGTATTTACAATTCTCGCAAGCCCTAGAAATAACGTGCTTCTCAAGCAATGTGTAAAAGCTGTCAGACTTTAACTTATAAACTGAAATATCTTATAAGTATATAAGTATAAAGAAAATGATTTATTAAATATGCAACATAAAAAAATTAAAATACATATAAATTACATTGTTAAAATGTATTTGAAACATTGCATTATTATATGCATTTTCTTCGTGCATTATTGGAAATTTCACACGTTAGTTATCACGTGATTTCTTTTGTTTTCTTTACTCCCATGTGGATAACGTCCTATTGTGTAAGAGTGAGAAAGATAAAAGAACCCAATCTGGTGACTCTGATAAGAGCTTCGAGCATATATACTTGGAGGAAGCTTACTAATGGGGGAATGCGTGGTCAGGCGGGTAAGACATAGATGATTTTCTTTCTCTCTCCTGCCTCACAGGATTGGCAGATGCGCTCCCCTCCAACTGAGCAACTCGGTAGCCTCAGTATTATCCCGTGCAGCGCGAGAGAGAAAGAAAATCATCTACGTCTTACTTGCCTGACTACGCATTCCGTCAACAGCAAGCTTCCTCCAGGTATATATCGTAACGGGAGCTGGGGGCAATGGTTTGCTTTTTATCACGATCCGATCCCTAGAACTCGGTGCCATCAGGTGCTGCTTCTACAACGAGCATCCGGGGTTGATGTTCTCTGGATCCCCGGTTACAAAGGTCGAGTTCACGGTTGAACTCGACTTTTCCGTGTGCCGGAAAGGGTTAACACTCGCGCTAGCTAATCGCGAGGCGCGGCCACTTAGAATGATCGTCGTCTCGGAGCGACGATCCGCGGAGGCTGCGGTATCCGGGAGAAGGTTAGGTTAGGTCAGTGAATAAAAAATAGCCTTAGTTACATAAAGAAACAATAACAAGGTCTATTCAAATAATTTTTACACAGAAATACGCGTCGCGTTGCACGCAGACAAGAAGACGGGATCCGCCGCTCGACGTGGACTGATCAATGTGATTATTTTCGCAGGGCCGGTGAACGCAACACCGGCCGCTCGTCGCTGCGAGCCGAAAATATAAGAAGTACGAGGACCGGTGCACGCAACACCAGTCGAACACTTACTTTTGTCGACGTAGGCGATGTCAGTTGCTCGGACGCGTTACCGTTGGCAAAGTTGTGCGGATGGAGGTAGGAAGCGTCCTTTCCAGTTGCAACTCCTGCCAATCCGCATCCGTACCGGAATACGAAGGATATGCGCTGACGAGGGACAATGCAGATCTCGAAAATCGCTTTTATCCTAGAGCCTGCGAAAGTCGCGTACGCGCGGGTTGACGGCCCGAGAGAATCTGATTCGAAAATGAATCGAGCGCGACTTTGCAACGGTCAAAGTTGCGCTGTCCCCGCGCGTCGCTCGTGAATACATCGTTGGAGCGATGTCAACAAACGCTCGAGATGCACGAATTCGCAGGAACGAGAGCCAAACGAGTTCGGTAGAATACGGAGAACCGAGATTCTTATATTCTTCGTATTTTATCCGGGAACCTCGTTATAATATGCTTGAAGGATAAGTGCGCATCACGGTCTTATATACGGGTCCGGAAACTACGATGGTGGGGGTACACCTCTTACTGTAAGCTAAAAGTTTCCGAAGTCGGCCCCCAAGAGAGGGCGCGTCAGTCTATAAGTTTGTTACGTCCCGCCATTTTTATTAATAGTAAAATTAGAATAGAATAAAATCTAACACTAGTTTAAATTTGTACAAGCAAACATTTTAGAATTTATATTTTTCGACTTAATTTTTATTTTTAAAATATTGAATAATACAGAGGCATTGATATTTGAGTGTGTAACAGATAAATTGGAAAATACACTTAAGTTCAATTTCAAAATTTTTTGTTGTTTAGAATTCATTTTTATGTTAAGCAATTTGTAATTAATCGATTTGTTGGAACTAGTAATATTACTACAATCATTACTACGTTTACTTGCATTATGAATTACTTTATGTAAAGAACTACTATTAGAAATAGTCAACCACACTTAGTTTTCTGCAAATTATTGAAGTAATTACAGCTGAAATTAAAAGTATCCACTCATAAAATATTCTTTTACTCTTTCCATTTCCACTTGTGTAAAATTTGTGCCATGTGTTTATAACGTACATGCTATTAATTTAGATACCGCTGATATTCTGCACGTACGAGTTTTATGTATAAGTTTTACGCATCAAAATTTATGCACCATTGACTTCTACACCAATAATTCACTAATGTTTTTTTACACAACAATAGTCTACACTAATTGTTTGTGCACTTCATTAATTAAAAATCGTTTTAAATCGTTTCATTGATGAAACGATTTTTCTGGTCATATTCTCTATTTAATGGAGATAACACAATCTTAAAATGTTTGTACTAAATTTTCTCTGTAATCTGATCATGTATTTAAAAGCCAATATTAAAAGAAGATACCTAACCAAAACGTAAACACGAATTATTGGTATTTAATCCGTTTATAGTACTGTTTCAGGGGATACGAACGAATACAATGATTTTCCGTTTGATTCTGTCTCTCTCACTCCTCGCCATAATAGCAAGCCTCTTATTAGCCATTTCCTAACTAAACAAACTAGCCAACTTTAATATCTTTTAAATACTCATAAATAAGGTAATGTAAATTTGTGAAAAAACTTATTCTATTATTCTGTCTATTAAATGGCGAGTATGATTGAAAAAATCGTTTCATCAATGGATAGAAATCGCCAAGAAAAGTGTCTAGTTTTTGGCGATTATTGGTGAAACTAGCTATTTATTAGGTAAATAATGGAATCGATTTCCATCAGGGTATTCAAGTGGGCTTTTTTTATTTTACTTTACAAACGCTAGTAGTTAAGATCGATTCACGACCGGTATACCCGAGATTAAATTTTTATTGGACCGTGTCAGAAGTGACATTGAACTCTTTGCTATTCTTTTCTCAAACGAAAAATCTCATTATTCATCTGGATATAACATGTCGGATCGTAACACAGCTTTCATTAGCGTGGAATTCTTTTTCTTACAGCTCGTAATGTCGTGTGCTCTGGATTCCCATTAAAATGAAACGTTTTTATGAAAGAAAGCGGAAATGCTTCCATTTCAAATGCATAGAAAGAGGAAGCAATTAATATTTTCAATACGATAAGCAAAATAAAACATGATCTTGTGCCGAGCAAAAGTTTTTCAATTACGTGAAACATTCAATTCAGGCGCAAGTTTCCTTTACTATTAGCTGCCGCGTTTATATTTTAAATCAGCGGAGTACTAACTGATAACTTATTCATTTTAATTTCGCCGTTGAACTCGTTCACCCGCGATACTATTTAAAAATAAACTCAGTGCTGCTAGCTAATAATCTGCGCTCGCCCTACTCCCAAAAGCCTCCATTTGCACTTTATTGTTTCAATCTCCCTCCACTAACCTGCTCCTAATGTTAAAACAATGAAATTTTCATAAAACGCACATACACGCACACATGCAGGCGCATGTGGGTGAGTTAATTTAACGCTCCACTTTATCGTGCGCGAATGAACAATGGCGTGGTAGATATCAGTGGATATATATAAACGGGTGCCTTCAGACCCTCTTCACTGGCGCTCGCACGCGCGCTAGGCAAAGACGCACCACTTGCATTACATCCCGAAACAAAACGTGCAGAATTAAGCGGTGAGCATCCGAAATTCTCTCTCTCTCTCTCTCTCTCCTGTGCAAAAGCTCGCGCGAATGGTATGCAGGTGAGAGAGGCGCGCGTATTAAATTGCATTAGTTGCGGATTCGCGTCGGAGTCGATGTAAACAGGATGTTAATGAGATGACGTCTTTTCCCAGGATTTCCCCAGAAAATGATACTGTTCTGATAATGTTTGTAGAGCTAAAATAAGCAAACAAAAGTTATTAGATTCTCAATAAAACCTTAAGAATATTTTAAGCTTCTTAGTCATTGTATAAGTGAGTAAATACTGATAAAATGAAGTGTAAAAATATTATTGTATTTTACTATTAAATACTACTCTACTGCTTTAATTTGTAACATACCGTACAAATATTTTTGTTGTTAAAAATAAGGTGCTAAGGTAAAAAAGAATTGAATTCTTATTATTTTTCTTTGTTTATATAACCAATCACTGGAAATAATATATCATCGAGTCGGAGTAAGTGGGCACTAACTGAGGATCCGATTTCAAATGGTACCAAGTTCTAGTTGTAAACTGAATTCTTAGTTACTTCGGTTTAATTCTAAACAAACAGAATCATCTAAATCTCAAAATAATTACAAATATCTGCAAAATAAATATAAAAGTACGTTTTCAAAATGTTTGCATGCCCCCCCCCCCCGACAATGTATACTTTATTTATATATTTAAAGTGCTTGTTTAAGGTTATACAGCCAAAACCATATCAGGGATATTCTGCTGCAGTTTTTTCAAAACACAGTCACATAATAAATATCTCAATTAAATTCTTACGAAAATTCAACGGTTTTTTCCTCAAATTTCAAACTCGTAAATCTATGCTCCATCGCGGCTTTATACAGGTGCATTTGATACCCGGTATTTTGCGCCGGTCGGTCGAGAGACACGAGAAACTGACGAGAGAGAAGTGAGGAGGAGAGAGACAGAGACACTAGTGTCTGCTCGGATCCTGGGAGAATGCGGTCTTTAACTATTTAGGACGAGAATGGCACGTGGCCCGGTAAATGGCCCCAGCGCGTGCACGCGCCCCTGTGCGCTGACAGGTGTTCAGTGAATGTCCGCTGGGACATAAAGACACGCGCCACGCCGGTGCTGCGCAACGCGCGATTATGGAAATAAGGGCTGATGACCAGGCGCGTTCGTCGCTATTGTCGCTAAGGAACACATGAAGTATTTTTTCTTTGTAGTCAGCGCAATGTTGATTATTAAAATTAACTAGCGTTAATCAGCGCGCTACGCGCGCCACTGTTTCGTCTTTTGTTTCTCTCCTTTAGAGATTCGAGACGGATTCGATTATTCGAGATTTCGAGATCGTTCGAGGGCAAAATAGATTATCTCGAATGCTCAATTTATATAAAGGATTGGATTTCGGTACTATTGACTTTAGTCAACAACATTTAGAGTCATTTCTATGTATGTTTTTTATATAATGCCGGAGATGAAAATTGGATGTACTTTGCTACATTTCAAAAGAGAACAGTGCTGTTACAAATTTGAAGATAAACTAAAATAGTTGTAAAAGAGAACAACGCTGTTCCAACATTAAAAGCTAAATGTGTAATATACAAGGAGCAGGTGTTTCCTGCGGTAATTATGAAATTAGACTCAATATACAGTAAAATGAGAACTCAACGGTTTTACGATTGACCTCATAAAGTTAATGACATTGCACTCTTGCTTTTCAGGTTTGAAGGTACATTTTGGCGAGAGACGATGTGATTAATTAGACAAACGGGCGACAATTCGAATGTTTACATGACGACCGAAGTGTAATGCTATTACCGGCATTAGATTACTGTAATTTAACAAAGTACCACTGAATACGCTAATTACGTTGAATTGATGTTCCAAATAACTTCCAAATAAAAATGAACGTATTAGACGATAGCAAATTCGTTATCTAATATGACATTTTTGTTAATTTAATTACAGAAAGCTAACTTTTCATTTATTTATAATATGATGATCTTTGTTAATTACTACCTTACAATTACCGTCATTTTTTACCATTATATTTATAATGAAAATTGTTACTTTGTAAACAAAAATTTAATTAACAAATAAATAGAATAGCTAAATTATACATTTCATTTCGAGGATAACAGCCTAGAAATAAATACAAATCACTTCACTCGAAGGCCCACAAAAAAGCTGGCTGTGCCACTTCCCTCGCTCGTGACAAAGATCAAACGTCCCAATCGTGCCGGAACAAAGCACACACATCCTGACGCAAAGCCTCGCGAAAATCGAGAGACAGAGAGTAAAGTCCTTCTACCCACACGCGAAGCTTGCACCGCGTCCACACACACACACACACACACACAGAGTGGTACGGCAGTTCAATAAAAAACGAGAGGGAGGAAGGGTGAGAGAGGGGGGGGGCGGAGGTCATATAAGCCTGAGTGGCAGCCACTTATTATTATCGGATATTCAGCCTCGGGGGCGGTTAGTACCAATATCTGGTAATATGTGCGCTCACGCATAGAGACAAACACATACACACAGCCCCAGTTTCACGTGATGTTTATACGTATATATATTATATATGTATATATACATACATATGTAGGGTTTGCCGCTATCCTAATCCCGTCCACTCGCGCTCGTAGGCGAGTGAACGAGTTTTGGGATAGAAGCGAGTGAACGAAAGAGTGAGCCGCGGGATAGCCTGTTTGGGCAGCGGACAGGTATATTTGCGCGCAATTGGGGACGAATGTGCGCGGCGGCAGCGACGGACAGCGATGATGATACTTCGCGGTCGACTGGAAAGTCGTTGAAGCGAAGAGTTTCCGGAGAGGCGTACAAGTGGATGTGGACGTTTTTCGTAATTGGACTTTCATTCGAGATATCTATCGGGGGGGATGCAGGTCGCCCACGTAAAAAATTTTTATAAAAGTTATATAAAATTTTTATAAAGAAATGGTTCTATTGTGACGAGGAAATCGCCAGCATAGGCGATCCTCGTAGTTGGACTCTCTCCGCCAAGGCCGTCGCACCCGCTCACTTACAATCTAGCTAAATTTGCAAGGCATATATGTTTGTAAGGTGCGGCGACATCAACACAGCAAGGCGCGAGCCACGGCAGCGAGAAGCAAATAGAGAGGGAAGGGCGAAGAGGGATTCCCGGCGACGCGCAAGGCAGCGCGCGAAGGAGCGCCGGCAGTCAGTCCAGTCACGACACGACGCACAGTGGCAAATCTGAGCCCAAAAACGATCAAATGTACTATTCCCCACGCACGCTTCAAATCTCCCTGCGCACGCTGTGAGAGAGCGTGCCTAAATCGATGACTTTAGCGCCAAAACAAATGACTCTAAAGTCGAGCTCCGCGCACGCTGTTATGAAAATTGATGTTTTAAGAGAATTTTTGAGATAGCAAGTTTTTCTTTGCGCGGTTCGATAAGGGTCGTCATTACCCGCGATAATCCGTTTCCGACATAAGTCCTTTTTTTCGCAGGTTTGAGGTCACTATGCGGCAGTTTTTCGTTTCGTTAACTCTTTTTGCCTTTTTATCGATGATGTGCACTCCCGCGCAAAAAAAATTTGTGGCATGTATTGCCCACAGTGTTGGGCAAGTATGGGCAATATATGGGCCATTGCAAGCCACAATAGAGCAATATATGGGAGATATGTGGGCCCGGCGCCTAAGCTGAATAGTTCCCATATTAGTCCCATATTTATTTTCATGAGAACCATTAACAAAAACAAAAATAAATAAATAAATAAGCGTAAAAAACAATCCTATTGTGCATGTACTGTGATTGTAAAATATAAAAAAAAAAAAAAATTCTTGGAGTGGATTCGAACCTCGAACCTTTTAATTACTAGACTTGCTCGCTACCGATTGAGCTATTTAGTTATGTTTATATCAAAGGATCAAATGGAGGTTAATACTTGAACGACATCATCATTCATTTCAGATAATCTCCATTTGATCCTTTGATATAAACATAGCTAAATAGCTCAATCGGTAGCGAGCACCCGAACGGAAAATGAATAGGGCTAGCCCTGCGTAAACGTAAGGGCCTAACTAGGTTTGCTGTAAGGGCCCCCAGCAAGGCACCTAACGCGGTGCTGGTATGGCCCCGGCCCGGACTGATAAGGCCTTAATTTGCCTGAAAATCGCCTTACAAAAATATTTAGATATTAAACTAGGGCTACGTGAATGGCCCTCGTCTGGCCCTGATATGTATCCATCAGACGGTACGCCTTACGAAGCCCTGATCAAGCCTTGATATTGTAATGACATGTCTGGATTTAGTAGGTTAAAAATAATTTTGTTTCATTTCTTACGTTAATGTCATTACTACAGAGTAACACATCTGTGTTATTTGAAAAAGTTTATTGAATTATTTTAGATAACTTGCAACGCTTACAAAGCTGTGCATTATTTAAAGCAGTAAATTACCAAACAGTGAAAAATACGAGCTATGCCCGGGAAAGCCCGCTAGGGCCGGAGTTGCGCCCCATTACGCGACTTGTTAAGGGCCTCACCAGGTGCCATATCAGGACCTTATGATTATTTTAAGGCATCGGATAAGGCCCTGGCATTAGCCCTAAGTCAATTTCTGTTCGGGCAAGTCTAGTAATTAAAAGGTTCGAGGTTCGAATCCACTCCAAGAATTTTTTTTTTTTTTTATATTTTACAATCACAGTACATGCACAATAGGATTGTTTTTTACGCTTATTTATTTATTTATTTTTGTTTTTGTTAATGGTTCTCATGAAAATAAATATGGGACTAATATGGGAACTATTCAGCTTAGGCGCCGGGCCCACATATCTCCCATATATTGCTCTAATGTGGCTTGCAATGGCCCATATATTGCCCATTCTTGTCCAACACTGTGGGCAATATATGGCCCACAAATTTTTTTTTTGCGCGGGCTAATCTTCAAAAATTCATAAAAACTGCTATTTTGATAATTTCCAGCTCTGAAACTTTACGTTAAAAAACCGGAAAAAATTTGGAGGGATTAAAAATATTGAGAGAAACATGAAAACAAAATTTTGAGCGTAAAAAATTTTTGATCTTAAATTTATCAGAGAATAACCATATATATGCGTGCGCGCACGCGCACACGCACACGCACACACACACACACACAGGCAACGACGACGAAGACAGTAGGCGAGTATTCTCTCCAATCTGGCTACGGCCACGGTTCGCGTTGAGAGACGGGAGCGCCTGGGTTCTTTGAATCCGTGACGCACATATAGCGTGCTCGTGCGGGAGTGTACATGAAAGTATAGTCAAGTTAAAGAAGTGTTGATAATGTTTGATGAAATGACGGTTGTGCGGGGATGAGAAAAGTACAACGTTACACTATATAAATAATATATAAACTTTATAGAAACCAAATAGAGTTGGTAAGAGGAAGGTAATTTTTGTTGTAATTAAGGTAATTAAAAAAATTACCTTAATTACCTTATATGGCTTCTATAAAGTTTATATATTATTATTTATATAGAACCATTTCTTTATAAAAATTTTATATAACTTTTATAAAAATTTTATAAATTTTGTTTACGTAGGGGATCATTTATGGGTGAAGAGTAAATTGGATGACTGATTGTTTTTAAATAAATCACATTACAACTACGGTTTTTTAAAATTTTAGGTAATCTCTTCATTTAGCACTGCTTTGACTATACGGAATGGTGTTCGAACTATCTTAAATAGTGATTTCATACTCTTACTCACTTATTTAACAGATTAGTTGCTAAAGTGCGCTAAGTGCGCAGACGGCACTCCACACTTTACTGGTCAATGATATTTTTGGATAACTCTCTGAAGCTCCTCCAAGCTTTAAGGTGGCTTCGGCGCGTGGTGTCGTATCAAGTCGGGGCCCCAGTGGGGGCTTTTTTGTTTTTGGCAATTTTTGAAATTTTCATTTTAGTAATTACCTCCAAACTACTTCAGTAAGTCTTGAAAAGTCCCAGTTTTGTTAAAAAATGAAAAAAATCGCCATTCTTATTACTTTGTTTGCTCACAGTGCGCATGTGCAGAAGCATGTTTACAAAGTTTATCGCTAATATATCTTTAATTTGGTCGTTAACTCATATTTGTGATGACAGCATTAGAATCTCCATTAGAAAATCTTCAATGTTATATCCTATTATATAAAAACTATTTATTTATAAGGGAATAAATACAAAATGAATATCTTTTTCCATAAGGTTACATGTTAAAAACATTTTATAAACCTAGTATTCTCTAAAATTTGGTCGTTGATCTTGCATTCTCTTGACGGAAATGAAAAGTTTAATGCTCAAAGAATATTTTTGTAAAGTTTTAAAAATGTTTATGTATTTATAAAACCTCGTCGAAGTCACCTTAATTCGATACTAATATACTGCCATTGTAATGTAAATCAAATAATTTATTTTACTAGCGTCAATTTGCGTGCTACGCGCGCCACCGTTTGTCTTTTTGTTCACCCCTTTCGAGATTCGAGATGGATTCTCAAATTATATAAAGAACAATAACAATTCACTGAACAACTTGGAGAATATATTATAGACCGATTCCATCTCAAATCAAACGACTCTACTGTGCCCGTGTTATCCATCACTTTGGTAATGTACATACATACGCACACACGTATGTAACAAATTATTATGGTAAAATTGTTTTATATGCAGATGCATACAAATATACTGGACTAATTGTAGCTTCATTTTTTAAGGATTTATTCAGATTATCTCATTTAAGAAGAAACTTTCTTCTTATGTTTATTGCTCAAAATTTCCACCACACTTTACCTCTCAACACTCAGCACTAACGTATCACATTACTCTGCTACCACACGAGACTGCCAGATATTCTTCATGATCTTATACTGTAGTTGACAATGTTCCTCTATTCAGATATTTTGCCTAATTCAACGTCTTGAACACCGAAACGTTGCTTTCTATGTGCTACTGCTTCAACTAACAAACTGAGGCGACACTAAAGAGGCGAGATTATACGGGCGGGCTTCCGCCATTTTGTGACTTCATCCGTACCTTTCCCCACTCTTTGATCTACATTTTCGGTAAGACTATACCACACGCTTTCTCCATCGTGTCTTCGTATTCATGAATTTTTCATAAACACACGAGCCAGTGAAACCCACTTTCAATCGCTTTTCAACACGTCATTCTTATGTTTTTTAACTTTCTGCTTCAAACTTCACAAAACCTTTTCCCAGAGTATGAGGTTTTAAAATGTTTTAGCATTGGCCGCGAAGTTATACTTATAAGTTGAACAACACGTGCATTGCAGCACATGTAAAAGTTATGCCTGACTTCTACCATGTGTCACCATACACATCATGTTATTGTGACATTATCTCTGTGTGTAGTTTTATACAACTGGTGTTTGTGCATCTTCCATGTAGCATCGATTCTTCTAATTCTTTAAGATCTCACTGTTTACTGTAAGAAAAAAACATTGCGTAGATTTCTTATTATCTTTCTTATTTTCGCAATCTTGTAGATAATATTCATGAGTACTCTTCGTGCAGTCCCGATGCTGTGATAAATAATCAACATTTACGATTTTGTTTTGACTATTTTATATATACGCGGAACAAGAATTCTATTGTCGCTTCTCCAACAGCGCCATCTATTGGTCTTTCAGTTCCAACGTTTAGCAGTGCTAAATGAAGAGGTTACATAAAATTTAAAAAAACCAAAATTGATTGAGAAACAAATGAAATTAAGCAGTTAAACATACAATATTTTATTTTTACGAAAATGTGTATTTAATTAATTTTATGCGTGTCTTATTGCAAGTATTAGTTCCTAAACAATATTTTACTTTATATTTTGCAAAAAAAGTTCTAAAAGATACTGTTACGAGTGAGCTATCGTAACTTTCAATAATAAAAAGTGACGGATCGCTTGAATTAGGATCGCCGACTTGCGAGTCAGACACACTTATACCAACTAGCCACAGTCGCCACCGCTCGGCTTTCTGCTAAGCGTCATCATATTGTAATTGTACTCATTGCCTCTTCTTATTCTGCATATTCGGTCGGATATCCATCCCTAACACTACCATAACATGGTTCTATTGTGCATCTAATTTATGGGTTATGTGTGCGGTCGTACTGTCTCCACATAGACTTATACAGATAGACTGAGCACCCAATGAGTGGCGCGAATCCCTTCATTAGAAAGAGAGAGCAATAGTGGGAGGCTCTTTTTCTCTTTCTAATAGTCATAGTGGTGGGGAGAACGAAGGGAAGGCGCAGCTGCATATATATGTAGAACTGTATCATTTACATGCTTAATTTATTTAATACATAGACTTGTTTTATACTTTATCGTTTATTGGGATTTTTATTAATGAAGAATAAATAAATGTTGCAATGGTTTGGAGCTGTTGTATCTGTAAACTTTCTGTAAATTTTTGAGGTTATGTGTATCAAAACAAATGTTGAACTTTGTACGCATGCGCATAGCCTGCTTCCCCTTTGACCTTCTATCCCCAACTCCACCCGCTGTGCGAGAGAGAAAGAAAGCCTGCCAGCATATCTCTGTCCTTCAATTCGAGTACTCGTCGACCCGTAAGACCGCTCAGTCTATCTGTATAAGTCTATGTGTCACCGGTAACGGTGTGGGCAGCGCCACCGTCACGCAAAATCGTCTTCCCCATTAATTCAGGGTAAAATTGGTACGAAAAGTTAGTAAAAATTACCGTGACACTCCGATAAAAAGATACTGTAAATCACTACAATTTTTATTGAATATCGCTGGAAAATTTACGAAGCGCAAAATTTACAGAGATGTGTCACGTTGGTTCTTTTATAAATGGATACTGCGGTAAAATTTCTTGTAATGGATATTAAGTTTTCTCAAAACCACATCAATAATTGTCTTGTTTCTCAATTAACGTGAATTTCACTGTAATTTTTCTGGGAAAATTCCACCGGTGTATAAATGTATTTACATTTGGCTTTTTTTGTTACGGTCAGGTAAAAAGGAGGAAAAAATTCTTTTCTGCGATGGCTAAAATCAGTTTCCGTACATTCTTTCGTCTATTATATAGGGTAGATGTCCGTATTAGTGTGGGTTTAAGAAACTCTTCAGTTTTGTCGCATAATAATAGACTATTTAAGCTGTATCAGAGATTCCGGGCAGGTTTATATAGATAATAAAAGTAATAATCTACACGAAACAATTTTTTTTTATAGAAAAATATTAATATTTACGAAAGTTACAACCAATATAAAAAAAAAGTTTGTACGCATTTGTGTGCCCTAGCAGACAACAAAGTACATTTTTGTGTGCCCCGTATTAATGTGGATGTACACGTTTGTGTGCCCCACAATAGTGTGTCTTGATAATATTATCATTGCCAACAAAATTATTTTGTTAACTGTAGTGCATTTATAATCAATTTCTAACCCTTGTTTACATTGAATGTTAATTAATTTCAATACGGTAAAAACTGCTGAAGGTCGTCAATGCGATATGAAACAACGTTTGTGCGCAGACAACCTAACCTAACTTGTCTGTTCAAACGCCGATACGAGTATGCTCGTATTGTATTTGTGCACACACAAATCTGGACAAGTCGTTTTTCACTGCCCTATTAGTAGACACCATTAATTAAATATTAAAATCAATTGAAAACCTTTATATTAAGGTTTATTATATAACATAATATTATTTTATGATATAATTAATTGTATCCCACATTAAAATCCTTCCGAAACAATTATTTAATGTTACTTTTAAAAATGTCATTTCGTAGCAAGTTTTGATAGGGAAACACCGTGACACACCGCAAACCGTGAAACATATTTTTGAAAGTTCTTTTTTAATGTTATAGTAAATGAAAACAAATTAAGTAATTAATTCTATTTAAACTTAATTAACTATACTTTATGAAAAAAAATATTTTAGTGTTACGTTTTTACTCGTTCATTTCTAGGATATGTTTTAATAATAGAGCACACAAACATGGACAGGCACACTAATACGGACCACTACCCTAGTGAGTTTTTAAACCGCACAATACAGCATATAGGTCACCAGTACAGTGTCTAAACCCTCAATATTAGTCAAACACCCTGTACTTCAAAAATTGCGCATCTCGCAACAACTGTGTAGCCGATGCACCTTCACCGCTCACGCCCTTGGAAAAGCTAATCCTCGCTCAGTTATATGCCCCGGGCGCGCGTATAGTTGGCGATTTAGCCGCAGGATCTCTAGGCGCCCGTGCGCGTTTTACAGACGGCCGTAAATGCGACCGTAACCGTAAAGTTCGTGGAAAAAGCTCGGCTCCTAAGTCGTGTGTGGACTTTAATATATAGGTGAAGGATGTCTGCGACACGATGCTTTTGCAGAATGATCGGGAAAGGGAAGCGCGCTGGGGGATTTGATCATCGGGATTCGCTCGGGGGCGGAAATTAAGGTTTTCGAGTTTTGTGCCGTGTGTTTTAGCGGAAAGCTTTTGGATTGGCTGGGCGATTGCCGACCGCGTGAAATAGCGAGTGAGTTGTTTCTACAAGTGGTAAATTGCTGGATTCGACAGCGCTTGATGCGTTTACGAGCAATTTCGAAGTAGAGTGTATCGATGTTAGGTCGGACATGAGTTGACTTTAGGGATTTTATGGGTTTTAATATAAGAGACTTATAATGTTTGGCTAAATTATTTTGGATACATAAGCAAATGTTTACTTGCAAAGCAAACGTTTTAATAAAAAAATATAAATAAGTACCACATGTTCATTTACGTATTGTTTTTTTTATTTTACTTTCTTTTTACGAACCCATAAAAATCTGCCACATCAGACCCAGATTCAAATACATAAAAATTTCCAAAACATTCAACTCTTGTTATATTTTCTTGAATTACACTAGGGTGACTACACCAGTATTGGAACAGTCATGAGTTAACGAATATTTTCTTTATAAATATGAAAATATCAAGCTTTCTGTGATTGTTTATCTAACATGACGATAATTTTCGAATCCTTAAAAATTTTCATTTCATTTTATATAAAGATTCTGCATAAAAGAAATTATCTTGTTAAGAATAAAATCATAAAATCGCCGATATTAAGTGTGTATTCACTGCCGATGTATTGCTTTACTGGTGAAACGTATTTAGATACTAAGATTGCGTGTTCCTTTACTGGTTTCTAGGAGATATTTACAAATTTTCATTAAATAAAATTGTTACTTTGATACTTTATTCAAAATTTTCTCACCGACGTAAAGTTTTAACATTTTAGAATATAAATTTCAAAAGGGTTTTACTTTTAATCCATTTTTAAACCACTTAATTATAGTACATTACGATACTAGTGGCATAAGTTGTACTTTACGGCACGGCGTGTATAAGCGCCCGAGCGTAGCGAGTGCGCTTAAGGGGGTCGGACACCTTTAAAATGACGAAAAATTAATTTTTTTTTTATTACATATTTTACTAAAAAAATGCTTGTAGAATATGTCCCAATTAGTTTTAAAGCATTATCTATTTTTGTTTTAAGAATATACACAAAACACTAATAAAGCTTTTCATTTGTTTTTTGTTCAAATTACATTTTTCCCCTTGTATACATATTTATATAATCATATATTATTTCTACTAATTTTTTTTTTCATTTCACTGTTCTTAATATATTTAAAATTCTCACTCTACATATCTACATATATATACTTTAGAAGATCTAAAAATAATATTTTAAACATTAATATAAAGATAAAAAATAAATAATATAATTTATGGACGGTATTTTTGACAAAAATAAAAATTTGAATTTAAAACTTATATAGTAGTTAAGTTGGCACCGTAACAACCTGACTTATCAACGACAGCCTCTCACAGGCTCACAGCTCACTCCTTTATTGTAACAGAGCTGATTTTAACCTATGTAAAAGTCCGCAAGCAATATAAACATGCATAGCTGTCATTTCATATAAACACTGTGATATCAGCACCTTTTCTATACAAAGTGTTGTTCTTAATTTTCATTTTTTCCAACCGATTTGGGAGTAAACATTTAGTGTATTATAATACGTAAAGGTATTTTAAATCAGTTTTTAGAAGTGTTTGAATAATACGTGTGACAGTTGAATTAATGTTTTAGAAATAACTTTTAGTACTTGAACTTTTATTGGAAACTTTATACTTAAAATAACAGGGATTGATACAAAAGAAAAATTAAGTCTATATTGACTATTACAAAAAACATTTAGTGTACAGATTTAAATCAACTTTTAAAGAAAGCGAAAGATATGCTATTGTGCAGAAAAATGTTATGGAACCTTCGCTTCTGCCAGAAAGCTACCATTATCAGCCATTGCCTGAATCTCACTATGATATGACATTTTATTTTCTGAAGTAAAAACAGTTATGCACTGCAATAAATATGTATCAGTCGTATTCTCTTTATTAAGTAATAATATTATATGTGAAAAAGAATAATGAAGGACAAGTAAAGAAGTTCACCTTATCAGACATTAAAAAAAGATCAACATAGGAATGTTGCTGCTATAAACATTTTTTTCAAGCATTTGGCTACGGCGATACTGGCTTCATAACATGCATGAAGAATTTTGGATTTCTCAACACATTCTTTATTTACCTCAGTATATGTATAAGAATCTTTATCACATATATTAGATTCTTATACATATACTGAGGTAAATAAAGAATGTGTTGAGAAATCCAAAATTCTTCATGCATGTTATGAAGCCAGTATCGCCGTAGCCAAATGCTTGAAAAAAATGTTTATAGCAGCAACATTCCTATGTTGATCTTTTTTTAATGTCTGATAAGGTGAACTTCTTTACTTGTCCTTCATTATTCTTTTTCACATATAATATTATTACTTAATAAAGAGAATACGACTGATACATATTTAATACACTTGTTGAATCTATGTTTATTAAAACATAGATTCAACAAGTGTATTAGCTAAATATTTATATTCTTTATACACGGAGAGAAATTTTAGAGTAAAAATTACCAAGGTGCCTTGGTAGTGCATGGATAGACTGTCAAAAGCCGTGATATTCCCAGGTTTCTAATACAATTTATAAGTTTCCCAGGAAAAACTACCATAACCACTTAAAAAAAATACCAAATTATCGGAATAAAAATTACCAGACACACTGGTAAAAATTGAGATCTAGTCATTTTTACAGGGTAACCTAAGAATTTTTACTAAGAAAACTGATAAATTTTGCCAAATAACCTGGTATTTGTGTATTCGCGCATGCGCACTGCGCATTATTGTGTTTCAGAAGATTGATACTAGAGGCGTGCGCAACGTTAAAATGAAAACAATACACATATTTTCAGTAAGTAATAACGGCGATTCAAATGACTGTTGGTAACAGCTTCCGTGGCGCAGTCGGTAGAACGTCGGACTCTCAACCCAAAGATCGTTGGATCGAATCCCGCTTCCGTAAAAATTTTTTTTCAGTTTAATGTTTTTTCATCCTTGTTTCTGTTTCTATTTCTATATTAAAATACTATATATCCATTAATATAGATAAAAAAAGTTAATTTTTTTAATTTAAATTAACTAAAAAAAAAATTTTACCAAGGCACTTTGGTAAAAAGTTTGAAATTGTCAGTCTGTCCATCCATTACCATAGAAACTGGTAATTTTGCCTCGAATATTTGTAATTTTCACTACAAAATTTCTCTCCGTGTAGATAAAATACAACGCGATCAAAGTTTTCGCGCACTCATATCAAAGAATATAGGGCACGGGCTCACTCCTTAGGCTTCTTCTGCATTGACTGTTACTTGCCTTCGAAGCGCTCCCGCGCTCCTTGATAGTAGTAGAAAAATCAAATACAGAAGGTAGATTTGGTGTCTCCAAAAGAAATTGTTTTTACTAATTGAATTTACCGTAGACCGTAAAATTTTGGTGTGTTTTCCACATACTTATTTTGGGAGTAATCGTTCTGTATCTAATCGTGTGACGTTATTAGCAGGAAGAATCAAACTTAATTTTTTCTTTATGAACAAAATTTTATTTTTATTACGTAAAACAAGTATTTTTTATACTAAATTAGGTTTATAAATTTTAGAATTTGAGTTGAGTTTTATTTTTAATCCAATTGTAGTATTTGTGCACCCTAGTGTACACTCCAGGAAATATTGTCGATCCACATTCTGGACCAATGGAAATGATTCCATAGAGTTTACCATGGATAACACCAGGTCCACCAGAATCACCTTTGCACGCATCAGCGCTTCCATTGCCCGCACAAAACATATTATCGGTTATGGAATGTAAGCTGTAAAATCTTTTACAATATTCTTGATTTATTACAGGTATGTATGCAGCCTTCAAAATATCAGAATATCCCAGATGTTCCTAAAAATAGTTAATTAAATTAACTGAACAAATTCTAGATAAAAAGAAAACCTTTCTCTGTTAGGGATAAGAACTTACCCCTATCTTTCCAAAACCAGAAACCTTCATCATTTCACCTACTCTGGGAATATCGTGTGACTTTGCAAGAGCTATAGGTTGTTGTTTATCATTAAATTTAATAGGCTTTGCAAGCTGGATGAAAAATATAATGAAAATATTCGTGTTAGTTACAAGTTCGTAGTTCTTAATCAAAAATTAAAATTTATACTGAAATTTATTTTTTTGCACAGTATGCGTAAAGTACGTCGATTCGCATCGTTTTCAGTGCGTAAAGTTGAATTTCACACATAGTGTGCGTAAAGCTTCGCTTTGCTTCGCTTTACGCATACTATGCGTAAAATTCAACTTTACACACTCAAACGATGCGACGACGTGCTTTACTCATACTATAAAAAAAAATATTGTTCGCCACGTGGACGAAATCTTTACGACTTCGTGATCATCCAACACTCGGTGCGTGTACTATAACAAGTTTCGAAGTTGTATAAAACTATTATTACACACATTGAAATACTAACATTGTCATGAATAGTGATATTATCTCTATAATAAATTCTTTCTAAGTAATTCACAGGTAAAATAAACATATTTAATTACCTTGATTAAAGCAATGTCGTTGTTATCGTTGTTTTTATTGTAATGCCCATGCTTTATAATCTTCTCAGATCTGTATACTTTACCTAATCTTTTATTTCTGTGTTCACTGCCAATTCGTACTGATATATGCGTTTCATTTCTATTTTGCAATAAAGATATTAATTTAATTTTTTGTAAGAAGTTCTACTATATAGAAATACTTAATGTAATTATAAAAATTAAATAATTTTATGAGCATATGAGCAATTCTCTAGAACTTTTAACTTTTACCGTACTGTAACATATCTTATGGTTCTAAGATATTTAGATATCAAAGTCAAGCAAATATTTATAAAGTCCACTTCCAGTAACATGTTCCAGTACATAGTACTCACTTTTAAACAAGAATAAGCTCTGTCGGAAATCTGAAAAGGTCTAAATTTAGAGGTTTTGCATGCGAATCATAGGAAATTTTCATCCTTTTTACATCAATAAAAAAAATAACTATTTTATAAATGCTTTACTAACTTTCTTAAGCTATCATCCTTTGTTTAGTATTCAAAAATATGTTGTTGGATTGAATGTGCCTACGTTTAAAAAAAGTGCATAGCATTATCTCTGTGACACTGTATTTTGGTAAAAATCAGAAATAAACTTTATTTGTCGATTAAAAAAAATAACTATTGTGTTTTTTTAACTTTCTGGAGCGTAAATTACTTGTCTTGGAGAGACGAACAAAAGGCGACTTTTGTTATAAGTGTGCCTCTTATGGAAAGTAAAGTATGATCTACTAAAACACACGGTGTCGATGCGCCCCTTGCCTAAAAAATTATCATTTTTTGGTGGCACACGTAAACAACAGTATATACCTCTAATGTAAGTATGGTTCTTTTTACTACACACAATTTCTCAAAAAAATTCACTGGGTGTCTAACGAAATTTTGGTTTATTTAAAAAAAATCAAAAAAGAAAGTGATTGTAAGGCAGTTTTACATGCATTTGCTCACGCTTATTCGTACGTGCATAAGCATACGAAATAAAAAAACTATGTTTAAAAATGAGGAGCTGACCCTTTTTATTGTTATTTGGGGTACCTAAAACAGAAACAAGTGAGTTTTGTGTATGTGCCTCAACATTAAATTTTGAAATTTCTATTTAGCTAAAAGTTAAAAGTTCCAGAGAAATACTCATATATCAACACAGAAATCTTACTCGACACAGTGTGCAGCAGTTATAACCCAAGATTCGTGTATAATAGTTGCACCGCAGAAGTTATCTATTCCCATCCAAAGTAACAAGCTAGCCTAAAAACAGATTTAAATACTTTCATCCTGAGAGCTATCGGCTTGAAGATTTATATTGAAATCATTATGTTGGTATACTTAATCAAATTTAACATCTACTTGAATTATTTTAATAAAATGTTAAATTTCTATAAACTGTTTTGTACGAAATTTATTCAATACATAATGCGATAAAGCAAGTACGTCTATTAATATCGTTCATGGACTATTTTATTCAACATTCTATTAATAAATAAATCTATTAATAAATCTATCAATAATCTATTAATTTTTTAACCAGTTACATTAAAAAAATTGCTGCACAGGAATGAATGTTACAAAATTTAGTTTATAATTATTTACCTGATATGGTACATCTTCTATTTTAACGTAATCTCCTTCAAAAATTTTATTTTCATCTGTTCCATTGCTATCTATTAGAAATTGAAATAGAATATGTAATTGGAAAATTTATTTTAATCAACAACAATACTATTTAAAATCTTTTTTACTTATATAGAAGCCGCTCGCCAAAGCGACACATAACAAAATACACAAAACCTTCATGACTGCAATAAGTGAAAATAAAAAAAATCTTCCTTATATACACCGATCTTGTTGAATGATCATAAAAATAAAATAAACACAAGTGTTGGAGTTAACTATTTATTCGTGCTATCATTTAATGCTGTTGAAGGCGGCACGCTACGGTATACGTTTTACGACGTGTACCGTGGCGCGCGGCCTTCAACAGCATTTATCGTAACAATCACGGAAAATTCTATTTAGCAACAATACATAGAGTACTGGAATTTTCCAGAAAACTTCCTTAGGTGTTTAAGAATACTAGCTATATTCAACGCGCTTCGCGCGTATTATTTATTTATTTATTTATTTTTTTTGTTTTTGAAGTTATGAGCATGATCAAGTTAGTTTCAATTTAAAAGTTTGTTTCAATTAGTTTAAATTATACAAGAATAACGTAAGTTTGATAAATAAAATAATGAAATTTTTCTTATACTTTTTTAATTATGCAGTTTTAAATATTCGAACACAAGAATTCAATCTTCAAAATTCAAACATATTAGAGTTTGGTGCTTATTCTATGTAGACCAATCAAATGAGCAAACAACAACCAATCAAAACAGTCTTATTATGATGACAGATTTCATCCATCACTTTTTAAAGAGAGGACAGTAGTTTGAATCAAATCGCAAAATTCGAAAATTAGTTACCCAACTTTTGTATTTGAAAATACAGGTTTAAAATAGCGAAAAAATTGTTTTAAAATTCGCTATTTGGTTCAATAAGAATCTCTATACCGTTACGGTTTATAATATTCTTAATACTCCAAAATTTAGAAGAAATAGTTGATCTGAACAAAGTTCTGGTGAGTTCAACAGAAAATTAGATTACAATTTTTAATTACAATTTTTTTGAAAAAAAGAGAAAAAAACAGTTTATTAGGATTTTTAATAAAACTAATAAAGATGAAAATTTGATTTCTTCACAGAAAAATGTGCATTTCAATTCTTTACATGCCTGTACTTTAAGAAACGAGATTTGCTCAATTTTCAAATTCGGATTGTTGGAGAATACTTTTTCTGCAAAATCGCGGTATGTCTCTTTTCGTTTCCAGACGCTCAATTGAGATCAAATTTTATGTAATTGATTAAAAACTACCTATAATTATGTATGTGAATTTAATCGACGGCTTTCGGCGATATCGTACCCAATTATTTTGTACACGACTGTAGTGTACAAGTCTTTAAATTATAATAAAATTCTATACAAATAAAGTCTACACAAAGAATTTCGGCACACAATCTATTTATTGAGATAAATTGTGCACAGTTAAAATCTACACCAATATGATCTTCACATGATGTAGATTTTAATCATGTAAACTATCTCAGTGAGACTATATATGCGTAAATTTTTTTTAAATATTATTTGTGTAGAACTTAGCAGTGCTATAAAAGTTCTGTGTAGGGACTTTGTGTAGACATTAAATGTGCTCAATATCACTAGCATCGTTAAGTAAGCAAAAAAGAGCCCAAATTACCAACATTGAGGATATAATTGTTAAAGTAATTAACAGTGATAAAAATCTACAAGTTGTACAAGATAACATTAAGGAAACTATATGTAAAACTAAGAAGCAGATAAATAAAGTTTTTACAGTCAAAGACAAAATAATAATAAAGTGTGGAAATAAATGTGATGTTAAGAAGTACAAAAAATCATAGAAGAAGCAAGTGACGATGAAGTAACAGTTGAAATAGAAAAAAGAAAATGCCCTCGAATAAAAATAGTTGGAATTGACGACTTACGTAAAGATAGTTTAAGTGAAATTGAATGTGATATTAGGATAAGGAATATGCTACAAGAAAATGATACGATAAGTGTTGTCCACAAGTACCAAAATAAAAAAAAAATAATCTATGGTCAGTTATAACTGAAGTTAATGCAAATGCTTATCAGAAATTAATGGCAATAAAAAAGATATTTGTTGGCTATACTAGTTGCAAAATTTACGATGACTCGGCTTCGCCTCGGTCTTGCAAATGTCGGGCAGGCATCAAACCATCTCTGCAACAGCAAAAGTAGCAGACGCCCAAAAAACCAGCTCTTCACGCCGGGTCGAAAGAAAAAACAGTCGGTAATATCGACCGAGCTACCGAGCCGGCAGAGAGCGGCCGAGAGAGGCATTACTATCGAGCGGACCGAAAGAAAAACTAACATTCAAACACAGCTAGCAGACAACAACGCAATTTTATTAATTATTTAACAATTACAGAACGTACTTTCGGCCGGGGAGTAAGAAAAATAGTATACAATACTTGGACCAGAAATTGGATGCCCTGTGCGTGTGTCATGACGCACGCCCCGGAAATCCAATTTCCGACCCACGTATCGTAATATACTATTTAGTGTGGCAAATGCTATATACTGGCAAAGTATTAAAACAATTAATGATCCAAATTTTGCTATTAATGTGTTAATAAATAAAATTAAAGAATGTCAGGATAAAGCCACGTGTATAAAAAAACAAAATAGTCATAAAAAAAATCTCTTTTCTAGATCAGGTTGGATTTCAACAGCAATTATGAAATCGTGTAAAAATAAAGAATATTTTTACAACAAAATGAAAAAAGAACCAAATAATGATCAAATAAAAGAGATATATAAAAATTATGTAAAAATATTAAATAAAGTTATAAAAGATGCTAAAATCAATTATGAGAAACATAGGATTAAAGTCAATATAAATAATGCTAGACATTTATGGAAAATAATAAATTCTAAGATTGGGAAATAAGAAAAAGCAATAACAATAATATAAACAAAATGACAAAAGAAAATAATGAAATATTGACTGAACCTAATGATATAGCTAATTATATAAATAATTATTTTTGTAATATTCGTGAAAAATTGAGTAATAGTATTAAAATAACAAGAAACAAGAATATAATTTTACCTCCTAGTAATAAAAATTCTATATTTTTAAGACCGACTAATGCATTGGAAGTACAAACAATTATTGAAAATATAAAAAACAAATATGGAGGGGTAGACACTATAAATGCAAAATCTATTAAGGGGATGTAGGAGCGAACTTTACCGATGGTGACCTCCACCTCGAGCCGCATTTCCCATTGTTCGCGCGAAATTTACTTCGTAATACAGAAAATTAAGTTGCTAACGATTTTTTATCGTGCAAAGAACGCGGGATCACAGTATTTTCAATAATCAAAATGTTCAATAATTTATATAATGCAATATTCTTAAAATTGACGCGTGGAATTACGTAAAAGTGACGGTCATCTTACAATTTTCTATGTGAAACGTCATCCTCACCTCGGTTCGTATTTCCCATTGTTTGGTTTAACTAAAAATTATTAAATGCTGTATAACATTTATAAACATTCCTTATTATAACAAGAACACGCGATCACCGTATTTTTGTGCTTTACGATTGTACACTTTTTTTTATTTATGATATAAAGTTTTTGAGGTTAGGAAATTTTCAACCAATCAGCGTGGCTTCGACATCACCTTAAGACAATATCCATTTTGATATCAGACACACTCGCTTATATTTACAATCAATGCATCGAACAATCTGTATGGCCTGATGCTCTTAAGATTTCAGAAATTGTGCCAATCTATAAATCTGGTTACAAAATGGACGTTGCTAACTATAGACCAATATCTTTGATCTCGAATTTAGCTAAGATCTTTGAAAGATTAATTTATAATAGAATTTATGATTTTATTTGCAAACATAGAATATTATCTAGTAAACAATTTGGTTTTATAAAAAACAGGGGCACTAAAGATTTTTTAAGTATGATAACAAACAAGATATATGAAAACCTAGACAAAAGCAAGCCTATAGCGATCACCTTTTTGGATTTTGCCAAAGCTTTTGATACTGTTAATCACTCCATACTTATGAAAAAACTTTATAACTACGGAATTAGAGGCAAAGCCTATAAACTTTTAGAAAACTATCTTAAAACAGATATCAGAAGGTGGGGATTGACCTAAATGAAAGTGATCTCACAAAGGTAAAATCGGGTGTACCTCAGGGTACAATTCTAGGCCCACTGTTATTTATATTATATGTCAACGATCTTTTAACAATGATGCCGGATGGTACAACATATTCTTATGCCGATGATACTGCTGTATTAACAGAAGGAAAAACTTGGAAAGACGTTGAGGTTAAAATGAATGACTATTTAGATGAAATTGATGACTGGTTGGCTTTAAATAAGTTGTATCTAAATGTGAAAAAAACTGTTTACATCACTTTCGGTAATTACTGTGATAGCGTTCCAAAAAACATTGATATAAGAATAAAAAATTATACATTAAAGAGAGTTGAAGAATGTAAATATTTAGGTATAATTTTTGATTTAAACTTAAAATGGGACCGACACACTCAATATATTGTAAAGAAAACCAAATACTTGATTTTTGTTTTTTACAAAATTACAAAATATATGCAGACAGATACAATGAGAATGATCTATTTTGCGCTATTTCATAGCATTATCAATTATGAGATAATGGCATGGGGAGGAGCCTACAATAAAAGCACTGACGTGCTGCAATGAGTGCAATATAGATTATACTCAAAATTATTAACAAAAACAGATTCATACAAAATAATCCGATGAACCTAAAACAATTATTTGCATATACATCCCTAGACTTTAACTATAGTACACTTAAGGAACTATATTTGAACTCCAACAGTAAAACTAGGAAAAAAAGTATAGCTATTCCGAAAAAAGTAAAACTGTTAGCGATAAAAGAAGTTATGTTATTTCGATTAAAATTTATAAGCCTACCGAATGACATGAAGACTTTAAATCACACAAAAATCTCCACCAAAGAAAGGCTTAAAAAGTGGATTCAAGAAAATTACTAATTAGTTTTTAAAATATAACTTACTTTTAATATAGATTTACTTTCAATATATTTTGTTATCACAAAGTTTAATTACTGAAAATATGTCTAATGCGTTTTGTCTATTTCGTTTTTTAATTTTAAGTCCGGTACCGAAAACAGGAAACTGTATTTTCCTCTGCGGATTTACTAAATCATGTAAATGTAAATGTAATAAATTTACTACTGGTAAATAAATAAATAAATAAATACAATAAAATTTTATTAATTCAATATAAACGGATATTTGTATATATGTAAAGTAATACACACACATATACAGACACACACACACACGCGCGCGCGCGCCGCATACACACACGCGTAGGCAGTATACAGTATAGGCGGTATACAGAATCATATGTGCGTGCTTGTATGAGCTTATTAGGTACTTATACATTTGTACGCTAGATGGAGAACGTTGAGCTTAACACTTGCCAATAACTGTATGGTTTTAGCTATATATAACTGTAGTATTTTTTAATACAATACACAGTTTTTTGAAATATATTACATATCTCTATTATATTAAAACAACCACTATGTCTGAGTATTTTTCAAAAGATAGAATTAAATGTTCCAATTTCTTTGGGAGACATAAGAAAGCCTACTATCTATCGAATAAAACACGAGTCAAGCATTTGGATGATCTTGTTCATCCATTGAAATGTCGCTATCCTAATTTACTTTTGACACCATCTACAAGTAATATGTAACGATTGTTATAAGTTTGCTTTAAAATTGGTGGATGGCACTGACGATAATTTGCCGATATCGTAGTCGATGTAGCAACTGACAATGAAGTTGGCGATATTGAAGTTGATATAGACGAAGATTTTTTAACAAGTACTCCAAAACGCATCGAAAAATTTAATAATGAAATGAGTACATCATTTGTAGGCTCTGTGTCACCACTTAAAAGAAAAACCCTTATACGTAAAAAATCTACTGAAAATTACGTAAACCAAAAGAAAACAAAACTAATTTCAACATTTTTTAGTACCCTCGATGCTAAGTTAAAGACACTCTATGACGTTTCTGTTGAATCAAATGAATCAACCACAGCTTTATGTCATTGTACGGGATGGGTACAAAATATTGGATTAGCCTTATAAAAATGTTCTACGGTATCAGAAAAAATAAAAATTCTGACTTTGCTACCTTCATCCTTTACAAAACATGAAATTTTATCTTTACTTTCAGAAATAACAATGTATGTTGGCTTACAACTCCAAAGTATCCTGCTATTCAAAAAACTCATTTATGGGTTAAAGAATCATGTAATAATAAAACACATTGTTGTACAGTAATAACTGCCAATCATTTACTAACGAAAGTTAAAACAAAACAAAATAAAAACAAAGGTAGTCATAAAAATAAAAAATACAGAAAAATGAAAATGAAAAAATGAAAAACAGCTATAGCGTGTAAGTACGAATGTGTGTATGTATATTACTTAGATATGTACAAACATTCGTTTATATTCATTATTATTGACTGCCATTGTAATAAATGAAAATTTTATTGTATTTTATTTTATTTTTTTTCTCATTCTATGGGCAAAAGTGCAATTTCCGATACATACGATTTGATAGGTATTAACATCCCCTATCTTCATCTAAATTTTCTTTAAAAAAAAACTTGGAGTTTTTGAAAAAAATGCACTTTTTGGAAAATCAATTTTTCCAAAAAGTGCATTTTTTAGTGAAAACTGCATAACTTATCCATTTTTTTATTGTTATGCAAATGTCATGCAGGACATAAAAGAAGGCGCTAATCTGAGTCAGATTGCGTACATAGTTTACTCAAAAACTTAAAAAACTCGTAAATTGGCAGCTGTTTGAAAATGACCTTGAAAAATAAAATTTGAAAGTTAGAATTTTGTAACAAATTTTTGACATTGCCAACCGGATGTCATTTTAGTGGAATCGAAAAATGAAAAAATACGTGTCGAATCATTTTTCGAGAAGAAAAGCAATACTTTAATTCCAAAATGATCGGTGTGGTACGCATACTCTGGCTGTTCGATTTGAGATAGATTCGGCCATACATTGAATTTCATCCGAGCAATAGTTTTTTCGCAAAATGCAAAAAACCATTTTTGCATCTTTAAACAACGATATAAACAATTCCGCCAGGAGTTGCGAGGATCATTGTTTACAGTAGCTCTGTATTGGCGTACTGAATTAGAAAACCTAAGTCCCATCCTACTATTAATTTTGTTTTGAAAAAAGTCTAATTTGACTGGACTAGGGGTTCAATTTCCGCGTACTTGCTATCTTCCATATAGCTGAGTGACACTGGGCATACAACGCCGCGCACGACGAACGAGGACCAATCATCGTGTACCTACCCTTATGGACTCCCCTAACTCAGGTATATAAGCTCAGGAAGCGTTCCTGTGAGTTCAGTTTAGACTTGGCGTTAGCAACAGTTGCCGATATACTCTATATTCAAAATGATCAACTCTACCGATTTCGAATCTAAAGATGGAAGTCCCATACAACAGAGCGTTGATAGCCTTCGAAAAATATTTGCTGTTCACAACCTGGCGGTGGTCCGACACGTTGCCCGCTGTTTTCTGTAAACCGTGGACGAAGATTTGAAAATTTGACGTATCAACCAAATAAAATTTAGGTGTGTTATTATTATCTATTTTCAACACTAATTTTACTTATTTTATAAAAACATGAAAAAACTGTAAATTAAAAGTTTTTTATTCATTTTTAGGATGCTTCATCCATGTCAGAAGAAAGTAACCGTAGTCTGAAAGCACCGGAACTTAGCTTAAGTGCACCGCCACTTTAATCATCGCGTTACCCTCATGAAAGAGAACATACGAAGTATGACCGGAGCCGTTTCTGCAAAGATAATAGGCGTTCGCAAAAATTGGTGCTTGCCTCTGGGGGTAAGAAATCCCGAACCATCTCTGCTCCAAATACCGCATCCATAGATGATACCGACGTGCTTCAGCGTCTTAAGGAAACGCTCATCGAGAATCATGCGAAGAGACGAAGTGCTTCAATGAGCTCTGAATCATCGACCGAAGCGTGATTTAATTATTACTAAATATAGTTTTAAAGCTCGATATTATGCGCTACGTTTGCGTAATAATATACATCCATATACATATGTAATTTAGCACACTTTGTCACTAATGTACTGTATAAAGCAGATTTTTGTCATTTATATTTTTTCATGTATTTATTTTTACGATGACATATACCACGAATAAAAACCGCTGCCAATTCATTGGCACGTAGCTTCCTCAAACTTGATTTACTGATTCCTTTAATTAATTTTTACTTCCAATATTTAAAATTTCATACTTTATTTTGTACGATGTAAACGGCTTTTCTCTTTCAAATGCTACCCATCACATTCAGATACATAGAGCCATCCTCAATACATTTAAAAAAAATTGGGAAAATTTTATGGAAAATATTAACTTGAAATTTTTTTAAATATCTTTGAAATTTAAGGACCAATCATTTTGCCCGAATAACTCGACCGAAAACTATCCAAAATCCACCTCTACGAGGAATTTTGAAGCGCTTAAGTCAATTTTTACTCCCGCAATAGTTGGACATACCAAACTCATTTTTTTCATTTTTCAATGTTTACGTTTTTATTAATAACAAAAGAACCGTAATAGCTAGACAAATAATTTTTTAGAAAATATAGGTCTTGAAATTCTCTTTCGAATGCCGCCCACCCGATTTAAATACATAAAGCCGTTCTCGAGAAATTACGATTTAAAAAAAAAAGTGAAAAAAATTTTAACCTCAAATATCTCCGAAATTTATGGATCAATCCTTTTGCCCAAAGAACTCAATCGATTGTGATACAAAATGTACCACTAAAAAAAATTTCAAACTGATTAAGCCAATTTTACTCTAGTTATTGAACGACAAAAAAAAACACTTTTTTTTATAAATTATTTTTTTTCTCCAAAAATAATGAATAAAAAAACCTAAAAATTTAGTAAGTTATAGTACTCAGTATTCTTTATAACCAAAAAAATATTCATGTTAATATCTTTTTTAATTTTGAAATATTACCTATTTACTAAAAATGACGTTTTCACGAATAACTTATGAGGAAATATAGCTAACGGCTTTTTTTTTTTTTTTTTTTAAATTGTAGAAAATTTTATTCTGCATACAGAGAATTTATCGTATATAAATAATATTTGTTCTAAATATAAAAAAAATTGAAAATAAAAATTTTGAAAATTTAAAAATGGCGATAAAAAACAAAAAAATCGATTTTGACAAAAATAAAATATTGACCCCAATTGTTGAAGCAAAATCTGAAAAAATGATCACTCTCTCGTTAAAATCGGTTGAGTAGATCATGAGATATCAGAGTATACGGACATACATACACACACACACACACACATCCATACGGACATTTTCTAAAAATGGTGTATTTCGATTCCAAATTTTCTATACAACATTCCATACTACATGAGATAATAAGACATTATCTCACAAACTTTTTTTTTTACTATCACAAAGCTTCCTCTAGGAGGAAGCAAAAATATTTATTAAATTTTCTCATTCATTTACTAATATTATATAATATTTATGTATAAGATGCAGACACTTGAAATCATATAATGAAATAAGAAACAATTTGATAATTTGGAAAAAAATTTTATAAGGAATCTACGTGAAAACAATAAGATTTGCGATTAAATAATAAACGGAACATTTTTACGTATGGCCCCCTCTTAGATAATGATTTTATTATTGAAAAATAAGTGTGTACATTCAGATTTTACGTTCTACTATGCATATTTTTTCGCTTTGCACGTACCTTTTAGAATAAATTATAAAAGAAATATGACCTTTGTAACTTCCCAAACGGTAAAATAAACAATTTTTATACTTAATTGTAGTGTTTTCTGGTTTTCAAGTTAAGTGAGATTTTGACGTCAGAACTTACGTGAGACCTCACGTGACTTTTTCAGTATTGAACCAAATTGTTGACAAAGATGTATGCAGAAAGTGTTTTATGTTATAAGGCATAGCCGCTACTGGTTTTTAACTATAAAACTTAACGAATACAATATGTTTCGAACTAATTACAATTACAATAACAAAATTGTAATGCTAATATTATCGAAAATTAACAGTAATTATTTTATTTTTCTCAGATTACATTACTCCTTGACAAGTAGGTACAAGACTATAATTTGCATAAAAAATGTTTTACGTCATTTAGCACACTTCAAAAAGCATTTAAGCTCCACTAATGCGATCGCAGTGAAACTCAAAAAGTCATAAATTTCAAGAGTTTTCCCCAGATGAACGAAATATACGACTAAAACCGAAATTGATATTGAACCAAATTGTTGACAAAGATGTATGCAGAAAGTGTTTTATGTTATAAGGCATAGCCGCTACTGGTTTTTAACTATAAAACTTAACGAATACAATATGTTTCGAACTAATTACAATTACAATAACAAAATTGTAATGCTAATATTATCGAAAATTAACAGTAATTATTTTATTTTTCTCAGATTACATTATTCCTTGACAAGTAGGTACAAGACTATAATTTGGATAAAAAATGTTTTACGTCATTTAACACACTTCAAAAAGCATTTAAGCTCCACTAATGCGATCGCAGTGAAACTCAAAAAGTCATAAATTTCAAGAGTTTTCCCCAGATGAACGAAATATACGACTAAAACCGAAATTCATTGAAAGGTTTCGATGCTATTGTATTACTTATGGACATCCCGTAACATCGATCACCTAAGATCAAATCACTTAAGGACAATTTGTCTACTTTTCTTTGTTAGGCATTGAACGCAATTAATGGCATGCGGCATTTCGCTTCCTATTTAAGAGAACCTATACTTACCTGCCTACCTAAGGTTCAACTCTCTTGTGGCCCACGTTGATCGACCTGCGTATATATACATATACTCGTATAATAAATAATACAAACTCTACATCTCTACAAAATTTCAAAGAAATTAAAACAGATTTACTCTGGTTATTATGCGACAAAGAAAGTCAATTTCAGAAATATTATATAATATTAAATATCAAATATCTCAAAAAGTAACCATATAATCTTGATCAAATTTTACACAGATATTGCCTAAATTGCAAACAAAATAGTCTATCAATATCGCATACAAAATAGTCTATAAATTTGAAGCTGAAACATGAAGTGTGATTTTTCATAATCACGATTTTGAAAAAAATCGTAAGAAAATTTTAACCTTATATAGACGATTCTTTTACTTAAAGGACCTGTACAATAAATATACAAACTCTACATTTCCACAAAATTACAACATGATTAAACCAATTTTTATTAACAAGTTATCATGCAACAAAGAAATTGACTTTGTAAAATACGAAAATTTTTAATATCAAATATCTTAAAAAGTAATCGTACGATCTTGATGAAAATTAGCACACATATTATCTATATCACATACAAAATTGTCTATAAATTTGGAGCTGATACATAGAGCCGTTCTCGAGAAATTACGATTTGAAAAAAGGTTAAAAAATGTTAACCTCAAATATCTATGAAATTTATGGACCAATCATTTTGCCCATACAACTCGACCAAGAGCTATCCAAAATCTACCTCTACAACGAATTTTGAAGCGATTAAGGTAATTTTACTCCCATAATCGTTGGACATGCAAAACTCATTTTTTTCATTTTTCAAATTTTTTATTAAAAACTAACCAACAGAATGCATTCAAATTTTTACAGATAATAGGTATTTATATTCTGCATTATCATGATTTTTCTTAAAAAATTGACCGCTTAGTTTGGGAGATATAAGCTATTAAAAAAAAAACACGTTTTTGTTAATAACAAAAGAACCGTGATAGCAAGAGATTTTTTTTTTTTTTAGAAAATATCGGTATTTTAATGCTCTTTCGAATGCTATCCATTCGATTCAAATATCTCGATCTTATCATTAAAAAAAAAGCAAAAATCGATTTTGAGAAAATCGAAAATTCGAAATAAAACAAAAACGCACCGGCGAATCAAAAAACGAATTTTTGACCCGCTGTCATAAAAAAAAAACCGCTGTCAATTCGTTGGCAAGATGCTTCCTCAAACTAATTTATCGATTCCACTTTTTAAATTTAAAAAACAAAAGTAAATTTTTTACAACAAAACTTTATTAATAAATAAAACTGTTTTCTTTCTGGTTCTTTGTTGTTTGTTAAACAATTTTACTGAATATAAAAAATATCTTTTTTGTTTTTTTATTTATGTATCCTATACAAACAATTAGTTATAAAAAATTTTAAAGAAATACATTAGTTTGAGGAAGAAAAGTATGTATTGGCAATAATCTAATAAATATTTGTTTTCAAACAGGTATTTAACTACAGGTATTTAGCAGGATAGTAATCCTGCTCGACTTAGTGGTTTAAAGTTAATCCATCATTGTAACAATCATACAAATATAATAACTAAGTTATACTTCTTAACAAAAGACAATGAATCGTTTTGAAATTTAACAGAGGTAGTTTTTTTCATATTTAAGAGTCGATATTTTTATGAAATATTTTTATGAAATTTTTACGAAATTAATATTTTGAAAGTCAATTATTATCGTTGCCCTAGTATACGTTGTCGCGGGACTCAATTTGAAATTACTTTCTCGGGGATATGCCCTAGTACACAATAATTATTTTATTTATATATGATATACAAATTAAATAGAACTATTGCATATTTTGCTCTAAAACTTTATATTTGTGTTTTGGGGCTAATTTGGAATGAGTAAAAAAATTTTGACCAACATAACCTCTTCAAATTTTAACACAATGTTGTATTCATAATAAGTGGTAAAAATTTTGAGTGGAAAAATTAAAAAGTTTTTGAGATATTAATTAAAGAAATATAAACCATATTTTCATAAAAAAACAAATGACAGGCTAGAGATAATTTAAATTTAAAAAAAAGAAATTGTAGGTAATTTAAAGACCTTTTAATAAAAATTTAGTTTATTAAGTAATACTGGCTGAAACAAATTAAAAAATCAAAAAAACGAAAATATTCAAAAACGTTTCTTGGTTATAAAAAAAAAACGCTGCCAATTAATTGGCACGTAGCTTCCTCAAACTTAATTTATTGATTCCTCTAATTAATTTTTATTTCTAATATTTAAAATTTAATACGTTATAATCTAATAAAATTAGAATATAAGAATTACACAAAGAGGCTAGACAAAGTTATTAAAGAGGCAAAAATAAAACATGAAAGAAATTTAATTAAGAACAATATCAATAATACCAAGCAACTTTGGAAATACATAAACAAAAAAATGGGAACCAACTTGAAAAAGAATAACACAATAAATAAGATCATTTTAAGTAACAATTGCACAATAGAGGATCAGACACAAATTGCCAATCATATGAATTCGTACTTTTGTAGAATTGGAAAAGATCTAACTAACACCATTGTAAAACCCCAGGGTAAGCATTTACAATTACCAGCAATGAACATGAATACAATTTACATTAAACCGACTAATAACGAGGAAATTCTTCAAATAATTGATAATATGAAAATAAAAAATGGTGGAGTAGATAACATTACTACCAAAACACTAAAAATACTATCATATCAAATTGTTAATGCATTAACACATATCTTTAATCTTTGTATTGAAAAATCAACATGGCCTCAAGCACTTAAAACAGCTGAGGTAGTTCCTATTTTTAAATCGGGTAGTAAAATGGATACATCAAACTATAGACCGATATCTCTAATTTCTAACGTAGCAAAGATATTTGAAAAAACTGTATATGTTCGTTTACAATCATTTTTGGACAATAATAATTTGTTAGCGCAGAATCAATTTGGATTTATAAAAAAGAAAGGTACCAAAGATGCTCTTAGTTACTTAATGAACATAATCTATAAGAAATTAGACAAAAGTAAACCAATAGCTATTGCATTTTTAGATCTAGCAAAAGCTTTTGATACTGTCAACCATGCTATTCTTTTAGACAAATTATATAATTATGGAATAAGAGGTAAAGCGCATGCACTTATATCTAACTATCTTAGTAACAGAAAACAAAAAGTAAGAATAGGAACAACTGAAAGCTATTATGAAACGATAACTATAGGTGTGCCGCAAGGTACTATACTAGGGCCACTCTTATTCATAATTTACGTAAACGATTTACTAACAAACAGAACAGATAGTACCATTTCATATGTGGATGATACAGCTATTATTTCAACAGATGATAACTGGGAGAAAGTTGAAAATAAAATGAACAAGTACTTAGAAGATATAAATATCTGGCTAGCACTTAACAAACTATCACTAAATATAAAGAAAACTGTGTACATAACTTTTGGTAACTATTGTGATAGTGTTCCCGAAGATATGAACATACGCATACAGGATACTAAATTGAGCAGGGTTGAATACTGTAAATATCTAGGTATAATTATTGATTATAGGCTAAAGTGGGATAAACATATTGAATATATAATAAAAAAAACTAAATATATAATATATATACTGTACAAGTTATCAACTGTTAGAATATGAGTACATTTATATAAGTGAGATGGAAGATGCACGCGCAGCGCCATCACGCGGTTAAGAGCAAGCGAGCTAGCGAGAGCGAGCGGGAGCGCTCACTCGTCCGTCATCCTCCGCGTGTAGCGGTTGTAAGAGTGAGAGCTGTAGTGGAGATTGGGTCTTCTCAATAAAGATTGTTACTGTTCACGTTAGCCGGTGTGGTCATTTGAAAGACCCTGTGTGTCCCTCCATTCCTATCATCAACATATATGCAATCTGACACACTTAAGATAATATATTATGCATTTTTTCATAGTGTCATTAGCTATGGAAATATTGCATGGGGTGGTGCATATAAAAACAACTTAAAATTACTACAAAACATCCAAAATAGGATTTTAAAAATTATAAACAAAAATATTTTCAATCGAGACAACCCCTTGAATCTAAAACAAATTTTTGCTTACGAATGTGTAACGTATCATTATAATGAACTTAGAAATTTATACTTAACATCGACTAGCAAAACTAGAAATAAACTTATAATACCACCAAAGTGTTCGAAAACTGTTAGTGATAAAGATAACTATGTCAGAGCGATACAAGTATTTAATTGTCTTCCGAAATCTAATCCAAATCTTAAAGTTCTAGATATCGCAAAAAATTATAATAAGAAAAAGCTAAAAATTTGGATTGGTACTAACATATTCTAGAATTTAAAAAAAAAAAAAATAAATAAATAAATAAAAATTTAACCTTCCAGTATGGGTGAGATAATCAATGTGGACAAAATATATTATTTATAGTGGAATCTTTGATTCTATGCCTAGTTTATAAGTTACTTAAGTTTTTTTAGTTTTAAGTACACCGGACCTATGTACAGGTAGCTATGTCTACCTCTATAGGATGTTTGCTGCTTCAGACATGTAACTATGTCCTGAAGTAAGCAATAACATGTAATACAACATGTACTACTCTGGTTTAAATAGATAAATCTTGTACGGTTAGACTAACTAGGAGAGGATTATGGGTCCAGATTCAGCTTAAACTGTGCGTTATATCTTTTCTCGTAATGGACCGATTTTTTTGGGCAACGAACTTGATCTGAAGATATATAAAAGCAACATCTGTGCCTAATTTCAGGAGGATTGGGTAATTTTGGCTCTTTTTATCGTGCGACAACGAAAACGCAAATTTTTTCTAAAATAATTTTTTTCTAAAAAAAAAATGAAGATAATCTCCTGAAATTTTAACTAAATATAGTCTTCTATAAATTTAATAAGTGGTTAAAATTTTAAGTTGATAATCAAGTATTTTTTGAGAAAACACGATTCGAAAATTTTTTAAAAAAATTTTTAACCTCAAATATCTTTTTTCGTAATGGACCGATTTTTTTGGGCAACGAACTCGATCTGAAGATATATAAAAGCTACACCTGTGCCAAACTTCAGGACGATTGGATAATTTTTGCTCTAGTTATCGTGCGACAACGAAAACGCTAATTTTCTCTAAATAATTTTTTTCTAAAAACAAATGAAGATAATCTCTTGAAATTTTAACTAAATATAGTCTTAAATTAGTGTAATAATTGGTTAAAATTTCAAGTCGATAAATAAAATATTTTTTGAGAAATTAATTTATGAAATATAAAAAACTTTTCCTTAATAATAAATGACAGAGTGAAGATATTTTAAATTTAAAAAAAGGAAAATATAGGTAATTTAAATACCTTTCAAGAATCAAGAAAAGTTTATTAGATTATGTAATAATGGCTATAAGATATGAAAAAATCAAAAAAACTAAAAATTCAAAATTCGTTTTTGGAATAGTATATTACACGCCTAGGCAGTAAAAATAAGAAATGTCTCAGATCACATGTAATTGTCGGTCGAGGCGAAGCCGAGGTTGACAAACATGTGATCTGAGGCTTTCTTTTTTATTGGCCAAGGTCTGTATACTATTTTTCTGCTCGACGGCGCCGGAAAGCGGCAACTTCGTTTCGCGCAGCGGCTGGGAAGTTGGCGCTTTCCGGCCGGAGGACAAAAAATAATTTTTTTTCTAAAAAACAAATGAAGATAATCTCTTGAAATTTTAACCACATATAGTCTTCAATTAGTGTAATAACTGGTTATTTATTGCAAGTCGATAAATAAATTATTTTTTGTGAAATTAATTTATGAAATACAAAAAAGTTTTCCTTAATAACAATTGACAGAGTAAAGATGTTTTAAATTTTAAAAAAGGAAAATATATGTAATTTAAATACCTTTCAAGAAAAGTTTATTATATTATGTAATAATGACTGTAAGATATGAAAAAATAAAAAAAACTCAAAATTCAAAATCGTTTTTTGGTTATAAAACGAAAGAAAATCAATAAAAACTCAAATCCATCAGGGTACCTTTCTTTTCCCGCGAGACGAAGAGAATAAGCTTTACCCGACGAAAATCGGTCGATTCGCTTCGGAGATATGAAGAGTTCAAACACACACACACACAGACACACACACATCCACGAAAACAAAAATGATCAAAATCAACTAATATACACATATATCGCTTTAAAACATCTTGAACATTTTTTTTCAAAAATTTTTTTCACCGTTACAAAGCTTCCTCTATGAGGAAGCAATAAAATCAAAAAGTTGATTATGCTCTCAATAGAATAAAATAGAGAGCTATTCTCCTCCGAAACGAAGAGAATAAGCCTTTTCCGATGTAAATCGGTCGATCGGTTCAAAAGTTATCGCCTGTACACACACACACACACACACACACACACACACACACACGCGCGCATACACACACACACGCATACCCACACACACACATACATCCATACAGACATTTTTCAAAAATCATGTATTTTGATTCCTAACCCGACGAAAAACAATAATAACATGTTTTTACAATAACTCAAAAAATTACTATCACAAAGCTTCCTCTAGGAGGAAGCAGTAGATTTGTCACTGAATTTTATAAACAATTGCATATAACTTTGCAGGTTTTGAAAATTTTCCAATTTTTATATCGATTCCTCTCTCTGAAATTGAACGAGGAAGAAAATGAGACCTTCAAATTAAAATTGAATGAAAAACAAAAAAGATCATAGATACTTATTGAATTATTTTTAGTGGACAAAATCTACTTTTGTAACATGTAAAATTTTCTAACAAAAATTTTTTCCGTTATGTTAAGAACCCTTTTTTTGTCATATCAGTTTTCAGATTGTTTGAGATGTGAATTTATCGCCCTCCATATTATTCATGTTTGAAAGATACTTATGGATCAGGATGGGGCTTTTTTAATACAAAAAAAGAGACTTGATCTTTTTTTCTGTAAATGCTTCAAAGCGACGTTTCGTCGGCTTGGTCTGCCGACCTCTTCAGGCTAGATGTTTATTAAATAAAAATACAGAATTACAAATCACGTATCACATTCGGTAAAAAAACCAATGATATATAAAAAAAGGAAACGAACCCTATTTACCTTAAACGTTGGCACAAGTCAACGAGTCAAAATTTATAACGATGTACAGTCATATTAACACTTACGGCTAGTGGCAAAGAACATTAACGTACATATCAATTTATACACAACGCTATCAAAATAGACGAAAGTATTGAAGTAGTCAATCATAACAAAAACAATCATGACGTTAGCAGTTAAAATTTCGAAAGTAAAGGAAAATAAATGCGGTTAAGTGTATAAATATCCTCTTTCTTGTTTATACTGTGTTTGTTACATTTTATGTGTATCATTTCCGTAGTACACACCCACAAAAATAGTTTGAATCATGAATTTAATTGGGACGACACAAAAATTATAGACATTGAGCGGAATTATAAAAAAAGACTCTTATCGGAAATGATACACATAAAATGTAACAAACACAGTATAAACAAGAAAGAGGATATTTATACACTTAACCGCATTTATTTTCCTTTACTTTCGAAATTTTAACTGCTAACGTCATGATTGTTTTTGTTATGATTGACTACTTCAATACTTTCGTCTATTTTGATAGCGTTGTGTATAAATTGATATGTACGTTAATGTTCTTTGCCACTAGCCGTAAGTGTTAATATGACTGTACATCGTTATAAATTTTGACTCGTTGACTTGTGCCAACGTTTAAGGTAAATAGGGTTCGTTTCCTTTTTTTATATATCATTGGTTTTTTTACCGAATGTGATACGTGATTTGTAATTCTGTATTTTTATTTAATAAACATCTAGCCTGAAGAGGTCGGCAGACCAAGCCGACGAAACGTCGCTTTGAAGCATTTACAGAAAAAAAGATCAAGTCTCTTTTTTTGTATTAAAAAAGCCCCATCCTGATCCATAAGTATCTTTCAAACATAAAAAAAAGTTTTCAGATTGATATGTATAAATGAATCTTCATAAAAAATGTTCATAGCTTTAGGTCTACTAGCCCGTATGAGCCACGTATGTTGTGGTATAGAATACTGTATGAAACTCGTGCGTAAGGTGATTTTTACCGCATGAGACATTTTTCGCACGAGCAAAGCGAGTATTATGACACCAGTGTCATAATGTACGATAATAGTACGGATGAAAAGTACGTTCAAATTTTTACTTTGTGAAAACGGAAAATATCCTTCAAAAATCGTTGGTTACATATACTGTCGATGTTGTCGCTGCGAGCGACATTCACGCACTAGTGGTATGTACAATATATACACTGAAAAACATCAGGAAGAGGAGATGTACCAATACTGGCAGTAAGTATAGCTCTACCCGCGTTTCGCATAACGTCTTGCTCAAATTTGGGAGACTTTTTATCCCAAACGGATGTTTATGCAGGGCTTATGAGAGTTTCGCGCGTCATATATACTAGCCGTTTCCCTTAGTAACGGCATACTCAGTCGCCCGTTCCGAAAGACTATGAGTACCTCTCAAAATAACGTCGCGCAACTCTATACCTGTGTTTGGGACAGCAACTTTCTCACATGGAAGACCGCTCTCTCAAATGTTTTTCAGTGCATGTGCGATTGGAAATTCCTGTACTTACAGTTTACATCCAAATATAGCACATTGCCGTTTGGCCCGACATGACCGTTTTGCTTGGGTCTCCCCTACCACTGAAAATTTTGCACAATCAAAGGTGCTATGGGTCCGTTATACCTTAGGCGCACCAAGAGGTGCGAGAGAGAGAGAGAGAGAGAGAGAGAGAGAGAGAGAGAGAGAGAGAGAGAGAGAGAGAGAGAGAGAGAGAAGGCACGCGCAAGAAAGCTAGACCGGTCGGAAGGTATGGGGACGCGTTAGAACTACAACTTTCTCTTTTGGAAAAACGTAGTACAATAGGCTCGCACGATACTCCGTCTTGCCTGCCGCTGCGTTAAAATCTGCAAGAGGTCGCTGCACTCCGACTACTATCTGAAAACACAGAGGAGTACTAGTCATTCTTGGTTTGGCCTCCCAACTAAACGGTTTACTCCAAAGTTTTGACTACGAACTTTTTGTTGTAATTTTAAACGTAAATATTCAAAAATACTGAACATGGAAGCCGAAAAATGCATTCACACATCGAGCGCCGCTGCAGCAAAGAGTGAGTTGACGATCAACGACCTGGACGACGACAGTCTGGGTATAATATTTAACAAGCTGCCCTACTGCCATAGAGTGCGCATCGAAAGCGTCTGCAAACGGTGGCGTCATATCAGCGAAGCCAATTGGTGCTCGTACTCCAAGCATCTGATACTCGGCACGGACACGAATACCTATCCATTCCAGCGCGGCTACACCCCCGAGAAGAAGAAGAACATTCTGGACAAGATCCTGCAACGACGAGGCCACTACCTCGAGGAGATCTCCTTTACAGGCTGTCCACATTATTTTGAATTGGGTACAATCAAGCGAGTCGTCGAGTGCTGCCCAAGGCTAAAGCGTTTGACGATAAGTATCATAAAGATGAATACAGAGGACTGGATGGCCTGCAGCAATTTTGAGGCACTGACGATTTTATACCACGACGGCAACGAGTTGACGGAACTGTTCCGCAGGAACAAGCGACTGCGCCGGCTAAAGATCAATTACTCTTTCTGTGGGGCCAGCGAATTCGATTACCTCGACCCTGGTCAGCTGGAGATCCTGCATATACCAACTACATTTCTCGAATTCACCGCTGGCTTAGCGGATAAACTTGCCGAGTCACTCGTCGAGCTGAAATACGGTCCCCTTTCGTACATCACACCCAACCTTCAGCCCTTAAGTATGCTAAAGAATCTACGAATTCTAATCCTGAAGTTATATTGCATCGATCCGCTCGAGACCCAGTTCATTGTTGATATTGTCGAAAATTGTAAGAAACTTGAGCGCATCAAATTGTATATGTACGCGCTAGGTGCATATGATCAAAATTTCATTGCGCTGCCGTTCAACCTACCTTGTTTGAAGAGCCTCATTCTAATACTGAACCGATATAAAGTGCCATATGAAGAAATTGATAGGTTGTTCGGAAAAGCACCCAAGCTCAAGTTGTTCGTACTGAGTTCGTGCCTCGACTGTATATACGAAGAGGACAATGTTCAACCCTGTAACGAGCATCTCCAAAGTCAAGTCAGTGAACACCTCCAAACCTCCCAACCTTTAAACTCTGTAGCTAGTGACTCCAACGAACCAGTTATAATAACCGCTTTTTCTCGCTTCAAGTTGAATGGAATTATAAAAAGCGAGGCCCCGGCCAAAGGAGCAATGAGCTAACTTTGTAACCTGATAGTCACGGAGTAGACTTATGGTAGCCTGGTTAGAAATATAAATCCTATGTACATTTTGGCTGAGCCATTATGTATTGTTAGTCACTCAGTAAAAATAATTTCAACAGATATGTGTGCGTGGTGTATAACAATAAGTATAGTATGTACTAAAACAGCTTCAATGATAGGGATGTTGTACGTATATTATAGCCTGTCTTTTTTAATTATGTACCGTATGCAAAATAAATAAAAATTTTGTACTTATGTAATTAGAATCGTTATTTCTAATAAAATGTAAAAATAATATGATTAAAAATAACGACGTACTCATTCTTTAGTTTTTTACCGTCTTTCTTTTACAGACAGTTTCAATTTTTTTCTCTACCTTGAAATATTATATTTAATAGATAAAACGTTTATAAATCAGGGCATTTTATTAAAAAAGATGATCATTATAATTTAAACTTTAATTATTTTAGATTGAAAAAAAACAAATTTCGAAACTATTAAATGAATATTTTTACTATAAGGTCATTGCTTCCTCCTAGACGAAGCTTTGTGATGGTAATTTTTTGAGTTGTTGTAAAAAACATGTTATAATTGTTTTTCGGGGTGTTAGGAATCAAAACACATGATTTTTGAAAAATGTCTGTATGGATGTGTCTGTGTGTATGTGTGAGAGAGTGAGTGAGTGAGTGAGTGAGTGAGTGAGTGAGTGTGTGTGTGTCTGTGTGTGTGTGTGTGTGTGTGTGTGTGTGTGTGTGTGTGTGTGTGTGTGTGTGTGTGTACGCCTGGATCTCAGCTTCTACTCGATCGATTTTAACCGGACAGGTCTCATTTTTTAGGCACGACCGCTTCTCGGGAGAGCCTTATATTTTCCCTAGAGTGAAAATTGTAACACCTCAAAAATCAATAATTTATTGTATAAAAACTGTTTTCCACCTAAAATGAGTCCATTTTAAATGTTCCCCATGATGTATATGTATGTCTGAACGTATGTACGGAACCTTGTGTTCACATTATCATATCAAAAAATGTATCGAATTCGACCACAAATGGATGTACACTTTCGTCTAGTCATACATAGGTGACAGTCCTACTTTGGGAACGATCCGTTCAAAAATATAAATATGCAAGCACAAATAAAATTTTGAAAAAATTGATTTTTAAGCGTAAAGCGTCGAAAATTCATTTTTATTATAAATTTCATATATGCTTCTGCTAAAACTAATTATAAAACATCTTTTTTACATTGAATATTTTATTCTACGAACAATATTTCGCAAGGCAATAGCGAAAAAAACCGCTAAAAACATAAAAAATATTCGTTTTTTTGCTATTACTTTACAGGAATTTACTTTACACAAAAATGTTAAATGTAAAAGTTATAGATATTATTAAAACAAAACTTTTTCCTGTTGAACATTTTTTTCTACGATCAATTCCTGACGAGTTAAATCCAAAAAAATGGTCGATTTTTGTTTATAATTTAACAGGTTTTGATTTTATACAAAAATGTTAAATACAAAAGTTGTAGATAATATTTAAATAAAACTTTTTCCCATTCAACATTTTTATGTAAAATCAATTCCTGACGAGTTAGACCTATAAGAACGATTTTAAACGCCTAAATATACATAAAATGGACAATTTTCGGCTATAACTTGACAGGATTTGATTTGACGCCAAAATGTTACATACAAAAATTGTAGATAATATTGAAACGAAACTTTTTCATATTTAATATTTTTATATAAAATGAATTTCTGACGAGTTAGATCTATAAAACGATTTTTAATGTCTCAATACACCCTATACAGTCAATTTTCGCTTATTATTTAACAGAATTTGATTTGACACAGAAATATTTATAGATACAACAGCTACAAACAAGATGATCACATCAACAGTAATCATATCAGCAAGAAATGATCATGTGATTATAAAAATATAATAAGTTAAAAAATATAAACTAATATCGAACAAAATGCTTACTTGAATATAACAAAGAATCAAAATAAGATAATGTTATAAGTACGTATTAAAGTAATATTATTTTTACAAAAAGGAACTATTGTATAATGTACATGTGGTATTTAACCGGTTCAGTGCTACATGGTACAGATTTGTACTGCAAGGTTTTACAAATCTATTGACATTTAGAATCTTTAATGTTAAAATGAAAACTAAACTAATCTAATTCAATACAAATATTTTTGTATACCATAATAATTTTGATTTATATCGAGTCGTAATTTTTGTCCGTTTTTGGGAATTCATGAATGTAAATTAATTGTGTACACACACACACACACACACACGCACGCACGCACGCACGCACGCACGCACGCACGCATGCACACACACACACACACACACACACACACACACACACACACACACACACACACACACACACACACACACACACACACACACACACATATATATATATATATATATATATATATATATATATATATATATATATATAACAGATCTCCCGAATAAGGGAAGATAATAAAAAATATTTTCTTGCATATCATTATTGTTATTAATTTTCCTGGGCGTTTTCCACCACCGTTTCATATCCCCTGACATCTACCCTTGCGAATAAAATACAAATTATGATCATTATTATTAATAACTTATTTGAATTTTTTTTTCATTTTGCTAATTATTTTGAATATTTTAATTAACTATTTTCTGCTTATTAAATAACTTTAATACAACAAATTTTTCTATTATTTATAACAATTCTTTCAATATTAAATTCATTATATGAGAATAATTACATAAATATAATCATTTATCTAACGACCGAGGACGTCAGCAGCAGAGCAAGCAGCATCGATATCTTCAACACTCAATCATCGTATATGCACATTTAGTCACCATTGCACTTAAGGTGACTCCTAACCTAGTTTTCCCTCCCCTATCCACAGAACCTACTTATAAAACCTTACAAATTAAAATGATTAAAATTAAAATAAAACAGCGTCTATTTTGTGTTTAATCTTTAAAAATTTTGTAAGTATGTAGTAAAAAATAACTTGCAAAGAGCTGCTGAAAATCTTGCACTGCAACTTTTAATGACTTTATGCGCTCTTTTTGAAAAACTGTTGGCATAGCCATCGCTGCGTCTGCGTTTTTTTTCATCGTGTACCCATCAAAATCCAAAGTACCCTCATACTGTGTTCGCATATAAACAACAGAGCGACGTGCATAATTTATATTTACATTCACGATTTATCCCACGTGCTTACGACCGATACAGGCTCACGACGATGTTCTACTACGGAAAAACGGCTAGTGAATTTATGGAATTTGACCGTCGGCCAAAGACGTGTCGGCGGTATTTTCATATCTTTGTTTTCTCAAAAACATTGGATTGGACTGTTGTATTGTTTTTATTGAACTTGCAATAATATTTTGAAATAAAATATCATAAAATATCATACGTCTTTAATTATCTAAAAAAAAAGAGCCTAAACATACGTGATGCATATTTTTTTATTTATTATTTTCATAAAATTGAAATTGTAAATCTACAAGTTTCGCGTCGGTCAGGTAAAAGAAGAAAAAAATTAACTAGAATAGTTTTTAAAATGGTAAATTTTAATTTGATGCACTACAAAATAAATGAAAGTTGTTGCAAGCCACACCTAGACAACTTGTGATATTCAGTATTTCTATAAGTTTACCATATTGTAAACCAATCAATTTTCTTTCAAATATCTGTTTGATTGCTAATGATGTATAGTTTTCGAAGGTCTAGTTTCGAAAAATATTCAAATTCAAAACATTGGGGTACTTGTCTTGATATGTGTTACGCAAAAAGTACAACGTTTAATACTATTTTTAACAATGATTTATGACCCATTGTTTTCTACAAAAATCTTAAAAACTCGAATAGATAGATATTTTTCATAAAGTAATACTTTTTAACTTATCTCAAAAAGACCACTGTAACATAATTATTCTTACTCTACGCACGTGAAAATTTGCAAACCAAAGGGAACCAGGACGGTTAGTGTACTTAGGCTGCAGGTGCACACGATTCACAGCTCTTTTCATTATTTATTAATTTTTTCTGCATTATAAATGTGGGCGACTGTAATCGCAGGGCATGTGTGTGTGTACACGCCTGAATCTCAGCTTCTACTCGGTCGATTTTAACCGGACAGGTCTCATTTTTTTTTTGTATTTTTTGTGTGATTGCGGATCAAAAATCCGTTTTTTGATTGCGCCAGTGCGTCTTTGTTTTGTTTCGAATTTTCGATTTTCTCAAAAATTATTCTTGCTTTTTTTTAATGATACGATCGAGATATTTTATCGGATGAGTAGCGTTCGTAAGAGAATTAAAATACCTATATTTTCTAAACAAAAATTTTCTATCTATCACGGTTCTTTTGTCATTAACAAAAACCTAAAAATTGAAAAATGAAAAAAATGAGTTTTGTATGTGCAATGATTACGGGAGTTAAATTGTCTTAAGAATGTATGGGTTATACTATCGGCGTCGAATATCAGTATTACTAAACTTATTAATAATTAAATGTAAAACCATATTTGCTAATTTGTTATTAAATAAGTTTAGAGAAATAAGTCAAATGAGCAATATAAGCCCCTAAAATAAGAAATCAGACGAAAATTTTTGAAGTATTTTGACTTTTAAAAATCACATGTCTTAATACATTTTTAATTTCATTCATCAAGTCGCCGGATCTTCAAATTTTATTTGATTCTTATTTTTTTGGTCTTATTTTGTCCAGGGGAAAATTATAAATACCCACTAACTCAAAAATAAAAAATATGTCTTACATTTTCATTAAAGTTTAGTTTTATAAAAAAGGAACTCACTTTTTAAGTTGACTATACACTTTAAAAGGTTTATTATTTTAAATATAAAGTTAGTTTTTTTATTGAGTTAGTTGGTCTATTAACAATTCTCCCCTGGACAAAATAAGACTGCAAAAACAAGAATCGAATAAAATTTGAAGATGCATATTACTTTATTCAAATTTTATACATAATTTAAAAATCAGTACTTTTTAATCTTCATAAATGAATTTAATTATAATTATGTAATAAATTGTTGTAAAAATTATAAATTTTGTTATTAAAAATTATTTAAAGGAATCAGCAAATTAAGTTTGAGGAAGCCACGGGCCAATTCATTGGCAGCAGTTTTTTTTTATTCACTTTCAATGCGAACACAATTTTTTTTATTAATTTTTTTCTATAAAATTGTGACGAGGCATCCTGACCGCTGTGCATGTGCAATGGGTGGCTTTAGCCAACCCTGTTGTGTGCTCTCTCCAGGCCGAAAGCTTGCGCAGTCAGAGTGCCAGGGCACAAGAGACGGGGTTGTCTCGGACAATTCGCCTCTACCCGGCTGGGTGTCGTGGGTCCCCGTCAGCAGCTTTTCGGTGTGCCTGGGCTGCTGCTATAGTAGTTCTCACTGTAAAGTGCATGCAATAATCTCGCGAGGGAAAGGGGAATGCTAAACACGTCAATAACCATACACTTCGTTCATAAATATATTCTCTTAGACTATTTATTCAATCGCGTGTACCATCGATACTTAATCCCGCGCTCCGAGAGCGCGTTCGCTCTCGAAGCGTCGCGCTATACAAAAAACCGCGCTTCTGCGCTCGCAACGTACAGTATATCCCACAGGTGTGTGTGTATGTGTGTGTTACGCCGCGCACGGCGTAGCTTTCCGCGAGAGGCGAGGGGTTTGGGGCTGATCGAAAGAGGCCTGAAATACCTCACGTCCGCGACCGCGATACAGAGAGAGATCAGGCGACGAGCGCGTCGTTCGCCGGCGTGTACAAAGTTGCACTTACGGAGCTCGGTTGCTCCGGGGCGCATCGGCGGGCTCGACGTGGCTGTTATGGCCTGGCTCTGTCTCTCGACGTCGTCTGCGAGGCGAAGGCTTGCGGACTCAGGCGCTAGTGCGCAGCGAGCGGCTCCTTTGAGTCCCTTCCGACGGCAGGCGGCTTAGCTTGGAGCGGTGGCCAGCGGCGCTGCAGGTGACAGGTGACATGGGGACAGTGAGGGCTCGGTAGCGGCCCTCCTCCTCAGCGTCGGCGTCCTGTCGTGAGTCGGCGAGCACTCCGCCGCTCATCTCCGCCGTGGCCCTTCGCTCTTCGCCGTAAACTGCCGCGGGCGAGGCCGGCTTATCGGTCAGCGATACCGGTTAGACTGCTCGTAGCCCGCCCCGAATCCTCTTCCGTGCTCCGATTTTACATCGCGTCTCTCTCTCTCTTTCTCTCTTTCTAGTCCCTTTGCCATTTCCCCCTCTCGCTATCAATATTACCTGCGTGTGCTCGCGCGTAGCTCCTGCTACCTCGCTGCTCGCTTCGGCTGGCCGTGTTATCTGTGTGTGTGTATCTGTTGTGACTGTTTTATGTGTGGATGTTGTGCGTTCGGCGTGCTTTATGTGCGCCAGTGTGTGCGGAGTCGCATCTCCGTCACAAAATAATGTAGCATTGCTTGTGCCCTTCAAGACTAACTTTGAATCATCACTCTACATTTTTTTCTCCGATTTCCTCAGATCTAAATGCGTGAATTTTGAAAACTCGCATGTAGCTCTTAAAATCAAATTCTTTATTTCTATTTCGAAATTTGTATATTAAGATTTCGGAGATAAAAAATTGTAGAGGAAAGATTCGAAGTTGGTCTTGAATGGGACAAGCAATACATTATTTTGTAGAAAAAGTTAAGGTGATGCGATATCGACGCTATTACTCAAAATTGGGTTCCCGTTTTTCTCATTCAATTTTTAATTTTAAGGAAAAAACTCATTGATACGTTCTTTATTAAACTTAAAACGTGTCAAAGAGTTTTTTTCAAAAAGTTTAAAATTGAAGGAGAAAAACGGGGACCCAGAATTGAGTAATAGCGTGGGTATCACCTTAATAACAAAATTTTAAGATATCTGAAAAATCTTATACTTTAGATATCTCAAAATTCAGACGAGGTGGATCAATTTTGATCTTGGAATCATGTTCAGGGGGCCAAAATACACCGAGATATAGTGGTCCATTCTAACAAACAGAACCTTTTCTTTTTTTTGTGGGGCTGTGTTATTATTAAAATTTATTAAAATTTAGTAATAAAACTGTAGTAATCCCGTTGAATTGTTGTATCTACTATCTAAATATAAAAAAAATATATAAAACTAGAAATATTCTTGAATAAAAAATTAATTATTTCGAAAAAAATTTGGAATTAGAGGCAGAAAGTGGATAAAAATATGAATCTGATGAATATTGAACGCAAAAAATTGATGCAAGAAATGTTGAATCAAAATTCACGCACTTCATTAGTTTTCGCACATCAACATCATCACAAATTCGCACATCCAATCAGCGACAAAAACACTCGCTCCGCTAATAACTGCCGCCGAGCGTTCACCGCATGTTCCATCCTTACACGCGCACACACACAGATTTCAATCTTAGGTTGGCGCGGTGCGGTGCCGCGGCAAAAAGAGGAATTTAATTTGTCGCGCTCTCGGAACTATCTACCCACCGCCCACACGCGTATCCGCCCCTGCGCACGGAAATTCCGCGCGAGATTCACACGCGCGGGGATATTTAATTTTCCCCGTGTGAATCGAACGACTTTTCAAGGATTGCGCGCCGGATCGGAATTATATAAAAGGGAGGGAGGAGAGCCATTCGGTTGAGGAGACGTGATGGAAATAGATAAGGTGGGCGAGAATGGAAAACAAATTCTATTTTTCACTTGGCGATTGATCGCGTTCGTAACGGTAGTGACGGTAGAGGTTTGTATAAAGAAGCGCGCGATGATAAGGAGTATATAAGGGCCACATGGGAAGTTCTATTGTGATAAATTTTATTTCTCGCTTTGATACGCCTAATGGGCTTCAACTTACTATCTACGAATAAAGTGAGAATGCTACAAGGTATACGTTTTATCCAATGTTCACATAAGAGGCTGTGCAGTTTATATTATATTGTTATAGGCTCATTTTATTCAAATGGTATGTTTTCTGAACTTTTTAATCTTTGGGACATTGACAAAAGACTCATACTGATTCTTTTAAAATTTAAATGTTATGAAATGTAAAGAATATGTCTTCTGTAGATGACCTTATAAACTACAGATAAGATATTCACTAATGTTGACCTGAAGTCTACATAGAGGACAAAACGTGAACTGAACTGAGAAAGGAATAGAATAATAATTCAATGGCAGTGTACTGAAGGTATGAAATATTTGTGCTTTAAAATAAATGAGAAAATCAATTTTTGAAATCTTTAGATTGCGGTTCTTGGGTTGAAAGATGTAAATTCAATAATAAACTTACGTACTAAGATGAAGATAATCTCCAACTCACCTGCAACATAAAAAAATATATGATTTAAGTTATGGTATCTTATATTGATGTTTGTAAATTAATGTGTTATACGGATAAATACATGATTGTTTTTTTTCTGTATTCATTATTATTTTTTCGATAAAAAAACCTTCAAGCACAAAAAAGTTTGTTAAATTGTAATCCTATCCATTAATTATGCATGTTCATAATACACAAAAGCTGTTCATTTGATCGATGAAGTAAATAATACCAGCCCACAAACGATATTTTTGCATCATTCATCACGTCTTTCATTATAATAACCAACTTGCGCAACCTGTCAACACAGCGAGCCAACTTATTCTTTAAAAAACAACAGCATCCCTATTCAGCTCGATCAATGCGTGACAATTCAAAATTTCATCAAACTATACCCAACCATCTTGACTCTCTCTCGCTCTCTCCGCATTCAATACCCGACCACACCCACGGCACTCAAAACACCGAGGTCGCGGGCGCGCGTTCAAGAGCCATTCACATTAAAATTATCAATCCGGAGCATTCGATTTGCTCTCCGCGGCCGTATACTCTCGCTCGCTAAATAATTCAAGCAGAGCCATTGTGAGCGCTCATATTCATCCTCGTTTGTCTGTTGCAGCGCGCGCGAGCGCATCCTTCAAGCCAAATGTACTTCAATTATGTCGGTGCGCGCTATACGTCTTCTGCGCCATTTGCTCAAAGCTGCGCCGCGAGCTTGTATTATAATGGGATGTTACAGTTGCCGGGGGTTGAAAAAAAAAATGTCGGAGGAAGGAAGGGGAGCAAAAAACAGGAGAAGGAGGAGAGCGGAGTAAACACGCGGGAAGTGGAAGTGCCGGGTTGAGCGGAATCCTCGCGGGGATCATCCCTCTCTCCGGCTGGGAATATTCAATTATTCGATATCGCTCTGATGCAAGCGAGCGAGAGAGAAAGAGAGAGAGAGAGAGAGAGAGAGAGAGAGAGAGAGAGAGAGGTGGCAGTATAGCTCGGCTGGTTGAGGAAATTTCGGCAACTGCATTAGCGTATATAGATGGAAATAACTTTGGCTCAAAAGTGCCTTGTTATACATTTTTGCATGTTTGTAAGTGATACAAAATATATATGTGATGTTTAGATAAATCTTTAGAAATATTTTTTGCAATTACTTTTCTAATTTTTATAAAACGTTAAATCTTTTTTACTGATATATTTATGTCTGTACTGTTAAAAATCTTTAAAATTTATAAATGTGAGAAATAGATGTTTAAATAGAGGAGATATAACGTTTCATGTTAATGGTGATACAAAAGTTTTTCATAGAATAAAGTTTCTATTACTTCTTTTCGAAACGTTTTTGAGTATATTAGTGATTATACCTACTAATGAAATATAAATGAAATTTGTAGTTGTTGATAGCAGCTAATGGTAGAGTTTTTCTTAATATTTAAGTTGTGTGAAACTAATGGCCAGTTATCTACCAATGGATGGGTAATTTTTGTTAAATTGTTTTAACAATAAAAAACACCATATTATTCAGTTCAACGTTTCGAAGATTTTATTTATCTCTCTCTTCAGGAATCTATTAAATTATAATACAAAATTTTAAATTTTAACACTTTTTCGTAAACCACACTTAATGTATAATAAATTAATAATACAAGACTAGACGGAAACTTATAGATTAATTACATTCTTGTCGTCAAATTGGATATGCGGGCAACAATCCGCTCGTCAATGACTCACAGACTTGTATTATAGGTGACTAATGCTATTGGCGCCGCATTCACCAATACGTGTCGCCCTGTTAGCTCTTTCCGTTCTCTTCGACTCTTACAGTCTGCCCTCCCCCACTCTCGCTACTCCAACCTCCATTGTTACGCCGTAGTGGTGGAGTATATGAGAAAATCCATGAAACTTTTAATTTTCAGTAAACCGCTATCTTTCTTAATGACCTTGACGTTTTTATGGGTTAACAAAATGGTTTTTTATAAGAAGGTAGTGCAAAAATAAGGGTACTCTACATACTTTTTGATTGAACCTTATATATATTGTGTAAAGGTTTGTGAATATATCAATTTATCATTGGTTTGAAAATAAACTCAGCACTGTTTTTATTTTCTTAAGCCAAATTAAAAAAAAAGTCTCTTCTGAAAAATCTGAAAAAAACTTTTTCCAATATATTTTATCTCTATTGTATCAGAAATCTATGTTTTAAAAGTGTGCCTACGGTTACAGTGAATAAATTACTATAAATGTAGAGTAAACTGCATTTTTAAAAAAATAACAAAATTTTCTGTTTTTTTTTAGATAAAAAAAACCGCTGCCAATTCATTGGCCCGTAGCTTCCTCAACCGTAATTTGTTGATTCCTTTAATTAATTTTTAATAACAAAATTTATAATTTTTTAAAAAATGTATTGCATAATTATAATTAAATTCATTTATGAATATTAAAAATTGTTAATTTTTAAATTTATTTATTTATTTATTATTTATTTATATCAAATTTATATAAATTTTGAGCTGATAAATAAAGTTATCATTTTAAATAGAAGTAAAATATCTATATTTTATAATAAAACAAATAGCTATCACGGTTGTTTTGTTATTAACAAAAACGTGTTTTTTTTTATATTTCATAATTCATATTTTTTAAGAAAAAAAAAATTATAGCTATCATTGTTCTTTTGTTATTAATAAAAACGTGTTTTTTTAAAAAAGTTCATAACTCACAAATAAATTATAATAATTTAGAATATAATGCATTCATAATGCATAATTCATAATTATAATAGATTATAATAGATATAATTTTTAAACATTTTAATTCATTTTGTTGGTTCGTTTTTTAAAAATTAAAAAAAAATCATCGAATACTCATTGTGACAGTATGAAATTAGTTTATTCTGTAGATATATTTATGTATTTCCTCATTCTGTTAATCGTGCTTTCTGTTATAAATCCTGTATGATAAGCCGGCTTCTGCTAATGAGGCGCGCGTGTTCTATTTCTAATTTTCTGAAGGATAAGGCTTCTAACTATTAGCCTTTCGATGTATCTAGACCCACCCGTTCCTATTGCGCTCTCCTGTAACTCTAACTTGAGCTAGTTCAGTAAGCGAGATTCATCTTTATCTTCATCTTCACCTTCTCATATTACAGCATAGACGTACTTAGTAAGGATGGACCGTCTATTACAATGTACGAGTGAAGCTCCTGTTTAGAGTGAGAGCGATATAGTGGGCTTCGCTTTCTCGGTCTGTTTCATCCATTATATAGAGAAAGAGAAACAAACAAAAACATCAAGTAAAATTAAAATTTCTTTACTTACATCATCCGATATTAAAGCTATATAGATGTGCTCATTCGACCTGATTTCAAATCAGCTCCGAATTCAAATAAAATTTTTCAGTTACTTTGGAGTGCAGAAAATAGTAAACAACTGTATCTGAACTATCTTTCCTGCAATATATGTCTCGATAATCTACCATGCAAACATTATGCTTTAAGGTAGTACCGCAGCGACTTATAGTTTGTGCGCTCAGCGAGAGCACAAACTATACCATACGCCGTCATTCTATCTCTCTCGCTCTCATGCATGTCGTCTGCTATTTGTGTTAATAAACATATTTCATCGCTCAATTCTATTGTCACATGCTCCTAATCAATACGTTCAGGAGCTCAAAATGGTTTGCAGATATCAAATTTATATTTTCTCTATTTTATTTTCAAATTTGAACGGCAATTTTTATGCAATTTGAAGATAACTGTGCTGGAAACACGATTTCTCATAAGACTACGTGTTAAATTAGTAAAAATTAAAGTGCTTATAACTTTTCTCTAACACTCCAAAAAGTTACAAAAATTTTTTTGAGTCGCTTTTAGACCAATATGAATTGATACATTTAATTTCATTAATATCTCAACGTTATTTAGGTAATGGCGGTACTACCTTAAAGCTTCATATCTGGGATGTAGCTCCGAAAGAAAAAATCAGAAAATAAAAAAAAATGAAACGAAAATGAAACCAAATAAGTTATATTGTTAATTGTTATGTTAATATGTTAATTTATTTATTTATAATACATTAGTAAAATAATTTATTGTTTAAAGATTTAATTGTTTTTGTAAATATTGATGTGAAATGAAAAATAAATATTATTTTAGTATAAAAAACGTAGTATTTTACATATTAAATCATTTGTAACGATTAAAGGAAATTCTCCCAATTAAAAAAAAAAAAGTATTTAAAAAAACTAAGAGCCCGACGTTTTTCTCGTTATTTGAACATATTACTTTACGAAAAAAGGTTTATCAACAATGTGCTACAAAAAAAAATTAATTTTTTCTTACTCACCTAAAATAAAAAGTTTCATGAATTTCCTCATGTACGTATACACACATATTAACGTTACCTGACTATATAAAGCCAAAAATTGTGTGGTTGACATTATTGCATTTATTTAGTCGTTTATTATAATATATATTCCCCTTTTCCCAAAATATGCTAATCACATTAAGGCCTTAACTACATTATTCCCTAAACATTCTAGACACATTCAAGCCTTAGAACTAAGTACCCTCTCCAACCCTAAGATTCCCCTAGAAAGCTTCACTCCCAGTAATCTTCGCACTTCTCCACTCCCATAAAAAGCACCCAACAATATAAAACAAACGAAGACATCATTCTTTGGCTGGCGCGCGCTCGACATGCAGCACCGGAAGGCACGTCCGTAATCGCGCTCGTAAATCCACCTACAGTACACAACGCGCTGCATGAATCGACGGACGGATTTCTCATATTCAGCCGCGATAAAAACTGACAAGGGAAAGGGGGGGGGGGGGTCCTCGTACACGATTTGTTCTTTTCCTTGCGTGCAAGCACATGCTGTAATCTGTATATATACGGGGGCGACCGCGTCCTTTTTTACGACCGAGGTCAACCGAATTTACGGCAACGGCGATAAGTCGCCACAGGTGCGTGCAAGTTGGGCAAGATGCTACGGGGCCATTTCAAAATTGGAGCGGTCACAGCGCGACTCTGCATGTGCAGCGCGAGATTAGATTAGAGATTGACTCTTTGTCCTCCTGTTCCTTTCTTTCGAATGCTGTCGTTAGTGAAGAATTGTATTGCCGGTGCCGTAGTTAGGATTTTTTCATTCGGTTTTTGTGCGAAGTGTGACTGAGGGATTAGCTTTTTTGTGTTCTTAGGCGTGTAATGGGATTGAAATATAGATCGTAGGCAAAAAGGAGTATTTTCAACACTGAGAGAAGAATTTATTTATATTTAATAAGAAAATATATTAAAAATGTACAGAAAAATATATTAACTATCGATATCGCATATTAACTATTAATATGCTCATCTTTATAGTAAAACTTTGGATATTTCCGTCAAATATTTCCTTATTTCGCCAAAATCAGCTATTTTAATATTAATAGTTAACATATATATTAAATATAAATAAATCCTTCTCTCAGTGAAGTTCACTCAAGAATATAGAGACTGGATGTGAAGGACAAAACAAGATGCTCTATAATTTAGACAGCTAAACAATTTTTAGGTCGAATACACTGTTTAAAGTACGATACTAGAGCACTACACATACAATTACCGAATAATTATTTTAAAAAAACGTAGTAGTTCGGATACACACCCTATTTCTATACTCGCGCGGAATTTCATTTCTAAAATTTCCTCAAATTACCTATAACGGCACTCATTCGTGGGCCCCACTGTCACGTTTCTAATTATTTCCCACCCTCCGGCGCACCTGCCTACCCGCCACTTAAACTCCAGCACATTAAAAATGCACTTATTGCGTCGCGTGCGCACTATAGAACCGCAAGAGATCTTGCCAAATATCCTCCGTGTGCCAGAGTGCGCCACGTCCCAGCTAATTCGCTCGTTAAAGTAATACCCGCGTCGTGTCTGTAATACGCACGCGTGGCGCGAATCCACAAATAACTTTGCGCGGCAGTTGTGTACGACGCATTGTCTTGCACACCCGCTTACGTCCCATTACCGAAGTTTGTTTGGACGATCGCTGCTGCTGCTGCTCCTGCTTCTGTCGGCAGCCTATACGTCAACTTTTGTGGTCCAGTCGCTAATCGCCTTCAACGCATACCATTCTCTCGGTCTCTCTATACCTGGCCCAGTTTGAGTTGGAAATCTGTTCGGTTTTGGATTTCGAGGGGTTTCTAGAGGGGTATCGGCCGCTGCATTTTAGTTTATGAGGATTTACGAGGAGTCGTGAAAGTACGTTTTTGATGATTGTAGATTTTGCGCGAAATGATTATAGTATTTAATTAATACTATTTTTACGACAGTGTTGGCGAGTATTAAAATGTTTTAAAATCATTATGAGTAATTTGGTAATAAATTTGATAAATTTTTCTACGACTAGATAATTTGAATTGGAAACAAAGTATAAACTAAAAATGCCAATAATAACTGTCCTTTTCAGGAGATAAATGAAAAGAAAATTATTAGTGTCCTCGGCTGTAAAGAAAGATAAAATAGGTAATATGAATGATTTTTCTCCATTTGACATTGTATAAGGTGAATACCAACAACTCGCTAATTTCCTCTTAACTAAGAATCAAATTTAAAAAAATCTATGTTTTGGAACACTTAATAATGGTATTGGTTTTATATATTCAAATTTCAATGGTTCTAAACCTTTGATTCACAGAAGTAAATTCAATATAGAAGTGAACAACGTTAGAAATTTATATGAGGGAAATTATAGCGTTCAATTGAAACATCGAAGTATATGTAGAAGATATATTGTTGTTTCACACAAAATAACAAAAGATTTATAAAATTATTACATACTTATTGAGATTCAAAATTAATTTAAATAATGTAAAATTCGGAGTAGGAATCTGTAATTATTGGCTCCGTTAGAAACGTTAAATTTATTTTAATGTAAATTAAAGTATCGATTGCTAAAATTAGTGGGTCACGTCAGAGGCTATGTTTTTACAATGAAAAGCTTTAGTTAACATAAAGAGGTAGGTAACATTACTTTCAAAGAGGATCAGAAATGAGACGTTGTAGTTTTCGTGCTCACAAATGGCAAGCGAGTAAACTTAGTTATTGTAAGTAAGTACTCCGTTGGCGTATTACTTCTCCACAATCAATTACTAGCCCAACAGTTAGCGAATGTTCTGGCGCCACTTATTGACAGTTGCAAGGTGTTTAGGTGCTTGAGATTGTACTTCGAAACCAAACTGTAATTAAGCACCTTTGGTAAATATGGCAAACTCAATGAGAATTGGATGTAAAATTACTTTAATCGAAGTTTTCTACAAGAGTTCCAAGCAAAGATATACTTAAAGGTTAAAATTTATACGTCAAGAAAAGTTATGGTAAAAAACCTGTACGACAATTAATAGCATAAAAATACTTGAAATAAAAAAGAAAAAAATAAGTTGATTAGGTTATAATATAATGGGATATATTAATTTAATAGATGGAAAAGTTATAAAAAAAGAGATTGTAAATCGGCGCCCGATTAGACACTGGGCCTAAATCTACTAATAGTTATACTAAACACCGAAGACCCAAAAACTGAATGCAAGAAATTTTAGAAAATCATAGAATCGTGATAGTAACGTGTGCGAACAAAGTCTAAATGAAAAATTCAACTCTACATCCTGAATTTCAAACTAAAGAAATATACAGCATGATCCGGCCTCGCAAAAACAGAAATATCCGAAAGCTTTGGCATCGCGCGTCGGCCCACGAAAAGAAAACATTTTTGTTAGATCAAGCGCGCATGTATAAAGCTTTCGCAAAACATAAAACACACCTTCCCACTTTCCCGTACTTTGTTCTCGCGTGACTGTTTATTCTCCCATATCGCTCTGGAAAAATCCCGAAATTCTGCGACAAAGCTTACGTATAACATGCGCGCGTACATACAGGGACAATAAAGAAAAAAAAAAAAAAAAAAAAAAACAGAAACAGAGAGAAACGTCCAAACGCACACGACCAAGATTTTACGGGAAAAATCCGCGTAAACTTCTTTCTACCTCCTCTCTCTGGCTCTCGCGTTTTTTAACCCCTGACATGGCCTGGGTGCGTCGTTATTTTCCCTCCTCTCTCTTTTCCTCGCGTAGCTATACGCGGAGACACATACGGACACGTACATGCCCGTTGTCTCCCGACGCGATCTCCGGTGCGCGCGCGCTTCCCACTCTCAATTCGATGTCCAATTTAACGAGATGTGCTTTGGAACTTCCGCTTTCTCTGTCCCCCCGTCCCTCGCTATACGTGCCGAATCCATTGGTTCAGAAGGGCACTATAACGGTGAGTATCGATGTCCATCGATTGCTGGAAAGCCATTTTCAGTCGGCGGTTTATGCCATCGCGCGGCCGCGCCCGAGAGAGACAGCGTCGCTTTCGATTAATTTTTTCCTTTCTTCTTCCCTACTGTGCGCGCACCTCGCTCTCTCATTCTCGCTCGTTCTGTCTCTTCTGCCAGCTTACTCTCTTTTTTCTCCCTCCTTTTTGTTTTAACCGATGTTATACACAGTGCTATTTTTGAGATTCAATTTCAGTCTCGGCTCTGTCGATTTTCTGTACATCGTTTACTCGCCGGGAGCGAGAGGCTTTTTTTTTATATAAACCTCGGCGAATATTTGTCCGTTGGTGTATCGAGGTTATACATTCCTTTTCCTCTTTTAATGTCTCGTATTTTTACATTCAGTTTTTCGGTGCGCGAGTTTTTCTTTTCGATAGATTTATTGGCGACCCAATCAGTTTTTTGGACTTTGAGTACGCGCGGAGAGAGTGATGTCGGTTTGCAAAAAATTTTTTATTCGATTCTCTCTAATACATTTTGCGCTGTATAAATATAAATTCTAATTGGAAAATTCAGTAAGAAATAAGTATTTTTCGTATGTTCTATTTATCTGCAGAAAATGTGGTTTTACAAAAAGACCCTTTTATCGCGATAAACACTTTCCTAATGTTATATACTCTTTAATGTTATAATGTTATATACTAAAAATGAGCAAGTCATTCATTACGGTGCAAACAAGTGAAAAAAATTTACGAATTCTTGAGACAGTATCCACTTATTACGAAGTGAAAATTTTATTGTCCTTTAATAGGTATGAAAATATTCACTAGAGTATAGGTAGATTTTTTCACTTATTTGCACAAGTCAACGACTTCTTTCTTATTCATTTTTAGAGAGTAGCTTTTGGAGATATTTAAATATCTAATTTTTAAAATATATTAAATATTGAAAATAGACGTGTAAGTGAAGCAGCGAAAGACTTCTAATATATTACTAATTTATGACAATTAATCCCTCTTCGAACTCTGCCTTATAAGAATACCAATATAATTCAGAATTGGTCACAAACTAACAAACTTATGTGAAAAGCAAGTAATTTTATAATTAGAGAATATTTAATCGTTGTAATTACATATATTCTTTAAAGTTTCTTCTTTCAAGCAAAAATTATATTTAAAATTTATATCAACAATAAATGTATCATGAAAATCGACAAATAGTACTTATAGTACTTTATTTCCATCGCCACTGCGGCCACTTCATAGATTTGAAAAGTTATTTTATATTTATGTGTAATAATTTTGTTAGTTTTAATCCAATTCATCATAAACGTAAAAAATTAGACTATATTACTTTATTCCCGCTAATTTACTTTATTCCCGCTAATTTACTTTATTCCCACCAATTTACTTTATTCATTATGTAAGAATAAATAAAAGAAGGAATCAGACGCCACTTTTGCCCCGCTTTTTAGGTTATAAAATGGCCATTATAGTAGAGATGGGAATAAAATTATTTACTCGATGCACGCATACAAAATACCAAATGAACTTAATTACGGTAACGATTGGGGAGAAGTCACACCTTTACATACTCGAAAAAACTTTGCTCAACTCTAATAATAATTGAGCTACCAACCTAAGCTATTCTTTTACAGCTTGGCTAATCAGCATCCCACTTAACTATTGCAATCTCCCTGTCAATACTCGGAAAAATACCGAAACCTCGATAATTCTGACCCCACTGTATACCCAAACACCTTCCATATCCCTGCAACGAGGAATTTATAGGAGCGGCTAGAACCGTACTAGGCCAGTTCACCTGCACCACCAAGATTTAGGGTCGATTCGCGTGCTCGTCGCGCGCGCTCCAATTATTATCGCGGCTCTTTGGGAAAATCGAGCTCTCGGCCCATTCCCTCTCTCTCCCTCTCACCGACGCCTAACCCCGATAATATTCGCACACTAATACGCGTATATACGGCGGTAATGCGCGAACGTGTGTGTGGAGAGAGGGAGAGAGAGAGCCAGCGGTCGCGGGAGGCCTTCATTTAGATTATTTAGGCGGCTGATTAGATTAGCGGATTTATGTGTACGTGTATACGAGAGAGAGAGAGAGAGAGAGAGAGAGAGAGAGAGAGAGAGAGAGAGAGAGAGAGAGAGAGAGAGAGAGAGAGAGAGAGAGAGAGAGAGAGAGAGAGAGAGAAAGAGAGAGAGCTCTCTTTTATGGGTAGCTGCTGGGCTGACTGTAGAGTGGCTTTTTCGGCGGTGATCTTGAGGTTTGGGATTATCGGTTGTTCGCTGGAGAGAGAGATAGAGAGAGGCGTAGAGAGAGCATGAATTTAGGTGATTTTTGGAGTATACGAGACGAGGGGTATTAGCTTTAATCCCGATCAGCGGGTGATTACGCGCGGGAGGGTGTAAAATTTGGGATGATCGCGGGGTAATTATTACGGATTCGCGGCTGCTTATCGGGCTGATTTGTGCGTTATTCAATGAAATTTTATCTGCGATATTGGCATCGAATGATTTTTTTTTCTTGCGTGATTTAAAGGGGCTATAAGATTTCATAGCAGCTTATTATTTTATTTTTGTCCATTATTTTATGTCTGGTAATGAAAATTGGTTGCAGGTTTAAAACGTAGCCGGTAAGTATATGTTTATAGAATTTTATGGGATTATAGAATTAGTAAATTGACATGTTAGAGCCAATGTTAGAGAAATATGTAGAATACAGGATAACTCTTATATAATGTGTATTGCAAGAGAAGATGATTCCACAGAAAAAAGAGCATATTTTCTTGTTGAAAAAAAAGTTTTTGAATTTTTATCCAGTTCTTATTAATCTATATTATTATGAGGTACAGTGTAACGTTTCGGTGGCCATTCAATGCCATCCTCACCAGAACTGAAAAGTTATTTTATTTTATTGATTTATGGTTTCATAAATTAATAACGATATTTTGATATTTTAACAATACAGATACAATGGAAAGAAGAAAGAATACGGTGCGGTTACATTTATCACGCAAACAACGATAACAACGAAAAAATATTGGAAACTATCCTCGACCGCTGTGAGCGGGGAAGAGGATCTAATATTATTTGTAAGTGCTCTGAGGTGCTGATCCCACGTTGATTGCCAGAATTTCTTTTGATCGACGGAACATAGAATTTACTACAGTTGAGGTACGGTCTTTTACTGATTGCTGCAGAGGATGGAAATGGATCTACAAGATAGTAAGTGCATGCATTGTAGCGAACTTGTGATAAGATGGCTTTTAGATATGTTTCAAAAGCGTAATCGGGGAGCTTCCGCGAAAGTGAAATCTTTTATGGGTGACAAAGATGCTACAATTAGAAAAGTAGTTAAAGAAAAATTTAATGTACCTATGTACATATGTATATTTCATTCTCAACAAATAGCTTTCCGGAATACTGTAACGAGAGAAAACATGTTGATTACCAATGAAGAGCGAGAATGATGTTTGCTTAAATTTCAAAAAATGGTTTACTGTCAATCTTTCGAAGAATATCAAGAAACTATTTTATGAAAATGCTCCCACTATTGTTCTAGATTATTTCGTAAACAACGGGGAGTCCCCATAAAAGCAAAATTTATTTTATTTGGAAAAATATTGTATAGCAGCTTAGACTCTTTAGAAAACTAGCCGTTTAGCTTTTCAATTTAAACAATTAAAATATTTTTAAACCAATTTAACACCAATCAAGTTTGTATCAACTCACAAGGAGAGTGCACACGCTCCGGGAAACGGATTTCAGCGGGCATTTGAGAGTCGATTTCTGGTATCTAGAAATGAAGCTCAGTGTGCCTAATTCTATCGCATAGGCCCTTTTTCTTGATATATGGGCAATGTAATCACAAATATCCTCTATTTCATTAAAAAATTATGTCTATTGACTACCACAGTGCATGTATTTATGACACGAAACCGAACAAAAAAAATTATAAAAGCAGACAGTAAAAGCTAAAATTTAAGCTCTGATTCGTTTAAAAATGTTAATTTTGCAGGATCTTATAAGCAATCAAAGGTAGCGTAAGAAAATGGTTAAAAATACGATACATTAAATCACTTAAAATGAAGACAAATTTTTAACCATTTTCTTACGCTATCTTTGATTGCTTATAATTACCTGAAAAATTAATATTATTAAACGAATCAGAGCTTAAATTTTAGCTTTTACTGTCTACTTTTATAATCTTTTTCTTCGTTTTCGTATCATAAATACTTGCAATGCGACAGTCAATCGAAGAGACAACATTTTTTAACGATCTAGGAGATATTTCAGATTAGATTGCCCATATCTCAAGAAAAAGGGCCTATCACATGGAATTAGGAACACTCAGCTTTACTTCTAAATACCAGAAATCGGCTCTCAAATGCCCACTGAATTAGTATATTACATACCTAGGCCAGTAAAATAACAAATGTCTCAGATTACATGTAATTGTCGGCCGAGGCGAAGCCGAGGTTGACAAACATGTGATCTGAGGCTTTCTTTTTTACTGGCCAAGGTGTTTATACTATTTTTCTGCTCGATGACGCCGGAAAGCGGCAACTTCATTTCGCGCAGCGGCCGGGAAGTTGGCGCTTTCCGGCCAGAGGGCAGAAAATTCGTTTCCTGGAGGGTGTGCATTCTCCTTGTCAGTACATGTCTATTAATTACGTCGGCAATCAGGATTGAGAGAATTAATGATCGCGAATATGTAATTATTTCAAGAGCTAGGAGTCAAACTTGTTTTACTGAAAAATGTACATGCACTGAATGTTTGCCAATACAATTATCTTGTAAACATATTTTATTTATTAGACAGAAAAAGGGACTTGAATTATTTGGTCATAAGTTATATAGTGAGGGATGGTTCTGCTGAGTATTATAATACGTTAAATTGAATGTAAAGCAATGCGATGTTGTTAATGATATGCTGAGTTTAAGAAAAATTCCGATGTTTTCCAAGGCAAATGCGACAGTATTAAACTGTTAATGCAACTCATGTGAAGAGAAATATTTCGTTAAAAATTCATGATGTTGTTACTGAAAAATATTATGGTATAACAGAAAATGGACAGGCAGCATTAAGTACAGTCAGTAATCCAAATATTAATTTATTAACGCCAAATTCAAAAAATGTTGCTATTATTGATTCTTCCACTATAGTTAGCAGAACCAAAAGGAAAAGTGTAGAATCCTTGAATAAACTAAGGCGTTTCGTTTGGACTACTGGAGTGGGTTCATCAGTGATGGTTTATAGCAGCCAACGAAGAGTGACTTTTTCATAGTGAGAAAGTATTCTTCCTCTGGCGGTGTAACCATCAACCAGAGATGTAAATGCGGTACAGCAACGTTTATTAAACCCACCGTTGCGATAATTTACAATAAAAAGATTCTAATTGCAGCCACCTTTACTGCATCACTTTTTACGTTTGTCTGTGTTATTGAATAACAACTCTTTACAACTAACTTTTAGTAATTCTCATAAAATATTTTTATTTCTATCATCTTGCAATTTTACAATGCTTATATTACATAAGTGTGACTAATCTATAATTATTGTTTATGTATAATTATTGTTATAAGTACAAATTAAAACAGAACAAATAACATATACTAAATAACCACGACAAATACAACAAAAGCTGTCAAATAAAATTTAATATCTTCCTATTCCCCGAAACAATAAAAAAAAGAATTCCCCCATTATAAATCATTTCCTCATTCGTCCATCGGGACAACAGAAATACGTATGACCGGACTATCACAAATTTATATACGATCTTCAGCGTGTCGCACAGTCACGCGTGTGTGTCCCGGGGCGCTTTTGATTTTTCACAAATGCGACGCGGGTCATTCCGGAAGCTGTCGTCGTCGAGGGAACAAAGGACCCTCCCCGCGCGATCGCTCGACTTGATTTGATTTTCCATAAAACAGGCAGAGAGCGGTGGTAGAGCGAAAGGGGAAAAGGGAAAGAAAGAAATAAATACAGATATGCAACGCGGTAAATAGAAAGTCGACGCGCGACGGTAAAAGCCATGGGTTGTCACGCGGGGGACGCGAAGAGAGGGAGGAAGAGAAAGAGAGAGAGAGAGCTAGAGACATGAAAAACAGTGGAATGTCGGGGAAAATGCGACAGCGAGCGAAATTGTGGGATTGAAAAGGACAATCTTGGATTTAAAATACGCTTTGCTTGTCCGCTGAGTTTTCATTCTATTTTTCATTGTGACGTGATGATTTTCGTGATAGTAATTGTTAAATATAAGTGTACATTTGTATTTCACAGACTGATGTGTGGCGCCACCCGTGTGTGTAGCCCGAACTATACTCATTAACAAGGAAACCGATCGAGGTGTCCGCCTCCGATTTTCCTGAATTTTTGATATGTTGTAGAGGATCGAAAAATAAGAGACTCGCAATTTTTTGTATCGGCCCAATCCCTTATTAAAGGGGTGAAAACCGCCCTTAAAGTTTACCCCCGAAAACGGTTTTTTTTTAATATCTTAAATTCTAATCGATATTTTGAAATGAAACAAAATGGAAAATATTTCTCCTTGAATTATGTAACCATCAAGTATAGTTTGGTCCTCGAGGATGGCAACCCTTACTTTTTATTTTAGAAAAACCTTATTTTTTAAACTATTTCTGCATATAATATTTGCAATAAAATTAATTAATTATTATAAAAATCATTTTTTGACTTAAAATAAAAAATAAAGTTTACGTGTTTCAGGGTTTTTGCAAATAAACACGTCATCAGGGGTAAACAACCCTTTAGGCACAAAATACTTTCAAACTATTAAAATTAATATTTTAAGTTATATATAATGCATAATTTATTTTTATTTGGGTTATTTTTTCTATGGGCCCAATTTCCTATTAAAGGGGTAAAACGCACCCCTAAAAATCACCCCTAAAATAGGTTTTATCTGAATATCCCAAGTTCAGATTCAAATTTAAAATGAAACAAAATGAAAAATATTTCTCTTTGAAATGCCAAATTAGCTACCCTTATATTTTATTTCGGAAAAAAATTTTTTTTTAATTTTTTTTGCATACAATATTTGCAATAAAATTAAATAATTATTATTAAAATTCAAAATCAAAGTTGACTTGTTTTAGGATTTTTTCTAATAAAAGCATTATCGGAGTTTAGCAGTCCCTTGGACAAGTATACTTACAATTGAACCATTGAAATAAATATTTTGAGGTGTATAATGCAGATTTAGTTTATTTTTGTGTCAGTTTTTTTTTATCGAGATAGCGTAATTAATGAAGTCACTTATAAACTCTTATACTTATTGTGCAGTTTATATTCGAATATTTTGTTCGTATTTATAGGTAAATAAAAAGGATGGAACTGGGAAAAGAATAGGTGAGTTAAATGATTGACTAATCTAACGAATAGAAAAATATAAATAAAAATAAAAAAATTAAAATATAAATAGAAAAATATAATATAAAATATTAATTGTTATTATGTAATTAATTTTTATTAAAAGTAAAATATAGGTATATTTTCACAAATAGTCAAAAAATATTCAAAGAAACTCTATGCAAATGAGCTTATAATTTAGTTCTTATCGCAATTAATTTTGTTTAAGGATTATAGGTTGAACAATAATGAAAATCTTCAAAAAAATGTTTTAAGCAGAGTGATTTCTGACACCATGAACATTTTATAATAGCAGTATTTTTACATCCTGGTACCTCACAATGAGCTTGGGATCCACCAAAGCTAAAGTCCACCGGATTTAAAAATTCATTTGGTTTATTATCGATATAACCGCTTTTATACCAAAAGTATTTAAAAAGATTTACGTATCGAGGAGAAGATAACTGATTGTGGACCAGAGAGTGCAATTTAATTACATTATTTCGTACGTGCAAACTTATATCCTTATCCAACAAAATTACACTATCGGAAAAGTGTCTCACAAAATTTTTCCATATACGAAAACCAAACACATCCAGCGGTTGTATTTTTCCAGTTGTACCTTTAGGAATTTTGAAAAGTTTGATGTTTTTATCATCAGGTTTTTCTCTTTCGACTGCTTCTGTGCAATGTCCACTCCAAGAATCTAGCAATAATATACTATTTTTTCCAACATTTGAAAAAAATACATCCCTTAACCATTTCCGAAAATGATCTAAAAATAAATTGTAAACAAATAAATTTTGCAGGTCATTATAGTAAACTATTGCTATTTGTATTAATAAAAAAAAAAATATATATATATATATATATATATATATCGATTTATTACATGAAATCAAATTAACAAAAATAAATAATGAAATTCATTGATAATTTACAAGAACTTTTTTATAATTTTCGGAGTTTACGTTAAAATACCTTATTTTAAAAATAATTTACTAATTATTGTAAATCTTTTTTAATATGAGTCTACTGAAATTAAAAGTTTACAAGTAAAATCTTTAAAATAGATATAAGCTACAAGTTTACGAATACAAGTACACTTTATTTAATTTCACTCACATGATGTCATTTTGCCAGATTTAGATGCCATCAAACATACGTTATCTGGCTGAAATAAATTTTGTTGTATTATTGGTCCAAATTCATCTTTAGTCTCTTTTATAACTATAAATAATGGAGAGAGCAATTTTCCAGCAGCATTAATTGTAGGTAATATTGTATAACTATGTGTTGTTGATGAAACAGATTGCACAACACATTCAACAGTCTTTGTTCCTTCTTCTGCTAATGTACGACCAGTATGTAATTCTAATTGAAATCCACTTTGATCAGCATTGTAGGTATTTTCAGTTCCAACTTCTGAAATCAGTAGTTTGATGTCGGCTACAAATTTACTGGCTTCTTGATTTACAGTTTCTTTGTCCTCAAGAGTTTTTTTTTTATAAATTTGTTGATTTTTCTACTGACAATTCTGTGAGCTTTCTTAAATTTTCGCAGCCAGAAATCACTTGCTTTGAATCTAACATCATTAAATTCTAAATTATTTTTAGCTTCTAAGGCCCACTTACGTATATCAATATCGTGAATAATATGGCCAGCTTCGAGAGATTCTTTGAGATTTTTTAAAACAAATTCAGAAATTTGATATAATTTTTCTTTGTAAGTTCCACCTTTGTTGATTTGACTAGCCCATCGACGCAGTTGCCGTTCTGAATTAACTAATTTAAATCGATGTTTAACACTTTCTATACTGCGATTTTTTTTAGTTTTACCTGCTCTCCAATATTCGACTGCTCTTTTTTTATAATCGAAGCTCAACTCTTCATCATCGTATGAACATACATCATAATCTTTTTTTTCATTGAAAATTGCGTCATCTTCAATGGCTTGTACTTCATAATTTTTAAATTGCTCTTGAAAATCTAATGTTTCTTCTTCCATTGTTTCAATCGCATTAAAATTATTCATACTGTCGTATAAAATATTGTCGAATTTTTCAGCCAAATCCATTTCAACAAGATTAACAGGACTTTCTGGTATCTGAAGCCCTGAGAATGCTGCCAATAATAAATTTATGACGTTGATAGGATTTACCTTCATTTTTTCTATTCTTTGATTTTTATGAAATAATAAATTCTATTGTAGGAAAAAAACAAATAGCGAACTCTCGAAAATTTGTACCTCGCAACAGAACCGATAAAAATATACTGACCCGTTAATAACTAATCCGTTTTTAGGCAGCCGTGGACTCCAAGCTCACTTGCGTCATCTTTGCTTATACATGTTTACAAGATGGGCTTACAAAAAATCGCTTATTCATATATATAAATAGAAATCAGGAAAATATTTACTTAAAAATAAGTATTTATGAAAAAGTACAAATGAAATATAATGTGATATGCCTAAATACGCAAACATAAATATTCTAAAATTATAAGTAAACTATAATTATCAAGCAGTGATATATAAAAAAAACTAATTGCAAAATATACCATGAAAATAATTTTAATCCTGGCTCAGCTTTTAAAAGCTTTTCTGCATACAAATATTTATGCAGAAATAATAAAAATATAGTCATGTAATTATTTATTCCTCTATTTATCTTATGCTATTATATTTTGAACATTAAAATAACGAAATTGTCAAATTCTGTGTCAGTGATTTTTATTCATTAAATAGAAAATTGAGCCTATAGACAAATCAATCTGCAATAAATAAAATATCCATGATTATTTATTCTGATTATACGCACCATACACCTCAAAATATTTATTTCAAAGGTACTAATTGTAAGTATACGTGCCCAAGGGGCTCCTAAACCCCAATAATGTTGTTATTAGAAAAAATCCTAAAACAAGTCAACTTTGATTTTGAATTTTAATAATAATTATTTAATTTTATTGCAAATATTGTATACAAAAAAAATTAAAAAAAAAATTTTTTCCGAAATAAAATATAAGGGTAGCTAATTTGGCATTTCAAAGAGAAATATTTTTCATTTTGTTTCATTTTAAATTTGAATCTGAACTTGGGATATTCAGATAAAACCTATTTTAGGGGCGATTTTTAGGGGTGCGTTTTACCCCTTTAATAGGAAATTGGGCCCATAGAAAAAATAGCCCAAATAAAAATAAATTATGCATTATATATAACTGAAAATATTAATTTTAATAGTTTGAAAGTATTTTGTGCCTAAAGGGTTGTTTACCCCTGATGACGTGTTTATTTGCAAAAACCCTGAAACACGTAAACTTTATTTTTTATTTTAAGTCAAAAAATGATTTTTATAATAATTAATTAATTTTATTGCAAATATTATATGCAGAAATAGTTTAAAAAATAAGGGTTTTCTAAAATAAAAAGTAAGGGTTGCCACCCTCGAGGACCAAACTATACTTGATGGTTACATAACTCAAGGAGAAATATTTTCCATTTTGTTTCATTTCAAAATATCAATTAGAACTTAAGATATTAACAAAAACCGTTTTCGGGGGTAAACTTTAAGGGCGGTTTTCACCCCTTTAATAAGGGATTGGGCCGATAAAAAAAATTGCGAGTCTCTTATTTTTCGATCCTCTACAACATATCAAAAATTCAGGAAAATCGGAGGCGGGCACCTCGATCGGTTTCCTTGTAAGTCCGTGCGCGAGACTCGCCGACCAGACCGTGTAAAACCACCGAGCAAGCTCGACCGCTTCTAGGCTCCAGTGTCATTGTAGAATGTAGTCTCCATTTACCTTGAACTTTCATATATCTTATAATAAAGATCCTTTTTACTAAGTAAGTGTTTGATCTACTTATTTCCAACAGTAATAACTAATGTAAGTGTAGAATCTAATCAACAATACAATTTTTTCGAAAATATACGCATATCTTAATGGAAATAAGAAAATACTTAAAAAATTATAAAAATGTATAGAAATCCCAGAAATTATATTTAAAACGATTTAAAATACATTTAAATATATTAAAAATCGTATTTAAAATATTTTATTTGTATTCAAAATTAAGCCGTTTGTTTATGTTCTACGTTATAAAATTTAATAGATGGACAAATTTTGATGAATCAAATTCGTGAATACAAGTTTGGTAAAATTCGTTCCCCAGACAAACAGTGGAAAAACACGGGCATACTCAGACCAGAAATAAAAAGGTCTCCAAACAGAGAAGATACAATAGAAAACCTTCAGCATTTCTTTCTTATGAGCAGAAGTAAAAAGAAATTCCCTTTGTTCTTACAAAAGTCTCGTATTCCAATTTTATTGTAACTAGCTTCTTTATAAATATCACCTATGTTATTTTACAAAAATCTTACTAATATTTGCATTATTTCTTTACTGTAAGTTGTTATTTTGTTAATTACTTTGTATTAGGTGTAACACAATAATATCTGACTTTAAGCTCCAATTAGTCCGAAAGGAACCTAATGAATAACCGCGAAACGAAACATACAAAGTTATAGGTGTTCAACGTATATAGAATTTCAGGCTCTAATAGGATAATTTCTTAGAAGATCTGCATCATTAAATCAGATGTAAAAATAGTATGAAAATTGTGTTCTCCGACAACGTAAATGTTAAAAAGAAGAAAAAAGATAAAAATACATTCAAGCCTGTAAGATGCATACAACATAGCATATTATCTGTAATTAGTCGTATATTTTATTCAAATAATAGTGTATACTGTAGGATGTAAACACACAATGTATGCGTTTCATAAGCTATGAAGACTGTCGTTTTAGTACACTTTTATGGATAACCTCGAATAATTCTCTCCATAAAAAGACACAACGCGCATTATTAATTTTATTGAAATTTCATCATCTTCTTAGCGATTCCCATCAAAACTCCCAAAGAACTTCATAAACACAAGTACATAAACGTTCCCATTAAAAGTCTCGAAAAGCGTAGCGCGAATATTCTCAAAGTAATCTGAAGAAGAAAGAAAAAACCATCACCGTATTATCATTAAAAATTACATCACTCGCCCCCCGCCGTCGAGGAATTATACGATGTCAGAACGCACGCGGGAATCCAGCCGCCCGTCCGTTCGTCGTATCCTCGGCCAATTACCCGACATGCGGCTACGTTTTAATTGCCGTATTATTCGGCGCTATGAAGGAGGAGGAGGAGGAGGAGGGCGATAAACGTTCTCTTCTCGCGTATACCCATTGAAACAAGGAGGCAGAGTGCGTGCGTGCGCGTCAGATTAATGAAACGAGAGGAGAGGAAAAAACTGCTCGCAGAGTTAATGGGGATTGAAAATGAGAAGAGGAAAGGGAGTGCAAATGGAGGAATTCTATATCTCCGATAGGAAAAGAGAGATAGACGAGAGTGCAGCGCAGCGAGCGCGCGGGTGTAATGTATATTTTTTTATACTGTAATGAAACGCTCATTTTTTCCAGCGCAGTGCGACTGCTCGGCTTGCCCTCGCTTTTTTAATTTCAATTATATTGCGTACGAGAGACAGTAGCTTCGGCGTATTAATTATTTCCGAGCCATTAGGCTGCCTCCGCCGGCGCATCGATTAACTCGTTGTGGCGTGGAACTGCTCTGTTTTTTTTTCTTGTTTCGTCGAGAAATTTGTTTTCCAGATTGTGAATCAATTTACGATGTCCTGCGGTCGTTGAGGAAAAAATGAGAAAATGTGCATGGATAAGCAAGCGAGTTATACCGCACGTAAATTACGGCTGGTATATAAAATAAAAGCGGCGTAACGGCCCTCGGAAATTTTTAATATTTCTGAAAATTTCTTTACAATTTCCTCGAGCCTCTTGAGGAGGTAATAAAGACGATTAGTACGGGCGCTAGGCGGGGTCAAGGTATACTTTTCCACCTCCCCTAGCTCGGTAACTCGATGTTACTTTATGTTTTTTGGTATGCTGAATCCATTTTTCAAGGTTACCAGACCGAGAAGTGATCAGCTTAATTAACAATTAACCTAATTTTCGATTTAAAAAAATTCCAAGCTATTCTTTGTCATTTTCTGAGAAAAAATGGTCCTTATAAACTTTTTCCTCCGACCCATTTTTTTCTCGATAACTATGGGTCCGATAGAAAAGTTGATAAGAACCATTTTTGCTCAGAAGATGATAGAGAATATCTCGTAATTTTTTTAAATCGAAAATATAATGTTTTTTGTATTGTCTATAAAAAATGTTATTTAACAATAAACCTGATCACTTTCCGGCCTGGTAACCTTGAAAAATGGATTCAGCATACCAAAAAACATAAAGTAACATCAAGTTACGGAGGGGACATGGAAAAGTATACCTTGACCCCCTAACGCCCGTATTAGATAAACAAGGAGTTGGCCGGAAATTCCGCGCCCCAAGCGCGCAAACGATGGTGGCGAGAACAAACTTAATACGCGGTTTTGCATAGTGTACCCCGATCGTGTCGAATCGCTCGTCGCAGTATGAAACGTTTGCCGATGATTTTAAGCTTGAAAACTCTTGCGAACATATAATGGTTTGAAAACATTGTGCTGAAAGGTTAATTCCAAAGTATGTTATAATACGATTTATTCGGGGCGAATCTTCATCGCGACGGTGAGAGACAAAAAAAGTTCCATTTTAGCGTGATGTTATTCTTCAATTTCCACGAAAGTGCGTGTAATATATATAATGTGGTCGCGTGGTGGGCACACAAACGTATAAAAGTACCGCCAGCGGCGAATATTCAGACGGAAAGACATCGCGCAGAACTGCACGCGCGCTTAATATATATTCCAGGCGGGGTATAATTTCGCGCAGCAACTTTTGACACTATCTCGCGATGCGCGGCGACGGCTTTTCGCGAGTGAGAAGTGGTTTTCGACCGAGTTCAAGTTTAATTCTATGGGATTGTCTTGTCTTTTTGAGTGTTATGACGATTAAAGTGTTTAATGGGAAAATGTGCTGGAAACCGGGATATTAACATTTTAATTGCCGAAGGTATGGAGCTCGAAGTAGGAAATATTTGCTTCTGACAAGGAGAGGGTTTCAGGTGCGGGAAACGGATTTTAGCGAGAATTGGAGAGTCGATTTCTGGTACCTAAAAATGAAGCCTAGTGCTCACATTTCCGTCAAATGAGCCCTTTTTCTTGAGATATGGGCAATTTAATCTCAAATATCGTCTATTTCATCAAAAAATGATGTCTCTTTTATTGACTGTCACATTGCAAATATTTAAGATACGAAAACGAGGAAGAAAAATTATAAAAGTAGACAGCAAAAGCTAAAATTTAAGGCCTGATTTATTAAAAAATATTGATTTTTCAGGAAGTTACAAGCAATCAAAGATAGGGTACGAAAATGGTTAAAAATACGATTCATTTAATCGGTTGAAATGAAGACAAATTTTTAACCATTTTCGTACCCTATCTTTGATTGCTTGTAACTTCCTGAAAAATCAAATATTTTTTAATAAATCAGGCCTTAAATTTTAGCTTTTGTTGTCTACTTTTATAATTTTTCTTCCTCGTTTTCGTATCTTAAATATTTTCAATATGACAGTCAATAGAAGAGACATCATTTTTTAACGAAATAGACGATATTTGAAATTAAATTGCCCATATCTCAAGAAAAAGGGCCCATTTGACGGAAATGCGAGGACTGGGCTTCATTTTTAGGTACTAGAAATCGACTCTTCAATGCCCGCCAAAATCCGTTTCCCGCAGCTGAAACCCTCTCCTTGTGAGTTTGGTGAATTTGCCGATATAATTTTCCCAGTAATTACGTGCTTATAAGTAAATGGAGCAGAGCAAATGTTCTCGTTGAAATGTCTTTTTGGTATACTTCAAAGAGGACACAAAGCAACACATAAGGATGGAATAAAATATTGTTGTAAATGAGAACGTCTGTGATGCTTTGAGTTGCCAGTTCTGTAACGGAAGGTCGACAGTACAAGTGCTATCGTTAAAAAGTCCTTTAATTAAAAATACTAATCCCCGCAAGTCTGGAAAAAGTTGAGGAAAATGAGATTGCATCGGTCTCAGAATTTACATTTAGATGTAAAGTCTGCATGTAAATAACCTACTTACAGACAGAGTATCAACATTTGCTTGGATTTTCATGAAAATGGGTTAAGAAAAATTATCCAAAGAATTTGAAAATGTCTTTTCAAAGTCCAAGAAGCTTGTGGGAAACAAATTACAGAGAAAACAAGAACCAAACCGTATCGATAACAGTGCATTAACTCTTAATAGTATTGTCGTACACGATACACATGACATTTCACAACAAACACTTTGTTATAGCCCTATAAATCAATGAAGTAATAAATCCAAGAAACATTAGATCGCAAAAAGTACACTCCATCATTTCTGCAATACCTCCGAACTAATACGGTGCAATATTCTTTGTTCTAAAGATTTATCTCATCGCGTACTCACCCGCACGCAAAATCCACCCCCCTTTTGCAAAAATTTAATCCCGAAAACAAAAAGCTACCATGATCGACATCCTCTTCTCTCTCTCTCTCTCTCTCTCTCTCTCTCTCTCTCTCTCCCTCTTATTCAGATCAACACGCGCGTGTTCCGCTCTATTCGTTCGCGCTCGAAATTCAAAACGACGTACGCGACCTCCTCGAACACAACAGTGCGGCCTCTCTTTTGTCTCGCTCCTCCTCCTCTCTTTCTAACTCTATCCCTCCTGCAAGAGTGATCGTTATCACCCGGCGCGGCATCGATAGCGTTTATCATTGTTCCGAATCGCACGCGTAAAGGGTCAACGAGGAAAGGAGAGCGTGGAGGCACGGGGCGCGAGAAAAAAGACGCGGACCACGAGCTCCGCAGGTGGTGATGCGACTGAGAAATAGAGTGTGATGAGAAAGAGGAGAGAGAGGGGGGGGGAGAGGGAGGAGTGTAGTTACAGATGAGGATGGGAGAGGTAAAGTTGCAAAGCAAAGGGAAGAAGTTTGATGGAGACGGAGAGGAGGACGGACGAGTTGTAAAACGTACGGAAGCCCGGTTGGTTCACGTCCGACCATGCGAATAAGACCGAGCGAGCGAGCGTGCGCTATCTTGCTATGTGCTAATATAATTTTTGGAGTATGCTCAGCCGCGCAGTGCTGCCACTTTTTTGAAAGCTTGAGTTTTGACAAATTCAAATCATAACCTTAAATTCTAAGCTATACAGGTGCATTTAATTTCTATTTCTCTACAATATCAAATTGTACATGTACTAAATGATACACTTACTAAATGATACAAAATTAACTATTAAGAATGATCTTGCCTGTAATAATTATGCAATTTTGTTGTAGATATAGAGAAGAAAAACTCATGAAGATACGCGCAGATGTGCTTGCTTTTTCTTTTCTCGCAGTCAAAACTCAAGCTTTTAGAGAAGTGGCAGCACTGCGCGGCTGCGCATACTCCAAAAATTATATTAGCACATAGCAAGATAGCGCACGCTCGCTCGCTCGGTCTTATTCGCATGGTCGGACGTGAACCAACCGGGCTTCCGTAAAAACGATGGAGATGGAGGAGCAGTATATGATAGTCAATCATTCTCAGAATCGTGTAGAATATGAGTAAAATATCGCACTCCCAAATTTTTTCTAAGAAGCTAATGAGTTAAGTCGATCTGACGGAGGCGAGGATTAGAAATAAAAAATTCAACGATTTCAAGTTTATAATACCTTTTATCGACATTTGTAATAGTTATTTAATGTAATCAACATTTTCAATATATTTTATAGTTTAATTTACTAAAGTGTTTGGCTCTCAATTTATTTTGTAAACACCCACAGCATGTCCTCATTATAAATTATGGCATTCTCAAACACAAGATATTTTATAATGTTTACTTAATATTACGTGTCGATAATTATTTACACAAAGTTAGTTACTCCTAAAAAAATATATATATATATAATTTAAGCTATGTCGTATAAAAATTCATCAAGTCATTCTATAAACCAGTTACAATGCAGCCTAAATATTGTAAAATCTTTATGTCTGCATTAAATGGGTTACCGGTACTTCTTGGCTAATTTTTTCAAACATGTCTGTAATAAGACTTGATAAATACACTCGGTTTTTGGTTTTCGTCACCGCAACATTAACTTTCAAGTATAATAATTTATTGCTAATATCATTAATATAATAGCTTCTTCCATGACCTAAGGCCCCCGGTATTGCAAGTTAAAAAAAGATGACTTTATAAAAAACAAATAATTTCTCATCTCGAATCATACTTTTATGTATATATGTAGTAAGAATCATTAAAATTTCTAATTTAATATTCTCAGCTATGTTACATTACCACATATGGACACGTAAATAATAACTCTCGCCAATGATCTTGGTTTAATTACAACTCTAACCGTCTATTGTCTTGGAAGTAAGGCTTATTGTTATAAGGGCCAATAAATAAAGGTATCTATTGAATACTCTTCAATTGTACTGCAAACAAAGCCAAGTAGAACAATAAATCAGGCTCCCGCGACAACAATTGATTTTATTAAAATTGTACCAAGATTGTTGGCACAAAACACAATATAAGATAAATGACAATATTTTTGTTAGGTGTCAATACAGCTTTTATTAGTTAATTTCATAATTTAAGAAGTATTACTAAACATTTATGTATAGCCAAAAAGCAAGGTGCAGCCACTAAATATATTATTTCAGATAATAAATCACTTATCCGATCTGATATAAACTCCTATAGCTAGTAGAAAATCAGAATTGTCATTTACCTGCGAGTATCGTTAAAGTTCGTTTTAACTTCTGAATTTGTAATAAGCTCTTAATCTTTCGTACCATGAAAACCTTCAGCGTTTTGTAACCTAGAATGAATAAAAAAGATTTCACAAAGTACCGCATAATTTGCAAATTAAAAATTATTCAAATATATATGATAAAAGTAACTTATCTGAGAATTGCAGTAGTAGAGTACAGTGAACTTTCATATTATGGTTACTTTTTGGCATGTAACAGCTGACATGAAATATAATCTGTTCTCTTGATCTGGATGGAATAGCTTATATCTAGGCTCCGTTCTCATAGTATATGGTCAACTTCGTAGTGCGATCGCAAATATCTATCTGTTTCGTCTTTGATCTGTGGCTGATGAAAACTGAACTAAAAAGTAATTAATTTTTGCGAGATATAAGGTAAAAATACAATGCAGAATGCAACATTCCTCTTAAGCGTAAATATAACTGTAGTCTGCGAATTTAAAATCTGTATTTTCAAATGTACACAGACAAAATGTATACAGAATTTCGTATATCTCATAAAAATTAATTACTTTCTAGTTCAGTTTTCATCAGTCACAGATCAAAGAGGAAACTGAGACAGATATTTGCGATCGCACTACGAAGTTGACCGTAGACTATGAGAACGGAGCCTAGATATAAGCTATCCCGTCCAGATCAAGAGAACAGATTATGTTGCATGTCAGCTGTTACATGTCAACAGATAACCATAATATGGAAGTTCACTGTACTCTACTACTGCAATTCTCAGATAAGTTACTTTTATCATATATATTTGAATAATTTTTAATTTGCAAATTATGTGGTACTTTGAGAAATCTTTTTTATTCATTCTAGGTTATAAAACGCTGAAGATTTTCATGGTACGAGAGATTCTTATTACAGATTTAGAAGTTAGAACGAACATTAACGATACTCGCAGGTAAATAACAATTCTGATTTTCTATGAGCGATTTTTTATCTGAAATAATATATTTAGTGGCTGCACCTTGCTTTTTGGCTATACATAAATGTTTAGTAATACTTCTTAAATTATGGTATTAACTAATAAAATCTGTATTGACACCTAACAAAAATATTGTCATTTATCTTATATTGTGTTTTATACCAACAATCTTGGTACAATTTTAATAAAATCAATTGTTGTCTCGGAAGCCAGATTTATTGTTTTACTTGGCTTTGTTTACAGTCAAAATTCAAGAATATTCAATAGCTACCTTTATTTATTGGCCCTTATAACAATAAGCCTCACTTCCAAGACAAAAGACGGTTAGATTTACAATTGAACCAAGATCATTGGCAAGAGTACCTAAATTTGAACTCGTACATAATAATAATATTTAGTTGTCAATGTATAAAGCGTCTTGTTATAAATAGACATGTTTGAAAAAATTAGCTAAGAAGTACCGTAATCCATTTAATGCACACATGAAGATTTTACAATATTCAGGCTGCATTGTAACTGGTTTATAAAATATCTTGATGAATTTTTATACGACTTAGCTTGAATTATATATATCTTAGGAGTAAATAACTTTGTGTAAGTAATTATCCACACGTAATATTAAGTAAATATTATAAAATATCTTGAAATTATATGATTTTAAGTTTTAGTGAAACTATGGGAGCAACTGCTTCATATTTAATAATATTTAATAAAATCTTTTATATTTACAGACATTATTTAATAACTCAACAGCATTATATTTAATATATAAGAAAAATAATTTATATTTTATGTTTTGTATACATCAATTAAGTATATTTAATATTGTGGATATCCGAATCAAATTTAAAAAATAAGTCTGAATAAATATCAAAAATAATTTTATGGCTGATCGATATACATTAAAAATTATATTCATGTTTTCTTGTAATATTAGTAATGTTTATTATCATTTTACCAATGTTAAGCAGGAATAACACTAAAAGTATTCCTGGAAGGAAAAAGTGATAGATGAACATAAAGGTATATGCATAAAAATCACATTTTTCATGAAATTGATGACATTTTAATTTTTTTAAGAAAAATGAGAGCTTTTCCCATTCCAGGACAAGTGGGATGATATTTCTGCATATTCTAGCTATACTCCTGATTTTTTGTGGAACTGAGTCGATGAGCGCTCCTTATGAAAACTCAATTTTTAACATTTAAATGGTCCCATAACAATGATAAAGTATCGCTGGACCTATGTCACCTAAATTTTCATAAAATATAGATTTTTTTATGACAAAAAATTCCTTTGATGATTTTCTTGTAGAATGCAACTATTATGAGTAAAATGAGTTTGAAAATTGCTAAAAATCGTGAAAATTCATGAAATGTGCCACTTTGATGATTTGTAGCTCCGAAAATAATTGCAAAAAAAATCTGAAAAAATTCAGGGTAGTTCAAAATATAGTGTACAATGTGTAAAAAAATTTTTTCATCTGTGATATGACAGAAAACCGGCTACACACACACGCACACACACACACACACGCACACACACACACACACACACACACACACACACACACACACACACACACACATACACACACACACACGCTTAATTTTTGAACTAACAATCAATGTAATGAAAAGTAAATTAAGTTTTTTTAGTTCAAAATAATAGTATAGGAATACCTTTGCAAATATGATGAAGTTGAAAATTCTTCAATGCCGCTGTCTCAAAACCACTGCAATTGTGGGGGTCTGTAATTTGCAAACCATCAAGTCACTCTACTTTTATCGTGATTTTTTACTAACATATAAAATTAAGAACCGTCAATAGCCCAACAATCAAACCTTTCTTTTACGATAGGAACATAATGTATACTAATCTATAATCTATCAAAATTAATTACTGGTAATTTAACGTTTTGCTCTCTAAATTCCATGTTCACAGTGCAATGTTTCAAGTGTGACTGATCTCTATGCTATAAATATCTAGTTTATAACTGTGCTGGTTTAGTTTGTCATTATCCTTTGACACGACAACATCATTATTGCAGAAAAGCAAAATAATCGAAAACGTAAAGGTAGAGATTTAGTCAATAACCTCATCAGAGAAAAACAAAAGAATCTAAAACGTAAAGGTAGAGGTTTAGTCAATAACCTCATCAATAATCTTCCATTTGAAATGCATTTACCTAAATGTTACCGACGCGGCGGTGTCGGGTAAAGAGTACATACTCTGTAGCGAGTGGCTCCAAGCATATAGCAGTTATAAAAACTGTTGTGTAAGCCGCGGAGTCGACTGGCGCGGAGAGTGGTCGGCTTGATAGAAGTTTAGATCCTATGTATATTTTGGCCGAGCCATCGTGTGGTGTTTCATTCTTTCGCGGTATTAATTTGGTCGTCGACGCCACGCGACGCGGTCAGATTAAGATAGATTTATTGTACGGTCTGGGTGAATGCGAAAATAGGCGCATGTTTGTCTAGATCTAAATCATATCTTGGAAAATGAGACTCGTATTGAAGCGCGCGTGCCGTTGGGCCAGTGTTGACCTTTTCTTATGACAGTTCGCGGACTAGTAGCGGGTCCGGTGTCGTGGCGAAATCCGAGGTCTTCCCGAGTGTTTGAGCGTATATGAATACATGCATCTCGGGTTTGAAGTAAGCTCGAAGCGTGTGTCCCGGACTTCGTCCTCTGGCAAAGTTGTACATAAAACAATCGCGATAGAGTGGGAAAAGGGCGATGATTTTTTCCGATGATCGGTGATAAGTGGCGTCGATCGGTTTAAGGATGTTATGGCTATATCATCCTTGTCAAAAGTTAGTTTTTAGCCTTAAAACTGCGATAAATAATTATATGAAATAATGTACCATTTTTCCGTCCAGTGTGACGACCGTGCGGAAATACAATCCGAATGTTGTAAGCTTTACAAATTAGAAATCGAAGCAAAATTGACGAAGTTACGTTATTTTATCAAAATCTTTAAAATATTGTGTACTATGCTTTTTTGCATGATAATAAAAAATAATGAAAGGTTGTCAATTTAGCTTCGATTACTGGACGCTAAACCGAGGCTATTAACCCCGCCATCATTTGCGCCGAAACTTTACTTTTTTTTCTCTCTCTCTCTCTTTCTCTCGGCTGCTCATTCCAGGGTTTCGCCGACAAAGAGCCTTCCCTATAAACTTTGCATAAAAATGATTCCCCTGTACCTCCAAGGCGCGACTGCTTCACCCCCCCCCCCCCGGCCTTCTCACTTCAATGAGATTAGAGAAAAAGAGCGAAGAGCGCCGGGGAAAAAGCGAGAGAGATATATAGAGCTCTGCGCGCAGGGAGAGAGACAAAGAGAGTGAAGAGGAATGGGAAAAGAAAGAAGAGAGAGAGAGAGAGAGAGAGGGAGGGAGTTGGCCCTCACAAGTAGGTCACATCCAGCAGTGGCAGCTCAATATCGCCGAATACACTTTGCGAGTGTATGTCGCGCCCGTCTCCTCCTCCCGCCGTTATCTCTCTCTCTCTCTCTCTCTCTCTCTCTCTCTCTCTCTGTCTCTCTTTCTCTGCCTCTAAATTAGTTTAAGGTACCGAGTGCTGCTTTCAAAGGGTTCATGCGGTGCTAGAGGAGAGGGTCTATATGAGTTTTTATTAAACAAGAATGAGAGGGGGGGGGGGGGGACGCGGGCAATCGCATCGGCGAAGGTGTCGCGGTGTAAGGGATGCCGAAGATTGCTGATGGGCTTAGAGAATGTCGCCTGTGCGTGTTTGTTGGCGAAATGGAGGCGGTTGTGCCAGGGCAGTATGGAGGAGGGGATAAAGATGTTTTGTAATGGTTATTGATGGTGTTGGTTTATAAAGTTAATGTTGTCGCTTTGCTTTGTGGAAAGTATACATCGAAATGTATAATGCGAGGGTTCGGTTTTAAGGTACTGTTATATTTTTTTGCGTACATTAAGTGATGAAAATCTTTACAGTTATCATGGCATTGTACCTGTTGACATAATATCTTATATAACTATTAAGATATCTATCACAATAATAACAAAACCATGTTAAAATTAAAAATTTCTTCTCTGATGTTATGGGAGAGTAAAGAAATAAGGCAGTTTATGCTGATACAAAAGTAGAAAGGTGTTATTACCAATGACCAGTACAGACGAGATAAGCGTATTTAGGATGCGTGTCTACCCCGTCACGGCTGGAACGGAACAGGCATAGGGAAGGGAGGCATCTTCGGAAATTCAGTATGAAACAAAGAGTTATAATACAACTTTATCTCTCGCCGTGTATTTCGTAAGTTATTACAAAGGGTTATTCAATCTCGACATTATCATCAGTCTCGTACTCTCCACAACGAGTCACCCTCCCCCCAATCGATAACCTGTACGTCCTCGCATAAAATCCAATCAAAAAAGGGGCACACTCGGACATCGGAATTAGATCACGGACGAGCGGCAACAAACGATCGCTGTCCTCTCGTTCCCCCGCCTTCATATCTCCCTATCTCTCCCCCCACATATATACATATCCACTCGCGCAATAAATAGACGGCAAACTTTAATTAATTCCCTCTCTTTATCTCTCTCTCTCTCTCTCTTCTTCGCTCGATTAAATAATACACCGCGACCTTTGAAGCCAGTCCCCCCGTTCCGATATAAAGAGCGTCGGTATCCGGATTTTCAATTTACGATCGGTGGATATATATGCATTCGTGGAGCTCGCGCGCGCGCGCTGATCGTTAGAAAATGAATTTTCTCATTTTTGCGGAAGCCGAGCGCGCAATAAAAGAGAGCGAAGAGAGAGAGAGAGAGAGAGAGGAGGGGGGTGGAGTCAGCGCATGTATGTGTGGGTAAGGAAATCGCAAAGAGAGAAAGGGGACAGTTCACGCGCTGAGTATACACATATATACGTGATAGAGGTTAACAATCGCGCGAAGAGGTTATAAGGATCAATGGAAATCCGGCCAATCCGACGACTACTATACCTTATACGTCTAGTCCCATCGCGCGCGCGCACACCGCCTTATGTCGATCCTCTCTTTCTCTTTGCCAGAGGCGGCGCGAGAGCGCTGTGCAGATACGCGATCAAATTTCACCGCCGTGGACAACGCCTCGAATTTCCCTATCTCCTGCACATCGTCCGCTTTTTCTCCCTGTCTGGGAATAGTTTTGTAGATTTTTCGTGCGGGCGCTTGCACGTGTGTGTATTTATATACACACGCGTTTTTCCAAAGCACGCGTGCACCTACGGCCAAATCGGTGTTTTGGGAAACGCGCGTACCAGTGGCACAGTGTATAGCAGAGAGAGCGTTTTTCGCTTACTTTGGCCCACTTTTGCGTCGCGCTCGTGCTGCACTTGTTTTGCTGCTGCGATCGGAAAGTTCACTCGACTACTACACGGAGAGAAATTTCTAGCGACTTTGGTTTAAATCTTGTTGCTTATAAAGTATCAGTTTTTATGTTGCGAGATTGGTAGGTGATCAACATTACTAACGCAACAGAAACGAGCATTATTTGCATGGACCTCTCCAGTACTAAATAAGCTGCATACTTTTACTCCAATTGCTTTGAAATCGATACGTTTTTGTCTAAAGCTTGATACTAGAAAACTATCGCGTTAGTTATACCGTATTCCCAAGAGCATTGTTGCGATTTCGGTAACAACTCTATGGGAATTCACGCGAGACTTGGGGTGGGGGGAACGAATGAGGAGATCGGTTGCTATAATCCCAACGGACTTTTACCAAATTGGTATCAAATTTATGGGAACAACGGTATAGGGGCGCTCTTGCGATATTTTCATAAACTCGAAGCGATAATAGTATAACTTTCACACATAGATGGCATCAAAATCTTTCGCTTTTGTCAAGGATTGGAAGAATGCGATAATCGCCGCAATTGTTGCGTTCTTCGTTGGCGGAACGTTCTGCAATATTCGCATGATTTAAATCCATGCGTTTTTAGCAGGAAATTTCTCTCCGTGTACTCCCCGCCTGCCCGACCCGCACGCGGCTTTGCAGCTCGCCGCGGCAGACGACCGATGCGGTGTGCTGGACAAATAACCGAGTCAATTTTTACGTATATATAAACAATTTGCGGAGATATGTGCGTGTGTGTGTCTTTTCGGAAAGGATATTGAATGCGGTTTGAAAAAAAGATTTGTGCAAGTTTTTATTAAATTGGCGAGGTTTCGTTATCTATTTCTAGGCGGCTATTGATAATACTGACCCAGATGGCCTGGCTGGTTCTAATTTATCAATAATTCACTGACGTTTCGTGAATTATTTAGTGGAGTCTTTTACTATTTTATAAATAAATTTAGTTATTCAATAATATGAGGATCATGTCGAAATTTCCTAGTGAATATAAATTTTGATGAAATGTAAATTTCGAAATTGTCCACTTATGTAGTTGAAAAAGATGAAATATTATACTAATAAATGCCAACAATTTGTTAAGAATGTATAAATGTTATGAATTTTTTTTTCTAATTCTATAACTTTTAACATACAAAACATGTGAACTTTGGTATCTAAAGAAAACAAAGTTCGACAGAAGACAAAGAAATAAAAATACCAAAGTCTATACAAATGTATATTTCTATACAATGCAACCTGTATGAAATATGTGAGGTCATTTAGAAAATAAAGATTAAATGTGATAATTTAAAAAATTGTCAAGTGTAAATGAACGTTTAAGTATACTCTGCTTATACTACTTAAATATTATCTATTTCTAACAAGGATGCTTTTTATGTACTTTAAATGAGAGCACACATGTGATAGGTATGAAATATGTGAGGTCATTTAGAAAATAAAGATTAAATGTGATAATTTAAAAAAATGTCAAGTGTAAATGAACGTCTAAGTGTACTCTGCTTATACTACTTAAATATTATCTATTTCTAACAAGGGTGCTTTTTATGTACTTTAAATGACAGCACACATGTGATAGGTAAATTTAATTCAATTTCGAAATCCAAAAAATATTTGGGTGACATTTTCCTCTAACAAATTTTGTACTGCTATGAAGAATTATCCAATAAGACGTTAACATGCTAAACATAAACCTGACAGTGGCACACTTCTCGAAATTCAACCATTTGAAAAACGATTGCCAACCGACTGTAGCTGGCCATTGCGACGAAAACAGCCATAAAATAACCACATATTACTTAAAAAAAAGTCTCTCGCAGTGCCCGAAAACTAACCGAATTTCCACAAAAAACCCGTAAATCACAAATCTCCGACTATCCATCCCTTTCGCATCAAGTAGATCCCAAACAATAGCAACCCTATTCTCCACATCTAAACTCATCCATATATCTCACCCACCATCTCTTCTTCTCCCTTTTCCCCGTCTTCTGCAAATTTCATTTTTAAACTCGGTCCAGGGCCCGCTCGTCCCTCTCGACTCGCCTGTGCAGCCAGCGAAAAGTCTCACCTCCTCTCTCTCTCTCTCTCTCTCTCTCTCTCTCTCTCTCTCTCTCTCTCTCTCTCTCTCTTTCTCTCTCTCTCTCTCTCTAACTCTCGACACCACGCGGGCGCACTCGAGTCTAACGACGGCGTCAGCAGGATTCGCGAGTACCAAAAAAGAAGGCGCAAGCGAGCGAAGACAAGCTTTCGCCGATGCACTCGATAAGAGGGAAAAAGCCTGCTAGAAAGAGAGAGAGAAGGAAAGATCTCTGCGGCAAGATTCCGTCAAGTGGCTTTTATACGCAAATTAAGATGGATGACGGTGGGAGGTGGTGGCGATGGCTTTTGTATGGCGCGAATGGAAGAGAGTATGGCGATGGATTTTGTAATAGGGGCGGGCTAATGGGCTGGATAAGGGAGTTGAGGTGAAGTTTGAAGGGCTGCGGGGATGAAGTTTACGTTAAATTATGATTTGTTAAAATTTCTCTGTTTGAAAAAACTCGTTAAAGCTTGGCGGCTTTTAACGATTTGCGGATATGCGAGTAGAATGGATTGCAATTGGAATTTTTCTGAGTTACGGCTTTTGATATAGAAGTGAACCATATTTTAAAATGTAGTTTAATTTGAATTAGCGACGGTTGAAATTTTCTCTTTGAAGGGAATATTTTTAAATGTTTAAAATATCAACGATTATATTTCCCCAAAAAGTGAAGATATCCCAAAAATAAATCAAGAAATATCCCATAAAGAGAGCACATTAATTTCTGTGATGGGAATCAGCGTTAGGAGAAAAACGTTGAAATAATCTATCACTTTAATATAATAGAGGAGACGATTTATAAATAATCACTAAGATGAAACATTTAATACTATATACGTGACGTTCACACTTTTGACATATTTTTTCTTTTATCATTGTAACTTGAAGATTCATGTTAACAAAACATCGATTCGACTGCATTACTAATATTATAAATAATACATGAACTTATAACAGTATAATCAGCAAAAATGATTTTTTGTAATTGCAATTTATTTAGCATTATGTACTTAACCTAATAATATTATCTATATGGATATATATATTCGTAATTAATTGTCCAGTAACTAATTTGCCTGTAAATTTAAAACACGTAATGCATTTAAAACGTGATAATAACCCTTCATTTTGAAAACTCGCATAAATCAATTAATTCTCATCGAAATAAAACTGCACATTTCATTGCTGAAAAAAAAAACGGACAAAAAAATCGTGGAAACCAGAAGTTACACTCAGAACGTGTCATTAAATTCCCACCTATACCGGCCATGTACAGCCAGCCGCCCATAAAGAATCACGCGCGCGCGAGGAACTCTGAAAATTACACGGAAATAAAGAGCACTGCGAAAAAAAAAATGGAACAACCCTCCACCGCATCGTCCGCGAAGCCATAATGTGCTCGTCACGGCAGCGTGATAAATAATCGACGCAGGGCGAGAACTTTCCTCACCCCCCTTCCTTTCCTCTCCGCCACCCATGCATCATTTTCCCTCATACCTCGTCGAGGGAAAAACGAAGACGGGAAAATTCAAGCCGGATTCCCCGGGCGAAATATATAATGCGCGATTAAAAAACTCGGCCACGTAGCGCGTATTCATACGGGGTTTAATCGTCGTGTATGCACATACACGCGCATGTGTATACGGAAAAAGAGAACTCGCGTGCGAATTTCCGTCTTGTCGTTTTATTGCTGCCTCGTCGTTGAGGGTGGCGAGCGAAAATGAGCCGTACGGAGAAAAAAGAGGAGTATATACGCGCGCCGGAGGAATTAGTGGATGTGTGTGTGTGTGTGTACGCGAGGAATATTCGGCAGGGGTCGAGAGGAATTAGGATGTAGAGCATGGAAAAGAGGAGAGAGAATCCTCTTGTAAATGCGCGCGATGCGAGCGCATAGTCGGACAGAGATAATAACGGGGCGAGGTTGGAAATTCCTTTTTTTTCTCTATTTCGTTTGCGCGTTGTGTTTAAGCTCGGGGAGAGGATATAGTAGGATCGTCCTAATACTGGTTTTGGGTAAGTCCGAGAACGAGACTGCCTATTTTACGTGCATAATTCACGATTTAAAAGGTATTAGCACACGTCCTCATTTGCACAAAGTCTGTTTATTTTTATTCTAAAAGAAAAGATCTCTACAGATTGTGTGGAAAAATGTTACCCGATTAAGCATAGTTCGAAATAATTAAAATACATGGCGACGTGATAAAGATGATTAACAAAAACAATTATCGTAAACATTTATTATATTCAATAACGAGAAAAACATTCATTTCAATAGTTTGTATATATGACTAATAATACAAGTACTTTCAATTAGTTGCTCATAGTAACGAATTTCATCAACTATTTCGTTCCAAGTGGTAATATTTCGTTTATTTATTTCACTGAAAATTACTGTCAGAAGAATACACGTATAGAAATATGTTCAATTTAGATACTTGTATATTATATATAATGTAATAAATGCATTAAACATTATTATTTACCAATAGAATTAGGCTCTCGATATTATTAAGCAAATAATCATCACAACTTGCACAAGCATCACATTAATCATACCGAACAAAAAACATAAAAATTTCTTAACTCTAAGAATAAAAATAAAATCAACAAAACTATTTCTTCTTCAACGAACCATTGATAAACGCTGGAACAACGAGCCCGGAACTCTACTCAAACAGCGAAAATCGCTGTCCGATCGAAGCCGAAAACAGCGCTTAATCACACTCACCTGCCTCTCTCCTTCCTTCAACCAACACAAGCCAAGCGCCCCCCCCCTCTCCTTTCAATCGCAAAACCGCGCGAAAACCTGCGCGCTCGTATAGCCGCAAAAAAGTGCGCCAAGTGGCCGTTCGAGAGGTCACGCCGCGAAAAAAGAAGTGGCGGGTAAATATTTCACGGGCGACAGACATAGAGGACCACCACCGCACGATATTCGATGGCTTTTGTCGTCTGTAGGTGCAATTTCTCGCTGGATGGACGGTTTTTTTTTATTTCTCCACAATTACGCGCTTGTGGTTCTGTTACCGTGACCGATTTTTATAGTGAGAGGAAAAGGGGGGTAGACGTGGGTGTTGTAAAAATAAGTTGTTTGCCTGAAATTGTGAATTTTAAGGTGAGCGATACTTAGCGACGAGGAAGTTCGTGGGGTGAGCGTGATGTTGGTTAAAATTTATACTGTCATTAATAATGTCGAAATTAGTGTTCGAGAAGAAGAGGGTTACTGGATTACTGACTAATTAAACGTAGTTGCAAACTGGGAAAATAAAAGGCGTTTAAGCTTTCTTAGAGCTTTTAAAGTTTTAGTTAATTACCAACCTAACGATTGTAAAAGATTAATTAAGATTCTTTGCCAAAATTTGTCAGTTTATCATTTTATGGACTTACGTGGCAACGTTAATTTGCTTTTCTTATTATACTAATAAAAATGAATGTACTCAGTTATAAAAAAAATGATTGTTTCAACTGTTACGTGTTTTATTCATTTTATTACTGCTTTGCTCAAGTTTATTAATTTCCTGTTGGAAAATATTATTTCTACATTAAAAATAGTACTCTATTCATAAACCTTGAAACTAATACAAAAAATTCATTCATTTTAGTGTTTACATGAAACCTAGTTTTATATTATTAAAATCTCTTGTAGAATTAAAAAGAACTATTTTAACCATATATTAATATAAAAGGCTCTATTTTTCATTTTGTTCTACATTGCAGAATTAAAAATTACTTAAACTATTAGTTGTGCTGAACTGTTTTAAGTTAAAACTTATTTAACTACATATCATATAAATATTTTATATTTAAGGACACGATATTGTTCAAGAATGCGTCTTCTTTAATAACATTATATAGAAGTTTAGTCTTGCCTAATTTATTTTACGGGTCTTTGAGCTGGTCTCCCTATCAGGGATATCTTACGAGTCTACTGAAATCGGTTTAATATATACGTTTTTGCAACATTAACCTTATAAATTCGTTGGGCACAAAGCATTTATAAGACATGACAATGAGTAGATTCGACCATAATTATAGTTCGATATAACAAGTCGGCTTATTTTTAATCAAATCTACTCATTGTTTCAATGAGGCCATTTTTATGTACAAATTTTTAACCTCTACTTAAGCACCCAGCCCTAGCAGATTTATCTATATTAAGAACAACCCCATTCATCCGCTAGGCACTTCAGAGAACTAAAAGAGGATAATTGCGTACTTGTATCTACTTTTAACTGTCCTACTTTTAAGTTGCGTATAAGAAATTGGAATTCATTTAGAATCAATTATATATCTGAAATTACATCAATATCGAGTTTCAAAAATGTTGTTAAGCCGCTATTACTACAATTCTATTAAAACGACTGTAATAAATGTTGTTCTTTTATACCCGTAAATGTAATTTAAAATAAAATAAAATAAAATAAATGTGACCACAGATCAATAAAACAATCAATGATACAATCTTAGATTGAAGACAAATTACACAAATGTTTATTTATAAATAATACTGAATCAAAGAATTGACATATTTTAAGCTTCTCCGAAAAATCTAAACATCAACAAACAGTTAATCAGGACATCAAAACCAATTCCCAGCTCACATTAGTCTCTGCCGTAAAAATTTTATAACGACTTCCTCGCAACCGCCCTCTCACCCGTCAACATTCCGAATCAAAATCACGCGCCACCGGCGTGCGATCTGCGAGGCGATCCATCTACTCTTCCCTCTTCCAGTTAAAAAATCAACACCCTCACCGCCGCGACGATAAATCTCGCTCGCTTGCGAAAAAAATCGCAAGAAAGAACGCGCGACCGGCCGCGAAACAAATAGAATGGTTCTCCTCCTCTCTTTCATCGACGCATGCAAATCCCATTTGTCTCGAGGCTCGCGAGAAATATGGCTGGTAAGTCTCTCCGATGAGAAATAGCGAAATTCCGATCCCTCCCCACGACACGCTGCATTTTTCAGCGGACTTTTCCCTCGTCCCGCGTGCATGCGTATATTTATACATATATATCGCGGGCGAATCGTCGCACGGGGTGAATGTCGCTTTTATCCGCCTTGGGAAACTTCCCTCGGAGAAAGAGACAGAGAGAGAGGGAGTGTACGTGAACTTCGACGAATTCCTGGAAAACCCGTAATTTTCGTAGCCTGGATGCTCGGTATATATATACACACACACACACACACACACATACACTTTCCGCCAAGTCATGTCGTTTAGCTCCCCACGAGTTTGGTTGTTTTTCAGCTTTCGACTTGGCGTATACCCCGGCCCGATGAATTCGCGGATACGAATATATATGCGAGGGTGCCTTTCTATGCTGCGTGGGGTATATAGGTTTTCGGTTTATCTGTTCGAGAGAGTATGCCGAATTGTTGAAAAGTTTGTAGTCGTCGATATTATATCTTGTTCTTAATTTTATTTTGTCGTTTGGATTTGCGTGCCATTTGAACAAAGAATAAAATTATGTCATCCTATTATTACGTTTCAAACAACTATTTAGAATAGGAAAAATTATTTTAACTTTTAAACCTTGTCAACAATTTATACAATGACATTTTTAAGTTGAAACATAATTTTTAAACTTAATTAAAATACTCTGAACTCTATTGATTGCAAAATTTCTCACAACGAGATTACTCTCCCTGAAACTTATTAAACTATGCAAACAATTTTAGAAAAATACTGTCGATCTACTTGATTATTCCTTTGTAGCCGTGTCTTTAGCCCTTCCCCGTTCATCTCTCACCACTTCGTTCCACTTTGCTCGCGCACAGCTCCTCCTCGTGCTTATGACTATCTTGTTTTATCCCCCCGCCCCTCGTCCCTCTGTTTGACATTCTACTTCTCTGGGCACGGTTTATCAGATTCAAAACTCCGTTAAGGTAAGCAAGAGCTATTTGAAATTTCTAAAATGTGATTTTCAAACGAACCCCTTTCTACCCGTCAAATTTTCCTATTTATATCATAAGCTTTAATAATGCACGATAATGAAGCAGTTCGTTGTAATGACATTCAATTTTCATAGCAAAAGTGATGTTTATGATGACAAATTTTTGAATTTAATTTGTATGCAAAAAGTTTTTATTGTAAATTATATATTCATCAAGTGACATATAAATGCAGTATAAAATAGTCATATATGCACTGAGAAAAAAATTGTGTAAAAATTACTCAAATTTTAATAAAAATTACTATACTGTAAGGGTAATCCGACCCCAAGAAATCAATTTAATAATTTTTATAAAATAGTATAGTAATTTTCATACTTTCTCTAAAAATTTCCGAAAAAAATTTTCTAACCGATTTTATTCATTTTATTAAGAATTTATTGAGATTTATATTAAGAATTAATTATATGTAAGAAATAACAGATAAGATTAAATAATATTAAATTTAAACAATGAAAAAAATTTTGTCGGTATGGAGAATCGAATCTGGGCCTCCGGATTGACAAGCGAACTCCCGAGTAGAAATTTTCAAACGGCAATGACGCGGGACGGATCCGTCTGCCGTGATTCCTGATCCGTGACGGATGAGTGTTGTACGAGGCATGTAACGCTGAACTGTATGAGGGCCGGATGATTTTACCTATCTATATCCTTACGTCCGGTGAAACATCTGGCCCTGATCCGGCCCTGATTCGGGCAACACGTGGCTTATTGTCTAAATAATTTGAAAGCGAATATGTTCTCTACTTAATAAAAATTACAACATTTAATATATTTTTGATGTATTTATTAAATCATATTTAATGTATTTTGTATATTTGGACACTACATTATAATCTTGTTTTTTTTTATAACAAATATAAAACTAATATTTGCACTTTTTCCAACAATTATAATTCTACATCTATTTGTACTTTATTTAATTAAATACTATACTTATTTTTATTAAATATCTTCTTTTTTCGAAATTTAGTATTTAACTTTTTCCTTTATTGTTTATCCATTATACTCATTAGGTTGTTCTTCATACGACAGAAACGGAGCACTATTCAGATTTGAGGCTATGACGCGCGCGTAAACAAATGCTCAAATACTAATGCTAATATAACGGAAAAATGACATGTACCTTATCCGGAAAATTTCACGGCGTTGTACCGGCCCGGATAAGGCTTGCTGTAAATGAGTTTATCATACGGCACAAACGCAAGTACCTTACAATAAAAGCGTTACATGCCGCGCGAGGGCCTTGCACGGCGTACGCCATCCGGCCTGTGTGATACCTACGGTACGCCGTATTTCATGTCTACTCGGGCTCCTTACCATTTGCGCCGTTGACGAACTTACATGGAACAATTCGAATTGTCTACATATGTTACGGTAGATTAATAATTACAAAAATGAATTATTTTTTTGAAACTTTAAAAACAAATTCGATATTATGCTATGGACAATTATTTAAATGTTGATCACAGTTATTAATAAAAAACTTATTAATACTATCTAAAGCAAGTTTTCTTGAACCAAATTGCTGGTTAGAACGAGTCGGCATCATATTGTTTTGATGGCAGCGCGCATGCGCAGTGTACTGCGTACTCCAAAATTACTATACCGTACAGGAAAAATTTATTATACAGTATAATAAAATTTACTAATTCTCTGGATAAAATTTATATTAGAGTTTTGTAAAATTTATAATCTCTAATTTTTATCATGCTGTTTAGTAATTTTACACTTTTGTATAATAACTTTTATTCAACTTTATAGTATTTTTTCATACTTTTAATGTAAAAATTATTCGAATTTTAGTAAATATCTCACTTTTGTCATCTTGTGGTAGGATTCCCCGACAGTGTAGTAATTTTTATTAAAATTCGAGTAATTTTTACACAATCTTTTTCTCAGTGTGGGAAACTCCACCAAACTTTTAATATTCGATATTGAAGAAATAAAATAATTTTTTTGTAAAGTACACTCATAAGACGCAGCCTACCTTATTCAAAATGTTTCGAAATGGTAAAAAAAATAGCGTTACTTGTTTTATCGAAAAAGCCCTTTAAATAATTAAAAAAAAATAAAAATTGACAATAAATTGAATTCACGAATAGTATGAATAGGGAACTTGGAAGGAATGGGATCATATTGGACATTTTTCAAAACACAAAACTTAATACGGCATTCCTTTGCAATAAGACCACTATGTGCCCTTTATCTCTTATAAATCGTTAGAGTCAGAGAGACAGATAGCGACTTTATTGCGAATGAATACTGTATAAGATTTTGCACCCTTCTGACGGTATTTACGTATTCGCTCATTATTACATATATTATTAATTTATTCGTTATAGATGTAATAGTAACAGTTGTATAACATTTTAAATTGAATTAGATAAAAATTATTTGCAATTGATTCAATATTATATTGCACTATGATTTAAAAGTTTATTTATCGTACATTTTTTGAGTGTACATACTTATTTCTTTTATGATATTATTCTACGCTGAGAAAAAAATATAGTATATTTTCACATAAAAGTACTATACAATATAGTATTATTTGACTATTACCTTATTTTATAGTACTGTTTACATTTAAGATTATGGCTAAGATAGCTAGAAATGTGTTATTGGGTACTATATTATATAGTAAAATTTGAAATATCAAAGGAATTCGAATGGAAATATTATATTATACTAAATAAATATAGTAAGCTTTACGACAATTTAGTTAGATGTACAATAATTAAGTTACTATAACTGTTTAGTCCTTTGAATTATATGAACATATTTATTATTAATATATTATAGTCCACTTTACAAAAAAACATAGTTAAGGCAATAATATTGAGTTTAACTATGTATAGTTAACAGTACCAACAACTTTTTTCTCAGTGTAACTTTATTTTTCGTATGTTTATATCGTTATATGAAAAAATATGATCTCACGTATTCATTAATCACTTTTAATTCTCAAGATACATATATAAAAGTAATTGTGGAAATAAAACAATCAAACGTAGGCAGTAAAAGCTTTGAAACAGTTTTGTATAGAAAATTTTTAAAATTGTTTTTTGTAATGTCAAGTGCTTTGGAAGTTTCCATTGAAATTTGAAAAATGAATGATTTGACTTGACTAATACGTGATAAATTAGAATGCTCATATCTTCGCGAATTTTTATCTTAGAAAAATTTTCAAAAAGGCATTTTATAGCTTTTAATCACTACTTGTGATTACGCTAGTCAATCATAATATTCCAGTTATCCGAGAGAAACTCTAGAGGTAAATATGATTTTGTTTAACAATTCACGATTTAGCGATTTGTCTTTGTCTCGCTATAATATTATTCCTATGGAGTGCACACTTATAACTTAGGCATGAATTAATTAGTTATGTGAAAAGATATATGTGCAGCCATGAATAATTTAAAATGTAAAAAATGCTCTTTCGATAAACGGTTTTATCGATAAAAAATTAAAACTGAGAAAAATGCGACTACGCTCACGTTTGCTTTTATATCTAATTATTGTCTATAGGCACATTTTCCGGAGGTTGATTTATCGAAAATATGAGTAAAAACGAAGATTTTACTAGGATCTTAAAATGTTTTTACGATAGGCACTTTTTTATTAGCTTAAAGAAATAAAAAATTCCCCCAAGTACGCACAGAAGTAATGAAAAATTGATGTTTGTTTTTAGTTTCATGAAAGTGCATTCGTTTATAATTACCTTTACGATAGCAGAACATGTTCATACAACCATAATTTAATAAAATTTCTTTTGGTCAAAGGTGTGCAATCACTTCTTTAGAAACTATGCAACGGTAACACGAATATTAAAAGTTTGGTGGACTTATATATGCACAATGTCGTAGGTATGTAAAATATAAATTGCATATAGGTTTTGCTGAATTAAACATGCTACTTGATACGTACATTCTGGCGAAAAGTCTGTGAAATAAAATTTAAATCTGAAAGCTTGTAGATGATTTCGCAAATATAACTATATGCCACACAGAAGTCTATATTCTAACATATGCAATCAGACGCTATTAGTCAATCACAAGCTGTACTGCAACGAGTCACTATAAACTTAACTGTTGATAACATAATTTTGAAATATATAAACGTACGCCTATCTATAAAGTATCTTTGAACATTCAATATTTCACAAGAAACTCAGTTCAAAAAATTCGTTCAAAAAGCAAAGCACGTTCAATTTCTAAATTACGATGAAGCTTTTTTTAAAACAAATATTCGAAACGTCGACCCGCCAGTGCCATTGCTAAATGTTACTATCTCTCTAATATTTATGTATATATATAAACGACCGGTAATAAATCGATTGGATGAGAACGGGATATCGCTCATTCCCTCCAATTTTAGTGAGCAGTCACGAAGCCGGTCGTGCGCCCCATGTCTACAGAGCTGGATATCGAACGAGCGAGAGGAGGCGAGAGAGAAAGAGCAAAGAGATAATTCCCGATTAGCGACGACGCCGGACGACGAGGAAATAAGGCAAGATGAGAAAAAGAGCGGAAAAAGGAATGCGGGGGCAGGGGACAGGGGGTTGTGTAGCCTCGCCTTGTAGATTGCGTGAACTGCGTGTCTGGAAACCTTGATTCTCAGTGAAGCGAAGGCGTTGGATGCATTCTTAAGAGAAGTTTTTTTTTTCGTTATAAACACCGAATCGAATATATTTGAAGAGTTTCTTTTGAGGAATCTTTTAGTTATAAACTTCACACGACTTTTGACTTTTAACTTTTAGTATAAGTAGATAAAGTTTTAATGATTAAAATGTACTTTTTATAAAAATTGTATCGAATATTTCAGAGAATATTCAATCGAAAGCATTAATTGTGACTCATTGAATTGTAGAGAATGATAGAACAATATTTTCTATATATAGTAGTAGTTCATTTATATAAGAATTTTTATATAAGAATTTATAAAATTTTATAAAATTATTTTTACATTATTATACACAACATTCTCTAATGATGTGTCCTCTAAAGTTAGATTGAATTATTATAATTTTCACAAAAAAATGTTTGTCCATGTAAGAGGAATAATGACATTTAGATATTTGCATTAAAACAAAATTGAATGTCCCTTGGTATTCGATTAAAAATCCCAAATTTTTTAACTACCAAATAGCCAGCACGACTCTATAAAAAAATGACTAAACTATGCAACCTATAATTCCAAAAAGCAGCAACGACCCATAACCACCGGACATTTTCTCCGCTACGGGAAATTCCTTCGTGTCTGCGCGTACACACGTGCATATGCATACATCTCACGCGAGCGCGCGGGAAACCGGAAGCTAGAGTGAACGTACGAGCGACAGAGACAGATAGGGTAGCGGTCCGTATTAGTGCGCCTGTCCATATTTGTGTGCCCTATTATTAAAACATATCCTAGAAATGAACGAGTAAAAAAGTAACACTATAATATTTTTTTTCATAAAGTATAGTTAATTAAGTTTAAATAGAATTAATTAATTTGTTTTCAATTACTATAACATTAAAAAAGAACTTTCAAAAATATGTTTCACGGTTTGCGGTGTGTCACGGTGTTTTCTTGTCCAAACTTGCTAAGAAATGACATTTTTAAAAGTAACATTAAATAATGTTACGGAAAGATTTTAATGTGGGATACAATTGATTACATCATAAAATAATATTATGTTATATAATAAACCTTAATATAAAGGTTTTCAATTGATTTTAATATTTAATTAATGGTGTCTACTAATAGGGCAGTGAAAAACGACTTGTCCAGATTTGTGTGTGCACAAATACAACACGAGCATGCTCGTATCGGCGCTTGAACAGAAAAGTTAGGTTAGCTTGTCTGCGCACAAAAGTTGTTTCATATCGCATTGACGACCTTCAGCAGTTTTTACCGTATTGGAATTAATTAACATTCAATGTAAACAAGGGTTAGAAATTGATTATAAATGCACTACAGTTAACAAAATAATTTTGTTGGCAATGATAATATCATCAAGACACACTAATGTGGGGGATATAAATGTGTACACCCACATTAATACGGGGTACACAAAAATGTACTTTGTCTGCTAGGGCACACAAATGCGTACAAAAATTTTTTTTATATTGCTTGTAACTTTCGTAAATATTAATATTTTTCTATAAAAAAAATTGTTTCGTGTAGATTATTGTTTTTATTATCAATATAAACCTGCCCGGAATCTCTGAGACAGCTTAAATAGTCTATTATTATGCGACAAAAGTGAAGAGTTTCTTAAACCCACACTAATACCCTAGACGGTATTTATACGTTTCCGGGGGGTTGATGGCGCGCGCTGGCGCGAGGGCGACCGATGGAATATTTAAAAGGAGCGAGAGCGCGGAGGGACAGAGGGACGCGAATTTTGCGCGCAGGCTCGACGCGCGAGCGAAATGTGATTAGGATTCAATTATTTAGGGCTTGCCAAAAGTTTCGACGTTTCATTCGATTGCCCGTGCGCGGACGTGTTTTTGGCGGATGGACTGTGTTTTCTAAAGGGTGGTTTTTTTAGCTTTGGAACGAGCACTCGGATGGGGGCGACACACTACGTGCCTTAGTTTTGGAAAAAGTCGGAGAGCGATGTGTGGTTTCTTACGTGGAACTTGAGTGCTTTTTTTTTTGTTTCAGAAAATTTTTCCAGTTATAAAATGATAATAACAAGGAGTTTTGTAAACTAGGGTAAATAAAAGTAGGAGATTTCCAGCCGGTATTGGAATGTTTTTATTATATTGGAAATAATTTCTTTTATTATAAACGGGAAAAATGGGAAATAAAGTCAAATCGCAAATAATAATAATATATAATTAATACATAAAATAGAAAAGGTTCAAAACAGAATTAAATTATTCTATATTTGTTTTAGATAAATATAAAAATCTTTTTCTCAAACGCGAAATTTTAAAAATAAAATTTTCATATGTATAATACGTAAAAGTATTGCGAGATGCTAAAGTTGTTTATCAGATACATCTTTCACGAATATTCGAATGTTAAAAATCCTATACTTCACATGTTTTTAAAAAAGAATGAAGTGCGGGGACTTGTCATGGAGCTGATTTGTTTGAAATGCAATTTCAAAATATATGTATTTTATCTGTCCTTTTTACATTTTAGAAAAATGCCCCATTGTAAATAATAAAACCAAAAATATGATAACGTTTATTGTCACAATTACACTCACCACTTAATGTTTATTCGCGATAAGATTGATCGCAAGTGACGTTAAAGCAGTAATCACCTGCAACAGAAAATGAATTATATGTATTATTTGTATATTATGCCGTGAAGAGTAAAGTTAATTTTTCTTTTTTCATTAATGATCTTTAACTAATATATTTTGCAACAATTAGTAACTTATAGCCAGAGTTAATGACCTCCGGCTCACTGATTTATCTGAAACTTTACACGGGTCTTTTTAAAAAAGAGACCAGTCAAATATTAAAAAAAAAGATTATTGAAAAAAACAGATAAAGATTAAACTAAAGCGTTGTTTCATTATGAAAAAATGTATTCCCCTCAGGAAATTATAAGCAATCAAAAATAAAGTAAGAAAACTGCTAAAAATATCGCTTTACTTCAACCATTTTATTACTGGAATTTTTAATCATTGTATTACTGGATTTTTTAATCATTGTTTTACTGGAATTTTCAATCAAGGAGCGCGGGAGCGCTCCGAAGGCAAATATAGAAGAAGCCTTTTTTTTGAGGGTCGACCGCGCTACATATACATTGAAATGGGTGCCTGAGATTTTTTGAAATATTCACTGCAATTTTCAATCGCTTTTATTTCACTAAAACTAATATAACTAGATGCTATGTTGTTATACTATGCTGCACAAAAAATTTCATGTAAAAAGATGCTCTCGTATTAGAGATATTAAATAGTGAAATTTTTTATGTCTGGTTTCCGATTCTAAAATTTCTCCATGTTTCATGATCAGATCGTTTTCTTCCCACTTCCGGTTTCCTGTTTCAGTATACACACACACACACACACACCTACTGACTACCTAACCTTACTACAGATCTCTCAATCTCTCAATATATACACATGTCAGAATCATCATCATGTAAGAAGATTTTATTTTTAATTATGAGAAGATTTTATCTACTTTTATCTACTTCTATTAACGGGGCAAATGACTTTTAGATATATTTTAGATTTTAGATAAGTATTAAAGAAATGTTAGATATAATAAAATTATTCTTTTGAAATTGATACTTTGATTTTAAAATTTTACAGGTTACAAGATTTGTGTAGTCATTTGTGGAGTCATCGAAATTTGATTTTGAATTAAATTTGATTTTGATGTATAAAAAAAAAACTAATAACAAAAAAGAGTAGCTGATTTATCAAATGATGAGGTGGAGAAAAATGTAAACTTATAAGGTAAAATAAAAATACAGCTTAATGACAATATAAAAAGTTTTTGTTATTAAAACTATAAAATTATTTTACACCACTCTAACCTCAAAATCATAACTTTAATATGATTATTCGGTTCTCGTGGTATAAAATACGGTACGACACTGGTGCGTAAGGTGATTTTTACCGCATTCGACTTTTCGCACTCGCTTTGCTCGTGCGAAAAACGTCTCCTGCGGTAACTAATCACCTTCCACAGCCGTATCGTAATGTACTATTAATTAATATTCTACTTATTTTTTAGGTTGTGAATGTGGTTTTTCTGAAACATTTTTTGTTTTTGTAGCCCTTGTAAATACAAGTTTATATATTAACTACAAGATTTCTTGTGTATATCAACAACAAAAATAATCAGATACGTATTAAATGACTAAATATCTATTTTTAAAATATAAAATGTTGGTTATAAGAATGAACATTGACACTTTGTGTTGATTTTTTATATTTTTTTAGATTGTATGAGGAATTTCTCACGGTGGAAGACGTCAAAATGTTTCAGAGGAGTTCTTAGTAATTTTTTTGCATATACTATAAACAACGGCCTGAAGAAATGGAAACTTACAAGCGTCCTGTATAAGAAAATAACTTAGAAATATCCTGATTTGATTCTCCAATGTGTATTATAAGATTCAATCTATTCTCAAAATGTGACAAGAGCTGTTAGGAACCAACAACTAAGATGTTTTAGACAGTATTGCTCAAAAAGTACGAAAAAAGTATTATGTTTTGAAGTTAATTCTTCAAAATAAAATAAGGTAATTGCGATTTTCATAGATCATCCATCTATAGTTGAAGATCATATTCAAGCTGGTGGATTTTTTTGAAGACTTATGGAATAAGCTCAGCCCGATACAAATATTTTATTGTATTCTTAAAAAGTGATCAGTGTTCATAAATATAATATAATTATAGTGAAGTCAGTGCAAGTTTTCAGATCAGATATAATAAAATATTTTGTATAATAAATAACATAAAGTAGCGGTATGATGTGTTAAATGAAGTGTTTATAACAAATTTAAAACCTCTACTTAAAATCAGAATTTAAAATATATAGAGACTTGGTTAAAAAAAACATTTTTTGTCTATACTTCAAGAAAATTAGCTGATATTAGTGCTGTGCTCTTGTACATACTTACTTAAATACGAATTAAAAGATTATGCCAAATGAACATTAAAATACAGAAAAAAGCAAAAATGATGTGTTATTGTTGTGAAAATTTCAACGAATAAAAGTGCTCAGTTAATCTCATTTTATAATTTTCTCACGGTGGGAGACGTCAAAATGTTTCAGAGTATTTCTCAGTAAATATTTTTCTACACAAGATTCAGATAATTATTTGAAAAAGTATACAAGAATGTTAAGAAAGCTTTTATTATCAGTAATTCTTAGTTCATAAACTGATTGTTTTTAATTTTACAAGATGTGTGGCAATCATGAGTTATTAAATTAAGATGTTTTATATTTGTTACTATAAAAGAATATCAAGAAAGCTTTTTTCTCCCAATATTCTTAGTTCATAAACTTTTGTTTTTAATTTTGCAAGATGTGTCTGATAGGTTATTAATTCAAGTGGTTTCTAGTGAAAACTTCAACGAATCCAAGTGTTAAAAATAATGTAATTAATGATTGGCTTATGGTGAGGGGCGCCAAATGTTTCAGAGGAGCCATTTGTTCTATGAATATACAGTACATGAAACCATAATATAAATTACTGTAATGGCTACTTTTTGAATCTGCAACCAACATTTTAATTTGCTAGCTGATTGTGATGCAGTAGTATGATTATTAGATCTAGTACCCTTGCAAGTCTTTGATAAAATATTATGAAAAAGAAATATGTGGATACCAAAATAATGAAACGAATTCCAGCTTTAGAATGTGCAATAGAAGGCTAAAGGTAACTTTTACCACAAATTTAATAATGTAATAATAATTTATCAAAAAAACAAAATCAAATGGATGCATAAGAGTGTTTTGTGAAAAAACTTAGTATCAGGTGCTGTTACGTAAGGGTAGTTAACTTGGCAAACTTTGAGCTTCGCATTTTGTAAAGGCTAGAGGATTAGGTGATTTCAGAGAAATAGATGCGAAAGAGTAGTTTTTAAAAAACTTTGTACCGCCTGCTGCTATGGAAATGGCAGTTGACATGAGAACTCAACTTCTCAGCCAACTTTGAGCTTCGAGTTTTACAAAAGCAAGGGAATCAGGTGATACAGAGATTTGAATTGTAATTCTGAGAACTTGTACTTTTTTTTTTATTCCTTGCGATAGCTACAAAGAAAAAATATATTATTGTTAGGGTGATTCGCCCAGTAGATGGACACCTACCAGTAGATGGACGATGTTAAATAAAATTAGTCGTCACTATTTATTATAGCAGTAAAAACAAAAATTTGTTTTTGTATTGAGAAGAGCGGTTCTTTATACAAATATTGCACGTTGTACAATCTTTAGGAAAAGGTTATTTATTTTGAAAAAAAATCATTGAATGGCAGTCTCACTGCGTCGCGTGGCGACGCTCGAGATTCAGGCGCGTTCTTGTATCAACGCGAAGCACATGGGTCTCAAGAAATACAGAAATAAAGACTTCTAAATACATTCTTCAGATATATAATGCATATACATATATAAAAGATATTTAATTTTAAGTAAATGTGTCCAAAATTAAAATATTTTAAAGAAAAATAAGAAAAATTGAGGTTCATCTACTGGAAGAAATTTTAATGTCTTGCCAATAGATGAACACATTAAAAGTACATTGGAATCGCTATTTTTAAGTAAAATATAAGAATTATTAACATAATTATATGAAATATATTAAATAGCAACACTTTTATATAAGTAACTTTATGTTTTGAAGTGTAAGCAAACAGTTTAGTAATTTCATTCATAACCCCTATTTTTGGTTATGTTACACGGTAAACTTGATGCATCAATATTTTTGTTTTTTTATAGAAAAAACTTCGTAACGATGATTGTTATATGAATTTGTTTGCTATTATATTATCCAGTTTTCATATTTATTTGATTTACAATTGAAATTGTTATAATTTAATCGTTCATCTACTGGCGGAGGGTCGTACATCTATTAGAAGAACTGTTCATCTACTGGTATTTTGAGATATTCTATAATTTAGTATTTTATTAATAAAATCAAATTATTCTCAAACTTTTTCGTTCATTTATGAGTATTTCACATGCTTGGAATTATCAAAATCGCTTTTGATATTAGATTTAAGAAATGATAATTTTAATAATTTGTGATTAAACACACAGTTGTGCCTGAGTGTCCATCTACTAGGCAAGTCACTCTATCTTTTTTAACAACTTTAAATTTTCTGTTGAAATACTAATAAAAGTTTAATGTTTTTATCCAAACAATCTTGCTCGCAACAACTGTCCAACTCTCTACAAAGAACTTGACTGAAAGCTTAAATGTTTTTTTGAAACAATTATAATAAACACTTTTAAAAACTATTGTTTAAAGTATTAAAGGGCGCGGCAGCGCCCTGCTTGGCGAGTATTCGCTCCGTGCGTCCGGTTAGAGGGGATAATAAGAGAATCGATCTAAGCGCCCATGGTGGCGTAAAGTGTCAGTTTTGCAGGCTATTGAGTGTATTACTATATATACAGAAAATAACCTCAAAAATACATAGAAAACAAGTGTTTAAATATATATAAATTGACTTTTTGACACTTGTCTTCGTGAAATAATATTATATTTATACAACTACATATATTATATAAATGGCATTATGAATTATATATGTGGTTACGCAGTTATATCGATTATTCAATTATTCCCCATAAGTTGATGCTAATGCGTCCGAGAGCTCTGATCGATTTCCGGCACCAGATGTCGCATCCAGGGGTCGCCACGGTGTATGCACGGAGCGAATAAGGGACGAAGTGACGGACGAGCGAGCGGGGCGAAGGCGCACCCTTTATTCTTTGGGTTGGGTTTCTAGCCTTACTTTTTTTTCATATTTCGCTCATCATTTTTTATATACGTAGATACCGCGCATGAGGTACTTTATTAGAAAACATTTTTTATTTACATTCTACCTGTAAAGTTTGATGATGAAAGATGCTTTCGTATTGAAGCTGTTAAGCTATAAAGTTTTCGTCCCCGCGAAATGAAAATAATTTTTTCCTTCAGTCTTTAGTGACAATTTTTTGCAGCCTGGGGGAAAATTTTTGTGGCTCCAGCTAATGTCAAATCGTATCAGAAATATCTCCATTATAGTTATAATTCTAGTATTAACTGCGTACAAAGCGCGGCGCTACTGTGCTGGAACTAGATGATGACATGCGGAGAGACGTGAGTGAAGACTCAGAGGACTTGAAGAGTTACATACATATACATACAGTTATCTACTATATTGTTGCCTAACCCCTAATATATATGTATAAAAAATATATACATTGACAGTAGAAAGCAGAGATCAAGATGTAGTTCTGTTTTTATTTTTTTAAGTACTGTCAGATCAGATCTTAGAAATTGAGTCTATCCCAACTATACGGCTACTATAAGTATAATTTTCAAGTAATTTGTCACAAAGACATTATCTCTCATAATGTAGGCTAAGTGAGAAGCTTCAAAACCTATTTCATTCATCGTAAAGGATTTTCAATGTTTTATGTTTGCAACATATGACCAGTGGGGTGAAGGCTTTTCTTGAGAAAAAGTTTATATTCTTTGTATAAATGGTTTATAGTTATGATTTGAAAAGTATCAAACATAAAAATTTTCTAACTTTAATTATTTTAAAAACAAGTTATTTCACAATGCCATTTCACAATAAATTTTTATATTTTCTCACTTTTCAAATCATAACTATAAACCATTATATGAAGAATATAAACTTTGTCTCAAGAAAAATCTTCACCCGACTGATCATGTTGCATAAATAAAACATTGAAAATCCTTTACGATGAATGAAATAGGTTTTGGACCTTTTCGCTTAACTTATATTATGAGAGATAATGTCTTTGTGACAAATTACTTGAAAATAATTCTAAATATTTTCTTCTTTTATAAATGGGTTATTTGATGTAAAATCAAAAACTAACTTGCTAGCCTTACTGTTTGAGGTAAATATATATAATACACTATTCAAGAATGGAAGCAAAGTCGTTTACTAAACTCATCTTACAGTCTCCTTATATTTAATTTATAGTTCTGGTTCAGAAAGTTGTACTTGAATAAAATATTTCAAGTACATTTGTTAAATGGTAAAAGCTTTACCAGATATGAGAAAAAATAAAATTAACAAATTTTACTTTTGGAACTTTTCAAATCATAACTATAAACCATTTATACAAAGAATATAAACTTTCTCTCAAGAAAAGCCTTCACGCGACTGGTCATGTTGCAAACATAAAACATTGAAAATCCTTTATGATGAATGAAATAGGTTTTGGAGCTTCTCGCTTAACTTATATTATGGAAGATAAGGTTTTTAATAATAAATGTAAAATTTGTTAATTTTACTTTTTCTCATATCTGGTAAAGCTTTTACCATTTAACAAATGACTTACTTGAAATAATTTATTCAAGTACAACTGTCTGAACCAGAACTATAAATTAAATACAAGGAGACTGTAAGCTGAGTTTAGTAAAGGACATTGTTTCCATTCTTGAATAGTGTATTATATATATTTACCAAACAGTAATGCTAAAAAGTTAGAGGATTATAACAGTTTTTGATTTTACATCAAATAACCCCTTTATAAAACAAGAAAATATTTAGAATTATTGTACAGTAATTTGTGACAAAGACATTATCTCTCATAATATAAGCTAAGCGAGAAGATCCAAAATCTATTTCATTCATCGTAAAGGATTTTCAATTTTTTATGTTTGCAACATGACCAGTTGGGTGATTCTTGAGACAAAGTTTATATTCTTTGTATAAATGATTTATAGTTATGATTTGAAAAGTATCAAACATAAAAATTTTCTAATTTTAATTATTTTAAAAAACAAGTTATTTCACAATGCCATTTCACAATAAATTTTTATATTTTCTAACTTTTCAAATCATAACTATAAACCATTTATACAAAGAATATAAACTTTGTCTCAAGAAAAGCCTTATCACCTGACTGGTCATATTGCAAACATAAAACATTGAAAATCCTTTACGATCAATGAAATAGGTTTTGGAGCTTCTCACTTAGCTTACATTATGAGAGATAATAAACTTTGTTACAGCAACAAATTTTACTAAAGGTGAATGTTTTTATTTAAAAACTTTAACAGAGGAATACTTATATCATTTTTTGGAAATATTTCCTGAAAAAGGGAGACCCAAACATCATTTTGTGAGCCACTATTGGCGAGTCATGAAAGAGCTTGGACCCTTATGGAAAATTAGTTCAATGAGAACACAAAGTAAACATCGAGAGGGCAAAATAGTATCTGCTTCAGTATCTACAAGAGTAAACATATGTACCACAATTGCAATACGACATCAGCTTAAAGTGAATTACCGCTTCATGCATCAAACTACATCAGAGGAAATAGTTATTAATTACAATAATAAAAGTGACTCTATCGAGCATGGGTTTCTCGTAAATAAAATTTTACATTTAGGTACTAATATTCAAGCATCTTCAATAATTGTAGATTTTGGTATGAATGAGCCCAACTTTTATATTATTTTTTCACTATACAGTTGTAAAAACAAAGAGAACATCAAAGTTTATTGTAATAAGATAAGTGATTATTATTTCGATGAACATTACGACGCTTTTGTTTATTACAAAATTGATTCCGTGCAAACTGTCTTCAACCTTGATTATGTATTAAGTTGTCATATCACACATCACTCACATGTAAATTACAATAATTTTATAATAAAAAATTGGAAATAAACTTTTATGAAATATTTTATTATATATTTAAACTATTTATGTATTTATGCGATTTAAATTAAATAATTTTAAAATAAAAATTTAAACGTCTCACTAAACGGTATAAAATAGTACGGTAGTACTCTAGAGATTGTACTCAGTCCAAACTTTGCTTAGAATCATTATTCAACGACATAAGAATGAGTGCTGTAGGAATAGTACCCAGTCCAAACATTGTTAGGAATTATTACTAAATGGCATAGGAATGAGTATAAACCCGTACTTGATATAGGGATAGTACTCAGTCCAAACAAGGTTTGGAATTATTACCTATTTTTTCACATTGTGTCTAGATTGCTAACCGAATTAGTAATGAATCCAAACTTGATTTGTAACCATTACTAATTATTTTTCTCCGTGTAGTGTAATAAATTGAGGCTTAATTAAGTCATTTTCGTTACTTCAAAGTGACATAAAAAATTCGAAAGTTTGCGAAAAAGTGCTGCAATAAAGTCTCAATAGAAGACTGTTGTATGTTTAAAATGCTAAAAAAAATACAAATATTGTGTACGATAAAAATACCTACTAGATTTGTTCAAACTTTGGGATATGCTTTAGGATCTCAAAATATAAATCATTCAGTCTAAATAGATCCTCTATAGCATATCACATACGCGTAATAAAAGTAGAAAAAACAGGCTCCCTTTTGCTTTTCTTAAAATTAAATAATATCAATTTCCAACTTTCATTTGAGTTACAAAAATGTACTCATAAATTCTGAAAATTCACAATAACTTTATTGGAAATTGATATTATTTAAATCCGAGAAAAGCGAATGAAAGCTTAGTTTTTCTACTTTTATCTTCTGTGCTCGATATTTGACTTTGCTGGTAATTAATATTACTGAATTCTGAGAAAAGTGAATGAAAGCTAGGTTTTTCTACTTTTATCCTCTGTGCTCGATATTTGAATGGCTTTTTTGGTAATTGATATTACCGAATTCCCAAACAAGCAATGGAAAGCTTAAATTTTCTTCTTTTATCTATAGTGTACTAGATATTTAATTAACTTTGTTGGTAATTGATATTGCCGAATTCCCGGATAAGCAAAGGGAAGCTCGAATTGTCTACTTTTATCCGGTGTACGCGATATTTGATTCACACTCAAGGAGTTTCACATGCATATGGGAAAGGGATTTTAACGTTCCTACATATTCCTGGTCTGTTTTTCCATGCTTAGGCTTCTTTAGTACATAGACCATTTCTCCTTCACGGAAATGCTGTATATTTTGGCGCTAATCGTAGTAGAATTTCGACTTATAGTTAGCTTGTGTTAAATTCATGGCTGCTAACGTCCGTAGCTGGGCGAGCGATTGTGTTGTGTCAGCCATGTATTCGTTATATGTTAGTAGGTGTTCCCTAGGCGGGAAACTAGATGGTGTTCGGGCTCTCAAGCCGAATACTATTTCGTGCGGTGAGTAACCTGATCCCTCGTCCACGGTGGTGTTATAAGAATGCTGCGCTAACGGCAGCAAACTATCCCAGTCCGCAAATTCCTTTAAATAAAACTTCAAATATTCATTAAGCGTGTGATGCATCCTCTCGATGCCGCCGTTAGACTGGGGATGGTAAGCCGTGGTTGAAAATTTATTAATTTTAAAAATCCGTGCGAACTCTTCTAAGGTACGGTTCATAAAATGAGGTCCCTGGTCTGATATTAAGGTGGCTGGGGACCCGAAATAACAGATTAGTTTTTCTGTTAGAGCACGGGTGACTTCTTCTGCCGTCGCTTGACGCATAGGCACCAGTATGCAATACTTACTAAAGTTATCTTGAATTGTCAGTATGTATTGGTTTCCCGCCGACGTGGGTTCCTTCGGACCCACGAAGTCAATGGATATTTTGCTAAATGGCCTAGCTGGGGTGTCGCTTATTATTATTGGGAGTTTCGTCTTAACCCGCACTAATTTTTGCGTTTGGCAGTCGGGGCAGCCTCGTATAAACTGTCGAACGTCTGCTTGCATGGCTCGCCAGTAGTATTCGTGAGCCAGTTTATCATATGTCTTGGTCATATCCTTGTGGCCGCCTATAGCCGATTCGTGATATTCTTTGATAAGCCGGTATCTGTCTTGTACTCGTGGCATCGGTAAGTTGTTTCTGAAGAAGAATATACAGATGTCCATTCCTTTGTAGACTTTGTTTATTTGATCAATGAAGAGGCTCCATTCCGGTTTTGTTAACATCCCTAGGTCTTTTATTATACCTACTGATCTTATTTCAAATTCTTCTAACCGTTGTTTTAGCGCCATTATGCAACTTTTCATATCTTGCCAAATCGGTCTATTGTCCACATGGTCTTTAATAAAGATTCCAAACATCCTCGAAGTACTCACATTTGTTACCCAAATATTCCCGATCTCTCGTCGCGTGCTCATCAGTTCGTTTTCTGAGAAATATTGTCGTTCGATTAAAGCTTCTAAAATTTCCGTGCCCGTAAATAAGTCCGTGGATAATACGTATATTAAATTATCGTGATAAGCGAAGGGGTGTTCGTCCAGCTGTTGTACTGCTGTAAATCGCTCTTCGATATCGGTGTCGCGCGCCCAAGGCGGTGAAGCATGTGTTGATCTTGCCTCAGCTGTGAGATAGCGGGTCAAGGATCCGTGCTGCCTTGGGGATGGATTAGCTGTGCGGCCGGTTGTCTCTGCTGCGCTCTCCGCGCTCAGGGCTTCTACCTCTCCTATCGGCTCGCATTCATTGCCAGCTGGTCTATCCGCTCGCGAGGTATCGGGTAGCTGCGCGGCTGTTGCGCTCTCCCCTATCAGTAGATAAGGTGTAAAGTGCAATCCCTCTAAGTGTAGGTGCATAAATTCGTCTTCGTCATTGTTTTGGTAATGAAGATACCGGACCTTGCCCCCGCTGTGAAAATGGATGCATAAATTTCTCCCGTAAGTTTGGGAGAATATATATACGCAATCGGCGTCCCCGTACTCATTTTGTGAGGATAGTATTCTACAAGCCTCGTGTGGGTCACCGCATTCCGCCAAGGTTGGACTACCCAATAATTTAGCGCGGAGTTCCGTAGCGGTCATTTTTAAGCCCGCTATTCTTATTAGTGAATCAAATAGGCAGTTTCCTTCCGGGCTGGCTGGTATGTCAGTATAGCGACGTAAGGTCAGGTTCGGCTGTGCGCATAATGCCTTTTCCTCATATACGTAGAATCTCCGAGTTTCGGTATCCATTGGTTCGTGGACGGGGCTTTCAGTCTCCTCTCCTAAATTCGCATTTGGTAAGTTGAGAGGTTCGGGTGTTTGATATTGTCCTCCCTCTGGTACTCTTTCCTCAGTTTGCTGATCATTCCCCACTAGATCATCTAGGCTTTGTGTCCTCGATATGTTCAAATACTCATTCGTCGGGGGGCTCTTACTGACCGACCTCATGCTTACGTCACTATCGTAAGCCGGCGTAATGCGATAAAATTCCTTCGGGGACCTGTAGTTGTTGGTCTGAGGTTGATTGTCTAGGGACCGGTCAAACGAGAGCATCTCATCCCCAAATGTAAGGTTGGGCGACGAGTAATTCTGCCCGCCTTGAATAGTGGGTCCCCTCGGAGTTGAGGATTGCCTCCTATGCTCCGGGCTTGGAGGTGTGACGGTGGCGTCACATTTTGGTGCCGTTCTTTCGTCAATTTCCCAAATGTCTATTCAGACTCTTGATTTTCCGCTTTCCTCACTCTCTTCTACCTCCACGGTGAATTTAGATTTTTTCTTTTCACTTTTCTTAAGCAATGCTTCTTGAATCGTGCTTACCGGTGTCGTGTTCATTGCATTGGCGTCGCCCATGCTCTTGCTCTTCTTGGTTGGTGGCATCTCATCTTTTTGTGCTGATTGGTCACGGATATTTTCTGCATTCTCCTTAAGCGATTCTTGGTTCTGAGTTATGTTTGCTGTGCCCTCTTTCTGTGGCAGTTTACCCTCATCGCCATTATCATCGCCCTCTGATAACTCTTCTTCCAACATTTGTGCTCTATCCAATATCTCAGTCGGTGTGACCGCTTGGTCACCTGTTCCCGCTCGAAAAGAGGCGTTCCCTTGGTCTGCCAATATCGATTCTCTCAGAATTACTTGGATGCATTCCCGCTCGGTTCGAGGTAGACGATATTTATTTGCTTTGATTTTTTCTAAGCGTACATCTGTAAGGATGCAGCCGGGCTTTATGTAATCATGGTAATCGAAGACGTAGGTGTCGGTGTTGGCTTCTGTCTGTGTGAGCCAGCGTATTCGTATTTTGTTGTTCAGTCATGGTTATTGGCCGCGTTGCTTGGCATATGAAAAATCCCTTGTCCTCGTTCCTTACCGCGAGGAATTCATTCTTATAGTATCGGATTTCCCGGCGCGTTTCTAATGGGAGCGGTGGCTGTGCGATGGGGACGTCCGGTTTGACTGTTTTTGCTGGGCCTCACACAAGAAACCATTGATTTCTACCTTGACGCTCTCTAGCGTCTCGCATTCTCCGGGCGTAACGCCGCTTATTGACACCACGCATTTCTTATCTATTAGCACATTTTGTTGACTTTATTTTCCTTAACCAGTGATACATCCGCTCCTGTGTCTATGTAAAATCGCCCGTGATTCCGCTCTAGCTGTGGACTTCTTAAATTTACTATAGACGGCCTCCGTCCTTCCTGGGCAAACCTTATCTTATACTTAGGTTTAATTTGTTGATTAAGGACGTTCTCCGGCTCAACTTCATCAATATCGCAAAAATTGTGATCTGAAAATATTATTTATGATGGAAACCCTTCATGAGTCTCTATACACTACTCTAAAAATAATAAAAAATGACGACGTAAGAAAAAAGATGTCAATACGATATTTTAAATAAATACCACTTACACGGTGTGACTATATATAGATATACAAATAACATGGTTGTTTTTCTTTATATCGCTATGTCTCCGAAATTAATACCGCTTGCCATATTGAAAATTATACCATATTATTCCTCTCGATTTCTAGTTTTATATCCCATGGTTGAAAAAAAATCACAAAGAAAACTTCTTTTACAGTAAATTAAAATGTATTTTTCCAACGAGCTTAGATAGGGATCCCATGTTAACGCTGAAACTTTAAAATCAAATATTTTTATTTTGAATACCGCTTTTGACGTGGGGCTTTGAAGCATGTACTAAGGACTAAAAATCAAACATTTTCTGCAAGTTTCAGGAAAATCACAAGAAAATCGTTTTCTCGGAGAACGTCCTTAAAAGAAGTTACTGGCCTCATTACTTAGGTTTAATTTTTATTGCCGTCGCTTTTAGTTGTCACACTTGTTTCGCCTATACTTTTTCAATTATTTCTGCTTGTTTTTGTAACTTGAGTACTTGCAGAGTGATAGCCAATGAAAGAAATATCATTTTTCAACAAAATGCAGCATATTTGAGATTCTTTTCATACCTTGCGAAGAAAATTATATTGAAACGAATTACAGGGGCTGGGCTTAATTTTTCGATGCTAGAAATCAACTCTCAAAGACCGTTAAAATCCCTTTCTCGTATATGTATGAAACTCTTTGAAACTTAATCAAATATGGTTGTGACATGGTATTTCACGAACAGAATTCGCGAGTCCCGGTTGCCGCGTCCAATAAACAGTTTCTCTACTTTAGTCGTGATCACCAAAAGGGCGCCAGGCGATCACATACGCACTCACGCTGTTACTCTATACGAAATTCTCCGGCTGACACTCGATGCTCTTGTTGGCGGGGCTCTAATGCACGAGCCGTCACGGGACCGAGGCTACTCTCACTCTCGCGCGCGCGATCACCACTATCGCACTTACCAAATCCCTCGGAGGTCTTGTGCGCTCTTACACCCTGGACTCGCGGATGCCGGTGGTCTCGATGCTTGTCCTCGTCCTTTGCGTCGCTCGCCATCAAGCTTGGGGTGTCCTGCTGCAGTCTTGGCTGTGCGCTGAGCAGTTTCTTGGCGATGGCGATGGTGGAAAAATGGCACGTGCGAATATCGAAATGGGTCTAAGACATCAAAAAATTCTATTACAATTTTCAATAAACAAAAAATTTTTTACAATTTTTTTATGTAGGTTGCCGACCTAACTTTCAAGAAAAAAATGATTGAAATTGGTTACTTTTACTGGCAGGAAGTAATAGTACTTCATCAAAAGCGGAAAAAAAGAAAAAGATAGCTTAAGAAAGATGAAATTCGGTCCTTTCTTCTAAGTTTATCAAATATGTGCCAAGCCGAACTTTTTAAAAAAATATTAAGGATTAAAAACACAAATAGTAGACGACGTGCACGAGCGCGAGAGAGACAGAACGATGCGAACGCACACACTATAACGCGTTGAGGAACCATACCTTAAGCGCGCTCTGCGGACGTCCTTTCCACTCGACGGGTAGAAGAAGAGTGATGATCGGTCGCGCGCTCTCCCGCTCCGGCTGCGCCGTCACATGCCCACTCTTTTGAGGACGCGGCGCCGCGTTCGTTCTAATAGGCACTCTCCTTTTTATCTCGTTTGGTGTACAATACACGGTGATCGCGGTGTGTTGCCATGCCTTTTACAGCGTCGTGGTGTTTTTTACAGCGTTGCATCGAGTATATCCGGTAAAAGCAAATTATTAGAGCTTCCCTTTGCTTGCTCGGAAATTCATTTATGTCAATTACCAACGAAGTTCATTCAATTACCATCGAGTATACCCGATAAAACTAGAAAAACTAGTTGAGCTTGCCTTTGCTTCTTCAGGAATTCGTCAATAGTATTACGTATGAAAGGAAGCAGAATGAATTAAAATGAATTAGTTGCATAAAAAATATGCGACGAGCGGGACGCGAACCGACAGACCCGAACCCGAGTAGAAATTGTCAAACGGCAATGACGTGGGATGGATCCGTCTGCCGTGATACCTGATCCGTACCTGATGTTGTTGACGGATGAGTGTCATACGAGGCATGTAACGCTGAACTGTATGAGGGCCGGATGATTTTACCTATCGATATCCGTACGTCCGGTAAAACATATCGCCCTGATCCGTCCCTCATTCGGGCAACACGCGGCTTATTGTCTCTAAATAATCTTCGTAGTTTTTTATTTAGGGCTCAGGACGCGTCTAATACGTAGTCTAGGTGTTCGCGGTAGTCGATGACACTGTCTATAAGTGGTGCGTTCTGTAAATTTTTGCCTATAGGTGTTATATAGAACCCATCAAATATGTAGTCTAGGTGTTCGGGGTGGCCAATGATGGAGTCTAGATGGTGCGCTCTGTAGTTTTTGGCCTCTAGCTGTCGAAACGCATCCAACGTTTGACGTAGGTGTTCGGGGTAGCCGATGACGGAGTCTGGGTGGTGCGCACCGAAGGTTTTTGCCTCTAGGTGTTGAAACTCATCAAATGCGTGGTCTAGGTATCCAGGGTGGCCGATGACGGAGTCTAGGTTGTGCGCTCCATAATTTTTTGCGTCTAGGTGTCGGAATGCATTCAATGCGTGGTCGAACTGGTCGAGGTAGACAGTGACGGTGTCTAGGTGATGCGCTCCGTAGTTTTCATTCATTGCCCTCTACGTTTTTCGATGCATTCCAATACCTAGAAACAAAATACTACGAAGCGCGCCACCTAGACTTCATCACCGGCCACTCCGATCACCTAGACTCCGCATTCGATGCGTTCCAATACCTAGAGATAACAAACTACGGAGCGCACCATCTCGACTTCACCATCGGTCACCCCGAACACCTAGACCACGCATTCGATGCATTTCGATATCTAGACGTAAAAAACTACGGAGCGCACCTCCTAGACTCCATCATCGGCTACCCCAATGACCTGGAACACGCATTCGATGCGTTCCAACACATAGAGACAAAAAACTATGGAGCGCGTCACCTCGACTTCACCATCGGTTACTCCTAGACCACGCATTCGATGCATTTATAACGGAAAAATGACACGTACCTTATCCGGAAAATATCACGGCGTTATACCGGCCCGGATAAGGCTTATTGTAAGTGAGTTTATCGTACAGCAGAAACGCAAGTACCTTACAATAAAAGCGTTACATACCGCGCGAGGGCCTTGCATGGCATACGGCATCCGGCCCGTGTGATACCTAAGGCACGCCGTATTTCATTTCTAATCGGGAAGTTTGTAGTCCCGCGCTCTCTACTACTGAGCTAACGTCGCGATGCTTGCTCGAGAGCATCGCGAGCGTCTTATCATGAAGCGGATGCGTCAGGGCTCGGATGACGGTCGAGCTGAGCCCATGACAATAGTAATTAGCATTAAATTTAGTCAGATGTTGGATAAAAGTAGAAAATTAAAGCTTTCCTTTGTTTGGTCGGGAATCCGATAATATCAACTACCATCAAAGTTAATCAGATACCGAGTACACAAGGTAAAAGTAGAAAAACCGAGCTTGCATTCGCTTTTCTCGGATTTAAATAATATCAATTTCCAATAAAATTATTAGGAATTTTCAGAATTTATCAGTACATTTTTGTAACTCAAATGAAAATTGCAAATTGATATTATTTAATTCTAAGAAAAGCAAAGGGGAGTCTGCTTTTTCTACTTTTATTCTGTGTATGTGATATGCTACACTGACAGAAAAACTCGGGTAAAAATTCCTATGTTACTATGGAAAAATTCCTATGCTGGAATCGTTACCAGACCATAAGTCGGGATTTTAGCAAAAATTGCAATTCAAAAGCGCACTACGTTGATTTTTGGTTCAAAACGGCACTACGTTTTTTTTGGATTCAAAAAGGCGCTATGTCGGCAACTGTTCATTTCTATCGGAAATTAAGTTGGCAACATCGCTGACTCAGTCGAAATAAAATAAACTTAAATAAAAACAATTACCTACAATATTACTCATCAACAATGAATAGTTTATTTATTCGAATATTCAGTAATCATTTATTGATTTATTTATACATTCATCTTTAAATAATTATCTCAATTTATATAAATTATTATGATTAATATTTTAATAACCTTGGTAGAAAATAAGCTAACGAAAATGGCTGCTAAAGTAATTGCACGGTAATTTTTTTAACCAACGATTACAACAAGTGTAAGCCAACGGCTAACCAACGGTTTGGAAAAAGAGCAAATATAACATTTCAAAAACAAAAGAAGTCTCATTTATAATATAAAAATTTTCACAAAAATATATTTAACCTTAAAATGTTTAAACTCTTAATATGTATAAAGCATTCATTTACTATAAAAATATTTTTTTTCACACTGTCGGTATAGCATTATTATTTATTTATTTATTAACTCCAGAGTAAATACATAGTATTTTTATTACATTACAAATATTTTTTAACAAAAAATATTTTAATCCTGCTAAAGAAAACCGACTTTCCTGTGCGCAGATCCGGAGACATTCATTCCTGCATACCTATACCCCCCCCCCCCCCCACATATAAACTCATACACACATATACTTAAAAACTAAGTGTGTTACATTTAGCAACTACGCAATATAAATTTCTGTAAAAGAATAACAGTAGTATACGTCTGTATTAAAATTAAGTATATCTTAAAGTTAGACACGCTCAGACTTGGCATCTTATAACAGTGTTATAAGAGCAAATCAGATAAGGTATAACTTTACATTTGGGTGTTTAAATATTAGTTTTAATCCATTCCTTTAATTTATTCTTAGTAGTCTTTTTACTTTTATCCAAGATTTTGAGATCGTTTGTTAGTTTGTTGAATACTCTGATAGCTGTTACATAGCTATTTTTATCACTTATTGTTTTGGTCATTTTTGGCAGAATAATAGATTTGTTTCTTGTCTTGCTCCCTGAGCTAATGTATACTTCTTTAAGGGTATCATAATTATAGTATAAACTTTCATTATTAATTTGATTATTTTTATTTTATACCAAATGAATAATTTAATATTTTAGTAATTTTGAAAATTAAGGATCTGTAGGCCAACGGCTCATTAACTCGCAGTACATAAATTTATAGAATTTTTAAACCAATGATTGGTTCAACTGTTGGCTAAGCAAACCATCATTTTTTGACGAAATTAGTAGAATTTTAAAGCAAGAGTTGGTTAAACCGTTAGCGAACTCGTTCCGATTTCACCAACCGATTGTGAACTATTGGTTAATGTTTCTACCAGGGAAATATTATAACTTTTTAATATAATATTTCGTTTTATCACATTATTCCAATATCAATTACTTGTAAACATTCAAGAAACATTTTTAATCGAATTCAAAACATATTTAACAATAATTTTAATAATGAATCTAACAGCTATTCGGGCTAAAGATAAGGAAGGTAACTAACTTATCAAGCACTTTCTTTATACGTGTTTCAATACATCTTTAAATTTTAAAAGCTATTTGAAACATTAATGCAGTCAAGAATCTTTTTTTTTTGCAGTTTGCATTTTTTTGCAATCCGGTATGCCAAAGGTTGTCGGTTCGATCCCGACCTGGGCCGTTATTTTTTTTCGTTCTCGTTTTTTATCCTATACCTTTACCTTCCCTTTCCATGTAATCTTCTTTAAAAATTCTTGACTGCACTAATACGTGTGACGTACGGTGGTTCTCCTCAGACTCCCTAGTCAAAGCAGTGCTAAATGAAGAAGTTACCTAAAATTACAAAAAAAAAACATAGCTGTAATTTGATTTATTTATTTAAAATGATAGAGGTGGTTAATGTATTATAAATAAAGCGTATTTAACATACCTAAGATAACTTTTTTCACAAAATGGCGATATTCTAGAAACTAGATATCGGCACTACAAACAAATTATTGATAAATCACCGCAATCTTTTTTGTTTCTCAACCGATTTTAGTTTTCAAGGTCTCATTTTGCTCCTTAAGTAATTTCATGGGGACTTGCCGAAGAAAAAATTAAAAATTATCCAAAACTTGGAAAGTTATAGACAATTGTTCATAAATTTATACACGTCGTTAAAAAAATATATTTTTTTTTTATTGGCTATAACTTTCTAGTTTTTGAATAATTTTTAATTTTTCCTTCGGCACGTCCCCATGAAATTACTTAAGGAGCAAAATGAGACCTTGAAAACTAAAATCGGTTGAGAAACAAAAAAGATTCCGGTGATTTATCAATAATTGTTTGTAGTGACAATATCTAGTTTCTAGAATATCGCAATTTTGTGAAAAAAGTTATCTTAGTCATATTAAATACATTTTATTTATAATACATTGACTATCTCTATTATTTTAAATAAATAAATCACATTACAACTATGGTTTTTTTAAATTTTAGGTAAATTCTACATTTAGCACTGCTTTGACTAGGGAGTTCGAGGAGAACCACCTTAAGTGGCCTATTATTTCACGGCGTGAGGTTAGCGCCCCGCGCAGCCCCCACGCCTTTAAAAAAATTAATAAAAAATCATTTAAATAATAAAATTCCTTATATAGAATATTGTTATTATTGAATCTAGAATATTTAATACACGTACAAAAATTATAAAATAAGATTCTTTGCCATTTTTTTTTTGTATTTTTAACAAGAAATTAAAATTTATGAAAGTGAAACATTTGTATACTTTATTTCTTCAAAGAGAAAGACTTTTATACCACTCTAGCCTCAAAATGACAACTTTGGTATGATTTTTCAGCGCTCTTCGTATAAAATACCGTTGGAGACTAGTACATAAGTAGATTATTGATCCTTTGTAACTTTTTGCTCTCGCTTTGCTCGAGCGAAAAACACAAGGTAAATAATGCACTTCCGCACCCGTGTCGACAATTGAACACAAAATATAACAAAATAAAATTAATACAGTTTAAAATTGAATATTTAAAAAATGCTCGGTTTTCTATCCGATAGCAGATGAAACTAACTTATAATATAGAGAAGCATTATTATCATCATTTTTATTTATTTTTGTGATTTGTCAACTGTTTCCGAAGTTTTTTTTACTTCTTTTTCTGTTTATTCTCATATGTAAAACTACGTTTCAGAATAGTTTTGGTTGATAATTGGCGTTAATTACGTGCCTGTGACTTAAGTAAATTCATTATTTCACGGTGTAATAATGGGCTGCTTAAGTCACAGGTAAGCGTGACTTAAGGTAGTTATCACCTAAAACAATTTAATTCGATTTTTTTTTTAAACTTTCAGCAAAATTAATTTAGATAGTAATAAGTATAACCTTCAAATTTGAAAGCGATTTACCGTTTACTTTCTGAGGTATACTCGTTCAAACTTAGGCCTTCTTTGCATAATTATAGCATTGCGGTTAATGGCGCTGACAAAAAAACATCGCTAATATGATATAAAATCCATCGCTGTAAATTAATTAGATTCGAAAAACCGTTGAAACTTGGAGTAAAACTAGTTTAAATATTGAAGAAACAGATATTTTAAATTGAAAAAGATTTATCGTTTAGTTCAAAAGTTATGATCATTTAAAGTTTGAGGTTACCCGAAATTTTGAAACGAATGTAATTTTATTTTCAAATAAATAGATCCTATGGTTGTAATTAAACCAATTATAGTTACTATTACTACTTAATAATAATAAATATACGCGTAAACATTTATTTAGATAAAAAACTTTGTTACACATGTATATCACGTTGGTCAAATGTCGAACATTGATATTTTGATTTACGTAGTTGGGATAACTACGGATAACTACCTTAAGTGCGGATTTAGGTCGCACAGAGCTATAAAATTCAAAACTAGTATACACTTTATTTATTCTTTATTATAACAGCTTAAAATTTGATATTCAATAAGTCTATTTTGAAAATTGAAAAGTTACTTTTTCTTTTACTTTTACGTATACAAAAAAAGAAACCGCTGCTAACTGAATTAGCAGAATGCTTTCTCAAAGAGTATCTTCAATATTTATATGACATTGTTTTATTGCACATTTAAATTAAAAATCACAGTTTAAAGTTGAAACAGTATTATAATCTGCGTTCCATTTAATAGCTTCAAAATACGTAAATAAAGAGGGAATTAAGCGTATTGCAAGAATATGCCGAAAAAGTTATTTACAATTCATATGTTACGGGTGAGCTCTCGCAACTTTTAATAATAAAAAGTGACGGACCCTGGGATCGAACCAGAGCCGCCAACTCGCGAGTCAGAAACGCTCATCAAGCCACGGCCTCCACCGCTCGTCTTTCTGCTAATCGGCGTCATATTGTAATCGGATGCCTTGCTTATTTCGTTCCTTCATATTCGTACGTGTATCCATACGTAACACATATAACTATTATATTTTTTGAAAAAGTTGCTACTTTTCCAAATTCTCAATTGTAAGTCAAAAATTGCTAGTAAGTAGTTTTGAAATGCATAATTTAGAAGGAAATAGAATGTACGTTGAGAATATCGGTCTACATTTGAGATGTAATGCCGAAAAAGTTATTTAGGGTAAGTGTGCCAGTTACTGTGCCCGCTTCAGTTACTGTGCCCTTAAATCATTTTCATTTATAGTAGAGTATAATCATATTTAATCATAAATATCTAAATTTTTACATACAGTTCAATTCATGCTTTTTATTATTAAATCCACAGTATGGCTTCATTATTCTTATAATATATTTAAAATAATTTATTAAATTTCTCATCGCGATTTCTATGATTTTCTTATCGAAACGCTTAAGAATATGCCTATACAAAAGTGATTGAAAAACTATAAAAATAACATTTTTCATAATAAAAAAATACACTTAATGTTTATAAAACCCATCTAGTTGACAAAAGAACAATAAAAAAGTAGTTTTGATTAATATTATTGTTTAATTTAATATAATCCAGAACAAATAACACAGTTTTTAATATATTTAAAAATAATATATTTTATTCCCATCTTTATTTTATTTTCTTCTATAATAAGTAAGTACTTCTATACGTAGTATAAAAGAGGTTCGAAAAATCGTTTCGCCAATGGGAAAGAAATGGATGATTTCCAGCAGGGAGTCTACTAAATATAATAAAAAAAAAAACAAATTTCATGTTTAAATATATTTTATATAGTTTATGCAGATGCAGGTGAGTGAGAAAAAAAGACACAGGATTAAATACAGTGTCCAGAATCTAAGGCACGGTAATTAAAACACTGTACACTAAGTGACACACAGTAATTAAAACAATGTACACTAACTGACACACAGTAATTAAAACAATGTACACTAACTGACACACAGTAATTAAAACAATGTGCACTAACTGACACACAGTAACTAAATTAATGATACAGTAACTGATGCAAAGGCTTATGCTGTTATTTTATTAATTATTTAATATTCCTTACATAATATTGTATTAAAAAGGTGTTTATTCTGCTCACAGAATATATAATTATTATATAAAGGTCTTAAGATGATTAAAAATTGAAAAAAAAAACAATATTAATTGATTAAATACTATGGACATCGCCTTAAGGGGCACAGTAACTGGCACACTTACCCTATAATTCATAAAATTATTTAATTTTTCTGAAAAATTACTACTTTGTCAAAACAGCATTTTTAAGTCAAAAATAACTCGTGAGTAGTTTTCAAAGACATAATTTAGAAGGAAATCGAATATAATTCAAGAATATTGGTCTCTATTTGGCATATCTTTAAAAAAATTTTAGGAAAAAAATTTTTATAAAATTGTTATTTTAAAAAAAATAAGACCTCAAAGTCATCCATTTGACTTGAAAATTTAATCAGTTCTAAGTTCAGACATACCTAAGGCGCATGCGAAAGTTCAGCTAATTCCGTTCATTCGTGCAAGAGTTATGTCGGGGGCAAATTTTGGTTTCATACATACATACATACATACATACATACATACATACATACATACATACATACATACATACATACACACACACACACACACACACACACACGCGCACACACACACACACACACACACACACACACACACACACACACACACACACACACATACACGCACGCACGCACGCACACGTATTTTCGACCAGCTCGCAGAAATAATCCAAAGTCAAAAGCAACACGCGATAAACCGTCCCAACTTGAGCGTACGTCAAGATTCATACAAGGATCACTCCCCGGGGAGACGCGCGCGCGTGTGCTGTGTGTATGTGTGTGTGTGTGTGTGTGTGTGTGTGTATATATATATATATATGACCTAATAATTATCGCAATACTAATGAAACAGCATGTGCTTTTTATTACAAATTAATAAAGAAGTACATTATATGATTTATAAAGTTAAATGCTCTGAAGAGGGGAGTAATTAGACTCCTGAATAGTTGGCAAACTATCACTAAATCAATCTTTTGGTTCGTCTAACGTCCGATTTTTAAATACCTACACTGAGAGAAAAAAATGTTTATATTTAACATTGAATTTTAACATATATATTTTAATAGTTACAATGCCATGTTAAATATAAACATTTTGAGAAAAAATTTCTCTCAGTGCACAATTAAATATCTACGAACGGCTAACTTACGAAAAGAAGTATACACAACAAAATAAAAAAAATTCAGAAGAAACTCGAAATCTCCGTTCGGTCCAAAGAAACTCGCCTCTGAAAATTCACTCCAGAACCGAGCGCGCGACTTTAAATTAACCGGCTCTTTCAAAGCAACAACCGCAGAAAGTAGCAGTACCCGAGACAAAAGAAAAATGAGAACTCGAAAAAAATTGCACGAGACGCACAATAAGGACGCGATAAACAGGCGGAAGAACGTGAGTGCGCGTATGCATAACGTTGAATTCTTCCTGTACGTGTTTCTATTAAAGCTGCGAGGAGAGGAATCACAACGTCGCCGTTGCCGCGCCACGCACACGACGTAAATTTCCCGATAAAGGGGTTTCGTGTGTATATGTGCATCTGTTCTTGCGCGGGCACTGTAGACTCGATTTTATCTGGTTGAGCGGAGAATCGATTACGAGGGAGGCGCTGCGATGCGACTATAGCGATATACGACGTGATGCGACTAGCGGTTTCTTATGCGCGTATGTATATATCAATGGTCTGGACGAATAAGGCGCTACCTCGTTTTGGCTTTAAAAACGCACCACGTCGATTTTTGGTTCAAAATGACGCTACGTCGTTAACATGCCATTGTAACTATTAAAATATATATTTTAATAGTTACAATGCCATGTTAAATATAAACATTTTGATAAAACATTTTTCTCAGCGTACAGCATTTTTTATTTATTGGAATATTCAGTAATTATTTATTTATTTATTACAGATTCATCTTTAAATAATTATTTCAATTTTTATTAATTATTATGATTAATATTTTAATAAATATTATAACTTTTTAATACAATATTTCGTTTTCATCACACTATTCCAACATCAATTACTTTTAAACATTCAACAAACATTTTTAACCAAATTCAAAACATATTTAACAATACACTAGTTACATATAATTAAATGTAATATCCTGTATCCTCTATTATCGTTTATTATAGATTATAATTATAATTAATGTATTGTTAAATATGTGTTGTATTTACTTAAATATGTTTTGAATTTGGTTAAAAATGTTTACACCACTCTAACCTCAAAATCATAACTTTAATATGATTATTCGGCTCTCGTGGTATAAAATACGGTACGACACTGGTGCGTAAGGTGATTTTTACCGCATTCGACTTTTACGCAAACGTCTCCTGCGGTAAATAATCACCTTCCCCACCCGTATCGTAATGTACTATTGTTAAATGTTTACAAGTAATTGATGTTGGAATAATTTGATAAAAACGAAATATTATATTAAAAAGAGATAATTATTTAAAGATGAATGTGTAATAAATCAATAAATAATTACTGAATAGTCAAATAAATAAATAAACTATTCATCGTTCATGAGAAATGTTTTAGGTAATCGTTTATTTTATTTCGGCACAGTCAGTGATGTTGCCAACTTAAATAACGGTCGAAATGAACAGCAGCCGACATAGCGCCTTTTTGAATCCGAAAAGCTGAAAGCCAAAACGAGGTAGCGCCTTCTTGAACGGGAAAATGACGTAGCGCCTTCTTGAATGGCAATTTGAGGTAGCGCCTTATTCGTTCAGACCATCGATATATACGGATTCCTTTCGTGCTTTAATTGTTAGTGCGCATCTACATGGGTGGAGTTTGAAAAAAGAGGATTGCACGAGTTTGTTGGGAGTATGTAGCGTGGGAAGATTTCTTTTTTTTTTGCTTTTTGAAAATACTATAACCGCGTTTATTGTGCAACGTTAGCGTATGGAGTCTTAAAAAAATATGGAATTTTTCAGAAGAAGTCAGTATTAATTTGGAGTATCAGTATTTATTAGGAATAAAAAGAGATTGGAATGAGTAAACGTACATATAATAACTAAATATTATGGAAAAATGTACGTATCGATATATATATATATATATATATATATTAATGAGTCGCTAGTAATGTTTAAAATGGTATAAAGGTACAATAGATGAAGATTCTAAAAGCCCTTTTTAGAAATTTCTTTTGATAATACTTGAATAGTTATGGTATAATCACGAATAAAAAACCTCATTTTAAAGTACACTACTAGCTTGAAACGCCAAATATTTGTACTCCACTTTTTATCCAACCAATTTCTCCAAAGAAGTTTTTAGTGTAAAAGACGTGCCCCATGAAAATATATACATATAATGAGGAACGCATTATGCGGCATAGGAAATGACATTCCACGTTCTTTATACCGAATCTGCTTGAATTTCCGAGCGAATGCCAACCGTACCGTTCTTTCCGCAACTGTCTAAAAATGCAGGAGAGCGCGCGCGCGAGGTCAAAGGGAGATCTAATAAACTTTAATCACAGCACTTGATTAAATACCTATACCGAGGCCGTTCATTCATTACTGTGCCGCGAGCGCGAGCACGCGCGCGTGTATAAGCTTTTTCTCCTCTCCGCGCCGTTTAGGAGTGGAAATGAGACGGGCTAAGGTAGTGGAACCAGTTCTCGATAGGTGTTCAATTGTCGATATTTTTCCTTTTAATATCGATTTATGGTCATTTCTGATAACTATTTGGACAAAAAAAATTTCTTATGGTAACTGAATATCATTCAATCTTATACTGTTAAATTGCGCGCGTTCAAACTACGCCTTCTATTAGAAAAAAATTAAATGATGAATCGACCTCGCATTCGTCGCGATTTATTGCAAAAGGGCACCACTAAGGCGTGCGAGGTGTAGTTCAGAATGGAGTATTGATTTTTGAGAAGGAAAACTGATGGAAGTAGTTTTACGAATAACGCTATAACATTTATAAAGTATGATAGAACAACTGTGTATTTTTGTATTCTGAATATATGTTTATATTTGTCAGTATTTATGTCATACGAGCATCGCTGGTTTTTTAGTAGAAATATACTTAAATATAGAATCATATTTTATATTGTTTTTTGTAGGTCAATAGTTTCACAGAATACCGTTGATATTCTAAAAACGTTCATTTTTAGGCATGACCGCCTCTCGGGAGAGCCTTATAGTTTCGTCAGGGCAAAAATTGTAACAATTCAAATTCTAAAAATTTACAACATAAAAACTATTTTCCACCCAAAATGAGTCCATTTTAAGCGTTTTCCGAGATGTATGCATGTCTGTACGTATGTATGTAATCAAGTTTCCAGATTAACTCAACGAATTTTTCATAGATCAAAATGAGCTTTGGCGCAAATACTCGTCTAATTATAAGTAACTGATAGTTTTCTATCGAGTCGAATTCATCGACAAATAAAAAAAACGGCAGAGCAAATAAAAATTTGAAAAATCGATTTATCTCTATTCCTCGGGCGAAAGTACGCGTTTTCGCCACTTGTTTACACTAGAAGAAGAAGCACTTCTGCCCACTACGTGCGTCACTTGTTTGACGCGCGACCGAAAGCTCTGTGAGCAATGTTTTGAATAGTCTAACCACATATACGATACAGCGGATTGTGACTTTGCCGCACGGAAGTCGCGAAAGTGTGCGACTTCGGCGCGGAACTGTCTCGCATCGGGAGCGTGGTGCTTTCAAGAAGGATGGTCTACTATGAATTCATGTTTATTTATTTGGAAATATCCTCTCTCTCTCCCTATCTCTCTTTATCTCTCTCTATTTTAGCCTATTGTCGGAACATTATGATATTCGTACAAGTATTTTTATAAGTATTTTATTTACTACATGTTCTCTTATTTATTATTTCAAAGATTATCTTTTTAGTTTTCTTTTGCATTGTTATGTTTTTGATAAATCTTTTATATCTCTTATGTATTTTACGACATAATGAACTAAATTGTTATTGTATTCTATTGTAATTGACTGAAATTTATAATTTTATACCTTTTAATGTATTTTCTAATTTTTGTCGAAAAGGCAGAATAAAGATTTATCTATTTATCTATCTATCTCTCTATCCCTCTTTCTCTTGATTCACATGAGTAACAATCTGCTTGTTCATGTATTTTCGATGCCCGCCCCAACCAGCAGCACTCGCTACGCTCGTATCGGGAAAAACCAATTGCGACCGGTAAAATAAAATTGAAAAATATAATCTGCAAACTACAAGAACGACGTGAAGTCGCTAGCGCTATCAAAGCATAGGGCGAAAGTAAAAACATGGCTGCGCAGAGTTGATGTCACTAGGAAAGACGATGATTTTCGACTTTTCTAGACTGATTAATTAACGTACTTTCACCCGGGAATAGAGAAAAATACTATTTTTTACACGGGGATTAAATGGAACTCCTGCATGCACGTGATATGACGGCCTCGGCTTCGCCTCGGTCGTCATATCACGTGCCTGCGAAAGTAAGAAAATCTACTATTTGGATATACGGTAAACAAAATTAACTTTAAGTCAAAAACAACAAATGCATCTGCTAAAACTAATTAAAACACATCTTTTTTACATTGAACATTTTTTTCCACGAACAATATTTGGCAATAGAATAGTGAAAAAACCGCTAAAAACATCAAAAATAGTCGTTTTTTTGCTATTACTTTACAGGATTTGACTTTACACAAAAATGTTAAATGTAAAAGTTATAGATAATATTAAAACAAAACTTTTTCCTGTTGAACATTTTTTCTACGATCAATTCCTGACGAGTTAAATCCAAGAAAACGATTTTTAACGCCTAAATGCACCTACAATGGTCGATTTTCGTTAATAACTTAGCAGGATTTGATTTTATACAAAAATGTTAAATACAAATGTTGTAGATAATATTTAAACAAAACTTTTTTCCATTTAACATTTTTATGTAAAATCAATTCCTGATGAGTTAGACCTATAAGAACGATTTTAAACGCTTAAATATACATAAAATGGACGATTTTCGGCTATAACTTGACAGGATTTGATTTCACGTCAAAATGTTACATACAAAAGTTGTAGATAATATTTAAACAAAACTTTTTCCTATTTAACATTTTCATAAATAAAAATAAAAACGATTATTATAATTATGATAAAAATTGTGAAAACAATGTTTTTATTTTTAAATATAACTGCAATCATATAACTCTTACATTTAATATTCCTATGCATATTTATATGCATCATAGACTATTTAAAAAGTTATCTACATATATCTATATGTGTAGAATTAAAACGCAAACCTTCTACAAAAAAGAAGAAATAAATGTGTAAAAGTAAAAAAAAAGTAATTTAAATTTTACTACAGATGTATCTATGTTTACTTTAATGATAACAACGATGACAATAAGGTATTACAATTTATGCAATAATAAAATTATAAGATTCTCCTAAGCATTGCGGTCGTGCCTATTATGTAAAAACGAAGTTTTAACATAGGGAGGGGGGGGGGGCGATGAGCGAAGCGAGGAGCAGGTGTGTGGGGGCGGGGAGTTGGCGTGTCGAGCGCGGCGGGACACGCAGGGGCCACAGACGCCACAGTCCCCCTAGTTATAACTGTATATTATGTTCAAAACAACAATGTAAGTTGGACAAGTATGAAATCCGTTGAAATTTTCTTCAATCGAAAAATTCACAATTCTTTAATTGTTTTCTTATACGTACTATATATTTATATATATCCTTCGTATTGGATTAATTAGCAGCACGACGCACGACGATTAAAAATCCGAACGACGCACTGGAATAAATACAATTCATTTACATGCGTACACCTCTCCTATCGCCCGCATACGGTTAACAATCCTGCTTTTCCTCTCCCCCCGAACAAACGATCAAAAATTAAAACCTACATCCATGACCCAAATCCACCCGCATAACTCTCTCTCTCTCTCTCTCTCTCTCTCTTTCTCTCTCTCCCTCTCTCTCTCGCCCCTCCCACGGCGCCTCGTTAGCGCGGCCAAAAAATTATCAACCCTCGTCCCCGCTATACCTCCCGTACAAAAACAACTCACCCATCCACTTTCTCTCTCTCTCCCTCCCTTTCTCTTTTGCGAAAAAATATGAGAAACTGCAACCAGATGAAAAACAACACTATCTCTGCGCTGCGCCCGCGAAGTTGGCATGGCGCGTGTGTCACGGCCAGCGGGCAACTTGCGCTCGAGTTCGCGCTCCCTCTCTCTCTCTCTGTGTCTGTTACTGTGTGTGAGAGAGAAGCGGTGCTTTAGGTCGAACGTCAGACTGAGTTACGGGCCGCGAACTCTTCCCCAAGTTTGCGCGCGTACGCTGCGGAGCTTTAGTTCGCCACCGTTTTGAGGAAGCAGAGGGAGAGAAGATACGGGGCATAATGAACGAATGGACGGGGGAGAGAGAGAGAGAGAGAGAGAGAGAGAGAGAGAGAGAGAGAGAGAGAGAGAGAGAGAGAGAGAGAGAGAGAGTCGGATCTAAAAGAGCAGCCAAGTTGAAGCGGCCGGCTGATTGTCATAATTACGGATTGACGGATGCGTGTGGGTGTAGGGTTTTGCGGAAGTATACTAGCGAGAGAGAAGTTTCTTTCGACGTTGTTTTGTATTTGATGACGTACTTAGTTGCGGGAATTAGATTAGGAGTTCGGAGGTTTGCGTTTGATTGAGACGATTAAATATTAAGGCGGCGCGTTCGGGTTTTGAAATAAAGAATTGGGACAAGTATAGAGCATATTGCTTAAGTAATAAACAGTGCTCCTAAATTTTTGATTAATTTTCTTTTGATATACCATAATATAAAAATTTATTAGTTCACCGCAAACGGGAGTTATTAAGTGAAAATACCGAGGAAAATACGCATTTTTCTTAAATTTTATGCAATACCTTAAATCGGTTATAGATTATTGTTGAATAACACGAAAATTGTTCTATTTTATTTTGAAGCGGGTATCCAGAAACGCCAAATGACAACAACAAGTTTAGTTGCAGTGGGCAACGTAACATTGGCAATTTACAGGGAGATAGCCGATAGCGCTTAGATAGTCCAGAGCCAATTTCTCTTTCCCACAATATTCAGTGCGGCAAAGGTGGTTTATGATTTCGAACTGGGTTATGTCATCGTGCTGTTTAATCACTATGCTCAAATATATGAAGTAAAAAAATGTAATTTATACAAGAATAAATTAAATTAGGAAATTTACTATTGTTGACGACGGAATTTTAAGCCTGGATCTTGAATGCGACAGTTGGAAGCGCTAATTCAGCATAATAATTAAGAACATAATTATAAATGCATAATTATAGGCTTTTTTAGAATTAATACTTGTTGCTCATTTGTTAATTTTCTTTAGTGATTAGGTATACAAGCTTTTTATGCTATCGAGAAGGCGATTTTGAGTGCACTTACACACTCCTTACAGTTGAATATGGGAATTGCTTTTTACACTCATCTTAAGTTTTTTTCTTTTTTAATATTAAAAAATAAATAGTAAGTCTGTAAGCTCTCCCTCCCAAAAAAGGCAAAGCTTTTTATATATTTTTCTAATGAAGTGTCGTGACTAATTTGGTTGTTACCGAAACTCATTCTCATCGCTCAAATTCAATATCTCAACTCATACTACCTTCTAAACTCAACATGAACCCACATACACAGTCAACTGATAAGAATTTTTCCATCGGTCTTACAGTCTTACAAATTAAATTAAAATAATTAATATTTATGGCAGTCAGATTGCCCTTGTTTATAATCACCCCCGCAGAATCTGAAATAAAAACTTAATTAAAACCTGGAAAAAACTTTGTTAGCAAAGGACGATCTGACTGCCCCCCACCACTAAATTGCCCAACGTTTCGAGCCCGCTCCGGCTCCTCCTCAGGGACTCTATCACACACAGTACTTCAATCCGCGGCAGAACCCGAACCATATCCACTCCACCGCCGCGAAATCGGAAACTTTCGCATTTAATTTGTAATGTCGACTCACGCGCTCGCGCATCAAGCGCGGTTTCGCGACAGGACCGTTCCATTAACGTAGCCCATTTCGCTCTAGGACCCTCTGCAAGTCCTCTCCATTGTGCACGTGAGTATGTGTGTTTGTGCGCAACCGCACGCGCAACGTGGCAATAGGTATCTGAACTCGCGAACAGTGAACGCGAGAGCACGCACGTAGGATGCTTCGCGGCGGATATATATTACGGGACGAAAGTTTAGAGTGGAAGTTTGGTTAGTTGGAGGAGGATTCGAAGGAATCAGAGAGTTGAATGGTTGAAGGCGAGCATTTTGGTCCGAAAACAATGATACTTTGGTATTGCTCAAAGCCATTCTGGTTTAGTTAATTTTGCTAAGCATTTTATAGAATCTGGATATTTTGTAAACTTTAAAAATAGCATCCTGAAATAAAGGGAAAGAATGATACTCTTATAATCTTTATTATTATTATTTTATATTCATTTAAAAAATTGTTATTAAATATAGTCATACAATAACGTACAATAATAGTCGAATTAAGGTGATGCGATACTGACACTATTACCCAAAATTTGGTTCCCGTTTTTCTCATTCAATTTTTAATTTTAAGAAAAAAACTCTTTGATACGTTGTAGTTCTTTATTAAACTTAAAACGTGTCAAAGAGTTTTTTTCAAAAAGTTTAAAATTGAAGGAGAAAAACGGGAACCGATAATTGAGTAATAGCGTGGGTATCACATCACCTTAAGTAAATCACCAGTAAGAATTTTCTATTACCCATGATCGAAATAAGGATATTTAATCTTTTTATAATAATTTTGAAGAAATTGATTTAACGTTTGACATGCATATATCCAAATTTATTTTAGTATAAAGCATTTCATAGTTTACTATTTCTTTAGAAGAAAGGTTTTAAGGTTGAATAACTTTTTTTTTCTTTTTAGACGTTCAATGTCAGTCGCATAAAAAAAAATAATAAAGTATGAAGAAACTGGAGAAATCCATTTAATACTTCATAAAAATTTATTATACGAAACGCAATAACTTTCATTATTCATTATAAAAGAATACAGGAAAAGGGAGTGTTAGACTTTAAATTCCCAGAGAAAAAGTGTTACACTAAAATTGCAGTATAAGAACGCTATATCTTAGGGGAGGTACTTTAGAAGCTGCTTTCACGCGCTTCACTCAAACTCTTATAACTCTCGCGAAAACTTGAAAATAAGTCTGAGAGTAGGTTTACAAGAAATGATTTTAAAGATAGTCAAAAAGAAACTTTTAAACGCCTTAACTAGGAATTTTGTAGAACAGTTTCGTTTGCTTTTGCTCCTAAATTAAAAATGCAAAGGATTTTTTATTTTTTGTCACCGTCAAGGTATATAAATTAAAGCAGTTTATGTAGAAGTGCCTTTAAAAGATTCAGAATTATAATGTAACAGAAACTTTCAAAACTAGCTTTATTAGCTCCAAACGAAAAAATTAAAAATCAAAATAATAAATTTAATGATACTGGCAAAATTCAAACGCGCTGCGCGCGTACTATTTTGTTTTTGATGAGGTTATGAATATATAATTTTTCATTATCATATGATTTTAATTAGTTTAAATGATAGGATAATCAGATAATTTTTCAAAGCATGAACAAAATTAATATTTTTATTCTAATTGAATTTAATTATTTAGTTTTAAATAGTTAAGAATAAAAATTTAATTTCAAACATTCAAATGTAGCGGAAGTAGCGAATTTTTCCACCTATTCGTTACAGACCAATCCAAATCAATCTTTAAATGCTTCACAACATTCGGCCATCGTTTTTTTTAAGAGATGAAGACAAAAGCTAATTTATCTATGTTCAAACCAAAATTGTATTTTTTTAATTAGTATATATGATCACGGAAGAAATCATTTTAACTTTTAAAACACATTTTCAAATTTTGATTTTATACTTATTCTAGTTGCGAAGCAAAGTTCAGGGGAAAATTCGTATTGACTCCCTTTGCTTATCTGCCGGATTCTATGCTCGATGGAAAATTGTATCAGACAGGGCAGTGCTTGGGCAAACTTCTGTTTACCTTTTCTCCTTCAAACACAAATTTTGGTTTCAGTGTAATAGAGTGGAATCAACGTGAAATATTACTTTAATAGTTACCAAAGTTTTGCGAGTTCTTGCAATGCTTTTATTTCTATCAATAATTTGCTGCATAAAAATAATTTATATAAATATGAACTTACTAGGAAATATATTTAACGGTTATCTGGATCTGGAGTTCGAAATCAATGCAATATCAATTTTGTAATATTTAGCAGTAGGTTAATCTTCAAGTTTAAATAACATTTAGGATGCAATTGCCTGTACTATCTGGACATGCAAAGTGAATGTTGGAGTTTAAAAATAAATCATGCAAACTATATCATGCTAAAGTCAATCATTTTGCAATCTCTATAGAAATGAAGATAAAAGCTCACAAGCGCACATGCATGCGATCTATATCCTTCACATCCTAGAACAAAAAATTTCCGAAATAATTTCACCGACCAAGAAAAACGAATGACACCAATAATTCGTGTTTTTAGTAAGTATTTAGAGTGTGATTTTGTACAGAAATTTCAAAAAAATCTAGTAGGGGAGAAAGCGGCTTGCTTGGTTGGCGCGTCGGTTTCGATGGCGCACCTGATTATTAGAATTATTATTCAGATTTTCGGCATGAAAGTTAGTTTTTCTTAATTAAAAATACAAAATTAATAAACACACACAAAACCATTAATATTGGAGCCTATTCTGATAAAATATTAAGAAAAGTATTTTTGACTCACTTTTCATGTGGTTAGTATCATGTACGAAATTATTCAATTGACAAATCTGAAATGCTATGATAATAAAAACAAATACGCCATAACATAGTTTAATGTATTTACTTTCATATAGTAAAACTCGATTATTACATTTATTTATTTATAATTAGGAAATAAGTAAATAATAAAGAAGTCCGAAGCGGCTTGATTGGCACAGGTATAAAAATACACCGCCTAGCTTTTATTTATCAAAATGAGTGCATTCTTATATTCTCTTGTTATAATGTTTACGCATTAAGTGCATTATTTGATATTTTTACTCGCGCAGTAAGTGTGTATAAAGTAATATCGTCTTTGAAAAAATATTTTGAGGGTATGATTATTTAGATGGGCAAGATTGCAAAAACATACAACCAGTGGGGCAAAGACAAGTTGGAAAGTGCTATAAATGATGATAAAGATGGAAAGTCTATTCGGGCCAGTACAGCACATTAGTTTGCGCAAGAGATGTAAAGTAATATAAGTGTGCGCCAATCAATCCGTAAGCGGCGGGTTGAATGGCGCAATTTTTTTTTTAATAAATCGTTTATATTCAATAAATTGTAAATGCTATGCTGTAAAAAAGTTTTTAGTTTGATACAGTAGATGTTTGGCTATCTTCGCGTATAGTTCATTTTATGTTTTAACTATTTTTTCATTTAAATAATCAAGGACAAAGGTTAGGTGCGCCAATCATGCCGCTTCTCCCCTATACCCGCTAAAATAACATTTTCCAACTTCCCTGTATAGTAGGCTATAACGAGCTTTCGAAACCGTAAGTTCAATGAAATTTCTAACTCATACGCAAAGGAATTCCCCAATAATGCTTAAAAAGGCCCAACAATCGAGTACAAAGCATTCACATTTGTTTCGCAGGACAAAACTCCGCGACGCCGTGCGTACACGTGTCATAAATTCGCATTAGCCAGGTTCCGGCACACGCGCGTGTAACATGCCAACGTTGCGCGTTACAGTAGTGACAGCCGCGCCTCTGTTTTTTCCCCTTCCTTTGTTGGATCGCCCTATGCCAAAAGCTGCGGCTGACACGCGCTGACGATAATGCCTATAGAATTGCCGTTGAAAAATCACCCTCTCTGTATTTGCCTATATACATATATAGTCATCGCGAATTACGATTCATCTTTATCTCGTCGGAGTGAAGTATTACCCCGGGGGGAATATTGCGGGCGGATGGGCGCGAGTTTTTAGTGGGACGCGAAAAATAACCGAGGGCGAACGAGGTAAGTCGTCGAAAATGCGAGCTAGATGCGGAATCTAGATCGAATTATTTCGGGAGTGATATTCGCTTCGATTCGGGTTGTCTATAATTAAAATATGGATGTAGGTGGGGAATGTTGGTCATGATGTGGCTTCTCTTGGAATTGGGAAATACACGTTATTCGTTTGTTTTTAGAAGGGAGATTGAAGTTGAAGAAAAAAATGACAAATTTGATTTGGCCATTATGTTATTTAGGGAATATGTGGGTATTACTGCGGACTTGGATATTATTGTGTTTGTATTACTGCTGTAGAATCTTATGCAAAATCGCAGTAATACCAGGGACGCATTTTTTGGGGTTCTGTGCATGCGCCAGCGCTCTCCAGGATGTTCAATGGTGTCATGCTGCGGGGCGAGGCGAGGGACGCCCCTCTCACCCCGCGGGCGCACCCTGCTCACCGCGCACCTCCTCGCGCAGCCGACGACTCGGTGTTTTGTTTACGTTTTCACCTACTTCTTTCCCAAATGCCCTGTAAGCGGTCAAGATCCCTCTACATGTTTATTCTTTGATTATTTTTCTATTCAAATAAAGGTCTTTTAACCTAATCTCTTAACTTTTTATAAGAGATTTTTATGTTCAAAGATCACATAACCTCACTCTCCCATAAGAGCCTATGTTAAAAACTCGATTTTCAAGAATTTTTTTCTAGAAAAAATGCTCAGTATAAAATATTGAAAAAATTCAAGCTTCTTTTATTTTATGTAAGTAATGATATATTAACATTTCAAAGACTTCTGTTAACTTTGCTGTAACCATTGAACATCCTTAACATGGCACCGTAATACCAACGCAGTAGTAATAGCAGCTTCGCAGTGACACCAGCAGAGAGGTGTTGTTTTCAAAGTCATTTTATAAATTTATTTATCCAATTTTTGTTCTAAAATTGTACTTTAATTGATATATATGATACCTATATTCCGTTATTAAAAAGAATCAACATAATTTTTTTGCATAGAGAGGAAATCTATTCGTCTGAAACTAACCTTAAAAAAATACCGCCCTTGTACCTACACTTACCCTATACGAATGAACGTTCGAAGATATTGTGGCTGAGAGCTAAACGTGGAATAATTTACATTTTTTAAATTCAAAAATAGGAAAAAAGAAATAGAAATACAGCATCGTTACATTGAATGCATGAGCAGATAATTCAAGAATCGAACGGTTTAGCCTGATTAACAAACTTTTATCAGCAGTTAGTAATGGAGCCATTACTGGGTGTAGCTTAGTAGCTTAGTATTAAATTCCAAACTGGATAAAACTTTTTCGACGTTTGGAGCGTGCGGCTGTGCCAAAGTTCTGTTCGACAAGCAATCAGTGTTTAACTTTCGCGTTACCAATAAAAACTCCTTTCCACAAAATAGTCGACAGAGAAAATCATTTTATTTGCCATCAACGATGCAGAAGTGCATACCGCGGGAGAATTTTTTCTAATTTGCTGAACTGCTATCGCACAATGCGCTCGAGAGTAACGTAAACATTCATTTCCATAGGGCAGTTCTAAGCAATGAAACACGAGGAAAAAGTTTATTGGATTGAAAACGTAAAATATTACGTTGGTAAATAACATAGGTTACCCATTTTCTATCCGCGTAGTTAACTAAAATATATCGTTCTGCGTATATAGCGTGTGCTCAACAAAAATGAATCGTCTACTGGATTGTAATTAATTTGAACAAAATTAAAAGCTATATTCTATAGTAGGAGAAAAAGGTGGACAATCTATACTAAAAAGTTATATAATTAAGGTAATTATAAATACATTCAATACTTCCTTAAGTGAATGATGAAAAATTTATCACTGAAACAAATATTTGATAGATAAACGTCGAACATTACTGATTTCTGTATAAAATTTTTCATTATGATTAATTTGGTTGTTTATTTGTTATTCCAGAAGGTCTTCAATATCCTTTAAACGATTATTCTTCTTCAAGCTTCACCGGATACAATGACCTTAGAAGTCACTATGACGTCAACTGTCTTTCCTACTTCTCAACTACCTCCACCGCTGGAAATCTCTGTCACACCTTCCGCGGAAACAGACTCACCCGAACTCTGTCAAAGCAAATCGGCCTAACGAAGAACGGGGTATACAGCCACCCGCAGTCCTACTTCCTCACACACACACACACACATTTTCTCTCTCTCTCTCTCTCTCTCTCTCTCTCAATCCAGCGTCGAAATGCGCACGTGTGCATACACTTGGAAAGCACATCCTGTCGACTCTCTTGCTCCTCATGCACGTACCAGCAGTGCGAAAGGGCCTCTCGAGCGCGACGTCGACCCCCTACCCTCTCGCAATTAATTGCTAGCAATTAGACTGCGAGAATTAATTGCGGCAGAGTCAATTGCCCGGGCACTCGCGCAAAATTATTTCTCGAGTGGATTCGGCACGCAATCTGCGTGTTAATATGTCCATGCAGTCGTCCGGCCGGTAAGCTGCCGCAGGCCACCGCCGCCACCTCGGCCCCGTTATCGATTGGGCGAGAGGATGAGGCACCGCGAGGGAGGGAAAGAGGTGGTGTGCGCTTTTTTCGCGAGTCGAGAGTATTTTTGCATACTTATAAGAGGAAAAAGAAAGCGGCTGGTGGTGGTGGTGTGTCTGGAGAGGAGGTAGGGCGAGAGTCGACATTTCTACTCGGTGGGTGTAGAGGAGACTGCGAAATAATTTTTCGGGACCGTTGCAGTTCAGTATTGTGGGACGGTGTGGGAAGGTATTCGTGAGTTTAGTAAACAAGAAGCTGCAGTTATTTATTTTGGCATATGAGCAAATCCTAGAAACTTTTAAAATTTTTGTAACTGCAAAATTTTAGAATTGAAAGGCTATAACTTAAGTTCTTTACAAAGCACCTGATTGAACCAAGGTTCAAAATTTTCATTTTTCAATAGGGGAATAAAAAAAAAATTCAGATGGTAGAAGAATCCCTTTTTACGAAAAATTACAAAAAGAGCGAAAAATCGGTCATTTTTCGGGATTTTAATTTGTTTTTCCAATCGATCTAGAAAATAAAGTCGTTTGCTGTCATTGCCAAATTTTCTTGATATCAAAAGCTTTAATTTAAGCCCTGGTGGATCGATCTGCCTTGAAAAATAGTCCAGATTTAAGAGTTTTTATTATCTAAATCTGGGCTATTTTTCAAGGCACATTTCTACCAGGGCTTAGATTAAAGCTTTTGATATCGAGAAAAAGGTCTAAAAATTTGGCAATGACAGTAAGTGACTTTATTTTCTAGATCTATTGAAAAAATAAATAAAAATCACGAAAAATGATCGATTTCCCTCTCGTTTTGGCATTTTTCGTAAAAAAAGTTTTCTTCTACCATTTGAATTTTTGTTATTGCTCCATTGAAAAATGAACATTTTGAGCTTTGGCTCAGTCACGTGCTTTGTAGAGGACTTGAGTTATAGCCTTTTAAATCCAAAATTATGCAGTTATCAAAATTTTAAAAGTTTCTGGGATTTGCTCATATATATTGATATTCTGAAATTTCGTTTAAGGTGATGTGATACCCTGATTTCAATATTTTTTAAATCAATATTCAAACATTTATTTGGAAAAAGACGACTGTCAGGCGCTCCGGACACGTAAACACTATATTCAGAAACTTTTTTGAGCGATTCTATTAGTATTTTCGTTAGCTGTGCTCGTTTTAAAAGTAGGTTAATTGCAGATTCCTACTTACCGACAGTACGGTTTTTATTTAATTAAATAAACTCTGATCATTTTTTTGGAAAAACACGTCTGTCAGGCGCTCCGTATATTGTAAATACTATACTCAGAATTTTTTATGGACGATTCTATTGGTATTTTCATGAGATGTACTCTTTTTAAAATTATGTCGGTATATAACATCACCTTTTCTTCTGTTTTTCATGGAAAATATCTCGTCGAAAGATTATTACGTATGTAATATAATTTTCCACTATCCCGATTATTCGAAAACATAAGTAATATTTTCAAAAACTTTATTATATAATACCATATTGATTTTAAAAGCGATTGTGGAAAGCATAATAAGATTTACGTTCAACATCGTAGTTTACATTAATTGAAGGGCCGGATGCAATAAGGGGGTTAGCGCTCGAAAACCCGTAAAAGTATTGTCCAAGTGACTAAAATTTCAATGTAGCCAAATTAATTTTTAAAAAATATCACCTTGTAGGGAATGAAAAAAAGTATTTTTACCTAGAAGGAATTTTTTTTATTCGACTTTCTTTTTAATATAAAAATTAAAAACTGAAAATTTTGTTCATCTATTTTTAATAGCTTTCAAAAACATTAATCGTCCAAACTTGGTCAAATATGATCGAAATATTTTGAAATTTGACAGGGACGTGCAGAATACTCCAGCATTGCCTATGAGATTGATAAAAGGATGTAAATCGACAATTGTTAATAATTATTTAATTGCAAATATATTGCGATCGGTAATTACGTTTTCTTAACTTTAACGGAAAAAAGTATCGAGGGAAGTTGAAGCTAGGAAAAACTTCCAGCGAGACATTTGTTCCTTAATAGCCTAATAAGTTTCTGTCAAAGTTTCAAATTGATTTAATAATAAATGACTTAAATAGAGCGTTATTAATAAAGACGCGCGCTAGCAACATCGGCGGCGCGGCGCGGCGTGAGCTCAGACTGCGTCGCACACGTTTTCGCAGTGGCGTATCACGTTTATAAAAATTAAAGAATTATTACGTTATTGTGTGTGTGTGTATGTGTGTGTGTGTGTGTGTGTGTATGTGTGTGTATGTGTGTGTGTGTGTATGTGTGTGTGTGTGTGTGTGTGTATCCTTATGATAGTATTAATGAACATATTAAATTTTAAAGTACAAATTTATTTATTAACATACTAACAAAATGTAATTATATGTACAGTGCGTTGACTTATAAACTGTGTTTTTACGTTATATAAAACATAATATCGTTACATAATAATTCGTTAATTTTTATAAACGCGATACATCAGTGCAAAAACATGTAAACACAGGCTTAGCTCACGCTGTGCCGCCGACGTTGCTAGCGCGCGTCTTTATTAATAACGCTCTATTTAAGTCATTTATTATTAAATCAATTTGAAACTTTGACAGAAACTTATTAGACTATTAAGGAACAAATGTCTCGCTGGAAGTTTTTCCTAGCTTCAACTTCCCTCGATACTTTTTTCCGTTAAAGTTAAGAAAACGAATTACCGATCGCAATATATTTGCAATTAAATAATTATTAACAATTATCGATTTACATCCTTTTATCAATCCCATAGGCAATGCTGGAGTATTCTGCACGTCCCTGTCAAATTTCAAAATATTTCGATCATATTTGACCAAGTTTGGACGATTAATGTTTTTGAAAGCTATTAAAAATAGATGAACAAAATTTTCAGTTTTTAATTTTTATATTAAAAAGAAAGTCGAATAAAAAAAATTCCTTCTAGGTAAAAATACTTCTTTTCATTCCCTACAAGGTGATATTTTTTAAAAATTAATTTGGCTACATTGAAATTTTAGTCACTTGGACAATACTTTTACGGGTTTTCGAGCGCTAACCCCCTTATTGCATCCGGCCCTTCAATTAGTGTTATCGGTAATGGAGTATAATTAAAATTAATATTATAAAGTCATAATTTCACAGGTAAATCGCAGTTAAAGTCGAATCTGTCGTGCGATTATAATAACAATTATTTATTTTAATTTGACCGCCTCGACAGCTGTTACTTTATCTGCCACCATATACATTTGCCGCATGCATGTGTAATGCTAATTAATAAACTTGATATGTGAAATTACCATTTTCAGATCGAACGTACGATTAAAGAAAAAGTTATGAGTCGCCGGAAAATAATAATTTCCTTGGCTGTGGGACTTTTAACTTTAAAAAAAATATAATGATGATTATTAAATCATTCAAACTATTATCAAAACTCATTTATTTTAAAACCTACGAGCACAGTTTGATAAAAGAACGATTTTAGATCGTTCATTCATGTTTTATCAGCTTAATTTTCACTGAACCACAAGCTGCTGGATAAGATATTAAGCTCGAATCTACTTCTTTTATTATACACTTATGAAATACCCTGCGCGAGATTCTTTCGATATAATTGTATTATGTAACGCAGGAGAGCTGCAAGAAGTCCTTTTACGCGAGAAAGTCGGCGAGAAGAATAGAAGCTGAGGGTCCAGTAAAATTAATAAATGTGGGAGTTTGTGTATATAGCGAAAGCTTCGAAAGCTACTAAAGTAGAAATTAGAAAAAGAGAAAAAGCTCGAGTAAATATACTTACCGAAGATGTACGCGGTAGCTAAACTTTTTCCGTTTCTTTTTACGAGCTTTTTTTCCGGACAAGGAACTCGAAAAGGAAACGGCGCTATAAAGTCGTGCGGTGCCGCGTGTGTTATAAGGTATACAGCTGTGAGGACGTGTGAGGGCAACTGTCGCGCATTTTCATTAAGAAAAATTAAGTGACAATCGTGTGACACTCACGCTCGTTTGAGAAGCTATATGCACTCGAGATTCCATAGTTTCTAGTGTTTAGCAAGGAAAACATAAAAAGGCAAAAGTCAGATACTTTGCTCTATACACTTTTATAGAAATTCCTTCGCATGAAAATAGTAAAGGCTTTTAAAAAATGAAGCACTACTTGTGACATTTTAATCGTTCGTATAGATGAAAATAATTATTTATTATAGAATAAAAAGCTTCAAAAACATTTTTCAATATTATCGCTTTCTCAAAGAGGAAATTTTGTAACAGTGAAGGAAAATTTTTTAGAAAAAAATGTTTAAAAACATGTTTTAAGGTGATGTGATACCCTGATTTCAATATTTTTTAAATCAACATTCAAACGTTTATTTGGAAAAAGACGACTGTCAGGCGCCCCGGACACGTAAACACTATATTCAGAATTTTTTTTGAGCGATTCTATTAGTATTTTCGTTAGCTATGCTCGTTTTAAAAGTAGGTCAATTGCAGATTCCTACTTACCGACAGTACGGTTTTTATTTAATTAAATAAACTCTGATCATTTTTTTTTAAAAACACGCCTGTCAGGCGCTCCATACATGTAAATACTATACTCAGAATTTTTTTTGTATGATTCTATTGGTATTTTCATGAGATGTACTCTTTTTAAAATTATGTCGGTATATAACATCACCTTAAGAATTTTGGCACTAAAATTCGTCGTTTTTGAGTAAAAAAATTACGTGCGTGCGTGCGTGCGTGCGCGCGCGTGTGTGTGTGTGTGTGTAGGGGGGAGGTGTTTTATCAGAATGGTAAAATGTTAGATGGATATTTTCTCAGAAAGGTAAAAAAACAAATTAGAATATCTTATGATAGAAGGGTAAATTTTCCGAATGTTTAAAAATGTATAATATATAAAAATTCGAAAAAATTTGGCAAGAAGGCCATAATATCTTCATTAAATTATTTTTATATGATATGTCATGTCAATTTTTCGAATGCCATTTCTACCTAACGATTAAATTGTAGAAAATGCAGTGATTCAGAAAAACTAAAATGTCGACAAATGAGCTGAAAATCGTATAGGAATGAACGTTTGAGATTTTTCGGAATTTTATTTTTCTAGTAAAAAGTATTTTTATAATTTCATGCAATCTGTTTTCAATTTTTATAGACACAAATTTTTCTGATATTTTCTTTTCGAAAATAATTTCTTGTGTATTCTGAATAACTCCTGTTCGGAATCAACAGTATCGGATTCGAAAAATAATTTAAACGATAGTATATTTTCTGAAAAAATACCCATCTAACATTTTACCATTCTGATAAAATACCTCCCCCCCCGTGTGTGTGTGTGTGTGTGTGTGTGTGTGTGTGTGTGTGTACCATAAAACGATTTTGAATTTTTCGTTTTTCCGATTTTTAAAAATGTTACAGAGTTAGTATTACTTAACATCATAAATTTTTATTGAAAGGCCTTTAAATTACCTATATTTTCTTTTTTTTAATATTTAAATTATCTTTAGACTCATTTGTTATTCATGAAAATGTCGTTTATACTTCTTTAATTTATTTCTAAAAAAATATTTTATTTATCGACTTCAAATTTTAACCACTTATTTAGTATACTTATCTAGTACAATATTTAGCTAAACTTTCGAGAGATTATCTTCACTTGTTTTTGAGAAATAAATTATTTTAGAAAAAAGTGCATTTTCGTAACAGGAGTAAAAACCGACCAATCGTCTTGAAATTTGGCACAGAGATAGCTTTTTCGTATCTTCGAACCGAGTTCTTTGCCCAAAGAAATCTGACTATCACGACCAAAGATATTGGAGGTTAAATTTTTTTTAAAATATTTTCATAATTTCAAAAAAATACCATAATTATGAAAACACTATAATTATGAAATAATTATTAAAAAAGCGAACGAAAAGTACATTCTAATTGATAAAAAGTATGAATAATCGATCAAAACACTTTTGAAGTCGGTGCCGTATTTTATCGATTACAATGTATTTTTAAATAAGGTCCCGACTTCAAAAGTGTTTTTATAGATTATTTCATACTGTAAAAGAAATGTTTAAAAAAGTAAAAAATTAAAGTTAATTTTGTAAAATAATTTAGAAAAAATAAAATATGTTTAACACACGCACGTTAATAAATAGCAATTATTTAAATATATACTGATGTAAATAATCAATGTAATAGAACAATTACTTTAGTCTGAGGAAGCTATTTACCAATCAATTGGCAGCGGTTTTTATATTTCTTTTTGTATAATTACGGTAGAAGCATATTCTAGATGATGATGCTATATCAATAATAGAATAGTTTTTAACTAAATACGAAAATAGCCATTCAAATCATTTATATTTAAATACGAAAAAGTTTTTTAAATGTATAGAAAATTTGAATAAGAGATGATAAAAGGTACGAAAAAACTGACCTTACAATATTCTTCTCTCGTACAACAGATTATAGTTTAATAACTAATAAATATTTTTTTACATTCGGAGAGCTATAAAAAAAGTTTTTATACGAGCGCAAAATTTTAAGTGCATTAAAGGATCGTACACGAAAAAAGGAACAGGATATAAACAACAAGAATAGCATGGGTTAGTATATCTATATATACCTCTTGTTCCTTCTGTATTTCGTTGTTCCTCGTATATATAGATATAGAAACCCATGTAATTTTTGTTCTTTTTATCTGTTCCTTTTTTCGTGTACGATCCTTAAATGCACATAGTATGACTGCAAAAATAAAGTAGAGCACGTAAAAAAAGTTAGCGCAAAAGTATTGTACATCCTTATTACATTCTGATAAAAGGTATAATAATGACGACTCATAACATGAATAATGCAGACATTGACGCAAACTTCGAATATTATATATACTTACAATACGAATAAGTTCAATGAAGTTCAAAGTCTCGCCTATTTTTAATAAAAACATCGCAGCTCTAAATATCGATCTTCCATACCCCCAAAGTCAACAGAAGCGTCTTGATGCGAAAACTACCATAAAATTTAATAATCTAGCAAAACCACTTTACAATCCCCCCGTATTGCAAAATCAGCACATCCAACGTCAGCATATTTCGTACAACGCCGATCTTATGCTGCACACGCGGTTACAGCGTGCCATCGCAGAGACGCTCCATTATACGTACACGTATATATATTGTATATATCTTCGGGAACACTGTACAATGTTCTAAGAGGGGGGAGAGGCATCTTTTACACAGCTGACTGCTCGCGTACGGGGGTCTAGGATTTTATACTCGGTGACCGTCAGGCCTCCGTGGCGCAATTGGCTAGCGCGTTCGGCTGTTAACCGAAAGGTTGGTGGTTCGAGCCCACCCGGGGGCGTTATTTTTTTTTTCCTCCCACGCTGCAACGCCAATAGGTTTGCTAGTTGACCGTGCCAAGTTAAATTTTTTTAAAACAATTTAAGCGCGGGGGATAGGAAGTGGTTTGTCAAGTGATTAGGTGATGAAATAATGAGCGATCATAGTCTGGGTGATCAATTTTTTGCTGAAATCAATTAAATGCTCGTTTGTGTATCTAATTTTTACATATTATGCAATCACAATGATTTTTTTCATTGATATGGGCTATATTACATGAATTTATGTGAACACATAAGATTTAAAATGTTATAGGTACATCTATAACAAGAAAGAAATTTATTATTTGTTTGCACGTTATAGGATTGCACGTGTAATCAAGTATTTTTCTCTTGCATAAATACACGCCGTGAATGTAAATTATGACATAAAATCTTCGACAGGAGAAAAACTAGTGCTTTATTAATTTAAGTACTGTAATATAAAAATTTATAGAAAATGAAATAATTTATACAAGTTATTATTCGAGATATTCAATGAACATGATATTCAAATATTTGAATAAACTAATGAACTTAATTTTAGTAAAACTTTAAACAATTAATGTATTTTTGTTTTGAATTTGTACTTATAAAAATAATAAACTTTTATAAAAAATTATACGTTTAAATTGATAATAAATCAATTTTCCATTAAACACCGTTCAAATAAAATCCCATAAACCGACACGTTTCGTTATCCGTAAATTCAAATGCCATGCGTTCGTGTTGCTCCGAAACACATCTCGGAGCATGAGTCGGAGCTGCGAGCACGTGGCAACGCTCCTGCGCGCGCTCTCTCTCTCTCTCCCTCTCCGCTCCGTGCGTTACGCAACGCGTGGCGCGCGTACGCAGCACTGCCACGACTTGGCGGCGCTGGAACGCTCGAAGACAGAGACAGCGCTAGACTTGGCAGGTAACTCCAGGCGCAGCCGCGTGGCGGCGACGACTGGGAAATTTCGCTCGCCAAAGAGAAAACGGGCGGTCGCGGTTACTAGAGGCCCTGCCGCTGCCGAGGAAAGCCGTCTTCAGTGGGGTCATTACTGATCCACTTAGCAGATGATGATCGTGGGAGATGACTCGTGATTAAAACGCACTCCTGGCGGTCGATATCGCAACGATCGGCCAGTGACCGTTCTGATGCTAAACTGGAGACCGACTAAATTAATTAAAAATATGTTATTTTTTAGATGTAAAGCTTGCCACTTTATTGTTGTCATTGCTCATGATGACTATAGTAAGATTTAGTAAGTTTGCTATTGCTGCTATAATGATAAAATCTTAACTTTAAGTTGTATTGGCCGTAAAGGCTCTTCCAAAAGTTAGTTTTTCACGTTAAAACTGCGATAAATAATTATGTAAAGCAATTGATCAATTTATAGTTCTCGCGATCAATGTATGAATGCAAATGGAATATTATAAGCTTTAAAAATAAAAAATCAAAGCAAAATTGTAAACTCGGAACTATTTTTTTTTTAAATCGTTAAAATGCACTAATTTCAACGTAATGACGATTTTATATATATATGTATCGCAGTTTTAACGTGAAAAACTAACTTTTGGCAGGGACCTTAAGGCTAATAAACTTTAAAATTCTACGAATTCATGGACTTATTTTTTACTTTTATTTAGCTTTTATTTAGCGGTTTTAATTGTTTTGTTTCTTTTATCGGAAAATAAAACTTAACTACTTCAAAACGTTTATCTAAAATGACATCTAAAAATCAATAAAACGAAAATAACTGTTACGTTATAAAAAATTAAATGTCTATTTAAGCATGACTATAATAATACAAAAATACGTCATATACGATGTAACTTGTATTAATAACTTATTTTAGAAAATACGTTTACGTAATAAAAGAATGTTCTTTTAATTTAGATTATAAATTCAAAAAATTTTTATAACCAATTATTATAAATAATTTGCGTAGAAGTACTCTATATAATAACTGTTTTTTTAGATTTTACACAATTCTCATAAAAATTCTTATACAATTCTTTGTTAAAAATTAAATTGAAAATAATGTATCAAAGTTAACTTCTTAACTTTACGTGGGTGAAGAAGCTAGAAATGCGTTAAATAAGAAACTCGGATATATTTTTTTTATATATTTTGTTACACGTAGTGTCATTTCTTGCATTTTAGTTTTTTCTTCATTGCTTTATACAATATATGTGAGGTATACTTTTAAATATTCTGTCAAAGAAAATACTAGTTTACTAATCATCTGTAATATTATACATATACTTATTTACTTATTTACTAGTACTAGCGGATTTTGTCCGTGCGTGGTCTAAACTATTAAGTGAAGTAAACTGCATTTTTCACGAATTGAAGGGCCGGATGCAATAAGGGTGTTAGCGCTCGAAAACCCGTAAAAGTATTGTCCAAGTGACTAAAATTTCAATGTAGCCAAATTAATTTTTAAAAAATATCACCTTGTAGGGAATGAAAAGAAGTATTTTTACCTAGAAGGAATTTTTTTTATTCGACTTTCTTTTTAATATAAAAATTAAAAACTGAAAATTTTGTTCATCTATTTTTAATAGCTTTCAAAAACATTAATTGTCCAAACTTGGTTAAATATCATCGAAATATTTTGAAATTTGACAGGGACGTGCAGAATACTCCAGCGTTGCCTATGGGATTGATAAAAGGATGTAAATCGATAATTGTTAATAATTATTTAATTGCAAATATATTGCGATCGGTAATTACGTTTTCTTAACTTTAACGGAAAAAAGTATCGAGGGAAGTTGAAGCTAGGAAAAACTTCCAGCGAGACATTTGTTCCTTAATAGTCTAATAAGTTTCTGTCAAAGTTTCAAATTGATTTAATAATGAATGACTTAAATAGAGCGTTATTAATAAAGACGCGCGCTAGTAACGTCGGCGGCACAGCGTGAGCTAAGCCTGTGTTTACATGTTTTTGCACTGATGTATCAGGTTTATAAAAATTAACGAATTATTATGCAACGATATTATGTTTTATATAACGTAAAAACACAGTTTATAAGTCAACACACTGTACATATAATTACATTTTGTTAGTTGTTCATTAATACCATGTTCATTAAACTATCATAAGGATACACACACACACACACTCACACACACACACTCACACACACACACACCCACACACACACACACACACACACACACACACACACACACACACACACACACACACACGCACACACACATACACACACACACAATAACGTAATAATTCTTTAATTTTTATAAACGTGATACGCCACTGCGAAAACGTGTGCGACGCAGTCTGAGCTCACGCCGCGCCGCGCCGCCGATGTTGCTAGCGCGCGTCTTTATTAATAACGCTCTATTTAAGTCATTTATTATTAAATCAATTTGAAACTTTGACAGAAACTTATTAGACTATTAAGGAACAAATGTCTCGCTGGAAGTTTTTCCTAGCTTCAACTTTCCTCGATACTTTTTTCCGTTAAAGTTAAGAAAACGTAATTACCGATCGCAATATATTTGCAATTAAATAATTATTAACAATTATCGATTTACATCCTTTCATCAATCCCATAGGCAACGCTGGAGTATTCTGCATGTCCCTGTCAAATTTCAAAATATTTCGATGATATTTGACCAAGTTTGGACGATTAATGTTTTTGAAAGCTATTAAAAATAGATGAACAAAATTTTCAGTTTTTAATTTTTATATTAAAAAGGAAGTCGAATAAAAAAATTCCTTCTAGGTAAAAATACTTCTTTTCATTCCCTACAAGGTGATATTTTTTAAAAATTAATTTGGCTACATTGAAATTTTAGTCACTTGGACAATACTTTTACGGGTTTTCGAGCGCTAACCCCCTTATTGCATCCGGCCCTTCAATTGATCAATCAAAGCGCGAATAACATCGTTGCATTCAATTCGAGACTTATCACATTGGTTCTTTTATAAATGGAATAAAATCCAAGAATGAAATAAAATGAACAAAATTATATTATTTTTAAAGTAGGAAAAAAACAAATTAAAAAGAACTTTTAACAAGCACAAAATACATACAACACATATTTTGAGCACATAAAATAGAATTTTACAACTTTTTAAAAATCTGCTTAGCTTATACGGAAAAGCAATACAACCAGAGGACTTTAAAAAGTGCAAATGAAATTATGAAGACTTGGCTTGAAATTTAAACGACGAGTATAATTTGATACTTGCGCATAAGTTAGTCTAAAAATGTAAAAATTTTCATTTAGCTTTTTTTCAAACATAACCTTTCATATCTATATTACTTTTTCGCCGCGTTGATTTTTTCCACCAAATAACATTTATATTTCATATTTAAAACAAATGTAATAAAAAATGCAAAAGTCATGTGCGTTGAAACCTAAAAAACCATCTCGATAATATTTAATATTATACTAATTCTAGCTGCAGCAGATTGCCCTTATAAATGCTCAATTATTTCACAATAAGATTATCTGACTTATAAACATTAATTATACATTATATAAAATGATAAAGCGAATGACAATTGATCTCCTTCCACATAACTTGCCACAATTTTCAAAATGTTTAGATAATGAGTTCTTCGTGAACGGTCCTTTACACATAGGGCAATGCAACTAATGTGCAACAACTTTCTTTTATTTCTGCGTTAGGCCGTCGTGCGACTTGAAAATTTTGATCAGCCTTTTTGTTCTATTCGTAACGGGAACTAGCCAGAATTCTTTTTAACATTGCTTTTCGATTTGGATTATTGGCGGGATAATTTAGAACTTCTCAAAGATCCTTTTTATCAGCGTATTTATTAAACAGATGACTCGATAATTTTGCAAAACATTTCTGACAATAAGGGCATGAAGAACTTTTGTATTTGGATTTAGTAGAAACGACACTCATTCCTGCTTCTTTCAAAAGTTTACCAAAATTATTTGATCTATTCAACTGAGAAATATTTATTTTTGAGCATGACCCATTTTTGCTGCTGACAGTCAAGCTAAGACTATTCAACTGATCCGTATCATTTGTGTCACATTAATCATCACATTTATCATGATTTGTGCAGGATCGTCTTTGCTGCACTTCTGAGTTTTCGTTTATTATGTTTGCTGTTCACATTATGCTATTTGACTTAAAAAACAGATTGTCAAAGACAAATCATGCTGTCAAAGCTGCTTAAGTACCTAGTCATCGATCGCATCCGGTTAGCTTTATAAAAAAAAAAAATAAATTCTGTATTCAACGCGCGCCAATTAAGCACGACGCAGCGATATCTCTAATAAACGAATAAATAACCGAAAGCCCTTTTCCTCTATATCCAGCGCACCATCAGAGGTCGAGGACTGGCAAACACATCGGCCCCGTGAAAAAAGCAGCCGTGAGCACCGCCACCTCGGTAATTAAACAAATTTCGCCTGGCTTTTCAAAGGCCTTTGAAGCGCCTCGCGGCTAAACAGCCGACCAACTCTCGTTCCCGTAAATTTCCCGGTCGAATCTACCACCTACGCTTAAAAAAAAGAGAAATAAAAACAAAGTATCACGCAGAGAGAAGAAAAGCGGAAGGGGACGGAAAAAATCGATTGCAGGCACGACACACGACTAACGACTTTTTATTCATCCCTGTCTCTCTCCTTGTGGAGATCTATATAGCTCTGCGCATCATCGGCCGAGCGAGCGAGCGAGCGTTGAATTTTTTAAAGAGCCACTAGAGCGACGGTGGCGCGCAGCTTGACGTTCGGCCAAAAGGCTAATAAGGCACTTGTTGTCTAGAGCGCAATTAACAATGTACGACTGCCGATAATTAGTTGCCGCTTCTGCAGAGGAATGAGCGTAAGGCTTTTTAGCGGACGACGTCTTCGTTCGTTTGAGCTGTCTTGCCTGATGGATACGGACTGAAAGTGCACCCCGTCGCTACCTCGCTCCCTGGTGCATTCTACGTGCATTCTACTTTCAACGAGCTTCTACATGACAGCAGCAGCAGCAGTCGCCCTACTGTTGTTGCCCCGCCTGCTCATTGCTCGTTTTAGTTGGCGAATATTTAGGTTAAAGTTAGCGAGAGGGAAAGAGGGAGTGGAAAATGTAGACAAATTCATTTTAGATGAATATTACGCGGATGTTGTAATATAATACAATATTATTATATCGCGCAGAAACGCTGCTGTGCACAGGTGGTCAGGGGACGTACGAAAATTAATATGCTCAAATGAGGCGAAATAGACTAACTATATATTATAACGTGACATAATTAAACTGCCTCGATAACTTTGTAAACATTATGTATAATTGGATGCCTGGGATGAGATAGTGTATTAAATTATAAGAAATGTTAAATAGTGACGTATCTGTCTACCATGTTAGTTTCTCGATTTAATTTATTTGTGATAATTCAATGTATAACAGAGTAAGATATTAAAGCACACATTGCAAGCTGTGTGTATTGTAACGTGAACTAGGGAAATGTTCAAGATCTGAAACCAAAACTTGGACATTCAGCAATTGAGGACATGATAAAATAAAAAATAAATAGACAAATCAGTTTAAACATTTCATATTCTCAAATAATGCATAATAGAAATAATTATATCAACAACTTTGTACTGATAATCGGTCAAAATAACTTAAATACTGGAGTATCACAGAACAGTAATAATTATGCAGTAATATTAGACAACACTAAAAATAGAAAGTGAAAAAAAAATGAATAGGTTCAGTATCAAATGAAATTACAAACACAAGAAAACGAACAGAGAAAAACACAATAAAAATTGGTATATTAGTAAAAAAACTCAATAGGGTAACTGAAGGTATTCTTGCGGTTGCAGGTATTATTGCGTTTACAGAATTTCGCAGAAAACTACGCTTTATGATACTTTTAGACCTAATTTTTTCACGTATTATTCATTTATATTGTTAAATATATCTTAATCGTTAATCTTTTAACACAAATATAACGTATATTTTACTTTTAGTCGCCAAACCGCAGTAATACCTACATGTTTAATAAGCATGCGCAGCTGGTATTATTGCGGATGTCCCTGTGCTTTAACATGGCACAATAATACCTGCGTAATAATATCTTCATGCCGCAATAATACCAGCAGAGAGATGTACCTTTTAATCTTCTTTTCACAAATTAATTAAGCACTTTTGGCTATAAAATTATAGCTTTATACATAGATACTACACTAACGTTTCATTAGCAAAAAACCGCAGATTGATATGTTTACATTCGGACGAGATCGATCAGTTTGAAACTAATCTAACAAAATACATCGCAATAATACCTCCAGTTACCCTATAACATGGTATTCAAAATAATAGTAGTGAATGTAAATCTTATAATTAGAAATATGAAAAAATTTAACTTAAACATTAAAAAAAAAGAAAAAAGAAAAAAGAAACCCAATATGGCTTTATTATGTCAGACAAATCTCAATAAAAATCATATTATACCACTCTAACCTCAAAATCACAACTTTGATATGATTTTTCGGCTCTCGTGGTATAAAATACCGTTCGAAACGAGTGCGGAAGTTGATTATTTACTTCCGTACCAATGTCGAAATGTACTATTATTTAATTTACAGAACTAGCGAAATTTTGTGCTCACGATGCACGCACGTAATCCTGCGTAATTTAAATTTGAAATACACATGAGTTTATAAACAAATAACGTGAAGTAGGCTACATTGTTTAGAAACTTGACTAATCAGAGCACGAATACATGCGTTACTTCCAATTCAAGATTTATCGCGTTGGTTCTTTTATAAACGGATACTATTATGATCACGAGCGATAGACCAAAAGTACCAAGAAAAGGAGGTACAGCAATATTAATTAAAAATAATATCCTATTTGAAAAAGTTTATATTAGAATAATACCATAGAAAATCTAATACTAGAAGCATGCATTATAAATATAACAAAGGAATCAGAAGAAGTATACATGCCACAAACAACAAGAGAAAGCAAATAATAGATGAAATAGAGAAAGTAATTTACGCACTCAACTTTGGAAAATATGACAATTATTTTATGTTAGCAGGTGATTTCAATGCCAGGTGCAAGGAATGGAGCCATCACTGCAACTATTACAAAAGAGGCTACCTCAGAAAATGGAAAGAGGAACAGGCTATTGAACTCAGCACAAAAATCATAACTCCCAAATTTCCAACTGAAAGCAAATAGACATAGGCATAACCGCTAGCACAACAAATCTAATAGTTAACAAAATACGAACTCTGGACTATTGCAAACGTCACAAAGCATTCGTGTCTTTTGGAAGTGCATAAGTAGGATATTATTTTTGATTTTAAAGTAGTTATAATTATTCTAATTATTAAAAGCAGATAACGTATAACTACACGCGATTATTTTTTTTTATTACTTCTAGAAATAAAGTATTTTACGATACATTTGTGAGACGAAATTTTATCACTTAATAAAATATATAGTTCATGTACACATATTCTTATAAAATATTTACCGTGCCATTACTTTTATATGAACATAAATGCAACGATAATAATTTTATAATATAACAATGCTATTAGCTAGCTACACTAAAGACCTGATAAACAAATTTTAATGTTTCAGCACGTTATAATCAGCACTAGTATGTATACTGTTAGCTGTACTAAAATATTTCCTCTGATAAAATCTTGACTTTAGTCTCCGAATTAGTTTCAAATATTCAAAAGCTTTGACCAGCTTACATAAACGAATAATGCATTCGCTTTTAAATGTCTCTCACATTCATTATTTACTCAGACTAATATACAGCATTTTAGCATAAATAATCTTTTTGAATAATGAAAACAAAAATTGTGCATAATTACTTTAAAGCGATAACAATCCCACTTAAAACAACCGGCGCACCTCGTCAACGTCGTGTTACCCATTGCAATTTCAGTGCCGCATTTTGCGTCCGCGCCTACGGGGGCGATAGACCGCGCGACCGGCGCGTGAATTAATAATAAGATTAGTCTCGGCGCTGCGGAAAATTTTGAAATTCAAGCCGGAAATGTGCACGCGCGCGCGCGCGCTCTCAATTGATTTGTGTTTTTTATTCTTGATTGGGAGCCGCCGCCAGAAAAATTGTTTCAACGCAGCTGCGGCATACAATGCCCGAGCGATTAATCATCCTTCATTAGTCACCCGCGCGCAATCAATAACTTAATGCAAGCAGCCGCGGGGAAAATTTATATTCCTCCATTATTACCTGACCGCGATTTAACAGTCTGCCACCGAGCTTCGGAAGCTCACAGTGCACTTTCGTAATTCATCTAATACCGAAGTTTTCCCTTGCAGCACGCGGCGTATATGTATCTTTCAAGTTTTACTTTTGGGAATTACGACGGAATAGCGGGTTGCTTGCAAGGTAAGCGAGGATTATATTTGAAAAGTTTGCAAGTGTATGATGTAGATACATTTTTTATAATAAATTGCTATTAGTGTGTAAGAATTGTTGGAATTAATGTATATTTTTTTTTTTAAGTTACGATGCCGTGCAATTAATTTAAAGAATCTCACATGCTAAAGTCAGCTTGTTATCTTAGCTACAATTTTGAAGAGCCATCTACGCTGTAATTGACATAAAATAACAGTGTTACCTGTGAGTTTTCCTTTATTCGTATTTAGTAGTGATTAAATCAAAATACGAAATAAGCTACTAAGGTAAAGAAAAAATCTAAAAAGAATTTATTTAATCGAACAAGTAACTCATAGCAAAACACTATTTTTCAAACCTTAACTTTAACAAAAGCTATCACAAATTTCTATATATACTTTAAAATGCCATTGTTAGAAAGAAGGGAGCCCAAAGTCGACCAATCCTCGACCTAGATACAAATTCGCCAAAGGTGTTCGCGAGCCGACGATCGAACTTCTCTCGCTCGAGATCGAAGGACAATGGAATTTGGCGGGTGTGCGCGACGAAAAAAGTATGCACAGTAACAATATTTCTCTCCCCCCTTACACCCCCGTCCTTTATTTTACACCTCATGCTGCTTTATTTTTTCAGGTGGAATCCAGGAGGAGAAGAGAGGGAGAAGAAACGAGTCTTCGAGTTGCTTTTTGCGTCCCGTTACAAACGACGGCTCGTTTGCGTCGTCCCGACCGCACCTGTTACCAACTTCCTTTGCTTTTGTTTTCTCTCTTTCTGCTTTTGCGCGCGCGCATGCAGCCGCGGCTATATACGAACTCTTTTTCTTTCCTTTCTCTCGGCCGTGTTCCATCCCCGCTTCTTCGCCTTTTTCTGTCACTTTGTGTTATTATGGATTATTATTATTATTGTCCCTGTGCAGGGAATAGTTAAAGGGAAAATGTTTTTCTTACTTTCGTAAAATATTGTCATTGTTTTGTGCTTTGTGTCCAACTATGGTTATTATTATTATTATTGCAGTAATATAATCTCATTTATCATGCTTTTCAATATTTTATACTTATATTTAACATTTAGGCGAATGTACTTATATCAAAATAAATTATGAATATAAAAAGTTTATTCAAAATATGTGACAAAAATATTTAACGGTATTTAATTAACCACTTAAATTGTGTAGTATTAATGAATTTGTAGAGATTCAACGTTAAAAATAAAGTGAAACAATGAGAGCTAAAGTTGTCCAAAATTCTATACGAATGGTGTACATACCTACATTACAATCCCACAGCCAAACATTTCGGAATTGGAAGATCAGAGTTCCATCTCTATTACCAATCAACTCGCTATACGCGAATTCCACTCACCGCAAGAGGAATTTTCCATCATTAGAACACTCCCCGGGCGCGATTAGCCCACACGAAATCCCATAAATAAACTAAACAAAAGAGAAAGAGAGAGACCTATACACCGCGTGGGAAACAAGAAAACCCTCGACGCTCGATTGCTCCTTTTTCTTCAATTTCTCGCTTGCTCTGTGCGCTCTTCCTCGTCGTTTTTGGCGCCGAGGCCCTCAATCGACGGATAACCCGCAGCGCAAAAGTTGGGCGGGGGCGGTGAAAAGTGGAACAGCAGCAGCAGCAGCAGCAGCAGCAGCAGCAGCAGCAGCAGCAGCAGCGGCGGCGGCTGTAGCAACGTGCTTCGAAGGAAATTAAGCGGCAGGCGCGAACTTTGTTTTCGGAAAATTGAAAATTCGCCGCGCTGCTGGCCAACGTCTCTCTGAGAGTACAATGGAGGAGGGGAAATTCCATTATCCGTCCTAAAGAGAGGCTGTTCTCGGGGAGGTAAGGGGTGTGGACGAGGGTGATTCTGCAAGCGCGCATTGATCGACCATTATTCTAATTGCCAGAAGTTCTGGTTGTGTGATGGGAAAGGTTGAAGAGGAAGCCGTTTTTCGGGGAGATGTATGTAGGTGAATGTGTGGAGGATGGTGTCTCGAGGTTGTCGATTTGTTCGAACGGCTGAAAATTGTCGTTCACTATATAGCTTAACTTTTAATATAGACGTATAGTGAAAGCATAAAACAGTACGTTTATAAATAAATTGAAAGGTTGACGATTTTATTTGGATTACATTTTCAATATTTAAAAGCGGCATATATTGATTGTGCTGACCCATGTTTTCTTCATAAATTGCATCTGTTAATGAATAAAATATATATCTGTGTTCTAATAATAACGTAATGAAATAAGGTATATACACACGCATTCATCACACACGACATAAATTCTGAAAAGAAAGTAATATCGTGTTATAAAACCCTATATTACAAACTGAAACGTGATTCTAAATTGAAAAATTGTTAATATAATACACAATTTTATTTTATTGTAAAAGAAATATCTCAACGTTTATAATTAAAATCAATTCCTAGAATAAGCAAAATATAGTTTACTTCGTCGATGAATTCGTTCATTTATATCGATACCTTCTAAAGAGGTGAAATAACGAGTACAAATAACCTCTCCATTCTCTTCAAGTATTTTTATCTTTCCTTTATGATACTCATATAGCGTTATATAAGCCGTAAATTGCTGGAATTTAAGCGTCAATAAATACGAAACTCTTATCTCGATGATCCACCTAAGTTCCTTTCAGAACACACATTATCGGAAAAATCGTTACTTCAAATCTCTCATAACAAGCTATCGAAAGGTGAAGCTCATTAATAAAAGACGGCAAAGCCCTGCTCTCTTTTCTCTCTGTTTCTCTCACTCTCTCTCTATAAGTTCCTTAATCGAGCACTCATTAAGGATGCTCGCGCGCAGCGAGATCGTGCAAAAATGCTTCGTAATTTATCAATTTGCTAAAGCGCCGGCAAGAAAAATCGACTAATTATATTCCGTACGCTCTATCTTGTGCAACTTTTTTCTGTGTTAGATAAAAAGGTCGTTTATCCAATGCGAGTAACATTTTAATCTGTTACAGTTAATAATGTGTACGCAATTTAGGAGTATAAAAACGATTATGCCCCTATCCACTGCATAAAAAATGAAAAGAAAAAAAAAATTGTAAACGACCTCATGTATAATCATTGTATTTTGTAATAAAGCAAAAAGGGCAATTTTTACCTACACACTCTTATATAGCCTCTTGGGAGACTTCAATAAATCTTAATAAAAAAAAAGAATGTATAGTGTAGACTTTCATATAATGAAGCCCTTGTCTACTAATCTTCTATATAATATTAATTTACTTCTTTCCTCATCAATGCATTTCTTTCGTCGTCACTCGGATTTCAGCCCACCTCTTTTTTGGTATAACCCACTAAACTGATGATTTTTTTTTTCTAATACCCACACATACGCACTTTTACGCACATTCGCCCACGTTTTCATTTTGTATTTAATAATCTTCTATACTATTAATTTGCTAACATTTATATTTGATATTAAATGTTTACTGTGACCTATTTATTCAAAACATAATCATACGAAAACTGCATTTAAAGTATTTTTAAAAGAGAAAATAAATTTTTCACAGTATCATAAAATCCTTGACGTTTCTGTATCTAAAATTTGATGAATTCTTTAGAACTGAAGTTTCACTTACTCGGTTAACATTTAATTATTTGTTATAACAAAATCTATCAATCAATTTCACTAAAGAGGCTTGTTAAATTTTTTTTTATTATTTGATTTGGATTTCCAAATAATTATAATAAAAAAACAGAAAATTGAACAAACAGCTCAAATCTCTATTCCTACAAGTATTTTGTTGTTGTATAAAACAAAAATCAATTTAGCCTCGCTTTTTAGACTTAAAAACCCCGAAAATCAATACATGAGTCACAAAAAAACATCTTTTTTTATCATTTTACGCCCTAGGTACACAATATACTATAGTACCACTTTCGCTCCCGTCTCAGAAACGCAAATGTGGTATTTTCGGCCCGGGTACCCGGGAGAGAAAAATCACGGACTTATTCCATGAGATTTTCATCATGCTATGACTCCATGTAGTTTTCTTGCGATATACCCGGGCCTCACATGGATTAATTCAGTGCCACCACGGAATAATTGCATGAGTCTGAAGCCAACGATTTTTGCAAAGAGCCGCACGGCTCTTTTAATAAATATTCTTAAATACAAGAAATCCTTTCTTTCTATGTATACGATTTTTTTTTGCCTAGCGAGGCTGAAAATACAACCTTCGCGATCGGGCGCCGGGAGCAAAAGTGCTACTTTCGGCCCGCTAGGCAAAAAAAATAGTATACCCAACCCAGGGGATAAAGACCTCGCCTTCGGCTCGGGTGGCAACTTACCCGTGTTCTGGACTGGCCAACCCTTTACCTTCTTAGTTGCGTAATATACTATTTAAACATTGGTTTAACCATGTAAAAAATTTTCCATTTCAAAATCGTCTAGTATTTTTTTTCTTTCTAAATAAAGTAAGAGAAGAAATATTACCAACGCCCACACAAAACTATAAAAGTTTACATGAAATAAACTTTTTTCCCTTAACTACGAGCATCTCTCTCCTTTCCGACCTTACGCCGTCCTCCGCTCCTTGTTTATTTATAAGGTTGTTTATTCACCCACTTTCTCCCGTGTATTTCCTCACTCTTTCTCTCTCTCCCTCTTACTTCGCACATTTTTTCTTTATTCATCCCTTTTCTCTGCCCCTCCTTTTCACTTTTTCCCTTTATTCCTCTCTCCCCCCTCTCTCTCTCTCTCTCACTCACGCGTACGCTTGTTCCTTGTGTTTGCTCGGGGCAATAATCTTGTAGCGTTTCAATATATAAGTTGACTTTGCCAAGCAGCCGAGAGTATGATTAACTCTTGAGCTCGAATGATCCTCTCCCCCTCCCCCCGTCTCTTGCATATAACGCATACGCATGGCACGCGCGTATTTTTTCTATCTTCCGCTCCTCTGGGATATCAGTGTCTTTATTTAGCCCCATATCTGTCGAGCTTCATAATCCGTAATTATTTTTCTAGCGAGATTGTAACCGGACGTTTTAATCGGGCTTATAATCCACGGAATAATGCATCGAGCGGGCGCTCATTTTTTCATTGCACCGTCCTGACCCTTTTTTTAAACAGAAAACAATAAGTGATCGAACGGAGCGTGTGATTCCGATTTTTCCGTCACAGTAAAAATAGTATAAAAAGTATAATAAAATTATACTACGAGCGCGCAGGCAGCGAGCGAGAGAAAAAGAGATGCATGTATAGTTAAATATAAAAAAAGTTCCTTTGCGCGTCAATTATATCCCCGAAATCGAATACGTCCGATTTATCGCTGCAGGGCGGATTTTTCGTCCCTTTTAATTCGTAAGCGTATTTCGCTGTGCGAATTTCACGCATAATATAAGCCACGGAAAAACTATGCCGTCGTTATTGAAAGCCAGTGCACGTCGAAAAGCCGGAATCGATAGCCGCGCCACGCGATCCCCCTTCCCTCTCGTAAAATATTAAGATCCGTATCGCAGTCGGGGCTTATAGGCCTTTATGTCGTTGGTTACAAAATTTTCAAGGACTCATTAGCATTCGCCAAGAGGTGTGTAGCTCGAACGATATACACTTGTTTATTACGCCACTGGTTTATTAATTTTCAAGCTCACATTATGGACGCGGCTTTAATTCGACGTAAAACAAGATATATATTATTTCAATAACATCATATCTGGTCTCAGTGTTGTTCTAGTTATTTTAAAAGTACGTTGTACTTTTCTATCTTAGGCAACAATGTGCAAAGAACACATAAATAGACGTAAGACTTTTGCAATTTGTTTCTAATCTTTTCAATTTTTTATTATAAATTTTAATTTTGTTTACTAATTTTTTGTTGTTCTATATTTTTAGCATACTGGTCGATTTATCGCTTCCCGCACACTGACAGAAAAACTCTCATAAAAATTCCTATGTTTAAAAGTAAAAATTCCTATTTTTCTCTGGCAACTCGACCATAAGGTCGGATTTTAGCAGAAATTGCCATACAACATAGGAAAAATTTCAAGTCTAACATGGGAATTTTGTAACTGCGATTCAAAGAGCGAAAAAATTATTTTACCTTTATTATAGAATTTGGGAGGGAGTGGTAACCGCATTATTTTTATTTTTAAATATTTTAGAAATTATTTTTGTATTAAACATGATTAAATAAAATTAAATAAATAAATTAAAAAATTTTGATGACATCGGGAATCGAACCTTGGACCCTTGACACGGCAGTCGGACGCGCTAACCACTCACCTATAAGGACATATGTGTTATTTAAATTTGAAACTTGTATATCCACAACCATAAGTTATACGTGTTAATTTTACAACAAAAATGTATTTTAACTCGAATAATTTTATACTCTTTTAATATAATTTATTATTAAAAATGTTCTATACACACAAAAATAAAAATAAAAAAATACTTAAAAAGTATATTGGATTAGAACGCACATTCAGTTGTTGCATTTAGCATAGCGCTTCTGTTTTGTTTCGACATTGCCAAGGTGGATTGAGTTTGTTGACATGTATCAGTCTGAATTTTTCCTATGCTGACATTGGAGGGGTCGATTTTTCGTGCACTCGCCGACTGTTTACGATAGATCGTGTGAATTCTTACTCTAAAACTCTCACAATTTTTACCATGTTGACTAGGAAAAATGCACGAATAGCAAGCCCCAGTAGCCGCGTGTAAATTTTTACCATGTTAACATAGGAATTTTTACTTTTGACATTGGACTTTTTCATATTAAAAATAGTAAATATTTGGGTTTTGAGCAGTTGTGGTCGAGTTCCAAGAGCAACATAGAAATTTTTCCCCGCGTTTTTCTGTCAGTGCACTTGTCCAACTTTCGTGTATTAAACGTTGACTTCAACGAACTAAGCGTTAAATTTTGATTTTTTAAGGTGACGTATCTTAACTTTGTAGACTTTCACCATTTGTAACAACACGCATTATTCTTATATCATAATTGTCATATCATTGTAGCCCTGAAGAGGAGAATAGAAATAAAACTCTTGAAACGTTGGCAAAAAATGAAGATTCTTTGTTCCTATTCGTTGAAGTCCACTCACCACTTTTAAAATATATATATTTATACCACTCTAACCTCAAAATCACAACTTTGGTATGATTTTTCGGCGCTCGTGGTATAAAATACCGTTCGAAACGAGTGCGGAAGTTAATTATTTACTTCATGTGACTTTTCGCACCAGTGTCGAAATATACTAATAAGTATAATGAAGCGGGGTGTGAGCGCCACTTTTAAAGATTTTTAATATTTATGAATAAGAAAATTGCGCGTGAGAACTTTGCACTTGCCGGCTACATTTGAAAAATTAATGGGTATCAGTGTATAGCGCGAAAGTTTTTAATGTATTCCGTAACATTTTGCAGTATTTTTTAACGAAGGGCGTCGGAAAAAGTTTTTAATCAAATTATTTATCTCCCGTTTTGTTGGGTGTATAAAGCCGAAACGTATTATACATAACGAATAAACGCTGACTGAATGAATACATAGGTTGTCGGCAATTAAAACATTTTAAAACAAATATTTTATCTGTTAACGAATGGCGTATGGCATATCTGTGGTGCCAAAGAAGAAGGGAACAAGTCACTTCAGAAAGTTTTCGAGATATTGCGATTTAAATGCTAACGCTTAAAGGCAGTTTCTATATAAAAGTGGACTTATTCCCTTTTTAAATTACATTGTAACTGAAAAATAAAAACTTTTTTTTAATAAAACCTTAATAAAAAAGTGTATTGAACCTCAAGAAAGTAAAAAATGACCTTAACTCGATTTTCATAAAAATTGGACTTATTCCCTTCTTCCTTGACACCACAGATATTTGCGAAAATATTGCGGAGAACCACATGGTGTTCGTATGTAAGTTTATTTTTGCGCAGATGGTAAATATCGCGAAACCTTTTGTCTTTATTTCACGTAAATAGACATAATTTGTGTTTGTACATCGCAAAACGATGTTTTTTCGATACTGCGGAAACATTATTTAGCGCAAATTAATTATTTGAAAAATAACATCCTTCAAATCCCATATCCATTAAACCCTTCCACCGCAAAAAATTGCCTCGCTATCAGAAAAACCACACATACCACAAAAAAAACACCGGAAAATTCCTTTCGACCACCCCCATACGTTTACGTATTCAACATAAAATCGCGTCCCACAGGTAAACCCGCGCGCGCGAATTAGTCGCGCTCGATTAAACCCGTGCGGCAACTACGAGAGCGTTAACGAGAGAGGGAGAGCGAGAGAGAGACGCAGTAGGAATTTCGCGCGAAAAAGATGAAAAGCGCTCAAGGTGAACACTCGCGTATATATATGTGTGTGTGTGTGTGCGCGTGTGTGTGTGCGTGTGTGTGCGTGTGTGTGTTTGTGTGGAGGTATAGGCGTGTCGCGAGTTTGCACCCAATAAACTTTTGCCATCGACCCGCTCGGTTAATTCCATTCCACGATAATGCGCCTACACCCCCGCGGCGAGGCAAACAAACGATGCCCATCCCTATATGTGCGCGCGCGCACCCCAGTTTTGCGCCGTTTTGCTTTCTTTCGCGGTTGATGCTTGTGTAGAAACGGAGAGCGATGTGTACGTGCGTGTGTGTGTGTGTGTACCTACAGGTGTGGGTTTCGATGGGGCAATAAAATTGACTGTAATGTATTTTGCAAAGGGGTAGTATTAGAAATCTTAGTTTTGTTTTTTATATACGTTATGATCAACATTCATAATTTAACGGTTTCAATCTTTTGTTACTTGCATAAATTTCTGATTTACCGTGGTAATTCTCATTCGAATTGTATAATTTTTCGAAAATGGACTAGCACTTGTAATCGGAATCCAACAGCTTTTCGACCCAACTCAATTTACCCTTTCGGTGTTACTTTCGTGACAATTTTCTTAAATAAAAAGGTTTGACCCCAAAGCTATAATTATCATTTCGACTTGGATTCGTATTATCCACTCCAATCGATTTTCAATCTTTCTTTTTTTTTGTTTTCTATTCTTTGCAAATTAATAATGTAATGCACCGCAATTTTAATCATTATTTCGAGTTTTAAGTACACAAGGAATAATTAAAACGCAGGAAACAGCTCGACTGCGTTGATTGGCATGCGTATTAATTACATAAAAGTTCAACGTCTTTATTCACAATTTAAGTATTCACGTCAAATAATTTCAAAACTTTCGGTCTACTAAATACAATAAATAAACAAAATTTCAGTCCACTTTTTCTCCGATACATCCAAGAGAATAGTATACAGAACAAGCACTTCCAAAAGCCCGTAAGCAAAATCTAACTATACTGCATCACTTGCCGGGATAAATGGAAGCCCCGTGACAGCGCGTTCGGAAAAAGTATACACACACACATATACACACACAGCACACGCACGCATACTCACACAAACACGCGCACACGGAAACACATTTTACCTTTCACGCTTGAGCCTCTCTCACTCTATCTGCCTCTCTCTCTCTTTCGCGCGTAAGTGAAAATCCTGCGCAAACACTCAGGTCCGCGCGCTCCTCCGTCGTATTTTTCAAAAAGTTAAGTCGCCTATAACTCGGAAAAATCGCGCTCGCGCTGGAAAATCTCGGAACAAATCGAATTCGACTCTTCTCTTGCTCACTTCGCTCCCCAGGGGCCAGCCAGAATTGCGTCGAGCGAGGCGCGCAAGTGGACATCGAGAATGCGAAAAATGTATCGCAAGCGCCACTTGTCTCTTTTTTACCGTCCGCCTTTGTAAAGGGATATTCCTCGGCTCTTCGAATAAACAGTAGGAGAGAGGGCATATATTACGCTTCGGATGTCGCTCTCTCTCTCTCTCTCTCTCTCTCTCTCGTCGGTGGAGTTATTCGTTGGGTTTTTTTATTGTAGAGTGGAAGAGGGGGAGCGCTCACGCTGTTTTGAAATTCGATGTGACGGAAGTAATTCGCTTGTTTCGAAAATGAAAAAGCGAGTGGCGTTTATATTTTTTTCTTTTTTTGTTAGTATATATTTTGGTGGCAAGCTGTTTTCAAGTTACGCGAATGACTGTTGATTTATGATTTTATAAATTTGTCACATTTTTTATTAGTAGTAATTCTTATATTTTATTTTTTTTATTTATTCTTTTTATGGGATTTTTAATTAAATTTGGATTACTATATTGAAACTTTAAATTACATTCAACTATAGGTGAACTATCAAGGAGATTACGCAAGACATTGTTGAACAAAGCCGAAGAGTCGAAAATTTTTGCTGTTCTTTAGTTTTTAGATTTATTCATTGTCAACTCCAATTAACATCGAGACTATTTATATTGTCACAATAAATAATGCGAATTTAAGATTACCAGAAAATATCCAAAAACATGAAATTACCGGTAAATTTATTATACTCATAGTAGGCGTCAAACTCACCTCGATAAGATCTTGCACCCAATTTCTCGAAATTTGCAATTTGTATTAATAACACTTTTTAGTTGCCTCTATGATGAAACTATACCCGGAATTACACATGACCATCGCAGCCTCGTCTTGTAACCCAAACTCACGGCCGTGCGAACCAATTACTAGCCGCTTCGCCCATAAAAAGCAATAATCCTTATTAACGACTACCTATTCCTCTAACCAACGCTCGTCCGCGATCCTCTCGCACTGCTTTATTAATGCGACCATTAATAAATAGACCTTTCCCCCGGCCCTCTCCTTTCATCTTTTACGTTTGAGCCTTTCATAAAAACTTCACGATCCTCCATCAAGTTCCGGTGCCACACATAATAGGCCACCCGTCCATCTTTATCCCGCGCGCGAGCGCGCGCATTCGTACGTGGTCCGAAGAAGAATCGCGAGTGAGTGAGAAAGAGAGGCCGAGAAGAGCAATAAATTTTCCAGGGCGTAAGAGCGTGTACGTATACAGCGAAAGAGAAATCTGATAGAGGGAATATAAGGCGGGTCGTGAGACCGTATCGGGTTATATGAGCGTGGTGAGAGAGATAGAAAGAGAGAGAGAGAGAGAAAGAGAGAGAGAGAGAGAGAGAGAGAGAGAGAGAGAGAGAGAGAGAGAGAGAGAGAGAGAGAGAGAGAGAGAGAGAGAGGTTGTGTTATGACGTGTTGAGGATTTTTTATAAAAAAATTATTTTAGAAAAAATTTGCGTTTTCGTTGTCTCACGATAACTAGAGCAAAAAGTATCCAATCGTCCTGAAATTTGGCACATATGTAGCTTTTATATACCTTCAAATCGAGTTCGTTGTCCAAAAAAATCGGTCCATTACGAAAAAAGATATTTGAGGTTAAAAATTTTTTTTTTAATTTTTAAATCGCATTTTCTCAGAGATTACTTGATTTATCGACTTAAAATTTTAACCACTTATTAAACTTATAGAATACTATATTTGGTTAAGATTTCAAGAGATGATCTTCATTTGTTTTTTAGAAAAGAATTATTTTATAAAAAATTTGCCTTTTCGTTGTCGCACGATAACTACAGCAAAAATTATCCAATCGTCCTGAAATTTGGCACAGATGTAGCTTTTATATATCTTCAGATCGAGTTCGTTGCCCAAAAAATCGGTCCATTATGAAAAAAGATATTTGAGGTTAAAAATTTTTTTAAAAAATTTTCGAATCGCGTTTTCTCAAAAAATACTTGATTTATCGACTTAAAATTTTAACCACTTTTAAATTAATAGAAGACTATATTTGGTTAAAATTTCAGGAGAATATCTTCATTTGTTTTTTAGAAAAAAATTATTTTAGAAAAAATTTGCGTTTTCGTTGTCGCACGATAACAAGAGCAAAAATTACCCAATCGTCCTGAAATTTAGCACAGATGTAGCTTTTATATATCTTCAGATCAAGTTCGTTGCCCAAAAAAATCGGTCCATTACGAAAAAAGATATAACGCACAGTTTAATCTGAATCTGGACCCATGACCTTCTCCTACTTAGTCTAACCGTACAAGATAAAGTATTAAATTTTAAACATTAGAAGTAAAAATTAATTAAAGGGATCAATAAATTAAGTTTGAGGAAGCTACGTGAATTAGCAGCGGTTTTTTATTTGTAACTCTATAAACCGTATTATATTGTTGAAAATATTTTGTAATATAGAACGTGCTATTCTTGATTCCACTTTTAATGAAGCAAGATCCGTTGATCCCGATTCCATCCCCGACGTTAATTTATTATTCTGACGTTCGAATGAAATCAGATTTCTAGACGGAATAAAATTAGCTGGGCATTTAAAAATTGAGAAAACTTTGAAAATCATGTCGACAATTATTACGAAGTAAGAAATGTCACGTTTAACATAATCCAATTAAACTCCTTTTTGTTTATAGATATTGTAATTTAAGAAATAGGGTAAGTGTGCCAGTTACTGTGCCCCTTAAGGCGATGTCCGTAGTAATTAATCAATTACTATTTTTTTTTTTCTATTTTTAATCATCTTAAGATCTTTATATGATAATTATATATTCTGCGAGCAGAATAAACAACTTTTTAATACAACATTATGTATAATAATATTAAATATTTAATAAAATAACAGCATAAGCCTTTGCATCAGTTACTGTATCATTAATTTAGTTACTGGTGTCAGTTAGTGTACATTGTTTTAATTACTGTGTGTCACTTAGTGTACATTGTTTTAATTACTGTGTGTCAGTTAGTGCACATTGTTTTAATTACTGTGTGTGACTTAGTGTACAGTGTTTTAATTACTGTGCCTTAGATTCTGGACACTGTATTTAATCCTGTGTCTTTTTTGCTCACTCATCTGCATCTGCAGAAACTATATAAAATATATTTAAACATGAAATTTGTTTTTTTTTTTTATTATATTTAGTAGACTCCCTGCTGGAAATCATCCATTTCTCTCTCATTGCTATGATTTACTACGTATAGAAGTACTTATTATAGAAGAAAATAAAATAAAGATGGGAATAAAATATATTATTTTTAAATATATTACAAACTATGTTATTTGCTCTGTGGGTAAACAACGAACGTCGAAGTTGACTTGCACAGTTGCAGAAGCTACGAAGCATGAGAAAGTAAGGTTAGCGTAGTCTACCGCGAGGGGGCACAGTAACTAAATACATTAATGAAAACTTGTCCAGTTACTGTGCACAGTAATAGAAACATGCCGAAAATTCATTTTAGTTACTGGATTATATTAAATTAAACAATAATATTAATCAAAACTACTTTTTTATTGTTCTTTTGTCAATTAGATGGGTTTTATAAACATAAAGTGTATTTTTTTATTATGAAAAATGTTATTTTTATAGTTTTTCAATCACTTTTGCATAGACATATTCTTAAGCGTTTCGATAAGAAAATCATAGAAATCGCGATGAGAAATTTAATAAATTATTTTAAATATATTATAAGAATAATTAAGTCATACTGTGGGTTTAACAATAAAAAGCATGAATTGAACTGTATATGAAAATTTAGATATTTATGATTAAATGTGATTATACTCTACTATAAATGAAAATGATTTAAGGGCACAGTAACTGGCACACTTACCATATTGTGTGAATTTAAAAAATGCAATAGGGAACTAGTCAAAATTCTGTTTGTAGCTGTAATCGATAATTTGGTAAGGTAAACGTCCCCTGAACTGGACACTGACAAAAATGTAATTTATTTAAATATTTATGAATAAAGTTATTAAAGTATTTGTACTTAATTATATTCGTTCAATAATTAGCTACATATATTTGAAGTTTCAATTTGAAATTCTTTTTATTTTTTTATTTTAAACAACACGATTGAAATAAAGGCAGGCGGTTTTATTCAGGTTACTATAGCTTGCTAAAGCATATAGGTAAGAGTAGCAACATTACTGTTAAGCTCATTATTTATTGGAAATTAAGTTTTTGCTCACATATTAAGTATTTGCGTAATCTATAGAAACACAAGAAAGTACTTAAATCAATTAATTGTAGTCAAGTACCGGCCATAAGAACTTTTCGTACCTCGCATGTAAAATTACATTTTACGCCCACGTTTTAACTTCAAAATTATTCAGCCAGCGGGCATGAAGTACTATACATAATGCCCAAGAGGCCCAATAGCTCACACATTCCTACAAAACTTTATAGTACCTACGTACTTTACGCTCGTGTGGGCGAAAATTATTTTAATTATATAACTATAATGCCTTCTTTTTATTTCTAAAATTCATAAGAATTTTTTCAGGTATTTACGAAAAGTCAAAGCCTATATAAAAAAATTACATAGTTACCAACACATCACTATTTTTCATTATTCCTCCTCAATTTTGAACTTTCTATAATATTACGCATCTTGGAAGGACAAGAGAAGTCTAGAGCTGCCCTAGCAGGGTTGGTCCTCCGACCTCCCGTACATACTTGGGGGGCCCGACGGTTTGCAGTCACGTGGGCTACTTAAATGTAGAATACTAAATTTTTACATAAATTCATTAACAATATTTATATCTATAAGTCCACCATAAATAATTACGTTGGCTCTAATTTTTAATTGATGCCGTTAAGTACAACATATCCGTACATGTGCAGAATCATGACTTATATTTCATTATCGAACATATTTTTCCTTGTGTCCGTCTTTTTTAAACGAGAATAAAATAAAAAATTCATATAAATTTATAGCTTGCTCAAAAGTCCTTTACATTTTACTAACCGTTTTATAAGCAACATATTTTATATCCTTTTCCCCCGTGTAAATATCATATAAGATCTCATATGAGAATTTCAGACAGCGCATATCTCGTATGAGATCTTATATGTGATGTCATAAGCAATTTTATATATTATGGGATCTCATATGAGATCTCATATGATATACTTTCTATTTAAAAACAAAGTGATAGATTCATAGATCAGTAGTTAATATGTAGAAGCAATCCATTCATACATTTTATCTGATCTTTAAACATATGAATATTTATATGAAAATGACCATGCCTTACAATGCAAACCGTCGGGCCCGCCAAGTATGTACGGGAGGTCGGAGGACCAACCCTGCTAGGGCAGCTCTAGACTTCTCTTGTCCTTCCAAGATGCGTAATATTATAGAAAGTTCAAAATTGAGGAGGAATAATGAAAAATAGTGATGTGTTGGTAACTATGTAATTTTTTTATATAGGCTTTGACTTTTCGTAAATACCTGAAAAAATTCTTATGAATTTTAGAAATAAAAAGAAGGCATTATAGTTATATAATTAAAATAATTTTCGCCCACACGAGCGTAAAGTACGTAGGTACTATAAAGTTTTGTAGGAATGTGTGAGCTATTGGGCCTCTTGGGCATTATGTATAGTACTTCATGCCCGCTGGCTGAATAATTTTGAAGTTAAAACGTGGGCGTAAAATGTAATTTTACATGCGAGGTACGAAAAGTTCTTATGGCCGGTACTTGACTACAATTAATTGATTTAAGTACTTTCTTGTGTTTAATTTATTTAATTTAATTTAATTTGTATAGAAGAATGAAGAAATTTGAATACATTTCTGAGAACATTATAGTCATACAGTTTTTCGGAGAATGGTTTGCATTACTTGACTATCGATAATTGATTTCACAACTTTCGATTGTTTGATTTACAGTGAACAATTTGAATGTACTTACATATAATTTCTTGAGCATACATTGACTCAAAGAAGTAAAAGACTTTTTTACTAGTATTTGACTTCTTTTAAAAAATCATAAATATTATTTTATAGATTATACAGAAAAAACTTCTATACTTGCCTTATTTTATACTTTCGTATAAAGTTTTATTAACAATATTATTATTTGTACAGTCATGAAAAAAATTATTACCATTTGTAGACAGTGCTTATTGAATAGATGAGATTAGAATAAATAAAAGGACTATAGACAAATTGTGTTGTTAGAATATATTTAAAAAATTAGTTTTTTAAAGAACGTGTTGATTGTTTCGAAAAAATATTTAAGCTCTCATTAAAGTTTTTGATACAGAGGGAGAGAGAGGGGGAGGAGAAAGAGAGAATGGAAGAGTTTAGCAAATAATGTTTGTTAAGTATAAAACTATATGGAATAGTAACCAAACTTATTCTTGCCTATACGTTTTTACTTTTGTAAAAAAATTGTTTTGAGAGGTTTCACAACTTTTTAAGAGTAAAAGTACATTATAAATAATGTTTGTTAAGTATAAAACTACACTTTAATTGATTTCACAACTTTTTTGGGTTTGAGTTGCAGTATCCGCGTGAAAAAAATTTATTTCGACTTTAGAACGCAAAAATTTATTATTTATTCGTAGAATTCCTTTTCATAAAATAAAACGTAAATAATTTTTTAGGATATTGTATAGGTTTTGGAAAATAATTCTTATGGTTTCCGAAAAAATTCTTATAGTTTGTAAAAGTTTTTGTAAAGTGATTGTAAAGGTTTTGGAAAAGAATTTCTCGTTGCTTGCAAAAGTTTGTAAAGGATTATAGACGTTTTGTAAAATAATTTATTAATGGATTTTTTAAAAGATGTAGTGATCATTTTTGGAGATATTATGTAGAGAAAATATAATAATGAATAATTTACAGAAATGATTCTGTTATTGAAAGTACATAAGAAAAATGATTTTTATAAGAAAAAGAAAACATTTTCATAGCAAATACATACAAACAAATATTGTAAAGAGATAAAGAGATAATTTAAAAATGAGAATAATTACTGCTATATAGCAAAAATCAGTTTTGTGAGAAATAGAAAATGTTTTTATAGGAATTATATAGAAAATACTTTTTTTGCCTAGCGGGCCGAAAGTGCCACTTTTGCTCCCGGCGCCCGATCGCGAAAGTTGTATTTTCGGCCTCGCCAGGCAAAAAAAAAATCGTATACGCACCACGGGAGCAAATAAAGAATGCCTCAGATCGCATGTTTGTCACCCTCGCCTTCGGCTCGGGTGACAATTTACATGCGATCTGGGACGTTCTTTACTTTTGCTCCCTAGGGGCGTAATATACTATAAAAAATAGTTTTTAAAAGTGTTTATTATAATTGTTTAAAAAAAACATTTAACTTTTCAGTCAAGTTCTTTGTAGAGAGTTGGACAGCTGTTGAGAGCAAGATTGTTTGGATAAAAACATTAAACTTTTATTAGTATTTCAACAGAGAATTTAAAGTTGTTAAAAAAGATAATAATAATATATTTTTTCTTTGTAGCTATCGCAAGGAATAAAAGAAAAAAGTACAAGTTCTCAGAATTACAATTCAAATCTCTGTATCACCTGATTCTCTTGCTTTTATAAAACTCGAAGCTCAAAGTTCGCTGAGAAGTTGAGTTCTCATGTCAACTGCCATTTCCATAGTAGCAGACGGTACAAAGTTTTTTAAAAACTACTCTTTTGCATCTATTTCTCTGAAATCACCTAATCCTCTAGCCTTCGTATCGCAAGAATATCTTGAAATAGAGAAAAACGGAGCCCGCCAATGCGTTTTTTTCGTTTCGGCATTCAAATTAAAAAAAAAAAAATCATCTTTCTACGTTATTTAGAAGCCGAGATATCGTATTTTTTTTGCGCGCTTTGATTTTGAAGTCGCGCGGTCGTGTTTTGCTCGACTGCGATCCGCTACCCCCACCACCGCGCCCGACCGACCAAGCCTCAGTTTTCGCTCGGCTGCGGAGACTTTCATTATAATATTCTATAAGAAGCTCTTGATTAATTTCAACAATATTTGGCACCATTGAAGTACTCCATAAACCCTACCGATTCCCTTAAAAAACATGTCTCTACCTAGAATATTACCGCCGTAATCGATTGCAGACTTTGAGGCACCGTAGCTCATAATCTATACATTGGATTTCAATGAATTTAGTCTTAAAACATTCGTTTTCCCAAGAACTTTTTTTTGGTGACCTCAAAAATTTGAATAAGTTAATAATTCGCTTTCTGGCGGCCTTAATTAACAAATGGAAAAACTCGATTTCTCTTTAAAAAATTCTGGAGACCGCAAAAATAAAAATTATTAAAAAATTCTTGCGGGATATTTTTTTTGACGTTTCCTGCTATGCATAAAAAATCGCGGATGGTTTTGAATCGCTGTGTTTTTCTGTGCAATTGTTGAAAGTTAAAACCTCTTTTTAATTAACTTTTTAATTAAACAAAAACTATTAGACGTACAGGAATCGGGGTTTGCACACTTATTGTGAATAACCCAAAGTTACTTTCTGTGAAATTTCATTAAGATTGCACAATTAAAATTATTGGAAAAAATTCAGTAAAAAAATACGCTGTTTTTTTTACTTTTCTTTTACATTCTCGCTATTTGCAGGTACAATTTTGCAATTTCACTAATCGGACTTGTTGAACTTTATAGGAAATTTCATGGAGAACAAATTTTACTTAGCAACATTTTTTCTAAAAACCATTAGATTTCGAGATAAACGTCAAGTTTCGAAAATAAAATTGGCTTTTTCACGAATTTTTTCACATTTTTGTTAATAATTATTGAAGCCGACCTCCGCGTGAACCAGCATGAAAACCATTTTCTCTTGACCACTTTCCCGACCGAATCCAATTGTTTTCAAAGTTCTACCTCTTACATCCAGTCGAAATTGTAATTCGCCTGAACTAGTATCTTGAAATCTCGAATCGTTCTCGAAACTCGAAAGAAATCGGGAAACATCGAAGAGAGGGCGCGAGTAGCTCGCAAAATTAACGCTAGTCTATAATGATAAAGTCAAGCGCGCGGGCGCTTCGTGCATCAGCTGTTGAGGGCGGCGGAGTGGGGATAGCGCCGAGCGGTCGCTCGTAAAGCTGATTTCGTACATTCAAAATCGACCGTGCTTGCAAAATCTTAAATATCTTGGCTTCTAAATCACGCACAAAAATCTTTTTGTGCTTTATAATCTGGGGTAGCTCGACGAGATGAACACGAATTTCATGATATCGTAAGCCTTAAGAGCAAAATTATTCCGGAATTTTTTTATTTTCGTTTAGTTATTATTTTTTTGTACTATTTTCGTTATTCTAATAAATGTTTATTATTTCAACAGTATTGTGCGTATAAGACCTTAAATTTTCTACTACAAAATCATTTTTATTATCTCAGTAATTAATTATTTATGAAACGAAATTAAACAAATTAATAGTAACATAAATTTAAAGAATATACTTTATTAAAATATTATTTTATTACATAATTACTTATAAAATATGTGTTGTGTGTGTGTGTGTGTGTGTGTGTGTGTGTGTGTATTATACCATAAAAATATTTCACCGCTGTCACCGCCGCCGCAGCCGCCGTGTCGTATAATGTTTGTGGGAGTAAAGTGCGACTTTACTCCTAAAGAGCTACTTTACTCCCGCTGGACGTAAAGTGAACATTTTACGCCCTGTGATGAAAATTACTATTTTATAGTATGAGTAAAGTATGTCGACGTATCGTTTGAGTGTGTAAAGTTGAATTTTACGCATAGTATGTGTAAATTCAACTTTACGCACCGAAAACGATGCATATCGAAAATTTAATTAAATATAGTCTTTATGTTACTTTTGCGTTATTTTTTAATACATCTCTATTAGACTATAAAAATATTCCGCCGCTGTCGCCGCCGACGATATTTTAAGATATTTTTACGTTATTATTCGTTAATTTTACGTTATTCTTACTTGATTTTATGATATTTCATGTAAAATTAACCAAAACTAACGTAAGAATCGAGAAGCAGACCTTTTCCGTTATTTTACGCGATTTTCTGAATAGATTCGTTATATTACGTTAATTTTATAAGATATTTTTACGTTATTATTCGTTAATTTTACGTTATTTTTACTTGATTTTATGATATTTTATGTAAAATTAACCAAAACTAACGTAAGAATCGAGAAGTAGGCCGTATCCGTTATTTTACGTGATTTTCCGATTAGATTCGTTATATTACGTTAATTTTGTCATTTTTACGTTATTTTACGATATTTTATATGAAATTAACGTAAAATAATGATAAATTGTAGAATAACGTAAAAATACTTTTGCGTTATTTTTTAATATTCTTTATTTCTATATACTATAAAAGATATTCCACTGCTGTCGTTTTAAGATATCTTTACGTTATTATTCATTAACGTTATTTTTACTTCATTTTATTATATTTCATGTAAAATTAGTCAAAACCAACGTAAAAAGATCTCGGAATATCGGAAAAGTTAGGCTATGTTATGTAAAATTATGTCTTTAAGTAATAGAAAAATATCTTAAAGTATCGTAAAAGTAACATAAAATTAATTTTACGTTAATTTTACATTATTTGTAATATCTTATAGTACTTCAACAATTTTTTAACGTTGAACGTACATTAATCAAGCTTTTTTAGATGAAATTAATGGAAAATAAAGGAAAAATATAATAAAAGTAATGTTAACTAATATTAATGAAAATTAATATGTAAAAAAGAGTAGTGATACTGCATAATTTCTGTAGATGATTTCCGTTATTTTATGTTAGGTGATTAAAAATTGTTCTCCTTGATCTAAAAAGAATTACCATCAGGTTAATATACATTTAAAAATTTTTTCTGTTTAATTTATTTTATTACAAAATATTTTATAATATTTAGTTTATTTTTTGTTCTTATTATGAAAATTTCTTGTTATTTCACACTTATTTTATTCAATTTGTTTAAGACACAAATAATTATTTTTAATATTAATGAGTTTGACGTGTTCAGCCGATAAAACAGGATTAATGATAAAGTATGAGTATTACACCATCTTCATAAAGAACAAAAGTAAATAAAATATTATGTAAACACAAATATCAGTGGCAGCTAATGAAAACATTTACATAAATTTCTAAAGGCAAAATGAGTGTATATAAAATTAATTATAAGGTAAAAGTACCCTTTATGGAACAGTTTTTGCTAGTTTAGCGTTTGGATTGAGATTAAAACTATTGTAAAGGAGTAATATTTACAATTTTTGGATATCAATCGATGGGGCAAAGATCAAAGATTAAAATGAGACCTTAAAAAAGCAAATTGAACACGAATTGTAATTATTACAATTAAAAAACCAAACCGACACCAAGTACGTATTATGGAACGACATTTTTACGGATTGTCCCCCCGTTCCATAATCGATGTCCCCATTTTGGAACAGAATAAAAATAAGTTTTATTTCATCAGTCGGTACTATTTTATTAATATTAGGTAATTTCTAATACACAAATAATGATTTAGATTTTTTTATAGTTTTTTTTTATTAAAAAACATAAATACAGCATAAAATTATGAACAAAATAATTGCGTATAACAGAGAATATACTTAATACATATTTTCGAATATGTGAAATGAGAATTAACTTATTTTTCAGTTTTGATTTTCTTCTGAATATTGTTTATCTTCTCTTGCATTTCTTGCAGGTACTTTTTTCTCCTCTGCCAACTTTTTCTTTTCTTTCTGTAACAGCTTTCTTTTAGCTATCTGTTCTTGTTTTAGTTTCTTAGCTTCTTCTTTTTCCACCTGAATTTTCCACCAGTCATCCGAGGTCCCTACAGCAGGTGGTTTAGGTTTTCCAGTGGCAGCTAATTTTGCTTTCATTTTTTTTATTTATTATTATAGCTCACCTGAGTTTTTAGACGAGTTCAAGATATTTTCTTGACCTACTTTAACTTCATTGGTTCTTTTTTTAAGTTTTCGAGTTTTGTTTGTATATTTTGATCTATAACCGTTAAAAAATTCTCCTTACGATTACTCAACTGTTCATTATGAGTACTAATAGTCTCTTCGACTGTATCATTCTTTAAGTTATTTTCATAATTACTCGAGTGAAGATTTATGTATTCAGACATTATTACACTTCTTTCACAAGTCTCATTTTTGACTGTTTGTACGATAGATGTTTGTGTTTGATCAGTGATTAAATGTGCAGGTGCAAGAAAAACTTCTAAAAAAATTCAACATGAAACATAAGAAATATATTAATGTAGGTACATGAATAATTTTCAATTATATTGTACGAACCTTTTTCACTTAGTTTCTCAATCAAATTTTCTGTTGCTTCACAGTTATCAAGTACCCACTCTTTATTTGCTATGTCATTATTCTCATTTGAACAGTTACTTAATTCTATACTACTTAGACTATCACTTTATAAATGTTTATAACAGCACTTAATTCAGATTCTTGAATCTTAGAATCTATTTTCATTAATAATGGATCACTTTCACATAAAAGATCAACAGGCGTACCTTCAGTAATATGATCTATACTACTTAGACTACTACCATTGTTTATAAGAGCACTTAATTCAGATTCTTGAACCGTAGAATCTATTTCTATTACTAGTGAATCATTCGATGCATTCCAATTACTCTCATTTACAAGATCAATAGGTATACTTTCAGGAATAGGATGAGGTAGGACAATAGCTCTATGGTTTATCAGGCACACATCACTCACAATGGTAGGACTCGATTTCTTAACATGATCTATAAGTATAAAAAATATAAGATAAGATTTTTTTAAATATTGTTAATTGTAGTTGTATCTAAAAATAAAAATTAGATTAAACAATTGATTATGGTTGTACATAAAACTTAAATTTAGTTTGTAAATATTGTATAAAATTTGTAAATATGTATTTGATTACAACAATAATTAATTTAAATTATTCTGATTATTTGATTACCACAACTAGCTTTCTTTATTCGAAGCCAGTACTCGAACAAACTTTTATCTCCTCCATCCTTATCCCATATACCAGTGACCTCCGCTTCTTTGAAACTTTCTACTAAATTTTGAGGAAGATTTTGTTCGAGCGATACTAGATGCTGCTTTATACCTTCATTCTCTTGACTAGAATTTTCTGGTGGACACTCTTTTTGTTTTTTTCTTTTCTTTTTTTTCTGTAGCACATTAAACTGAACTGCATCAGGGTTTAGCGGTACTAAGCCAGCAGCTCTGAAACCATTTTGAATGATTTTCTTCTCATTTTCAAAAGAGTCAAGCGCTTCCTTAACACACTTGCAACATGTTCCTTCTTGAGCCTTGTAATATTATTTTGGTTTTTGTACTTCATAATTGCTGTTCTCCATATTTCCTTGAACGGGTGAAAAAATGCTATGTCCAAAGGCTGAATGATGTGTGTTGAATTTGGAAACAAGCAGATCAACTCAATTTTTTTTTGTCGACAAAAGGACACTAGGGGGATGGTAACATGTGAGGAATGGCCATCTACGTAAACAATAATGGGAAATTCAATCTCCTGATCGACTACTCATGGGTAAAACACATTAGTGATGTACTCATAGAAGGTCTCTGTAGTCATCCATCCATTTTCAGAATGGCCAATACCCCAACCGCTTGGACAACTTTTGATAATATTTGGTGGCAGTCGATCTGCATATTTGAACATAAGCATCGGAGGAGCTCTTGTACCATCAGCACCATACATAAACAGTACAATGAAACTTTCTTTCTCACACCCATCCACAATTTTGTATGCTGAAGCAGCTCCTTTCTCTGCCAAGATTTTCTCTGATTTTGGAATAAGCTGAATGTTGGTTTCGTCGCAATTGAAAATTCTTGAAGCTTGAATTTTCTCTAAATCTTTATTTTTCAAATATGTTTCAATTTCACAAAACCAATCTCTTAAATCCTCTTCTGTTACAGAAGCTCGTGTTTTTGATAAATGCTGAGGTGTTCTGATAGTTATTTGAGGATGGCGAGCACGAAACTTCTCAAACCAGTGTCGTCCTGGTCTTCCATTAGTAAATGAAGTCTTGGAGATTTTATCGCCAAGAGAAATAATATATTTTTGCATACTATCTAATAATTCAACTTTAGTCAGTGGACTACCTATTTCTGCTTTATACAAAATCCAATCTACTATCTCGTTTTCTATTTGAGTTGATAAAACTTGAGACGGGCCAGGTCTTGAAGGAGATTCTTGTGGATTCTTTGCGGCTCTGTAGACAGATGTGGCTGGAACATTGAATTTAGTTGCAACTTTTCGTATAGACATCCCACGAACATTAACTGCATTGATTGCTTTTTGCATTTCCAATGCAGAATACAGTTTTCTTTTGATTTTCTGTTTCCTTTTGTTTGGTTCGACTTTCTTACGAATGACTTTGTGCTTAACACTCTTTTTTCTCATCTCTTTACACTCTTCTGTACTCTTTCTATTTTTCTTGTCTTGTGCCTTTATTTTTTTATTTGCTGCCATTTTGTTTGTCTCATAAAATCTGTAAAAATTAAGAAACAAACTTTTAAAGAAATGTAACTCACTAACTGATGTTTTATCAAATTTATAGGTTAGGTTATTGTAATTATGTTTCATAATCAGAATTTCACATATAAATATAGACTTACCTATAAGTAAAATGATGCAGGAAACTTAAGTAATTGTTCACACACGTCTAAATACAATAGCTGAATAGTTAATAGTGAAGCTAAATAGTTAATAATTGAAAAATCCCTTTTCGCACTTGCTTCGAAAACGTGCTCCATAAAGGGGACAGGCTTAGAGGTAGAGGTACCCGAGGTCGGAACGCCACCTTTGGCTGTTCTATAAACTCGGACTACACTCGTTTGTATGCGGCAATTATGAAACACTAAAATATTTATTGAAAATCTTTATTGTTGCAGAAAAACTACTGTAAAACTTTAATCTATGAGTAAAAAACTACATATTATAAAAAGATTGATATTTGAAAAGTGTTGGAGTGCATAGTTACAGTTAACGGGGTGTGCAATCCTAATTTCAATATTTTTTTAAATCAACATTCAAACATTTATTTGGAAAAAGACGGCTGTCAAGCGCTCCGTACACGCAAATACTATATGCAGATTTTTTTCTGGATAATTCTATTGATATTTGCGTGAGTTATGCTCGTTTGAAAAGTAGGTCAATTGTAGATTCCTACTTACCGACAGTACGATTTTTATTTAATTCAATAAATTCTCATCATTTTTTTGGAAAAAGACGTCTGTCAAGCGCCCCATACACGCAAACACTATATGCAGATTTTTTTCCATAAAGGGGTCACGATTTGAGCGATGTTTCATAATGGGTACTTTTACCTTTTGCCCATGAACCATAAACCTTTCAACTTTCAAATTTTTGTCTCAAAATTGAGAGAGGGTAATTCTTACAATATTCACTTCAAATCGAGATTATTCGAAAAATTAATTCAAACTCAAAATAATTGGCCAGTTTATCTGACTAATTTCATATTTCTGCAGAGCTCGCTGTAAATTAACCTCAATAAAAAACAAAAACAAGCAAACAACACGTGCGCGTATTGCGCGTCATTTCCATTTTCTAGGAACATATGTCGAATTCTACAGAAAATTACCCATAACTGTGGACGAAAAATCGTAAAAATTCAAAGTTGAAGCACACCTCTAACAACTGATTTTTCCTATTCTGTAGCAAAAATAATGCACGAAAAGCGTGTTGAACCAAGGAAATCGGCATAGTGTTTTTCAGGAAGCAACTTTTAAGTTTTCTTGTGGAAATTTAACATGGGAAAAATGGACGAAAAGTGGTCATTGATGATTAACCAATAGCAAGCTATTGAAACGGCAAAAACAAATTTCACAAAAAACCAATTAAAGTAGAAGAAAAGAGCTTTAATTTGATACTAGAATCGTTAAAATCGGTCGATTCTGTGCAAAGCTATGGAAATTTGAACATTGTGAAAAATGACCAAAAATGAGCGACTTTTCCCAAACCCACGTAATTCTTAAAATTTTCGTCACTTTTCGTCATTTTTCGCAATTTTCAAATTCACGTAGCTTTGCACAGAATCGACCGATTTTAACGATTCTAGTATCAAATTAAAGCTCTTTTCTTCTACTTTAATCGCTTTTTTGTGAAATTTATTTTTCCCAATTCAATAGCTTGCTATTGGTTAATCATCAATGACCACTTTTCGTCCATTTTTCTCATGTTAAAATTCCATAAGAAAACTTAAATGTAGCTTCCTGAAAAACACTATGCCGATTTCCTTGGTTCGACACGCTTTTCGTGCATTATTTTTGCTAAAGAATAGGAAAAACCGCTGCCAATTCATTGGCCCGTGGCTTCCTCAAACTTAATTTGCTTATTCCTTTAATGAATTTTTAATAACAAAATTTATAATTTTTGTAACAATTTATGACATAATTATAATTAAATTCATTTATGAAGATTAAAAAGTATTAATTTCTAAATTATGTATAAAATATGAATAAATTAATAGGTATGATTTTGCTTCCTCATAGAGGAAGCTTTGTGATAGTAAAAAAAAAAGTTTATGAGATAATGTGTTAGAAATGTTATTTAGCAAATTTGGAATCGAAATACACTATTTTTAGAAAATGTCCGTATGGATGTGTGTGTGTGTTTCTGTGTGTGTGTGTGTGTGTTTTTTTTTTTTTTTTTTCCAAAGAGGTGGAGAATGCTTTTTACGCACCATGTCAAGAGCTGCTCGGAGCTGCTCCCCGTGTGTGCCTACTATTCTATAGCCTGGCGCCCCGCATCTATCATTCGCTGTTCTCTTCTCTTCTTCTCTTCTTTCCGTAGCTCTTCAATGACTTCCCTGGCGAAGTCCGTTGCGGCAATCCATGCCTTTTCTGATGCAAGCATCTGTCGAACCAGGTTCTCTGGCGTGATCGCCGTCACAAGTGTTCTTTCGAGCTTTCGTCTTTGTATGTTAAATCTGGGACATGAGAAAAACACATGCCTTGCGTCCTCCTCTAGTCCGTGACATGTTGGGCATTCTGTAGAGTCCTCGTGCTTATACTTGTGCAAGTATTCTCGAAAACATCCATGTCCAGTCAGCATCTGCGTCAGGTAGTAGCTTGGATCTCCATGTTTCCGGCTTAGCCATTCCGCTATCCGCGGGACGAGCTCGTGGGTCCATCTACCCTTTTCGGAGCTGTCCCACTGTGCCTGCCAGCGTTGAAGACTTTTCTGTCTTTCTCTTTTCCTACAGTCATCTGCATCTGATTGCCTTTGGCTTCTGTGCTGATATATCCTTCTCTGCTCCTCAGCCAGGATCTCGATTGGTAGTAGCCCTGAGATTACGTGTGCAGCGTCTCTGGAGACGGTCCTAAACGCACTGGAAACTCTCAGCGCCATTTGCCGGCCTACTGGGTATATCCTTCTTTGACACTCCTGCAGCTGTAACGCACTTGCCCAAATGGCAATACCATAGGTCAGTATTGATGTAACCACTGACGCTAGGAGAGCTCGTCTTCTTGGTTTGGGCCCACCGACATTTGGCATGAAGCGGGAGAGCGCTCCTCCAACTGTGTGTGTGTGTGTGTGTGTGTGTGTGTGTGTGTGTGTGTGTGTGTGTGTGTGTGTGTGTCCGTATACACTGATATCTCATGATCTACTCGACCGATTTTAACGGGAGAGTGATCATTTTTTTAGATTTTGCTTCCACAATTGGGGTCAATATTCTATTTTTGTAAAATTTAATTTTTTTTTTTATAACCATTTTTTTATTTTCAAAATTTTTTTTTTCGATTTTTTTAATATTTAGAACAAATATTGTTTATATATCATGAATTCTCTGTATGTAGGATAAAATTATCTACAATTTAAAAAAAAAAAGTCGGTAGCTATATTTCGTCATAAGTTATTGATGAAAACGTAATTTTTTGTAAATAGGTTATATTTCGAAATTAAAAAAGATATTAACATGAATATTTTTTTGGTTATAAAGGATATTAAGTACTATAACTTACTAAATTTTTAGGTTTTTTTATTCATTATTTTTTGAGAAAAAAAATAATTTATAAAAAAAAGTGATTTTTTTTGTCGTTCAATAACTATAGTAAAATTGGCTTAATTACTTTGAAATTCTTTGTAGGGGTAGATTTTGTATACCAATCGAGTGAGTTCTTTGGGCAAAAGGATTGATCCATGGGTGGGTGGTATTCGAAAGAGAATTAAATTACCTATATTTTCTAAAAAAAATTAATTCTCTAGCTATCACGGTTCTTTTGTTATTAACAAAAACGTAAAAATTGAAAAATGAAAAAAAATGAGTTTTATATGTTCAACTATTACAAGAGTAAAATTGTCTTATTCGCTTCAAAATTCATTGTAGAGGTATATTATTGATAGTTCTCGGATAATATGAATATCGATGCCATGTGCTCTATATGAATAAGCCTGAAGAGGTTGGCGGATCATGCCAACGAAACGTAAAAATATAAAGAAAATATAAAGAAAAAACTTTTTTTTCTTTTTCTTTTACCTGCCTCCGTCAGATCGATCCATTACACATTAATAAACAATTGGAGTGCAATATTTATACTACTCTCAACAGGTTAAAACTTTTGTTTGATATCGTTTTTTTGCATTTTACTAAATCATTTCGTTCACTCCACATATTATTAATGGATCGGCATATCGCAATGTAATGGCCCATCATTCCAGAAGTAAGAGGTGAGACGAAAAGGTGAGAGGAAGCCACGTGCCAATGAATTGGCAGCGGTTTTTTTTAAAATTATGTGTGAAAAATAAATAAAGTAATTGACTGTAATATTATCGTCAAAACCTTTTAAAATTCCTAAATAACCTTTACTTCAAATAATATTTTCTTTGTGAAATTTCACATATAGGGTACTTGTCTCTAGTAGTATGCCTGTCCGTATTTATGTTCTCTTTCTGGAATTTCCGATGTAAGAAAAAGGTTCTAACCTTAAAAATAATAAATGGCTATTACAAAACAAAAGCAGATACACAACACGTGCGCATAGCGCATAGCGCATGTCATTTCCATTTTCTAGTATACATAAATACGTTCTCGAATAATTACGATTTTAAAAGAGGGCTAAAATAGTTTTAACCTCAAATATCTCTGAAATTCATAAACGAATTCTTTTACCCTAAGAACTCTTTTAATAAATAATATACAAACTCTACATCTCCACCAAATTTCAAAGAAATTAAAACAATTTTAATGTAGTTATATTGTGGGACAACAAAGAAAGTCATTTTCAAAAATACTAAAATTATAAATGTCAAACATCTCAAAAAATAACCATATAATCTGGATAAAATTTTACACAGGTATTGCCTATATCGCATACAAAATAGTCTACAAATTTCAAGCTGATATATGAAGTCGTCATTGAGAAATTACGATTTTGAAAAAAACCGTAAAAGAATTTTAACCTTAAATATCTCTAAAAATCATGAGACAATTCTTTTACCTAAAGGACTTATGCGATAATATATAGACTCTACATATCCACAAAATTTCAACATGATTAAACCAATTTTTGTTTTCTCTAGTTATCTTGCGACAAAGAAAATAACTTTATAAAATACGAAAATTTTCAAAATCAAATATCTCAAAAAGTAATCGTACGATCTTGATGAAAATTTGCACACATGTTATCTATATCACATACAAAATTGTCTATAAATTTGGAGCTGATACATGAAGCCGTTCTCGAGAAATTACGATTTGAAAAAAAGGTTGAACAAATTTTAACCTCTAATATCTCTGAAATTTATTGACCAGTCATTTAGCCCAAAGAACTTAGCTGAGAGCTATCTAAAATCTACCTCTGTAAGGAATTTCAAAGCGATTAAGTCAATTTTACTAAAGTAAACGTGCTTCATACAATAGTACATTACGACACTAGTGCCATAAAGAACGACTTATGACACGTGTATCGTACATTATTTTATAGCACTGACTGCATAAATCCACCATGTCACGCCTATTCGTATCATTAGAAGTCCATTATTGCACCGTGCAGTATCGCCCGAGCTATCGCTCGGTGGGTGCAATAATGGACTACTTATGTCACGGATAGGCGTGACATAAATGCAGATTTATGCCACGCAGTGCTATAATAGTATATTACGATACGGGTGTGGAAGGTGATTATGTACCGCATGAGACGTTTTCGCATGAGCGAAACGAGTGAGAAAAGTCGAATTCATTAAATATATTTTATTCATCATAATTTATCTTTAGATTACTAAGCGTTCCGTTACTGGTATTTTTACCTTACGAATAAGAATATTCTCAAAATACTTTTTTTTATGTTCGATATTTGTTTTGCTTCCTCCTAGAGAAGGAATAGTAAAATTTTGTAATAGTAAAATTTTAAGTTTCATTAAATATCTCTAGAAACATGGTTAGAGGTGTTAGAAGTTTGAATAACATGATTTTAGCAAATTTTAGAATTAAAACGAGTCTTTAAACCCAAATAGCCAGGGGAGACGAGATCGATGCAGAAATGAAGCGTCCATATAAACGGTCAGCCAAACGATAGTTTGATAAAAATAAATCCCAAAACCCAAAGTAGCCGGAGGATGCGAGATCCTGATAGATAATCTGAATATAAATGAGTTTTTAAATCAAAATAGCTAGGGGAGGCGAGATCCATGCAGAAACGAAGCGATGCGTAGGCGTGCAGCAAGCGATAGCTCGATAAAAGTAAACCCCAAAACCCAAAGTAGCTGGGACAAAAGCAAAATTGAGCAGCGGAAAACCCATAGATGAAAAGGAGAGCGAAGGAGAGGAGTCAAAGAAGAGTAAATAGGAGATATTAAGTTGACGTCTCGAATTTGCGAATACGTCTGTGCTGCGCGTCGCATGCTAGTAAAAAAAATCCTGAACGAGGTGGTCCAATCGTCCTCTTTCAGCTTCCTTTCGCGGCTGTCTTGAGAACTGTCGGCTAAAAGGCAAAACTTCGCTGGGCGTTTTGTCTCTCTCCCAGCCTTCTCTCGTCGTCGAGAAATAAGGCGAGCAAGTAAAGGAAATGAGAAATGAGAAATAGAGAAGAAAAAGATGCGCATGCGTACCTACATTTATAGATGCGTACACGCGAGTTTTTTTTCTGTTTTGTCCCTCTCCTCTTTGGCTAGGAAGCGGAGAAAGGAAACGCGCAGCGGTAGCGCCCGGAATCTCCTTCCCTCCTTCCTTTTCCACCTGCTGCCTTCGAAAAAGGCTTCTGCCGTCGTGGTCGCGCAATCTGATTTGTGTTTTCGATGTGCGTGCAGAGATGACGATTTCGCGCTAGAGCGCAAATATCATCATACGCGGGAATTGCATTATAGAATGTTTGCGCGAACGGGCAAATTGGCATTAGGGCGGGAAACGTGCAGGAAGCTGCTGGCAAATGTGTTTTTACGAGAGAAATCACATTTAGAAGCACGAATTACGTAAGCTTTTCAGAAATTTAACTACATTTCAGTTGCAGTTTTTCTTGAAACATTTTCAATTGGTTTTATATCTTGTTTCCTCGCTGAGGAAGCTTTATGACGGTGAAAAAAAAAGTTTTTAAGAAAATATCTTAGAAGTAAGTTTTGAGTAATTTGGTGTCGAAATACACCAACTTAAAAAAATACCCACGCGTGTGGGTGTGTCCTACATAGCATGAAAGCTTCCCAACGAAAGATTCATGAAATATTACGACGTAAGGTTCCCGTATTCTTTTTGCAATATAACTGAAACTGATTAACGGAATATTACAAACAAGATTTCCAGTGTGTGGCCGGGAAATATTACACGAAAGCTTTCAGAAAGATTGCGAGAACCTTACATGAAATATTCCAGAAATCATAAACAGAACCTTTCGTGAATGGCAATAAAAATATTATAGTAAGTCTTTTAGAAGACGAAAATGCTTATTTTATATTTTCATCACAGTATGATGAATGTAAATTAGCACAGTTTCTTAAAAGTGAAAGGTTTTGTGCAGTTCTTTATAATAGTTGAGGCAAAAGCTGTGTTCACAACCTTCTTTTGTTTGATTTTCAGTAGATAGTCTTAATATGCTCTTCTAATTTATGAGATTAATTAATTACTTATAACTAAAGCTGAGGCATCTTACTCAAGAGGATTTAAGTTTACTTGACTATCGATTATTGAGTTCACAATTTTCTTTTGTTTGATTGGCAGTGAACATTGTGGATGTACATTTGTTGAGTACTTATATATTGACTCGAAGAAGTAATAGTAAATTACGATACGCGTGGCTCGCTACACTCGGGCCCTAACTTCACGCTGTGCGAAAAAGTACTACTTAGGTCACAAGTGTCATATTCGTACATTACAATACTAGTGGCATAAGTCGTACTTTACGGCACGGCGTGTATAAGCGCCCTAGCGTAGCGAGTGCGCTTAACGCCGTGCCATGAAGAACTACTTATGACACGTGTATCGTACATCATTTTATAGCACTGACTGCATAAATCCGCCATGTCACGTCTATCCGTGCCATTAGCAGTCCATTTTTGCGCCATGCAGTATGGCCCGAACGTCAGTGAGGGTTATAAGCACGGAGCAATAATGGGCTATTTATGTTACGAATAGGCGTGACATAAATGCGGATTTATGCCACGCAGTGCTATAATAGTACATTACGCAACATGTTGCATTTACTATTTTTTATAACTGAGCGCGTGAAACTCTACGTTAAATGCCTGTTCAGCGTGCGTAAAGTATCCGGATTTTTTTCACGAGTGCATAAAGTGAGTACTTTACGCACTGAGTGCCTGAAGAACTCACTTTACGCACTACTTCACGCACCGAGTGCGTAAAGTAAACACTTTACTCACTAGTGAAAACAGTATATATCAGATCATATGGATATTTATAAGAATAAACTTGCGTATTATTATTTTTCAGAATACAAAAACAAACATACTTGGCTTATCGTAAACTTTTGTAGAAAGTTATATTAACCGAAACTGTTAAAAATAAAATATAAAATATGAATAAAATAACAGGAGTGATTTAATTTTCAAATTATGTATAAAAAATTACAAAAATAATTGATTATGATATTGAAATCGAAACCTTTTAAAATTATGAATAAAATTGAAATCATATTTTCTTGATGAAATTTTACACTTATATTGTCTATATATACCACATACATTGATAGAAAAACCGCTGCTAACTGCTTTAGCAGAATGCTTTCTCAAAGAGAATTGATAAATTTACATCAAATAATTTTTTTAAATGTACATTTTAATATAAAATTTCATTCTTTCTGCATATCTGATTTTCCATAAATACAATTATTCAAAATGATCAACAAAAGTATATATAAAATAGTTATGTAGTAATTATTAAATTGCAAATTAAAAAGTTTAAGGTATTATCACATGCTATTTACTAAATTTATAAATTAATTGCATTTCTTCGAAATTTCTTTGGCGTTTTCTTCGAGAACCTGCTAACTCGGTGTTTGCTTCAAAACCCTGCCACCTCAGCGAAGACTTCGAAAATCGACGAACTTATAGAGTGGTTTCAAAAACTATATAACTCGGCGAAGGTTTCAAATATCCTCTAACTCAGGCGTTTTTTTTTCTTTAATTTTGTAGTGGTAGCTCTAGGATCTTAAAGTACAATTTCTGTATAAGCGATGAAAAAAATTATTTACAATTTTTCCATACTTTTATTTATTTTTTTTACCGACTTAATATTATCCGTTTCAACGGACAAAAATATGGATTGATAGGTAATTTCAAGACTTTTAAGAAAATGTGACTACTTCCAACGGATATCCAAACCTAACACCGTAAAAAAATATTTTCGATTTTTCCATATTTTTTTTTATTTTTTTTTAACCGACTTAATATTATCCGATCGGGTCGACAAAAATATTGGTAGATAGAAAATGTCAAGACCTTTCAGAAAATGGGCCCATTTCCAACCGATATCCAAACCCAGTGACGAAAAAAATTATTTTCGATTTTTCCATATTTTTCTTTATTTTTTTTAACAGACTTAATATTATCCGATTGGGCAAAAAAAAATATATGAATCGATAGGGGATTTTAAGGCATTTCAGAAAATGAGCCTAAGGTAGTGGTCCGTATTAGTGTGCCTGTCCATATTTGTCTGCCCTATTATTAAAACATATCCTAGAAATGAACGAGTAAAAATGTAACACTAAAATATTTTTTTTCATAAAGTATAGTTAATTAAGTTTAAATAGAATTAACTACTTAATTTGTTTTCATTTACTATAACATTAAAAAAGAACTTTCAAAAATATGTTTCACGGTTTGCGGTGTGTCACGGTGTTTCCTTGTCCAAACTTGCTAAGAAATGACATTTTTAAAAGTAACATTAAATAATGTTTCGGAAGGATTTTAATGTGAGATACAATTGATTATATCATAAAATAATATTATGTTATATAATAAACCTTAATATAAAGGTTTTCAATTGATTTTAATATTTAATTAATGGTGTCTACTAATAGGGCAGTGAAAAACGACTTGTCCAGATTTGTGTGTGCACAAATACAATACGAGCATGCTCGTATCGGCGCTTGAACAGAAAAGTTAGGTTAGGTTGTCTGCGCACAAACGTTGTTTCATATCGCATTGACGACCTTCAGCAGTTTTTACCGTATTGGAATTAATTATCATTCAATGTAAACAAGGGTTAGAAATTGATTATAAATGCACTACAGTTAATAAAATAATTTTGTTGGCAATGATAATATTATCAAGACACACTAATGTGGGGCACACAAACGTGTACACCCACATTAATACGGGGCACACAAAAATGTACTTTGTTGTCTGCTAGGGCACACAAATGCGTACAAATTTTTTTTTTTATATTGCTTGTAACTTTCGTAAATATTAATATTTTTCTATAAAAAAAATTGTTTTGTGTAGATTATTACTTTTATTATTTATATAACCCCGCCCGGAATCTCTGATACAGCTTAAATAGATATTATTATGCAACAAAACTGATAAGTTTCTTAAACCCACACTAATACGGACATCTACCCTACTTACGACCGATATCCAAACCCAGCGACGAAAAAAATTATTTTCGGTTTTTCCATATTTTTCTTTATTTTTTTTAACCGACTTAATATTATCCGATTTGGCCGACAAAAATATGGATTGATAGGTAATCAAGACCTTTCAGAAAATGGGCCTAATTTCCACCGATATCCAAACCCAGAGCTGATAAAAAATTATTTTCGATTTTTCGATATTTTTCTTTATTTTTTTTAAATGACTTAATATTATCCGATTAGGCCCACAAAAATATGGATTGATAGGTAATTTCAAGGCTTTTCAGAAAATGGGCCTACTTCCCACCGATATCCAAATTCGGCGATGAAAAAAAAAAATTCGATTTTTCGATATTTTGCTTTATTTTGTTTAACCGACTTAATATTATCCGATCAACTATACAATTGAATTTTCACAACTTCAAAATAAGCTTTAAATACCTGCCAAAGATACACTTGATATCTCTGGCCAGTTTCGAGTTGTGCTGCGGACAAATTTATAACACACACATACACACACACACGCGCGCGCACACACACACGCACATACATACATACACAAAGACATTTTCTAGAAAATGCATATCTCGACTCAGGGAGCTCAGAAATATCGAAAATCATCGAAATCTCGAGGTCGAAAAATTTCACGGTTACCATGCTTTCTCTTTGAGAAAACAAAAATGATCTGAGAGAAATGCGCGATTTATTTGCGAAGAAATTTTTTTATTATGTTTGACTCAAATAAAAATTCTTTAAGAGTTAAGGAATATTCATTAGCTGTTAATACTCGGGTGCGTTTTATGGTAGACGTAATAAATCGCTGTTATAAGGTAAAGTAGGTAGTAGTGGGACAGTTTTGACCATACTTTTTTATAATCTTTTCTATTGCCAAAACTAAGCCCAATACATAGAAACTAATTACCTCAGCAGGTAGCTCGTGTCTCAAGGTTTATTTTAAGAAAAAAAGATGCTTTCTTCCGTTGTTGGTGTATTAAAAGAATCTCATTAAAAGAAAATAACTATCGACTAGTGTAGTGGGATACGGTAACTTATTTATGACCGGTAGTGGGACGCCCATTTGACGCAGTAGTGGGACAATACTTTTTAAACGTGTCCCACTACTACGATATGGGAATTAAGAGGTATCTATAGTGGGATAAAGTTTTCGCTATGCGTACAGCTCAAACATAACCTCAAAAAGTTTGAATCTTGTTATACATTAGTTTAAGAAGTAAATCAACACAATAATGAAGTGACTACGTAGCTAACATCATAAAGAATACTAATGAAGTAATGCTTTTATCACCTTAACCGTTCATCGTAGTTTTTTACTACTGTCCCACTTCTGGTTCCAAAATAGGTTTTGTCCCAGTACTGCCTCCTTTACCTTACTTGTAAATCAACATCAATAAGGTTAGGAGAAGCGCGGAACGCGCCCGAAACTCCCTTGTTGATAGATACCAGCAAAACAAGGAAGCGCGTTGCTCCGTGACCTGCGAGTCTGCGTGTCTCTGCTGGGTGCGTCTAGCCCTTTTACAGCTTTACTGGTCATTTTCGTAGCATTCCGTTGGATTCAATTATTATTACTCTCTCACTTAAGTACCTATGTATTAATAAAAGTCTAATAGAGTACGTAAAGTTGAACTTTTTCATGTATTTACACCAACTGATTGATTTCTTAACTATTTGACAGTCAAACCAGAGACTTTGTATCAAGGCATTCTTTCTTATCAATGATACAAAATGACCTATAAATTTCATGTTTATTTATAAAGCCGTTCTCGAGAAATGACGATTTGAAAAAAATGTGATCAAAGCGATTAAACCAATTTTATTCCATTGATCGTGCGACAAAGAAAATCACTTTTTAAAATACGAAAATTTTCAATTTCAAATATCGTTTGCAGACATATTGCCTATATAACATACAAAGTTGTCTATAAATTTCAAGATGATACATCAAGCCGTTCTCGAGAAATTACGATTTGAAAAAAAGGTTAAAAAAAATTTGAAAATTTTCAATGTTGAATATCTTCAAAAATAATCGACTGATCTTGATAAAATTTTGCACACATATTGCCTATATAACATACAAAATGGTCTATAAATTTCAAGATGATAAATCAAGCCGTTCTTGAGAAATTACGATTTGAAAAAAAGTTTAAAAAATTTTAATCTCAAATATCTCTGAAATTTATGGACCAATCCTTTTGAACAAAGAACTGTCTTCATTGGTATCCAAAATCTACCCCTACAAAGAATTTCGAAGCGATTAAGACGATTTTACTCTAGTTATGCAACGACAAAAAAATCACTTTTTTATAAATTATTTTTTTCTCATAAAATAATCAATACAAAAAAAACACCAACATTTAGAAAATTATAGTATTCAATATTCTTTTTAATAAAAAAAAATACTCATGTGAATATCTTTTTTTAATTTCGAAATATAACCTATTTACAAAAAATTACGTTTTCATCAATAACATGTGACAAAATATAGCTATCGACTTTTTTTTAAATTGTAGAGAATTTTAACCTGCATACAATGAATTCATAATATATAGACAATATTAGTTCTAAACGTTAACAAAATCGAAAATAAAAATTTTTAAAATTGAAAAATTGATATAAAAAATAATTCAAGAACAGATGGATATAACATATGTAAACACTAAATTAATGTATTAATTTAGAAAAACTTGTGTATCTTTGTAAATACTGATTTTAAAGAATAGTTTCAAATTTCTGTGTTTTTCATTAAAATTAATTATTTATTTTTAAATCTAATCCTTAGGATTGTCAGTGCACATTATTTATGGATCGATTAACTTATGAGAAATAGTGCCAATTTTCCTACTTTTCATTTGATTTCAATGTTGTTTTCGAGTTGATAAATGAAAAGTAATTTAGGGAATGGTTCTACTTGACAGTACAACATGTATTTATCCTGTTTGTGGTGGCAAGAAAAAGGAGATAAAAAGTCGGACACTCCCGATTTTAATATTATCAAAAAGACAATGTTGCTTTATTTAAATCATGTAAAATGGTGGGCGCCAGCCGCTCTTGCGGTACGTTGCATGAGACGGTATCTACTTGGGAGAATTATCGCAGGTTCCTAACTATCGCGAAAGTACAGCCGCCCTGACGCGGCTCTCGTACCCTGGTGAATCTCGTTGCGCGCACTACAATTGCACTTATCTAAAAGCTATACCCGCGACGTGCACACACTCTAGCATGAAAAACTTACAACCAGATGTGAAGAATCGGAGTCACGGAGTATGCTGGAGAACCCTCGGAGATCTTGCTCTGCCCGGACGACAGCGGATGAACGGAGGAGTCGGAGCCGCTGCTGCGCAAAATAAGACGTAAAATACACGGAGAGAAATTTTAGAGTAAAAATTACCAAGGTGCCTTGGTAGCGCATGGACAGACTGTTAAAAGCCGTGTTATTCCCAGGTTTCTAATACAATTTATAAGTTTCCCAGGAAAAACTACCATAACCACTTAAAAAAAATACCATATTATCTGAATAAAAATTACCAGACACACTGGTAAAAATTGAGATCTAGTCATTTTTACAAGGTAACCTAAGAATTTTTACTAAGAAAACTGATAAATTTTACCAAATAACCTGGTATTTGTGTACTCACGCATGCGCACTGCGATATTATGCATTATTGTGTTTCAGAAGATTGATACTAGAGGCGTGCGCGACGTTAAAATGAGAACAATACACATATTTTCAGTAAGTAATAACGGCGATTCAAATGACTGTTGGTAACAGCTTCCGTGGCGCAGTCGGTAGAACGTTGGACTCTCAACCCAAATATCGTCGGATCGAATCCCGCTTCCGTAAAAGTTTTTTTTCAGTTTAATGTTTTTTCATCCTTGTTTCTGTTTCTATTTCTATATTAAAATACTATATATCCATCAATATGGATAAAAAAAGTTAATTTTTTTAATTTAAATTAACTAAAAAAAAATTTTACCAAGGCACTTTGGTAAAAAGTTTGAAATTGTCAGTCTATCCATCCATTACCATAGAAACTGGTAATTTTGTCTCGAATATTTGTAATTTTCACTACAAAATTTCTCTCCGTGTAGTGGTCCAATAGATGTGGTGGCGTATCTTGCAGTGGCTCGTCGTCGAGGGCACGGGGTATCTCCTGCTGGTTCGCTCGCTTGCTCGCCGTGAAGTGTCGATTCGAAGCTCGCGCTGTTTTTTTCCAGCCGCGCCTTGACGTTAGCGCCGCTCGTCTGCGCAGCCGCGAGTACTAGCGCCGCACAGTATACGGAAGTGAAGAAATTCGTCCGGAAATCAAATAACTTCTGAACGAAAAGGTCTAAAAAAATCAGACGGGTGGCATTTGAAAGGTGAATATGTATAGAATACAGGAAAATTATTTGCAAGACTAATCTGAAGAAGATAAAATCTTGATTTTATAACCTTGAAAAAATGACTGGAAGTTAAACAATTTGAAAAAAACAGGCTTTCTGGGGTTTCAATAGCAAGATTCTACTGTTACTTTTGTTTTTGGGCTTCTATAATACCAATATTATATTTCTTTTAACGAAAAATTATTGATAAGACTCAAATATAACCCTCTTTCCCTGAAAAAAAAAACGCTGCATAATGTACGAAAACAATTTTTTGAAAAATTAAAGAATTTAAACATTTCTTAAAATATATTCTTAAAACTTATAAATTCTCTTCGATTACCATAATAATCGGTGTACATCTACATAACTCAAAACTTCATAATCATAAACCACATAACAACTGATAAGAATTTTTCCATCGGTCTTACAGTCTTACAAATTAAATTAAAATAATTAATATTTATGGCAGTCAGATTGCCCTTGTTTATAATCACCCCCGCAGAATCTGAAATAAAAACTTAATTAAAATCTGGAAAAAACTTTGTTAGCAAAGGACGATCTGACTGCCCACCACCACCACATTGTCCGACGTTTCGAGCCTGCTCCGGCTCCTCCTCAGGGACTGAAATAAAACCCGCGATACACCTCCTTATATACCATGCACCCATACCACCTTCTTTTCTCTTACCCCACCACCCTCCACATTCCCCTCCCCAACTTGCCATTCTCACTTAAATTAATAAAGAATGATAAATGTTATCTAATTTACTTGACTCTATCATTAAATTTACATTATTCCGATTTCTTAGAATGTGAATACTTTCAAGGCTTTCCCTCTTATATTTATTCTTAATCCCCTGTTCCAAAATATCCACACTCCCAAAATCGAAAGAATGCAAACTATTTAAACAATGTTCTTTCAAACCCGATGTACAACTTGAGCTGCGTAAACTATATTGATGTTCATATATTCTCTTTTTCAAATATCTACCCGTTTGACCAATATAACAACCATTACAATCCCTACAATTAATTTTATAAACAACTCCCGATTTCAAACATTTATCATCCTTGTCTTTACAATTACTAAATAACCTTTCTAAATTATTATCATTTCTAAAGAAAACTTGAATATTATGTTTACTAAAAACCCTTCTAATCCTTTCCGACAAACCTCTAACATATGGTAAACTAAAATATGCATTCTTTCCATTTCTATTCCTTGTTTGATTATCTACCCGCTGCTTCAATCCACCATTATAAATTTCCCACACTCTCTCATCAATCATTTTATCAATAAATTTTACGGGATAACTATTTTTAATAAATGTTTCTCTAACTAAATTTAAATTCCTTTTCCTAAAATCTTTATGTGACAATTTAATCGCTCTGTCAATGACACCTTTGATCGCACCTGTCTTGTTTCCGAATTGGTGGTGAGAATCAAAATTTAAAAATCTACCTGACCATGTAGGTTTTCTATACCAATCTAATTTCACTCTATTATTATTACCTCTAATGACTCTAATATCTAAAAACTCAATTGATAATCTTTCTCAACTTCTTTTGTGAATTTAATTCTATCATGGATAGAATTAAACACATCCACCATTTCATCCACAAAACATTCTGGTACAACTGCAAAAATGTCATCAACATATCTTTTAAAAATAATTGGCTGAAAAACCAACTTAGACAAAGCAATACTTTCCAATTTTTCCATTACTAAATTGGCTATAACAGGTGACAAAGGTGATCCCATTGGACAACCATATCTTTGTTCATATAGACTATTATCAAAAGAAAAAATTGTGTTTTTAAAAACCAAATTAAGTGCCTTTATAAATTCATCTTTTGTTAAACTAGTATGTACTTTAATTTCAGACCATTTATCTTGTATAATATCATTCAACAACTCTAAAGGTATATTTGTAAACAAAGATACTACATCCAATGAAACCATCCTATGATCATTCGGAATAATAATATCTTTCATTATACCATAAAAACTCCAACTATCTTTAATATATGAATTTGTTTTACCCACTATCTTGAACAATATATTAGACAAAAATCTAGCAAGTCTATACGTCGGAAAATTTATCGATGATATTATTATTCTATATGTCAACTGTTCTTTGTGAATCTTAGGAAGCCCATAACATTTAGCTACAGTGCCATTTTCACATTTTAAATATTTAAACATACTATCTTTAATATAAGCTTTTGTTTTCCAATGCATCAATAATTCTTTCAATTTATCTTGTAGTCTATTGATATGTGGATTCCTAATTTTCACATAAGTGGTATCATCCTCCAACATAAGTTGAATTTTATTAATATAATCCCTTTTATCTGAAACTACAGTTACATTTCCTTTATCTGCTTTTTGGAAGATCATATTCGGATTCTCTCTCAAGAATTTCTTCGTTATTTTTAATTCATGGAATAAATTACTGTTCAAATAATTATCAAATCTATGTTCTCTTTTAAAATTATCAACAACTTTAACTAAAGAACTCCTACATTCTTTTTTAAACTCCAGATTAAAACTACTCATACTACTTTCTACCTCAGCGATGATATTCTTGATCGGAAGAGATTTACTTGAATATGATATTCCAAATTTAGCACCCTTTGACATGATATTTACCACTTCTTCTGGTATTACTTTGTCAGTTAAATTTCTAAACCAATCCTTATTAACATTGTTAGTTTGATTGACCTGAGAGTGTTTTCTATGCTTTAAATATTCAAATTTTCTTTTTAATTTACTCCTATGGTTATATTTTACTTTTTCAAAGTGCCTCTTTTGACCACGAAAAAATTCTTGCAAATCATTCTGTTCTATTTTATTATATAAATATCTTTCAAGCTCTAATAAATATTTATTCAAACGATTAATTTCAAAATTCAAATCTCTAATTTCTAAGTTAAGTAATTTATTTTTGAAAAAGAAAATATTTTTCCGTAAATCATAAGAAACTCTTTTATTGTAATCCCGATAAAAGTTTACCATATGTTAGAGGTTTGTCGGAAAGGATTAGAAGGGTTTTTAGTAAACATAATATTCAAGTTTTCTTTAGAAATGATAATAATTTAGAAAGGTTATTTAGTAATTGTAAAGACAAGGATGATAAATGTTTGAAATCGGGAGTTGTTTATAAAATTAATTGTAGGGATTGTAATGGTTGTTATATTGGTCAAACGGGTAGATATTTGAAAAAGAGAATATATGAACATCAATATAGTTTACGCAGCTCAAGTTGTACATCGGGTTTGAAAGAACATTGTTTAAATAGTTTGCATTCTTTCGATTTTGGGAGTGTGGATATTTTGGAACAGGGGATTAAGAATAAATATAAGAGGGAAAGCCTTGAAAGTATTCACATTCTAAGAAATCGGAATAATGTAAATTTAATGATAGAGTCAAGTAAATTAGATAACATTTATCATTCTTTATTAATTTAAGTGAGAATGGCAAGTTGGGGAGGGAATGTGGAGGGTGGTGGGGTAAGAGAAAAGAAGGGGGTATGGGTGCATGGTATATAAGGAGGTGTATCGCGGGTTTTATTTCAGTCCCTGAGGAGGAGCCGGAGCAGGCTCGAAACGTCGGACAATGTGGTGGTGGTGGGCAGTCAGATCGTCCTTTGCTAACAAAGTTTTTTCCAGATTTTAATTAAGTTTTTATTTCAGATTCTGCGGGGGTGATTATAAACAAGGGCAATCTGACTGCCATAAATATTAATTATTTTAATTTAATTTGTAAGACTGTAAGACCGATGGAAAAATTCTTATCAGTTGATATTAAATTGCAGTCGACATAAGTAATATTTTTAATGATAAACCACATAACTTTAAATTTTATAAACTCAGACTCCACAACTCCATAACCTCAAATCACATAACCCGAAACTCCATAACCTTAAACCATACAACTTAAAATCCTATAAACTCAAACTCCATAACTTCATAATGCCAAGATCCATAACCCCATAACTCCAAATCACATAATTCTAAAAATAGATCGTATTTGAACTGAAAAGTGTATATTTAGGTTTTTTAGTAGCTGGTTACGAATATGGGATCAGATTTGATACGCTAATTTGATGATACATATAGAAAACGATATAATTATTTTTTTCGTATATTACAATAACAAAATATAAAAAAAATTTTAAATTAAAAAAGATAAAAAATTTAAAAAAAAAACAAACAGAAGAGAAAAAAACAGATAAAAAAGACTCATTAGATCGTCGACCTCCAAGTTGGTATGAGTTGGGCAACGTGTCGATCAGATACGGCAGACAGACAAATACGCCTTTCCGGAATTTTAAAATTTGATCCCTGATTAGATATGATGGATTAAAAAAATCTATGCATGCAATTTTCTAATCGAATTCGATAAAATTAAAAATTTTATCCGCCATATTGAATCCGCCATTCGGAAATTTGCATTTTCCGGTTCAAGTACGATCTATTTTCAGGATTTCGTCCGCCATATTGGATCCACCATCTTGAATTTTGCAAATCTGACTTCAAATTCGTAATCAGCGACCCCGAAAACCTTTATATACAAAATTTGGTCCAAATCGGTTGAATTTCAAAAATTTCGTCCGCCATCTTGGTTCCGCCATTTTGAGTTTTACAAATATGACCTCAGATTCGTAATCAGCGACCCCGAAAACCTTTATATACAAAATTTGGTCGAAATCGGTTGAATATAAAAAATTTCGTCCGCCATCTTGGTTCCGCCATCTTGAATTTTGCAAATCTGAGCTCAGATTCGTAATCAGCGACCCCGAAAACCGTTATAAACCAAATTTTATCCAAATTGATCGATTTTTTGAAAATCGCCATTTTTTACCTGGTCTCGGCTGCCATATTAAATCCGCCATATTGGATTTCAATTCACTATCGGTCCTATCTTTTAAAGAAACACAATATGTCACCAGATCCAGAGAATTAGCAATCTACGTTGATGACTTCTTGTTCAAATTTACGAATTTTTGAAAAAAAAAAAAAAAAAAAATTTGTAATTGGCCATTTTTTGCTTTTAGCCGCTATTTCGAGTCGCTATGAGTTCAGATTCGGAAAGAGCGTGAAAAAATACTATAAGTATGAAGTTTTGTAAATATTGAATAACTTTTTCCTAAAGAATACAGCAGTTGAAAAGTTGGAGCAATTTATGGCATTTTGGTAGTTTAAGGGTTAACTTAAAATTTTGGGTATAAATTTATTTGCTTATTACTTCCTCCCAGAGGAAGCTTTATGATAGTAAATTTTTGAGTTGTTGTAAAAACATGTTATAATTGTGTTCCGAGGTGTTAGGAATCAAAATACATGGTTTTTGAAAAATGTCTGTATGGATGTGTGTGTGTGTGTGTTGTGTATGTGTGTGTGTGTATGTGTGTGTGTGTGTGTGTGTGTGTGTGTGTGTGTGTTGTGTGTGTGTGTGTGTGTGTGTGTGTGTGTATACGCCTGGATCTCAGCTTCTACTCGGTCGTTTTTTACCGGATAGGTCTCATTTTTTTTGTTTTTTTGCGTGATGGCGGGTCAAAAATCCGTTTTTTGATTGGGGCGATCCGTTTTTGTTTTTTTTCAAATTTTCGATTTTCTCAAAACTGTTTTTTACTTTTTTTATATGAAAGGATCGAGTTATTCGAATCTGATGGGTAGCGTTCGAAAGAGAATTAAAATACCTATATTGTCTAAAAAAAAAAAGTTTCTAGCTATCACGGTTCTTTTGTTATTAACAAAAACGTGTTTTTTATTTAGAAACTTATAACTCCTAAACTTAACGGTCAATTTTTTTGAGAAAAATCATGATAATACAGAATATAAATAGCTATAATCTGTTGAAATTTGAATACATTCTGTAGGCTAGATTTTGAATAAAAAATTGAAAAATGAAAAAAATCAGTTTTGTATGTCCAACGATTACAAGAGTAAAATTGACTTAATGGCTTCAAAATTCCTTTTAGAGGTAGATTTTTTATAGTTCTCGGTCGAGTTCTTTTGGCAAAATGATTGGTCCATAAATTTCAGAGATATTTGAGGTTAAAAATTTGTTGACATTTTTTTAAAATCGTAATTTCTCGAGAACGGCTCTATGTATCTGAATGGGGTGGGTAGCGTTCGAAAGAGAATTAAAATACCTATATTTTCTAAAAAAAATTAATTTTCTATCTGTCACGATTCTTTAGTTATCATCAAAAACAAAAACGTGTTTTTTTTTTAAAACTCATAACTCCATTTTGTGCGTTTTTGAACCTAAAAAGCAAGGCTAAATTCATTTTCGCGATTTTACATAATTTTAGAGCAGAGGGAGAGAATGAATTTCTTTACACGATAGGTAAAAAAAGTCACTTTTTAGAACATATTTTTATGTAGGAAAAGGCAGAAAATCATTCATGTGTTACAAAAAATAATTTAATCTCTAAATTAAAAAAGATTTATATTTTATTTTAAAAAAACGCGCAGTGATATCTACCGCTAGGTGGTGTGGAATGAGGAAACGTCATTGAGTAGGCATTCGATGATTTTTTTTAATTTTTAAAAACCAACCAACAAAATGAATTAAAATGTTTAAAAATTATATCTATTATAATCTGTTATAATTATGAATTATGCATTATGAATGCATTATATTCTGCATTATTATAATTTATTTGTGAGTTATGAAATTTAAAAAAAAAAACACGTTTTTGTTAATAACAAAAGAACAATGATAGCTATAAATTTTTTTTTCTTAAAAAATATGAATTATGAAATATAAAGAAACACGTTTTTGTTAATAACAAAACAACCGTAATAGCTATTTGTTTTATTATAAAATATAGATATTTTACTTCTATTTCAAATGATAACTTTATTTATCAGCTCAAAATTTATATAAATTTGATATAAATAAATAATAAATAAATAAATAAATTTAAAAATGAACAATTTTTAATATTCATAAATGAATTTAATTATAATTATGCAATAAATTTTTTAAAAAATTATAAATTTTGTTATAAAAATTAATTAAAGGAATCAACAAATTACGGTTGAGGAAGCTACGTGCCAATGAATTGGCAGCGGTTTTTTTAAAATGTGGTGTACAAGGAATATTCTTTAATTTTTAATTAATAAATAATAATAACGACAATAATTGATTAATTATCTTATTTTACCTCGATATTTGTGATTTAGCTTCTATGGTGCATAATTCATATTTTTTTTCTTATATACTACTATTATAGTCCATGAAAATCCTATTTAATCAATATTAAATACTGGTATGACGAATGCGCATGTGTTGAACTTTTTGATTTACTATCTGTTTTCAGAAAATGGGCCTACTTCCAAGATATCCAAACCCAACGAAGTCAACAATTTGTCGATTTTTCCATATTTTTATTTTTTACTTTTTAAATACTTAATGTTATCCGATCAACTATATAATTGAATTTGCACAACTTCAAAATTAACTTCTTATACCTGCCAAAGATGAACTTGATATCTCTGTCCAGTTTCGAGTTATGCTGCACACAAACACACGCGCACACACACTCACGCACGCACGCACGCATACACATAGACATTTTCTAGAAAACGCATATTTCGATTCAGGGAGCTCGGAAATATCGAAAATCATCGAAATCTCGGAGTCGAAAAATTTCACCGTTACAAAGCTTTCTCTTTAAGAAAGCAAAAGGACATAATTCAGACCATGCGCGTCTAGTTCCCTATTTCTCGTGCTTTTGTGTGTGTGTGTGTGTGTGTGTATATGTGTGTGTGTGTATATGTGTGTGTGGGTGTGTGCGTGCGTGCGTGTGTGTGCGCGTGTGTGTGTGTATATGTGTGTGTGTGTGTGAAATTTCTCCACTTTTAAAAATAATAAATCATGATTTTTCACCATAACCACCTTACCGGTCGAAATCTCGAACCTTCCCAACCACGGGGCTTTAACGAGATAAACAATATCTAGAAAAATCGAAGGGAAAATGGCCATTCAGCGTACTGTGGCCGTCATTTTTTCCGTTGTCTCTCGAGATATCGTTTATTTCGTTAAAGCACCTGCCAGGCGTAGAGAGTCGCGGATTCGACTCACAATACATAAAATAATCTAAAACCACTTTCGTGCCCTGAACTCTCTCCGTCATCAAGACACCCTGATTATGTTTACTACATTTACCCACATATACCCACACACACACACACACATACACACACATGCACACACCTTCTCCGAAAGATAAACTTCCGGACTCTCAAGTTGCTACTCTTTTCTCGCGAGAATGGAAAAGGGGTGTCGGGGGCGGGTTTTAGAGCCATAGGAGATGAGACTGCTCTCGATTCGTTACGAGGGTGAGGGAGGGGTCAGACTCTTATCGGAGCGTGCGGATTTCCTTCGGCTATTTGCCGGCGCCGCCGCAGCCGCCGCCGTCTTAAATCGAAGTCACTTTGCTGGGATGCGACAGGGGAACTCGAGTCGCGTGTGGTTGGAGTGAGTGCAGGCTGGGGAATGGATCGAGATCTTTTACAGGGACAGGCCGGAGAGAATGCGTTAATAGATTTTTTTAGAGAGGGGCTGAGGTGATTTTGAGGTTTAAGGAGAGACGGTTTGATGGAAATTTTTTCTAGAGAGATTGTAGGTTATTTTGAAGTTGTAAGTTAAGAATATTGATGTTATTAAGAAGATTGTAAAGTCATAGTTTAAGGGGATGTGAAACTCGGTTTTTATCTTTTAATAAGTTAATTTTATGAAACGTCTTATTTGAAAATCGCGATCTTTAGAACGTCCATTAAATAAAAACTGTACTCAGAATTTTTTTAAGACCGATTCTATTATTATTTCCAATAAGAGTTTTGAGTTGAAACATTAGAATAGATACGAGATTTCTACCTTACCGACAACATTACGTTTTAATTTCATTCGTTTCTAAATATTTACTAGAAAAAAGAAGACTTTAAAAACTTCTGTTTATATACAATACGTATTTTCATAATCTGTATTTTTTGGGGCAATTTAATTTGTAACATATACTAGTCTTTTATACAACCCCGGTGGAAATCGATTCTATTATTTACCTAATAAATAGCTAGTTTCCCCAATCATCGTTGAAAACTAGACATTTTTCTTGGCCATTTCTTTCCATCGATGAAACGATTTATTTTATTATTATTTATTACCAGAATAATTGTCGTTGCATCAAATATACAGATATATATCTAACTGACATCCTACAGAGACGCATAATAGTCTATATGTAGGTCTGGTCGTATAGCTTACTTACTAACTAACTTATATATAAAGAAATTGACTAAGTACTATAATTTTGAGGTTCAATGTATACAATATAGTGCGTTGACAATATAAGTTTAGTTTTGGCACGGCACATTAATTAACAATTAATAAAAGTGTTCATTGTAACATATGATAAAATATTTATATAAACTTAATACCCGATATATATATATATATATATATATATTTTTTTTTTTCTTAAATGTTCTTGGCAATCCACTCTTTTAACTTATTTTTTCTATAATATGTATCATTCAATATTTTTAGATCATTTGGTAGATTATTGTACACCCGAGGGAAGTTAATTCTTTCCGAACGTGCCCCTAAATGGCAACGTCGCACAGCCTCTCGGCCGTTCACGTTTGAGTGGCTGATTCGCATCTATAATGATGCGCTAGTCTATGGCGTAAGAAATCATTCATCAAATGGTTTTCAGGTTAAGGAATGAATATTAAAAAATAAAGATAAATAAAATATCCATATTCTGGTGCACCGGAGATGATAAAATATTAATAAAATAATTTCAATAATGTTAATTTTTTTAATTATTACTAGTATAATTTGAACTACAGTACTCGTAGACTCATCCGCTAATTGGTTTAGCTTTACCAGTAAACCAATCAGAGCATGAACCTACGAGTATTAGGGTCATAGGTCATATAGTCATAAGGCATATTCGCTGTTAAAGAGCATAGAAATGTTATGTCACAAGGAAAAGACTGCGTCCATTGAAAGAAAATTATGCTTGTCAACTGCAATGAAAACTCTGTGCAGCTCAAAAAATGCAGTCACATTGGAAATTAAGACAGCAAACTGTTGTATTTGTATTTACAATAAATTGTAAATTACCAAGCAAATAAATACTATGTCGTTTATTAATTTGTATTTATATCCTCCTTATTAACGTAATTACGTAAACCCGTGCAATTACATGGTAAAAAATTGGTTTTTATACTCCTTACTTTGAGAATAGAGAGAACTAATCTGACTCAACTATTTTACTACAATGATTGTTATATTTATTGCGAAATTTTGTAAATTTAATAGGATTTTTAACAAGTATTCCAGAGTAGTAAATTTACGCGTTTCTAAACGAAGCTGGAAAACGGCTAGAGCTTTGCTTGCAAGTTGAGCACCACTGTCTACTTGCAAATCTAACGTTCCTTTACCAGTCAAATTATACTAGTAATAATTAAAAAATTTTACAACAAACATTATTGAAATTATTTTATTAATATTTTATCATCTCCGGTGCACCAGAATATGGATATTTTATTTATCTTTATTTTTTAATATTCATTCCTTAACCTGAAAACCATTTGATGAATGATTTTTTAAGCCATAGACTAGCGCATCATTCTAGATGAAACGCCACTCAAACGTGAATGGCCGAGAGGCTGTGCGACGTTGCCATTTAGGGGCACGTTCGGAAAGAATTAACTTCCCTCGGGTGTACACCCGAGGGACATTGATTCTCGTGGAACATTCCGAGAAAATGGCGACCTCGAAGCCGTTCACGTTCGAAGAGTGCTGTCCCATCTAGACTAGCTGCTAACCTATGGCGTATCGAATAAATGAATTTTTAATTCTAAATAATAGAACACATGACCTGGAGTCGATATTAATGACTGTAATTAATAAAATTGTGTATATTACGCACGTATGGTATGTTGGGAAAAATTTAGCAGTCGACAATTCATATAAATTTTCACCCGAGCCGAAACTGGTCAATTTTCCTTGCGTGTTGCATAATTTATTATAAGTTAAAAGAGTGGATTACCAAAAATATTTAGTAAACAGTGAATAATAAATTGATTAGAAATTAAGGATACTTGTTTGTGTCATTAAAAAATTTTAAATATATATCTTTTGTTAAAAACGCATTGGTTGCACTATTTTGCGTCCAGTGACAATTTTAGACCATAAATTAAGTTAATTTTTGTTAAAGGAATTCAATGTAATATTTAATATAAAATTCAATGATAAATATTTGATTAGTCTTTATTTATTTATTCATTTATTTATTTATTCAACCAAAATTAACATGAAGTAAAATCCCGCTGAGGTAAACGCAGTTACCTGTTCGCTGGGCGGTCGAGATAAACAAAAATTAACTTAAAAAATAGAAAGCTAAAGAAAAAAATATTAATATAAGTTTTTATAATATGGTCTAAAATTGTCACTGGACGCAAAATAGTGCAACCAATGCGTTTTTAACAAAAGATATATATTTAAAAATTTTTAGTGACACAAACAAGTACCCTTAATTTCTAATCAATTTATTATTCACTGTTTACTAAATATTTTTGGTAATCCACTCTTTTAACTTATAATAAATTATGCAACACGCAAGGAAAATTGACCAGTTTCGGCTTGGGTGAAAATTTATATGAATTGTCGACTGCCAAATTTTTCCCAACATACCATACGTGCGTAATATACATAATTTTATTAGTTAAAGTCATTAATATCGACTCCAGGTCATGTGTTCTATTATTTAGAATTAAAAATTCATTTATTCGATACACCATCGGTTAGCAGTTAGTCTAGATGGGACACCGCTCTTCGAACGTGAACGGCTTCGAGGACGCCATTTTCTCGGAACGTTCCACGAGAATTAATGTCCCTCGGGTGTACATAGTGATAGCTTTTTCCTCACACCGGGCCGAAAGTGCCTCATTCTCGCCCGGTTCCGAAACAGAAATATGGTATTTTCGGCCTCGATGTGAGCAAAAATAGTATACGCACCAAGGGAGGAAAAAACTTGGACAGTCCACAGCTCGTGTAAATTGCTACCCTCGCCAAGCCTTCGGCTCGGGTGGCAATTTACACGAGCTGTGGACTGTCCAAGTTTTTCCTCCCATGGTGCGTAATATACTATTACGAATAGCTATCATTACTACTTATTGTTTTATGTCTTAAAGGTATTTGAATATTCTTATTTCTTGTTATACTTGCTGTGTTTAAGTATTTATTTTTTAGTGTACTATAGTGACATATGCAAAAAGTTGTTCAATATTTAAAGGGTTATTGTGTGTTATAAATCTGTTTTTGTTTATTATTTTCAATAGTCTGATTTGCAATCTTTTGATTAAGTTTAATGCATTTGCATATGCATCTCCCCAGGCTATAATTCCATAGCATATTATACTATGGAAGAAAACATAATATATCATTTTTAAATTTTCTATTGTCATAAATTTGGATATTTTATTGAAGATGAAAATCAGATATTTTGTTTTATTTGCTATGTATTCTATGTGTTTGCCCCACTTTAGATTTTGGTCAATTATGATACCCAAGTATTTATAGTGTTCAACTCTGTTTAAATTTTTCCCATAAATTTGTATGTTTAGATTATTAGGGATACTGTTACTGTAACTTCCGTATGTCATGTAAACTGTTTTGTCAATGTTCAAGGAGAGTTTATTTTGAACGAGCCATGTAGAGATTTTATTTAAATTATTATTTATTTAGCTTTAATTCGACATCGCCCCAACTCTTCCCTGTTACTATAACAGCTGTGTCATCCGCATATAACATTATGCTGTTGTCAGCCATGTTTAGTAGGAGATCATTCACGAACAGTATAAATAATAATGGTCCCAAAATAGTTCCCTGCGGGACACCAGTGGTAACAGTGTTATATTCACTTGTATATTCGTTAATTTTAACTCTATGCTGTCTTTTATTTAAGTAGCTTGTCATAAGTTTATGAGCATTGCCTCTTATCCCATGATTATAAGGTTGTTGAGGAGTATATTATGATCAACAGTATCAAAAGCTTTCGCAAGATCTAAGAAGGCAATTACAATTGGAGAGCTATTGTCAAGCCTATTGTATATCATATTAGTTAAGTGATTCAAAGCATCTTTTGCACTTTTATTTTTGACAAATCCGAATTGATTATCAGAGATAATTTTGCATTCATTGATAAAATTAAGGATTTGATTGTATATTATTTTTTCAAATACCTTGGCTACGTTAGATATAAGTGAATTTGGTCTATAGTTAGATGCATGATTGTTACTATTCGCCTTGTGTATAGGTATTATTTCTGCTTCTTTAAGCGCCTCTGGCCAGACCACTTTTTCAATGCAAAGGTTAATTATATGCAGTAGTGGTGTTGCGATATAGTATGATACCGTTTTCAGTATTTTAGCATTTATATTATCAACTCCACCCTTCTTCAGCTTCATGTTGTTAATGATTTTAGTAATTTCGTGATGGTTTGTTGGTGTTAAGAAAATAGTTCTAGAATTTATTTTTGAATTATCCAGACGGTATTGAGAGATTGTTGTATTTTTTCACTTAATTCTTTATCAATATTACAAAAGTAGTCGTTCATTGTATTCGCTATTTCATTAGGGTTAGTGACTTTTTGCATATTCTTATCATATATCTGTGGTGTCAAGGAAGAAGGGAATAAGTCCAATTTTTATGAAAATCGAGTTAAGGTCATTTTTTACTTTTTTGAAGTTCAATACACTTTCTTATTAAAAAAATGTTTTTATTTTTCTGTTACAATGTAATTTAAAAAGGGAATAAGTCCACTTTTATATAGAAACTGCCTTTAAGCTTTAGCATTTAAATCGCAATTATCTCGAAAACTTTCTGAAGTGACTTTTCCCTTCTTCCTTGGCACCACAAATATTTGGTTTATTTTAACACCTTTTTGTATATTCTTGCCTAGCTTAGCATTTATTATTTTTCCATAAATTTGTCAAATTATTGCAGTTTTGTCGGATTAATTCGCGATTACACATTAATTTGGCATTATTTATAACCTTATTTAGTATTTTACCATAGTTTTCGTATTCTGTCTTAGTTGTTTCGTTATTTGGGTTAGCTTTCCATATTTGGTATAGTAATACTTTTTTGTCACAAGATATCATGATTGCTTTGATAATCCATTTACTTCTAGGTATTGAATTATTTTGCTGTTTATTAGTATTAATACAATAAGTTGATAAGGCAGTACAATTTTTTATCATGTTTATTAATGCATTAGTGGCTTCACTTGGATCAGTCAATGACAATATCGTATTCCAATTTTCTTTTTCTGCTATTTTATATAATTTTTTATGGTTTATTGACATTTTTGATTCTTTTTTTTGTAATTTCTTATATTACTTATCGTTATGAAAAGAGGATAGTGATCTGTTATCAAGTTTTTTAATCTTAAAGTATTTGTATTTATTGTTTTGTTTTTATAAAGATATTGTCAATACATGAGCCATTATTGTCATTATCTGACGGTCTGGTAATTTTTCCTATCATATTCGCCATTTAATAGACAGAATAATAGAATAAGTTTTTTCACAAATTTACATTAGCTTATTTATGAGTATTTAAAAGATATTAAAGTTGGCCAGTTTTTTTAGTCAGGAAATGGCTAATAAGAGGCTTGCTATAATGACAAGGAGTGAGAGAGACATAATCAAGCGAAAAAATCATTGTTTTCGTTTGTATCATGTTTACGTTTTGGTTAGCTATCTTTTTTTAATATTTGGCTTTAAATACATGATCAGATTACAGAGAAAATTTAGTACAAACATTTTAAGGTTGTGTTATCTCCATTAAATAGAGAATATGATCGGAAAAATCGTTTCATTACTACCCAAAAATTAGCTATTTTTACTAGCTATTTATTATTTTCCTGGCCATTTCCGATAGAGACAATTTCTACCAGGGAAATTGTATTTATCAATCTTATTGTCTAATAAAATTTTTATATTAAAATTAATCCAAAATTAATCCACCTTTAGAAATAAAAAAATTATTCCAGTTACAATCAATATCTTTTCATTATACAACACTATAAGAAATAATTAAAGAATTTGATAAAAATAGCTATGATGAAGTTATAAGGATCTTTAATAAGCTCACTAAAGATCTCAAAGTTATGTCATTTAGTAGACAAATTATAAAGAAAAAACCTCTGCCAATTCATTGGCACGTAGCTTCCTCAAACTTAATTTACTGATACCTTTATAATTAATTTTTAATTCCAATATTTAAAATTTAATACTTTATTTTGTACAATGAGATTATGTTATTGTAAATGGTTTGTGACAAAACAAAATTCATTGCCCACAAAAAATACAAAAAAATGATCATCACGACCAGATATTCGAGATTAAAAATTTTTTTTAATGTTTTTTAATACTGATATCTCAGAGAATATTTGATCAATTTGAAATTTTTGTTATTGTACAAAAACTCTAAATCTACTTTTTTTATAAAATAATTTTTTTCTCAAAAACAAATGAAGATTCGTTGTTCTTTACTGTCCGTTCAACAATTTAACTTAAATACAAAAAATATCTGTTTCTCTGATGGTTTGTATATCCTATATAAATATTTCTCCATACTCAAAATACTAACATTTATTTTTTAATAATGTCTATTTACGTGTATTATTGTATGCTATATCTCTGCCAAATTTCAGAACGATTAGTGGCTTTTAACTCCTATTATCGTAAGAGAACGGAAACTCTACTTTTTTATAAAACATTTTTTTTCTAAAAAACAAATGAAAATAATCTCTTTAAATTTTAACCATATATAGTCTGCAATGAGTTTAATAATTGGTTAAAATTTCAAGTCGGTAAATAAAATATTTTTTGGGAACTTAATTTATGAAATACAAAAACGTTTTCCTTAATAACAAATGACAGAGTGAAGATAATATAAATATTAAAAAAAGAAAATATAGGTACCTGGAAATAATAAATAAATAAATAAAAAACCGCTGCCAATTCATTGACCCGTGGCTTCCTCAAACTTAATTTTCTGATTCCTTAAATTAATTTTTCATAACAAAATTTATAATTTTTGCAACAATTTATTACTTAATTATAGTTAAATTCATTTATGAAGATTAAAAAATAATAATTTTTAAATTATGTATATAATATGAATAAAATAATATGTATTATTTATTTTTTAAAATTATGTCTGAAAAATAAATAAAATAATTGATTGTAATATTATCGTCAAAACCTTTTAGAATTCCTAAATAACCTTTACTTCAAATTATATTTTTTCTGTGAAATTTCACACATAGGGTACTTGTCGCTAGTAGTATGCCTGTCCGTATTTGTGTGCTCTTTCTGGAATTTCCGATGTAAGAAAAAAGTTCTAACCTTAAAAATAATAAATACGTTCCCGAATAATTACGATTTTAAAAGAGGGCTAAAATAGTTTTAACCTCAAAATCTCTGAAATTCATAAACGAATTCTTTTACCCTAAGAGCTCTTCTAATAAATAATATACAAACTCTACATCTCCACCAAATTTCAAAAAAATTAAAACAATTTTAATGTAGTTATATATTGTGCAACAACAAAGAAAGTCATTTTCAAAAATACTAAAATTTTAAATATTAAACATCTCAAAAAATAACCATATAAGGTATCGTCTATATCGTATACAAAATAGTCTATAAATTTCAAGCTGATACATGAAGTCGTCATTGAAAAATTACGATTTTGAAAAAAACCGATATCTCTAAAAGTCATGAGACAATTCTTTTACCTAAAGGACTTATACGATAATATATAAACTCTACATCTCCACAAAATCTCAACATGATTAAACCAAATTTTTTATTTCTCTAGTTATCATGCGACAAAGAAAATAACTTTGTAAAATATGAAAATTTTCAAAATCAAATATCTCAAAAAGTGATCGAACGGGGGGGGTCCAGAGTTTCGACGATTCACTATAAAATTGAAGTCAACTATAGATATTTTTCAGTTCGACAAATGATAATGCAGATTGTTCTTAATTTCGAAATTCTAAATTACGAAAATCATATTTACGAATGTAACACTTCACATACTGTCCAAAACATCGAATTTCATTAATACAATTTTAATAGGGGTACAATATAGATACTTCGAAATAAATCATTAGAAACAGCTTATATTTGCTTTGAGGTCGTATTGATGAAATTCGACGTTTTGGACAGTAGGTGAACTGTTACATTCGAAAATATGATTTTCGTAACTTAGAATTTCGAAATTAAAAACAATCTGCATTATCATTTGTCGAACTGAAAAACGTCTATAGTTGACTTCAATTTTATAGTGAATCGTCGAAACTTTGGACCCCCCCCGATCGAACGATCTTGATGAAAATATTATTTATACCACACACAAAATTGTCTATAAATTTGGAGCTGATACATACAGCCGTTCTCGAGAAATTACGATTTGAATAAAAGGTTAAAAAAAATTTTAACCTCAAATATTTCTGAAATTTCTGGACTAATCATCTTGCCCAAAGATCTCGACGGAGAGCTATCTAAAATCTACCTCTACAAGGAATTTCAAAGCGATTAAGTCAATTTTACTCCCGTAATCGTTGGACATACAAAACTCATTTTTTTCACATTTCAATTTTTTTCTCAAAAACTAGTCGACAAAATGGATTGAAATTTTTACAGATTATAGCTATTTACATTCTGCATTGTCATGATTCTTCTCAAGACAATTGACCGTTTAGTTTAGGAGTTATAAGCTTTTTAAAAAGAAACACGTTTTTGTTAATAACAAAAGAACCGTGATAGCTAGAGAATTTTTTTTTGTTTAGAAAATATAGGTATTTTAATGCTCTTCTGAATGCTATCCATTCGATTCAAATATCTCGATCTTATAATTAAAAAAAAAGCAAAAATCAATTTTGAGAAAATCGAAAATTCCAAATGAAATAAAAACACATCGGCGAATCAAAAAACGAATTTTTGACCCGCCATCACACACAAAAACAAAAAAAATGAGACCTGTCCGGTCGAAATCGATCGAGTAGAAGTTGAGATCCATGCGTACACACACACACACACACGCGCGCACACGCACACACGCACACACGCACGCACACACACGCACACACATACACATCCATACAGACATTTTTCAAAAATCATGTATTTTGATTCCTAACACCTCGAAAAACAATTATAACATGTTTTTATACAATAACTCAAAAAATTACTATCACAAAGCTTCCTCTAGGAGGAAGCAAAATAAATTTTAAGTATGAAATTCTCTTTCATTCCTACAATTACAAAAAAAAACCAGAGTAAGAAAAATTAAACTAATTATTTTTACTCTTTTTCTATTCATTTAATTACTCAAAATCAAAATTTTTTAAAAATTTATTCATATACTACGATTTATCTTACAACTTGTCTTCTAGCACCTTGAATCGAATAACAACCCTTACTTTCGCATAGTAAACAATGGAAACATTAGACGAAGCAGCCGTCTGCCCGTATTTCACACCAACGCGTTCGCGCAGAAAGAGAGAGAGAGATAAAAGCCGCGACGCAAATAGCTTTTAAATGTGTTCGTCCTGAATTCGCGCAACTTTATTCACAATTCATGAGCTGCGGTGAAAAATACACCGAATAGTTTCGCCCAAGATCGCACCCGCGCAGCAGTCGCAGCTGCGAGCAACGAAATTTACGAGAATTTCGGAAAAAAGGCGATGAGGAGCAAACAAATGCAGCAGCAGCGGCAAGCAATAGCATCGACTTCCCACGGGAGTCATTACGATAAGGCTACATCGCGTGACGGCCGATCATCCCCCATTTTTTCTTCTTTCGTGTATATACACATCTTCATGCAGCTGCTCCTTGCCGCACGCTCGATCGCACCGAGGTCTGCGAGAATAAATCATGCATAACTTTGCCCGATGGATATCAGCGTCGCAAAGGGAAACAAATTTGACCGTTTTTTCTCGTTTCAGACTTGGCGAGTAATCAGATTTGTAGGGGCGAAACGTCTTTTGGTTGTGTTCTTTTTTTTCCTGGTCGTTGATATCTTTTTTTTTTCTTTTGATCTACTTTAGGGTATAAAATCCTGTTGCGTTTTCGTGTTTAAAGCTTGGATGTAGAGCTATACAATTATTTAAAAAATTTATAATAAATTTCATTGTTATTCGAAATTCAACCCATCATCATAAAAATCTACTGTAAAGAATCGGATGTTATTCCGAGTCTTATAATATTCTTTATTTGAGGAAATCAAAAAATTCCTCAAATTATATCTTTATTGCGCTTTGGAGAGAACAATACATAAAACATAAATTTGAAACTAACACTTGAATTTCAAAATGGCAATAGCTATCAAATTGTATACAAACAATCGCCCCTTCGCTTATTGAACTTTTTGAAATTGGCTTCAAACAAAAAGGCAACTCATCCGTCGCATTAAATTTTCCATATTCTTACACATTAACCTAAATCACCACTCGCCGGCGAACTCGCGAGTGAATTATTCACTCCAGCTATTATGAAGGAATTCGCTCCGGAACACGCTAAATTTTCTTGAAATGAAATCCACTTATATTCGGGCACAAATTTCCACCTCACAAGAGTTTAATTCCCCTCGAAAAACCATTTCCACCTCACAAGAGTTTAATTCCCCTCGAAAAACCATTTAATCCGCTCCTCTCCAACTCCACCCTCACTTTCGCTTTGAATAATCACAAGTGCATCTTCGAAAAATTAAATTTCTTGTTCGGAACTTTCATCCGTCATCCTATCAATCAAATTTCGCGCCGTCGCACTCAATAAGAAAGTGCAAAGTGCGCCGAAGAGGGAGCAGAGAAAAAGAGAGAAGGATCTTAAAACCACTCGAATAAAACGACGACTCTTAAAAGCGCTCTCTCTCTCTCTCTCTCTCTCTCGCAGCCTCAAGAATAGACACACCCACATATCCGCGCACGTGCAGTATATAATATACATGTATGAGAAAAGAGAGTGAGAGATAGAGATGGAATCGAGAGCTAGAGAGAGAGAGAGAGCGAGAGAGAGAGAGAGAGAGAGAGTAAGAGATAACGAGTGGAAAAGCCCGTGGGTAATGTAGTCGTCGGGCGCGAAGCGAGTTAATTAACTCGTTAATCCGGCCTGATTGCTTCACCGTTCGCGCGCTCCGGCTCCGTTCGACTGAAACTTTTCTATATGTATGTATACATATACACGCGGACTGTTAAAAAGCGCGCGCGAGTGGAAAACTTTTGGCGTTGAATATGGCTCGATGTATATCCCCTCGAGCGATATTCTCCCCTCTCACTCGGCAGCTGGACCTCTTTCTCGTGAGAGTATCAAAAGCGAGTTGATGCCGCGAGAGGAGAGTGTCACGCGGGACGGATTAAATCGTGAATGACTAACTAATTCTCGCGGGCGTTTATGAGGGATCGGACCCATTGTACCGGCCAGTTGTGCGTTTCGTCCCCCCTTTCCTCTCTCCCTCACTCTCTCTCTCTCCTTTCTAGAGTGGGCTTTGAAGGTTAACGAGAGAGGAAAGTTTTTCCGGTGAGAGACTATGGGGTGAGAGTAAAGCCCTCGGGATCGCTTTTTGAGTGGCGCGCGCTTTATCCTGCCAGGGCGAGAGAATTTTTTTCTCCCACAGCTTTTTAAAAACTTCGAGATGTCGTGAATTGTATTTGATCAGACAGAGTGCTTTATGCAATTTTGATTGTGCTATCGGAATAGAAGTTTCTTTTATTTATTTCTTGATTGAGGAACGGGAGTGGCTGTCAATCGAGATAGAAGAACGTATAAAGTATAGTACATTGAAATCTACTTAGTTGAACGATTGCTTTATTGTTACGGACAAAGTTTTGCAAAGTAGTAACGGAAACTGTCGAATTATAATTAACAGAAATTTGGGATACAATTGAAGTAACAATTTTAATTACAGTCTGTGTATTAGGGAAAAAAAACGAACTTTGAATGATGGAGTTTATTCTGTTCAGTAATACACGGACTAAGAAAAAGATTGCCGTGCCTATATGCAATTATCTGCTTCCTATAAAAGAAAACTAATTTAGGGTAAACAGATAGCACCTTGAACAAACCGAACACGCTTTTCTCTTGATCACTTTTTGAATATATAAATATTGACATTAAACCAATTTTAGTGACCATTTTTGAGTAAATAAATCGAAGTGCGCCAACAGGTCGTTTAAATTAAGTACTATAATACCATAACCCACCCTTACAAAATATTTGTCACTTACTTCAGCCGTTTGTGTCAACAAACATATTTACCCATTATTTGCACGTGTGTATCGCGTTCGCGCGTTACCCACAATTTCCTACCCCAAGCACATATTTGTATACCCACGTGCACGCGTTTGTTCAGCTCAAAAATAAAATTGTTTTCGAAATCCCCTCATGTAACTTTGCTTCTTCCTCCGGCATCAACTCCGCATAACGTTAAGTGCTGTATACTTACTGTACCTGTATTCAAAATTTAGCAGAAAAGTTCCGAAAAAAATGTTATTACCCGGAGCGCCGTAAAATATTTACTCCCCTCGGGCATCCTACTTCGCGCAGCGTAATGCGATGAAGCGAGTTTTTCCTATCTCCCGTACTAACTCTCTCCCCCCTCCGCGTCCACGAGATCAAACGGAATGTGCAATCGCACGAACTCACCTTTTCGACGTCTCGCGAGAATCCATTTTCGCCCTTGCAGTCGAGGCTCGTTCGCCGCCCACACTATTACCATATAAGCGGTCGGATAAGAGTGGGGGAAAATTTTCGTGAAAAAACGTTTACGAGGGAGCGAAGGGTGGTGAGAAAAGGGGGTGGATGTAAGAGGAAATGAGGCGGGTTTAGTTACGTAAGCCGATGTACTAACTCGGCAGGATGGCGGGGTGGTGGGACTGCAGGCGCGTTGTGAATTTCTCGCAGGATTACTTCTCTGTGGTTCGCTCTAGCGGGGGTTGCGAGGATTTTTCTTTTGTTAGCGAAAGGCCTCTTGCTTGTATAAGTGTTCTTTGATCATTAGCACGGATTTTAAACATTTGAAAGTAAAGCATTATTCCTGAATTTGTTTATGTAGCAAAGGCGAGGGGCTAGTCACTTGAAAAAATGGTGTGTGAGTGATTGTAAAAGCGAATCGATTTTATGGCGATTTCAAGTAATTTCAAGAATCACGATGAAATCAATTTAAATTGATTTTATATAAAATTCTTACGTTTTTAAATTAAAGATTAAATTAATTTGACATCGTATTCTAGTAGATTTTTTAATAATTTTCCTGCAGATATTTTTAGAAGCTTCTTGTAAAGCATTATTCTGGGTAAAAAGTTTTTATTATTTACTATACCGTAGCGATATAACAAAATAAAAATAGAAAAATCGAGCTTTCGTTTGCTTTTTTAGAATTGAGCAATATGAATTACAAATAAAGTTATTGAAATATCAACTACACAGAATAAAAGAAGAAACGCGTGCTTTCATCTGCTTTTCTCGGAGTTAATAGTACATTATGTAATAAGGGACTAAAGTTGCAGATTATTCTCGCGGGGGAGTTCACGGTCCGAGCGAGCGTAGCGAAGCAAGGGCAGACCATTTTTACCTAAAGCTTTGTCATAAAGTTATTTTATACTATAAAATACTAAATCTTCAGATAAAATTAAAATTAATCAATATAACTTTGAAGTAAAATCAATTTTTTTTATTTCCTTGCATTCCAACGTGTCAAACTTCAGGCCTATCCAATTTTTTTGTTGTATACGTGACATCTAATTAACTTTGTTGGTAATTGATATTCACGAATTCCCGGAAAAGCAAACGAAGCTCAAATTTTCTCTTTTTATCCGGTGTACTTGACATCTGATTAACTTGTCCATAATTGATATTCACAAATTCCCGGAGAAATAAAGCAAAGCTCAAATTTTCTACTTTTATCCGGCATAGTCGATATTTGATTAACTTTCAAAGAGCTTCACCTACACGAGAAATCTCAAAAAAGAGATATCATTTCTCAAAAGAATGAAGCATAATATTTCAAATTAGATGGCTCACATCTTGAGAAAAATCCCATTGGAACGAGTTAAGTGGCTGGGCTTCATTTTTCGATGCCAGAAATCGACATTCAAAGACCCGTCAGAATCCGCTTCACATACGTGGGACACTCTTGTTGATTATTGGTAATTGATAGATATTACTTAATTCTGAGAAAAGCAAATAAAAGACCGATTTTTCTACTTTTATCGTGGATATTCTATAACAGTATGTAATATTCATATCGCTACCTAATATAAATAATAAAAATATTTTTACTCCGAATAATGCCTTACAAAAATATTCTAAAAATTTCTGCAAAAAACTATTAAAATTCTAAAACTATTGTGCATTTTATTTATTTACTATAAAGCTTTATACGATATTTTATAAATTTAATCTCTAATTTAAAAACGTAACAATTTTATGTAGAATTAATTTAAATCGATTTCATTGTGATTCTTGAAATCACTTGAATCGTCATGAAATCGTCATGAAATCGATTCACTTTTGCTATCACTTGCACACCATTTTCTCAAGTGAGTAGCCCCTTGCCCGCAGGTAGTACAATATGCTATCCTAGTAAGTATTTGTTGTACTTAACATTTGTACTCTTTCCTCCTATTGAGATTTTGCAACATTTTTTGACAAACTTAATATTTTCGTGTTTGTTATATCATTTTAAAGTGTTACGAGTGAGCTATCCTGCTCACTTGATTCTGTCTCTCTCACTCCTTGCCATTGCAGCCTCGTATTAACCATTTCCTGACTAAAAAAACTGGCCAACTTTAATATCTTTTAAATACTCATAAATAAGCTAATGTAAATTTGGGAAAAACTTATTCTATTATTCTGTCTATTAAATGGCGAATATGATCGAAAAAATCGTTTCATCGATGGGTGTAAATGGCTCAGAAAAGTGTCTAGTTTTTAACGATTATTGGGGAAACTAGCTATTTATTAGATAAATAATGGAATCGATTTCCACCAGGGCAGACGAAAGTATGAGAAAAAAATGTAATTAGAAGGAAATAATTATAGTTTATGTAAGATAATAGAAGAAAAGTAAAATTTTTATGTATTATTGTATAAGTACTGAGCTTTGCGTATCTTTAGGGCGAAAATTAGAAGGATACCAAATTTTTTCGTTATTCTACAAAAATAATACATAAATAAATATATCTACCTAAAGTAAATGATAAAAAAATTTTTGAACTATAGTGTGCATTATGTTTATTCTTTATAGCAGCTTAAAATTTGATGTCTAATAAATCTATTTTCAAAATTTAAGAGTTACTTTTTCTTTTACTTTTGCGTTTACGAAAAAAAGGAACTAATACATGCCGTAATTTTACCCTTTCGCAAGCAACCTCGACAGAACATCCAGACCATATCGTTTGCGAGAATGAATTTACGATTCAAAGGTCACGGGTAACAGTAAAGAAAGTTTAGTTTTTTGCATATAACTTTATTAGCGAAACGTAGCGATTGATATACATGAAATCGACCCTGGTAGAAACATTAACCAATAGTTTACAATTGGTTGGCGAAATCGGAACGAGTTCGCTAACGGTTTAACCAACACTTGCTATAAAATGCTACTAATTTCGTCACAAAATGATGGTTCACTTAGCCAACAATTGAACTAATCGTTGGTTTAAAAATTCCATAAATTTATGTACTGAGTTAATGAGCCGTTGGACTATAGATCCTTAATTTTCAAAATTACTAAAATAATAAATTATTCATTTGGTATTCAATAAAAATAATCAAATTAATAATAATAATGCTATATAGACAGTGTGAAATAGTATATTACGATACGTGGGCCGGAAATTGGATTTCCGGGCCGTGCGTGGTATGACGCCCGAGGCGAAGCCGAGGGCGTCATTTAACGCACGGCCAGGGCATCTAATTTCCGGTCCAAGTATTGTATACTATTTTTCTTACTCCCCGGCCGAAGGTACGTTCTGTAATTGTTAAATAATTGATAAAATTGCGTTGTCGTCTGCTAGCTGTGTTTGAGTGTTAGTTTTTCTTTCGGCCCGCTCGATAGTAGTGCCTCTGTCGGCCGCTTTGGGTAGCTCGGTCGATATTACCGACTATTTTTTCTTTCGGCCCGGCGTAGAGAGCTGGTTTTTTGGGCGTCTGCTACTTTCGCTATTGTACAGATGATCTGATGCCCGCCCGACATTTGCAAGACCGAGGCGAAGCCGAGGTTTTGCTGGTCGGGGCGGGCATCAGAAACACATTCATTAAAAAAAGACAACACCACTTTTTATTTCAACTAACTCTTTTTTCTCGTTACACGTGCACTTTCCTCTGTCTATTTCGTACGTGTCTAACCTTCACACCGCACAAACATATTTTCCTCGGACGCTCCCGTCCATACGTTTACTTAATTGTTTTTACACGACTCGAAAGTACGTGTAGAAAACAAGAGGAAAAAACAATAACCACGATCAAACAAAACCACTTTTTATTTCAACTAACTTTTTTCTCGTCACCCGTGCACTTTCCTCTGTTTATTTCGTACGTGTCTAACCTTCACACCGTACAAACATCTTTCCTCGGACATGCGCGCGGGCGCTGAAGCGCCGTGGGTCAGGAAATTTCGGCAGCCAATCAGAGCGCGCGGTTGGTCTAAAATAGGATGCGAAAGTACGTACTTTCGGGTGTGCGAGTAAGAAAAAAAAATTTTTTATGGTAAATGAATGTTTTATACATATTAAGAGTTTAAACATTTTAAGGTTAAATATATTTTTGTAAACATTTTTATATTATAAATGACACTTCTTTTGTTTTTGAAATGTTATATTTTCTCTTTTTCTGAACCGTTGGTTAACCGTTGGCTTACACTTGTAACCGTTGGCTAAAAAAATTACCGTACAATTACTTTACCAGCCATTTTCGTTAGCATATTTTCTACCAGGGAATTTCAACACAAAATGGAATCGATTTCACCTCACCCTGCTCAAGTGTTTTTAAATCCTATCCAAACAATGTTTAATCATATGTATATAGAAACAAAAGTTTAATATAATTCATTTATATATTCAAAACTATATCACACTTTTAACAATTCAAATCCTACGCGCGAAACTAACGGAGCCAGGCCAGTATTATCGTTTATAATCCATCATCTCTCATACAAATCCCGACGAACAATATTATCACACAGCTTGAGGGTAGTTTACCGAAAAATTAATGCTCTAAACTCACCGAGGGGCGAGTAGTTTAGGAGGTCACTTGTACCACATATACTCTCACGCGTGCGCGCGCGTGCACAACAGTAGCAAAGCTAATTATGAATTTCGTTGACGCATCGCGGGCATTACGGTTTTCATTATATACCTAAGCATGTAATTACGCAAACGGCGCTCAGACAAAGTGACCAATGTTATATACCAACGCTGTTCGTAGTTCGCTTTCTTTCCACGCTGAATACGACTCACGTGCACACACGTATGCTTTCCGTCCTTATTTCCCTCCCTCCGCCTCTCCCATTATTTCAAACAAAGAACGCGAGAGGCAAAAACAATCCTCGTACTTGCTCGTTCGTTCGCTCGCCCGCGGAAAAAGGCGTTATCGTGGCTCGAATTAATCGAGCAACATTCATAATCGCCGGCCCGATCCACCTTGCGCTCTCTCTCTCTCTCTCTCTCTTTTCCTTTCGCCTCCACAAAAGAAACTCTCTCCCTCTCTCTTCAAGGAAAACTAAAAAACAAAAAGCTAGGAGAAACTTTGCTAGTGAGAGAGAGAGTGAGAGAGAGAGAGAGAGAAAGAGAACGAGAAAAAGGTCTAAAAAAGCTCTGCCACTCGCGCTCAGAAAATGGCAATTCTCGCAAGAAACTCGGGGGAAGCACGCGAAAGTCTTCTCTCTTCTCCTCTCTCTCTCTCTCTCTCTCTCTCTCTCTCTCTCTCTCTCTCTCTCTCTCTCTCTCTCTCTCTCTCTCTCTCTTTCTCTTTCTCTTGCGCTCGCTCGACCCTTTTGTCCAACATGCGGCCATTAGAGCGAGATTTTTACGCCCCTCGACGGCTGGTGGTGCACGCGGAAGAAAATTAATCACAGCGAGAGAGAGAGAGAGAGAGAGAGAGAGAGAGAGAGAGAGAGAGAGAGAGAGAGAGAGAGAGAGAGAGAGAGAGAGAGAGAGAGAGAGAGAGAGAGAGAGAGAGAGAGAGAGAGAGAGAGAGAGAGAGAGAGAGAGAGAGAGAGAGAGAGAGAGAGAGAGAGAGAGAGAGAGAGAGAGAGAGAGAGAGAGAGAGAGAGTTACCGGTCGTACGCGCGCCGATCGAGAAAAGAAAGATTAACGATGCCTTTTGATCGAGCGCACCCTTTATGCATCCACCGACGCGTCTCATCGTCCTTCTCTCTCTCTCTCTTCTGCTCTTTTTTTTATCAAGGAAGGTAGACGTATGTGTGACTGAGATAGGGATAGGTCTAATTTTAGGTATGCGAGAGGAGAGAGAGAGAGAGAGAGAGAAAGAGGGGGGGCGGTCTGGAGAGGGTAGTATAACGGGTAATCTCTCGGTTGTAAGTTTTTACGAGACGCGTATTTAGGGCTGTGCTGACGCGTTTGGTTTTTACTTGAGTTTCTTATAGGGAGCGAGGGGAGGCTTGATGTGGTGGCGAAAATTAGAGCTCTGGACGGATTAATGTTGTACGATGTTTTGGTTGTACTGCTGAAAAAAGAGTTAATTTGATTCTTTTTGATTTTATACCTACTCATAAAAGTAAATATCGAAGCTTGAGATTTTCAGGAACAATAGATATACCTGCACACTTGCATAAGAAGTGCTCAGTTTTGAAACTTTCATTATTATTATATACCTCAGGTTTAAAGTTGACCAACTGAATGCCTCGTATGCAGCATTTTTAAAACAACGTCGCCTACTAACAGAATGCGACATGTTGCTATTATACACAATTCGACAAACTTTCCTATACCGTTTATACCATTAGAAACGAAAATCACGCCCCATGAAAACTTCTTTTCACCAGTCGGAAAAATTCCATCGCCCAGAAATTCACGAACTGCGTACACTTTATTTTCCACAGCCACGGCATCTTACACCTGCTCCGATAATAATTTTCAAAAATTTACGTCTGCACGTCTATTACTTCGTTCTCTGAATTTCTGTTATTTTTTCCCCTCTAATACTGCGGGCCGTTCCCGCGAGTTTACGGTAAACAGCGAGCAACTTATCGGGAACAACATCTAGGTCGTTTCTTCGCGCGCTCGGTGTGAGCTTTAGCGTTTTGCGCTTAACAATCGCATCCCCTTGTGCTGTAGGGCGCCGCACACTGGGGCCATACGGATTTTTTGGTTCAAAACCACCTAGAGGTCGCAGTTCTCAACGGAATCTGAAAATTTTTGCTTAGGAACATTCGTTATCAAATATCGAAGAGCCCTACGAAGCCTAATTTTCCAAAAAATTAACCTGTAAATCTAAGGAGTCATATAATCCTATCACATCAACCAATCAATTCAATTTTTGACCTGCAAATCCCAAAAATACGATAAACCTTTAATTTGTAAGCCCTTTACTCGTGAACTCTTGACCTTTGATCCAGTAAGTCATGCACTCATAAACTCTAAACCTATAAGCCCTAACCTCATAAGTCTTAAGGGGGTCTTACACCTAGTGGCTTCTGAGGCCAAAATCAGCTATAAAAAAGAGAAAAATGTTATTTAAACCACATACAATGTATATCCTAAAAATATACACTATTTCCGACAGAATGGCCCAAGACTTAATCTGTAGACCAATTTTATGAATCAAGGTTAAGAGAGCATGTGTCAAGGACTTATAAATTGAAGTTTTATAGCATTTTTGGGAATCACAAGTGTAAATTTTGGGGTTATAGGTTATAAATTAGGTTTACAGGTTCATATTTTCAAAATTAGGCTTCGTAGCGGTCTTTGGTATTTTGTCACAAAAGTTCCTGTTTTTAAATTTTCAAATTCGGTTGAGAATTATGACCTCTAGGTGATTTTGAACCTTTCGGCCCCAGTGTGCGCCGGTCGTGTGCTTAAAATTGAATAATGATTTTGGGATATTTACTGAATAACTTACGTGTATACGTGGCGAGGATGGTGCTGAGAATTAATCGTTTCTTGACTTACCTGTAACATAAGAAACAAGGTATAAGGTTATAGTTATATATCTATCTATCATTTTCGGATATGTTTTCTATTCAGTACAATTATTAAATACTGCATTGACGTTTATAAATATAATTTTCCACCTGAAATCATCATAATACAAATTTTTATTACCCGTACCATCGACGAATTTATTGTAGTACATGCAACCGCAGCTAAAATAAAAATTGAGTTAAACATTTAAAACATACACATCACTTCCTGGTACATCTCGTTGAACCACTGCGATCGACTATTATTATTATAACAACACCAGCACGCGTACACGCGCTCATCAAACTTTTACGAGACATTATTTTCGTATATCCGCTTGCATTTAGCTCCCCCAACGCACGTCCGCGAACATCATCAGGACAGTTGGCGGGAAAATAAAATTCTCGTCGTCGCGCACGCGCGCAGGATACATGCGCCATGCTATAACGGCCATTTGCTAACTTTTTCCATTATACCGGGAGGGGGAGTATTTTTGTTGCCGGGAGTTAAACCGCCTCGTTGCGCGGGTAAAATATCCGAAAACCATTTCGCATTTTTAGTAGATTAATTTTCATGCGCGACGACCGCGCGCGAATTGCGCTGCAGCGCCCGATCGCCTGTATCGATGTTTATGTTTACGGTGGGCCGACGGACAGAGGCGAGAGCTTTAGAGCGCGAGCCGTGCAAGTGAAGAGATTTTGTCCAGGTTCACGCGCCGCTGATGGTTATTCTAGTGGCTATTATTGATTTATTTCGTATATAATTTCGCTATAGCTATGCGTTTCATGATAGTTTAGCGCGAATGGCATTATTATTGTAGAGATTGAATAGAATATGGCTGCGGTGTTATAGAATGCTGATTATATAGGTGACAATATTGTACACGCAATATCTTTCTTTTCTGTACACGCAGAGCGGAATAAATTTATATTGGCCATTCCACAGATTATTTGCCGCTTACGTGTCGAGAAAAATAAAAAAAATCTTGTGTGACAACACACTCGCAATTGATTTGATTCTAATGAAACTTGAGTGAAGACTTTTAAACACACACTTTGAAACTTCTAAACACTACAGGTATTCCCTTACACCAGCTAGCTCGGGAACGAATGCACGATAATTTTATCAATACATTCCGCGTTTCTCTACCACAAAGAGCCGCTTACTTATACATTAATATAGCGCACAGTAATTGATGGAAGGCTACTGCAAGAACCGCGGCTGCAGCTTATATGGTAGAAAATATAGTGTTGTGGCGCTCGCGCGTACGTATTAATTTAGCAAGTTACGCTCTCCGAATAGACTAATGAACGCTTCGACGAACTAGTCGAACTATACACATACCATACCACACGCAAGAGCGAGAGAGAGAGAGAGAGAGAGAGAGAGAGAGAGAGAGAGAGAGAGAGAGAGAGAGAGAGAGTTTGGTGAACATATATATACATATGTATAGGTATATACCGATTCGAAATTCTAGTCACCGAAGAAACTTAGCGAGCACCGAAGACGCTCCGCGTGCGCTCCGATTGTTGGCTCGAATTACGAGGATCTTGGCGAAAAAACTTATATACAAGTACGCTCGCGGCACACAGTTTCAAGTTGCGCGCGACGTTACGCAGTGGTATACACGTAACCGCACGGTCTATATATATATATACACACGTATACGGCAGTTATACGAGCTTTTGAACGCTGCCGCACTTCATAAGCGCCTCCCTTTCTCTCTAGCCATTGTTCGCCGCGCCACCGCGAACTATCCACTAAAATTTTCCCTCCCACGCGTGCGTACTTCCTATAGCCCCGTTCTCGCTCCTCCACCGTCTCGTGTCAATACCGAATATAATCCTTCCATAATCGTTTTTCCCCCGTGCCGTAACGGCCCAACTATGCCAGTGCTCTCTCTCTCTCTCTCTCTCTCTCTCGCTCTCTCTCGCTCTATATATGTATATATATATACAAGATTTAGATGCCGACGTCTAAAACAAAGGCAGACGCAGGCGCCCCCGCACATACGAGAGAGTATATGTGGCGCGCGTTTACCCGATACTAGGGAAGAGCAAGGTGAACGAAAATTTCGCAAAATCTCTAACAGAATTCCGGCAATTATATATATTTTGAAAATAAACCTGCCACCACGCGGACGCGTTTAATTTCACCGCTCGGTATAAGCCGCCGCCGTTTATAATGTCGAAACGTTGTTTTCGCGCGGAGAATCCTTTCGTGCATGGATATAATGTGTATTATATAATACTGCACGTTACGCATGCACGGTGTGATAGTGTAATCCATTCATATAATCATTTTTTGCGCAATTGCATGTGCTCGCAAACAATGCGGCGAAGAGTGTGTGTGTGTGTTGTTTGTGGGTAACAAAGGGCGGGCAAGTGTGTGGGTTTTTCGACCGTGGCGCGTGGTATACGTACAATACAAAATACACACAGACAGAGCGCGTGCACAGGGAGAGAGAGAAAGTGTGTGTATGTAATCGCGCCTGAGCTTTGCGGTATTTACACCTGCGGATCTCTGCGCGTGTAAGCTTTGACGCGGCTGGCAGGTTTAACTTTCAATGCTGCAAGTAACATTACTTGCTGTGGGGTGGACGAGAATTTTTTTTAAAGGGATAAATGATTAAGAATCATATAATGGTGTTATATAAATAGATTTTCATAGTGAAAACTGAAATTATTTATCATCACAATGTATTGTTTGCAATGCACGAGATTAAATTAAACTAAAAATTAATATTTTGTTGAAACGATCAAATTTCTCGTCTGAAAGTTATGTTTGGCAAATGGTCGAATTTCCATACGTGCAGTGGAAAATAACTTCTCTTTATACATAACAAAGACATCCCGTGTAAAAAAAAAAGTCTGGTACCAGTCTGGCGAAAGTCTGGCGAAAGTCTAGTAGCGGTCTGGCGAAAGTTTGGCAAAAGTCTGGTTACGGCTACTTTTGTCTCTTTGTTCTGGCAGCGTTACCACAACATTACCAAATAGAGACAAAAGTGTTCGTAATCAGACTTTCGCCAGACTTTTTTTTACTCGAGATTCTAGAGCTTACACATATAGTTACTCACATTCTAATCCTGCGATATTCCTTGTAAAATTTGTATGCCAACCAAGTCAAATTTCACCCACGAATACAACTACACCCACATGCGCCCAAACAATCCGAAGGTCACTCCTTGTAGACACCCCCGACACTGCAGACCTAAAAAATTCTGGAAAAGCGCATAACTAACAGAAACTCTCATCTCCACCCTCGCGGCTGCACGCACGCGCGGCAGCAGCATTATACGTGCATCGGGGGAGGCCGACTCCGTGGCAATAAATAACGCGGCTCGCGCACCAAACTCTCCTCCTCCCCCGCGCAACCTTTGTAATCCGGTAGCCACCCTGCAAGCGGTATATATACAGTCCAGTCCGGGCAGAATGAAAATCTATACCTCTGTTTACACGCGCGCTCCATACAGCCGCGGACTGCATAAGCCTCCCGCGCAGCAGCGCGAGTTTCGATTCCGCCTTTTTTTTCTTTCGACGCTCTATACGCTCATTATATATATATATACGGAAGAACGCGCGGCGTGTGATCGATGCGAGTGTATAATAGTTGCGACGTCGCCGTTTGGGAGGAGGAAGGGCTGCGCGCGCGCACGCGCTATTCATCTCACGATGCCCGGCTTTCTTTATTGAAGACGACAGAATGCGTGGGTGAGAGAGAGAGAGAGAGGGAGAGAAGGGTATATGTATAGGGGATGATGAATGGGTCGTGACGCAGGGTACAAGCAGTGAATTTGACTGCTTCTACTGAAGGGGGAGACAAAATTTTACGCGTAATTAAGCAGGATAAGCTTGTGATTATGGGTTCTCTCTTTCTGGTATAGGGGTATGTGGAATATAATAGGGCATGATTCATATAAGTGTGTCGTGCTGATTGTTTGTTCCGTGGACTAGATTGGGCTCCGTTGGCGGGTATAAGGATGTTTGTACACGATAGACTTGATGTAAAAATAGGTTTTTAGGACGATATATGATCGAATGCGTTATATACGGAAATAACTTTTATATCGCGGAACAGTTTATTATAAGGATGCTATATTGGGAAAATAAAATTGACTGCAGTGCGTTTCGCATGTTGACGCTATGATGACGTTTTCTTCTCGGGACATCTTTCATCAAGTTATTTTCTCTCATAGGAACTGAAATAAGTTCTTCTTAAAATAAATTGCAATAAAGACACAATCTTATGAATAGAACTCAAATAGTATTAAAGTTTTTAATTGTTGGCGCACAAACGTTATTAAAATTTTCAATTGTTAAGGTAGTACAGTCGCTACATCCCCAATCAAAATGAGCACACTTTTTATTTCTTGTTTATTCACAAGATATACTTTGCTAAAGAAGCTGCATACATGAACATACACGAAATAATGATTATGCATTGGCCTTAAATAATTCTATTCGTCCTAATTATTATTAATAAAAAGTTCCATGCAGAAGCTGATTTGACTTATTTTTTGAGGTTAAATTTTTTTAATAAGAATATCTACCTAGGGGAAGGTGGGGCACGGTGAGCATGTCGGGTCAGTTGGGCATTTTAATATTAAAGCCGTAAAGGGTTCTTTAAAAACAAATGTTCATAAAAATGCATAAAGAACTATACTAGTTTTTATATTCCAGTGTTTCATACGAAAAAAAACTCATATGAATTAATTTCATAAGGTTAAAATTCGGAGCAGTGAAAATACGATGGCTTGATTTTTGGCTTTACTGACAAAGAGCGAATATATCTCGGATTAATATGAAACGAAATGCATTTGAAAGCTTAAGTTTTAAACTTTCAAGTACATTTCTTGTTTATCTCGATAGATATTTGTAAAATATAAACCAATGATTTTAAAACCCGTTGTTTATGGGGCACGCCGGGCCCCCCCGGTGGGGCACGGGGAGCACACAGCGACGCGCCGGCCGACGGCAGCTGTTATTTTGGAGCGAAAGTCTAACCTCACTAACCTGCAAATAGGAGCAAGATTGCTATGATCTCATCCACTTTTTAGTGTTGAGTTAGATTAATTAAATAGTTTTAAAAATAGTTTAAAATATTTTTATTAAAAAATTTTTAGTTTTAAAAATAGTTTTAACCCAAATTATTATGCATTAGAACGTGCTACTCGTGCCCCACCCCCGTGCCACATGTGCCCCACTAGTGGGGCACGGAGAGCATTTTCAAAGGTTTTACTTTCCAATTGTATATTACAAAATATAAGTCAATATAATTTTCTTTATTGATCGACTTCATTTTCTAATGGTATTGACTATCTATTACAATTTTTTTTAGAATTGAAATCCATAGATCTTTAATATAATCATGAATTAAAGTTAGGGTGCCCGTGACGCCCCACCTTCCCCTAATCATAGTTTTCGAAAATGATAAATATTCTTCAATATTTATCTCTTACTAATCAAATCACTTCAAATATTTATCTCTTACTACAAAAGTTCTCAATAAAAATTGCGAACGTTTCAATAATTGAAACTACAAAAAGAGCGATTTCCCATAATAAGACACCGTGTTAAATTCGTGATAATGAAAATACTAATAACTTTGGTCATAATTATTTACCCTAGCCTCATAAAAATTTGTTTCACTTTTGGACCAATATTTATCAGTATGTTAAGTTTTATTAAAATCTGAACGGTATTTCTATTCCAACGGTACTACCTGTCACGGGTTCAGCTCGACCGCCACCCGAGCCCTGACGCGTCCGCTTCAAGATAAAAAGACGCTCGCGATGCTCTCGAGCAAGCATCGCCGCGTTAGCTCAGTGGTAGAGCGCGGGACTACAAACCTCGGGTCCGTGTGTTCGAATCACGCTCGTCGCATATTTTGTTCGCGACTTATTCATTTCTTTCACTCTATCGTCCTCTCTCATACGTAACCTTAAAAAAATAATTGACGTCTACGCTCAGATTCTGTTGAGAGAAACTTTTTATTTAGACTTGCAAAACGGGCTTTCGTTTGAAATCTGTATTACTGCGAGGAGAAAAAAGAAGAGTTCGTCACATTTTCAAAATAATAACTTTTAAGAATAATTAATATACTCCGAACTTCATATCCCTGTGCCGGAATCAGAGAGAGTGTCATGATCTGAGAACGCGACCGTCGACGACCTCTCTCTCTCTCTCTCTCTCTCTCTCTCTCTCTCTCTCTCTCTCTCTCTCTCTCTGTCTCCCTCTCTCTATCCCCTCGTCATCCACTGAGCCTCGCAAAAATTTCATCGCGCAAATGCGCCTCTCGCGCGCACATATATAACGTCCGCCGGGAAGAAAACAATTACGCGTCCTCGTGCCGCCGTTGCCGGCGGTGAGAGAGGGAAGCTCATTTTTCCCCGATAACAAGCGCGATCGCGGTGATTCCACTGGGATGCATTAGCTCTCTCTCTCTCTCTCTCTCTCTCTTTCTCTCTCCTCTCTCGAAGCTTTAATTAGGAGGATATCGGGAGGGAGAGAGAGAGCGAGAGAGAGGCAGAGAGAACCAATCTTGGACAATCTCGCTGCCGGCGAATTTTCCGATCCCTCGTTTCTCCCTGTACGGCTCTATATAGACAGGGGTGCGGTGGCGCTTGTGCATGTACACGGCAAAAGGCTCGAGACACTACAGCCTCTTTCGAGCGAGAAATCGAGTCGCGCGATCGACCGACGCTCTCGCTCTTTTCTCTCGTTTTTGAAAAAGGAGAGGCGTTGCCAGCAGAGTAAGGGGAGAGAGAGAGAGAGAAAGAGAGAGAGAGAGAGAGGGGGGGGAGAAAGGTGAACATGAGCCGGAAAATGAGATAAGAAAATCGCAACGGGGTAGGAGGGAGAAAGAGCCCGCTAAAGGAAAAATGCATTAGGCGCTGTAATTTCGCGCGCTATTTTGCCCCGCGGTAATCTTGATTCGAAGTGTTAAGATATTTCACGTGGGAGAGGAGGATTGTTATATCTCTGGAGCTCGCTTTTTGGAACGCTTTTCGGAAATTTCTTTTTAATGCCGCCGCAGACGCTTTGAGGTGCGAAGTTTTAGTTATCAAAATTGCGGTATTCGTAAAAGAGGATTTTTCGTCGGTGGTAAAGACACAACAGTTCAAAGATTAAAAACCGCTACCAATTCATTGGAAAGATGCTTCCTCAAACTAATTTATCGATTCCATTTTTTAAATTTAAAAAACAAAAGTAAATTTTTCACAACAAAACTTTATGAATAAATAAAACTGTTTTCTTTGTTGTTTGTTAAAAAATTTCACTTCATACAAAAAATATCTTTTTTGTTTTTTCATTTACGTATCCTATACAAACAATTAATTATTGTTATAAAAAATTTTAAAGAAATTTTCAAGACATTAGTTTGAGAAAGAAAAGTATGTATTGGCAATAATCTAATAAATATTTATTTTGAGACAGGTATTTAACTACTATCCTGCTCGACTTAGTGGTTTAAAGTTAATCCATCATTGTAACAATCATACAAATATAATAACTAAGTTATACTTCTTAACAAAAGTCTATGAATCGTTTTAAAATTTAACAGACAGGTATTTTTTTTATATTTAAGAATCGATTTCTTTGCCCAAAAAAATCTGATTTTTGCGATTAAAGATATTTTATATTTTTATGAAATATTTTTATGAAATTTTTACGAAATTCATATTTTGAAAGTCAATTTTTATCGTGGCCCTAGTACACAATAATTATTGTTTTTATATATGATATACAAATTAAATAGAACTATTGCATATTTTGCTCTAAAACTTTATATTTGTGTTTTGGGACTAATGTGGAATCAGTAAAAAAATAATTATATTACACACACACACAGTGCAATTCCGTAATAAGCGCGCCTAGGCCCGTAAGGTGAAGAATTTTTTTACATAAACGTATACCCCCTCCACGTCAGGTCGTGGGTTACGCCGATGATATATTGATCATAAGGCGCGGACCCTTCCTACACACCCTCATGGAACTCACACAGGGGGACTTACGGATTGTAGAAGCCTGGTGTAGGAGCACAGACCTCGGGGTCAACCCAGACAAAACAGAGGTCACGGTATTCACCAGAAAATATAAGTGGGATAGTACCTGCCAACTGGCGCTAAATGGGAAGGCACTTAAGCTATCCAAGGAGGTCAAATATCTAGGAGTCACCATGGACAGCAAGCTGACATGGGGGAGACACCTAGAGGAAAAGTGCCGGAAATTCACCGCAGCCCTATGGCAACTGCGAAGGGCCATAGGCAGAAACTGGGGACTAAAACCAGTAGCGATGAAATGGCTGTATGATGCAATCCTAAAGCCCCGACTGACTTTGCAGCGGTGGTCTGGTGGGATAGAACGCATCTGAAAACAGCGGAAGGCCAGCTGGAAAGGTTGAGAGGCTTGGTACTACGGTGCGTCCAGGGCACAATGTCGGAGGTGCTGAAGTCCGGAGGCGTCTTCATGATGCCCCGCGACAAGATGACCAAGGCATTTATGTTCGATAGGAAATACCGGATTAGCCTGGCGGATAGATCTGACTGGGCAACAGGCCGGGAGAAGCTACCAGCCAACGATGAAATCTGGTACACAGATGGATCCAAAGGGGTAGAGGGAACGGGTGCCGGAGTCTACTGCCGCAGGGGGGAAGGGGATGCACCTTCCCACTGGGGCGGTATGCGACGGTACTGCAATCTGAGCTGGTAGGGGTGCTGAACTGCGCTCTCTAGGCGGAGGCGGAGCGCGGGGAAGGGCACCTATATATCGGCACGGATAGTAGGAGCACCATTGAGGCCCTTAAAGCGCACACAACCGCCTCGAGGCTAGTGTACGACTGTTATCGGACCCTGAATCGGCTGGCAGAAAGCCGTCCACTAACCATTTTCTGGCTTCTGGACCATACAGGAATAAAAGGAAATGAGATAGCGGACAGGCTGGCCAGGCAGGCGAGGAAAGAGGTCTTAACTGGTCCAGAACCGGCGACTGGAATATGCGACACTGTAATCAATGCAGAGATTGACAGATGGATCACCAAAAAATATTCGGAGGCGTGGAAAAACGCCCAGAGATGTCGGACAGCTAAGATCTTCATCAATGACTCGGAGATGGAGGGGTGGGCAGAGCAAATACTCGCAATGAGTAGAAGGAGCGCAAAGACCATGGTAGGGATTATCACCGGGCATGGTACTTTGCGGAAACACAGACACACGATGGGACTTGAAAAGGACCCGACGTGCAGGTTCTGTGGAGGGGAGGATGAAACATCGCTACATGTTATCTTTGAATGCCCGGCACTGGTGGAAAGGAGGCGCCTATATCAGGAGGATCCCTTTCCACTGGCGAATAACATCGAGGCGAAGGACGCCAGAAGAATCCTTCAATTTTATGAGAAGGCATTTGGCTGAATTCACCCGAAAACTGAGGGACGCCAAGGGATTACCCTCACGTCTGGAGGCCACTTAATCGTGCTCCAACTTCCATCTAATAATAATAATAATAATAATACCCCCTCCACGCACTTTTCCCTCGAGTATCTAGCGCTTTCTGTCTCTCCTCTCTCTTTCTTCGGCGCGTGACCTCTCAATAAGCGTTCTGACGATCGTAAGTTTGTTGACAACATTGAAGTGCACGTAATACAACGTTTTGAGAGTGAATATCGTTTGCAGTGTAGGAAATTGTGCTGTGCATAAAAATATATACTTTTAAGAATATTTAAGTGTACGTGTGTTGATTAAAATGAAATGTTTCTATTAAAAAGTCTCTTCTAAACTCTGTTTTGCTTGCCGCGCTTATTGAGAGGACAGGTTGTGAAGTCCAACTCGAGCTGGTAGTTTGAGTCGGAGTGGTATGTTTGTGTACCCTGTTCTTAGAATTGAGCGAGAAACTAGGGAAACGCGCTTATTGCGAGAGCGCTTCTTCCGGGGTTGCACTGCATATATATGTGTGTGTGTGTGTGTGTGTGTGTGTGTGTGTGTGTGTGTGTGTGTGTGTGTGTGTGTGTGTGTGTGTGTGTGTGTGTGTGTGTGTGTGTGTGTGTGTGTGTGTGTGTGTGTGTGTGTGTGTGTGTGTGTGTGTGTGTGTGTGTGTGTGTGTGTGTGTGTGTGTGTGTGTGTGTGTTATCGTTACCATCGATACGTTTTGTTTCTAAACATTACCAGATGACATTTCATGTATGAAACTGCAACTGGCAACATCTGATTTATAATACAAGCAATAAAAGTATTGTTCCAGGATATTGAAGTATACTAAAGTGAGAAAGTGATAGACAATAAAAGACAGATAATTTAAAGAGAAAAAGAAAAGGAAAGAGAGAGGAGAGAGAGAGAGAGGGGAGGGAAAAAATAAGGACATCAGAGAGAGATAGAAGGAATTACCCTTATCACGTAGGAAAATAAGTAGTGAAAGAAACAGTAACCAAGACAGAAAGAGAGGGAGAGAGAGAGAGAGAGAGAGAGAGAGAGAGAGAGAGAGAGAGAGAGAGAGAGAGAGAGAGAGAGAGAGAGAGAGAGAGAGAGACATAGAAAAAGTGATTTTACGTAAGTGCCCTTATTAATTATTAATTTTATTAATATAAATAATATTCTATTTATTTTCTCGTTTTGTAATGTCAAATCAACATAACCTCTTGAAATTTTAACACAATGTTGTACTCGATAAGTGTAATAAGTGGTAAAAATTTTGAGTGGATAAATGAAAAAGTTTTTGAGATATTAATTAAAGAATTATAAACCATATTTTCATTAATAACAAATGCCAAGCTAAAGATAATTTAAATTAAAAAAAAAAGAAATTGTAGGTAATTTAACGCCCTTTTAAGAAAAATTTATTTTATTAAGTAATATTGGCTGTAACAAATTAAAAAATCAAAAAAACCAAAAATTCTAAATCGTTTTTTGTTTATAAAAAAAAAGAAACTTGATTAAATCAAAAAGTAGGTTATGCTATCTCTATTCTCCTCCGAAACGAAGAGAATAAACTTTGTCCGATGTAAATTGGTCGATCGGTTCAAAAGTTATCGCCTGTACACACACACCCACAGACACACACGCACGCACACACACACACACACACACACACGCGCGAAATTTTTTTTTATCAAAAACAACGGATTTTAGCGCAAAAAGTCTTAAAACATGTTTTTGAACATTTTTTGTTTCAAAATTTTTTTTCACCGTTACAAAGCTTCCTCTTTGAGGAAGCAAAAAAGATTTAATATAAGGAGAAAAATTGTAATATATAAAAATTAATATCACTTAATAAACTAACACTGAAAAAAAATTCTTTACATCCGAGCAGTTAAATCTACAAAGCGACGGAACAGTTACTTCGATAAAAAAAAATAATGACATTCCAAGTGTAATTATTGAATACACGAACTAGTCCTTACAGCGTAACCCATTATACCATACTTCAACGACGAAAAAACCACAGACCGTATACATAGAATTCAATTTACTAGAAAAACAAAACCACGCAGCCCTAAAAAGCTCAATTAAAGTTAAACTACTCGGTTGTGAGCGAGCGAGCGAGCCAGGCGCGCGCGCGCGGGAGCCTGCTATTATCATATATACCTCCCGGCGAGAACGCGCTAAGTCATGCAAAGAGCGCGAACAACGGTAGCGCCCGAGCAAGAACTACCTGCTCACATCGCTGTATAGAAGAGAAAAAAATAGATTAGCGCGCGCATGCTGCTGCTGTCGCGGAAAGCAAAGAACGTACATGCAGCGCGAGGATAGAGAAAGAGAGAGAGAGAGAGAGAGAGACACACAAAAGTTTCCCTCGCTCCCACGTGCGGATTTTCATAAAACATGCGGCGGGGACGCCGCACGCTGCGAAAAAGTTTTTCTTTCTTGGCAGCTGCTGTGCGTCTGCGCACTAGCGTCTCCGGCTTTTGTTTAATTGAATTCTGTTGTTTTTACAATCCTCTGTGTTTCCTCAAATTTGAGTTCTACTTTACTATACACGCGGGAATTAATAGACGCGAAAAGAAAATAGAACGTATAGTGGTATATGAGGACGATTAGGCGTGAATGATATTTTGCAAAGTGCGTTGTTTAAAAAAAATTATAAATTATTTGAATGTAAAGTGCATTTGTTCACGCGGAGTATAACGTTAATAGGTGTAAAAGTTGATGAAACTCAAGATTTTAGAAAATAATGCGCGCTTAAAATGTTAGTTCACTGTATTCTCTTCCGACTAAATTTCAAAGCTAACGCAAAACTCACAGTGGCTATTCAGCACGTGCACTCTCGAATCAGTATAAAAAGTGCGTTATTCTCGCGGGGTTATAAGCTTCACGTGCAAATGTCTTTTCGCGTTTAAAGAAAGCGCAATGAATGCTTTATGAAAATTTAATTGCACTGGTTTTAAACAGCGTTAATTATGGTTAAAGCCAAGTAGGTAGAGCTGTATATGAGGAAATCCAGAATTTATTTAAACTTTTCGTCTCCCCAAAACCGCGGGTCAAAATTTTTTTTTAAGGCACACCTTCCTGACGCGGTTTTCCTTCTTTCTTATGTCACAAAATATACGAAAATCGTGTACAATTAAAAACGTCTTGTCTCACATTTTTTTTAAAGGTTGAAATTTTTTAAGAAAATGTTAAAAAAAAGCCCTTTCTTTAAACCTCAGCGATTTAGCTCAGAAATTATCAACTCAAAGTTTCAAAAGAGAAATTGTAACTAGAAAGAAAGAGCGTTCATTCCCTTTTTTTGAAAATTAAAAAATGTTGATTGCTTCAAAAATTATAAGGGTTTGAAGTTGAATGTCCAAAAGGCATAAAAATGCTCTAAAAAATACGCGAATAAAATACTGTTCTCTCATCTCTCTTGGTGCGGCGGTACCCGGATTCGGGCGACAGATTCGGATATAGCCGCATTCGCTTCAGAGGGCGGCATATCTTTCTACCGAATTCGGTTAACCCACGCTTTAAATTAGGTTTTCTTCAATAACGTATGACTAAGTATAGCTATCGTCTTTTTCTGTTCTTTTAAATTGTAGAGAATTTTATCGAGATACCATAGCTATTATATAGATCGCACTAGTAGTATCCGAGAAATAGAGAATTCCGGTTTTGCCCCAATATCCGGTTTTACCTCAGTCTCCTCTACTCCCGAAATAGAGTAAAAAAGTGATAAGAGTGAAAAGTTTCCATTTTCTAGTATACATTAAGCCGTTCCCGAAAAATTACGATTTGAAAAGAGGGCTAAAACAGCTTTAACCTCCAATATTTCTGAAATTCATAAACGAATTCTTTTACCCTAAGAACTCTTATAATAAATAATATACAAACTCTACATCTCGCGAAAATCGAAAATTCGAAAGAAAATAAAAACACATCGGCGAATCAAAACGTGGATTTTTGACCCGTAATCACACAAAAAAAAACAACAAAAATGAGCCGCTAACGATTAAAATCCATTCAGTAGAAGCTAAGACACACACACACACACACGCGCGCGCACGCACACACTAATACATCTATACAAACATTTTTCAACAAACCATGTATTTTGATTCCTTACCACCTCGAAAAACAATTATAACATGTTTTTACAACAGCTCAAAAAATTACTATAACAAATAAAGCTTCCTCTAGGAGGAAGCAAAAATTTTGACCGGTTTTGGGGGCGCGAAATGTTAAAATAAATTCTGGATTTCCTCACATATATCTTTTATATTCAACGAAATTTTCAAATAAATGCTTTCCAAGCTTCTCACATTCGACCATTACCAGAAATGCACACAAAATACTTCGGAAAATAGAGACCTCCTTCTTATAATCTAATTACGCGAGCGTTCCGCATTTGTACGAACTTCGTATCGCTCTACCCAATCTGCCCTTCTCCCCCAGAAAAAAACGAACGAGAAAGCATACAAGAGTTTGCACAAGCGAGAGAGCGCGAAAAAATGCTTACTTCGAAAACGTTTCCATTTTCATTCCTTCTCCTCCTTCCCCCCGTTCCCCTCGCCGTGTACCCTCTATTTGTTAGTTATTTCGCGAGCTCTTATCTGGCACTCTTATCAGCCCTCGCACTTTTTGCGCACTCTTTTTCCATTTCGCGACTGGCCCGAGCCGAAATCCGTGTGTTCATAGTGTATATATATAGCAATGTGCGCTTTTTGCGCGCGGCAAAAGTTTTGTTTTTCGTAGCGCCTAGGTGCGCGCCGTTACATGTGAACTCGCCGCTTTAAAGGAAAACGATACGAGAAGCAGTAATGCTTTTTAAATTTTCCGTGCCCCCCTCCCTCCCCACTCAGCGCCGCTCGCGAGTAAACTTTTGAAACACGCGAGCTTAATCTGTTTTCGGAAATTATTAACCAGACAACGCGCGTGTTTGTGTGTGTTGAAGTGTTGAAAAATTTTTAATTCGCTTCACCAACTTAGCGCGAAAAACAATGTCGAAATTGTGCTTCGCACACGTGAAATTATACGTTTACGTCGGTTAATTAGCGCTCGCAATCGTTTCTGTTTGATTTTTGCGGGTTTATTTTTTTTGGAATGTTTTATAATTAAAATTCGCGCTGTTCTCGGAGCGTTATTTTTATTAAAGCGCACACGACGCACTGGGTGTACATATAGGATCCGGTGCGCACTCGCTCTGGATATGTATACGTGCGAGAACTTAAGAAAATGAAAAATTTTAATTGCGTTTCTGTTATTTCGGTTAATTAATATCACAGCGACTGGATAACTAGGGCCTGAAGTGCGGCTTGATTTAAATGAAACGGGATCTGAAATAATATCCTATAATTTCATTTGGTTTATTTTACTCGTTGGAACGCAACTGATTGAACCAAATATTTCAGAAATCTGATATATGCTCTTCTATTTTTAAATTCATGAGATAAATTTGATTTGAAAGTTCATCCTTTTCTTTTAGCACAATCAAACGTTTTTAATTTATTCTTGTCAATTGCGAATTCTTGTTGATTTTCTGAAGTGTTCTTTTCAGGTCACTTAATGTTTACTTACAGTTACGTTTCACCTCAAATTCATCTTTCTATTCCCTGGTAGAAATTTGTCTATTAGGAAATGGTCAGAAAGTCAGTAAATAGCTATAGAATAAATGGCTAGTTAATGGCCATGTTGAAACGTTTTTCCCCTATTATTCGCTCATTTAATAAATTGGAAATAGTATGGCATAACCTCAAAATATTCAATTTAAATTTACTCATAGACTTGATGTTACATTTAAGAGCATTTAATTTTAATAGATAGCTTACAAAAATGTAAACAATAAACACAGACTAAAAACTCATTACAGCACTCCGAAGCCCATATTTTTCTATTAGATTCTGTCTCTCTCACTCCTCGTCATAAGAACAAGCCTTCTACTAGCCATTTTCTAACTAAAAAAACTGATTAATAGTTTCTTTTTCTCTCCAATTTTTATACCTTTGAAATAGTTTTGTAAATCTTTAAAAAAAGTCTTTCTATTTTCAATCTATCAAATGGTCGAATAATAATGTTGGAAAAATCGATAGATAGAAATATCCAAGAAAAGTGGCTAGTTTTTAGCTATACCCCACTAAAACTAGCTATTTATTAGTCAAATAATGAAGTCAGTTTTCACCAGAGTTGTATCGGTTGAATAATAAAAAGTCGAATAAAGTAAACCAAAAAACTTCTTCATACTTCCTCCCACCCAAACTCATACGACTAAATGATAAAGGAAAAAGGCCTATTTTAATTAAAAGAAAGAAACTCCCGAAGAAATAAAGTCCTTCATATATTATTCATCAACTCTGCAACTTCGTTCACCGCTCACCCTCGGCCTTAAAAGCCCTATATATTACCAAAGAATCGCTCGTGCGTACCGGCGTATATCCACTCGATTCCTCCGTTCGTCAATTATTCAAACGACAAAACGAAGAAAGAAAGAACGACACGCGCGCGCCTTTCCACTATACACACATACACGGACGTAATTTTCACCGCGGAGAAATTATGTGCCAAGGAAGAAAGCGACTAATGACTATATATATACGCGCGCCTTCACACTCGATAAGCACTTTGCCTTTGAGCGCGATTCTGCTTTGCCGTCTGATTTCCGCCTGTCTTGCTCACGCTCTCTCGAGGTATACAACTATTACTGGGTGAGGGTTTTGGAATTCGGTGTGGCTGTGTATAGTTGGTGGGACGATGAAATTTTTATGGGCGAAGGAATGTTTGTGTTTGCGAAAGCACTGAGGAGAGAACCTTTGAGCACCGTTTGGTCGGCCTGAATTATTCGTTGTGTGTGTGTTTGGTGCTTCTATGTTTCCAGGACCTTTGTATAAGGATGATAAGCCTATTGTTGCCGGCATGAAATTGTTATGATGATGGCTGAAAAATGAAGGGAAAAGGGCCAGCAAAACAAAAGTGTACATATATATAATTAAAGTAGAATATGCTAATACCGGCTCTTAGGATTATTAGGGGATATCTTCTTTAATGCAGGTGTATACATAATTGCCGCTGCTTTTCATGCTGAGCTATGAAAAATATAACGTTTAAGGGAGTACCCTCGGTTTTGAATTAGTGTTCAGAAAATTACGATATTTTTTATACTAGTATGTTTTGACCTCAAACTGACTCATACAAATTTTTGGAAAGCTAAACCAACCCAGAAAAAAGTTATTAATACTTTTATATTTACGACGTTAATACGTAGTCTTATGGGAAATCACGTTTTCGACAGTTCTTATCAAGAAATTGATTAAAACGGCTGTTCAGATTTTGATGAAACCTTGAGAAATGTATAATTTAATATCCCATGAATCTAATGCACACATCCACATGTTGATTCACCAATTTTTAGAATTAATATAAGCAAATGAATAAAATTATTCACGCTCACTCGATCATTGCACACACGATTTGGCAACGTCGCAATGAGGTTAGATAGCCCGCGCAATTTCGAATGATGCGCTTGGTACACCGAAATAATACTCAACGCTTTCTGTGACAATTTTTAAAGATCTTTATATTTTTTAATAATTATTAATGCTAGGGAATGATATATAGGTGAATAAATACATAATAAAGTAATTAAATAGTATAACACAAAATAATAAAAACGACATATTACTTCAAAAATATCAACTTTTATTGAACTAAACAACATTTCAATAGACATTTTTCTATAAATAATTGAACATATGCTTTTTAAATAATTTAACATTTGATCTATTCTATAATATTTAATCTATATTTAATTAATTAATAATTAGTATCACTGATGTTTGCATTGTTTTTAAAATATTTACAAAGTTTTTCTAAAACTTTTCGATTTTTCGTTACTTTAACAATGCCAGTTTCATCTTTTCCTAAAATATTTACTAAGCCTTCATATTTATTTAGCTTATATGCTTCAGTCATCATTTCTAAAGAAATATTAGCGGTAACAATTTTTCGCCTTATTGAATGAGAAGTATAGGCTTTTAAACTATCCAGTCTCTTTAGAGCCTTTGGTAATTCTTTGGCAAAAGATATCTTATCCCTCGCCTCGTTCCAAGTGAACGCACATTCTTGGAGTTTTGAATCAGGTACGTTTAATTTTTTTAAGATTTCATCTAACATTCTAACGTCATGCATCGCATCATGAGCGTTATCACTGTTGATTTGAAAATCTTTAGCTAAATTTTCTAGCTTATTGTCTCCTTTTCCTTTTTTTTTGTTACATTTCTTATTATAGGTAAACTATCACAGAACCCTTTTACTACTATTTGGAAATGATCAATCATAAAAACTTTTTCTATTACATTAATCAATCTCGGATAATCAAATGAGCAGTTATGAGCCGTTAGAATACATTTTCGACCAAAAGAAGTGAGAAATTGATATAGTGCAACAATTGCTTCCAACCGTGACAATGTTATTATTTTTTTTCATGAAGTCGCAAGCTTCCATCAATGACTCGCAATCCATGAACTGCACTTGCTTCATCCGAAATATTCTGCGTAGGCTTAATATATACAGAAAATTCATACTTCTTGTACTTAGCAGCAATTTGCAATACATCTGACGACTTAGAAAAACCTCCAGTCTCCAAATCAAAAAATACTATTATAGGCTGTAAATTTGTATCGATCATTGCAATTGGAATCGATATATCAATATTTTGAAGAAGTCCTACGTCAGTTTCATAAGTTGTTCCTTCGCATGATTCACTTTTGTGTCTTAACTCAGTCTTCTTTTTTTTAATAATATACGTTTTAATTTAAAATTACGTGTTAGTGACTTAGTGTATCTTTTTTGGTAAATGAATCAATTTTTTTATTAAATGCAAGCGTGTGCTTTCCAGGAGATAAAGACAGTTTATTATTTACACGATTAATGTACTTTTCTCCGCAATTTTTCTTACTTATAGCACATGCTACTCGAATATCGCTTGCTGCGGATGTCCCGTATAAACGCGATTTTGGAGCTTTACTTACAATAATCGCGTTCAAACTTTCATTAGGGTTACTGGAAGTACCAGCAACAAATTGATTCGTCTTACTAGCTAACTTACTAAATATAGATTTTAAAGCTTCAAATAATTTTTGGTCTTTGAAACCGTCGCCGATAGCTTTATGTGTATAAGTATCGGGATTGTTTTTATAATTACACCAACTTCCACAGCTATCATGAATGTTAAAACAATGATTAGGAATGTTTTCAATAGCCCTTGCCATTTCTATACTATTGCCTTTATTTTGAGCAACGCAATAATTGAAATTTTTTGTAAGCTACTAATTGCTACGCCAGTAAGCTCTTTATAACTTTTCTTTATTTTATAGAGTTCATTAACAACTCCCTTGCTGGTGTGATTTTTATCCGCCTGTTTTACAACTTCATGATTAGTTGAATTACGAATGGCACAAATCGAGCTGCTATCATTGTCCGCTATGACAATGCCTATCTCTAGAAAACATTGTTTTAAAATAGGGTTTTCTTTGGTTAGTAACACAGCAGCGTGAGGTTCCATTCCTTTTGCACTGCCCACATAATTGAGCCTGCAATCGTGATCCTTGATGGAATGACCAAGATCACACTTCTTGCATTTTCTGTTTAATGTGACATAGGCTATCACTTTTTTGTAAAAATCCAATAAGAGCAGCTGTACCAGAGAGACTATCATAAGTCCTCCCCGTTCCTCGAGTAAACCAACCCATGTCATAAGATGCTGCAATACGAACTATGTCATTTGGTGTAACATTTTGATTATTATCTAGGTAGGGAAAAATGAAACCATCGTGCAGGTCTGGAGGTCTGTAATATAAAAATGAAAAACACTTATATTTTTATATTCCTTTATTCTTATGCAAAAATCATCAAATTACAATAATTCATTTCATAGTACGCGTAGTATTTACTAGATATCATATAACAAATAACAATATATTGTAGAAATCATAATACAATAATTCATTCAGTTGTATTTACTATTATATAACATATATACATATAATTATTTTGTAAAAATCATAAAAATGCAAAAATTCATTTCTTACTAATATAATATGTATAATTCTTTTGTAAGAATCATAAAAATGCAAAAATTCATTTTTTACTTATATAATATATATAATTGTTTTGTAAAAATCATAAAAATGTATTTTATTTCATGATGTATTATGATCCTTCAAAGTAATTTTAAAATGAAAAGTTTTTATTCTTTAAAATTGTAACTTATATGAAAAAATATTAAAAATTATTTCATGGCATAACAAATGGTTTACGCAACCAAAAAATACATTCACTTTAAAATTCATTATACGTACTGTAAAATTTGTTTACATAACTTTGTTTTCGAACACTTTAGCTTACACTTGTTCAGTCTCCGGATAGAATAATGGCAGCAGATAAATTTGCCAATAATTGTAATTACTTTTTTCAAATAATATACCTATTGTATATTTATCATGTAAGTTACAATTTAAACAAAATTTCAAATTATCTTAACATAGTTATCGAGCACTAGCATTTACTCACAATAACTGTTTTAATTTTTCTGAATTTTCAATGGTTAATCTTCTTTCTTCATAAGCCGCCTCCAAGCAACTATCTTGTGCTACGATTTCTATAGCATTTCCCACTTCAGCTTCATGGCTTTTGTATGAATTCCAGTAAAATTGAGGGCTATTTATTGAAGAAAGAAATTTGTTGACATGCCAGTGACCTTGACCTCCATTCAAAGTACCTATAATGAATAAAAATTTCTCTTAGAATTTGTTTTTATAATTACTCTAATATATATACACGCTTACACACACACACACACACACACACACACACACACACACACACACACACACACACACACACACACACACACACATATATAAATGGAGGTTACTTACCAAGCACAGCTTTTGTGTTCATATCAAAATGCTGAGACCGATTTAATACTTTATGCTGTTTATCCGTAGATACACGAGTAATTGCATGGCAATGTCGACATTCAACCATAAATACAAATGCTAGGCCAAATTGTTTCTCATCTTTGATGTCGAGTAAAGAAAGTACAGACTCGCATTTAGTACAAAACATTTGTAATCCTAATGTTTTTAAATGAATTATTCTTCGTCCCTCAAGATTAACATCACTATCAGTAAGGATAGTACTAGTAGAAGAATCTTCATTTAAAGTATCTGTAAAATAATCTCATAAATATAGGTTGTTTAAAATTTTTGTAAAAATTAATTACTATATATACATAGAGAGAATAACTTTACACACCAAGCACTGCTGTATCGGTACATGTATTAGATCCCATGTCCAGTTTATCAGCCCAAGAAGTAGTAATGGCATGACAATGCCGACATTCAACATCAAATTTAGATACTATGCCATTTCTTTGATCTACTTTGACATCTTCTAACAGAAGTATTGACTTGCACTTTCTATAAAGTTTATCAAAGGTTTCGAGATGAAAACTTCGGTGTACATTAACACCAGTACTGGAATCACTGATAGTAAGAGAAGTTGAACTTGTTGCAACTGTACTTTCAGATTCCTTAATGATTTCTTTTTCACCATTTTTGAGGTTAGAATTTTGTTTACTAAATCCTCTTCTGTGCAAGCTTTTGGCTAATTCAGTTTGTTGCACCCTTTTTCTATAAACTTTCTCCGAAACGAGTTTTCCTTTCCAAAACAGTCTTTTTCTCTTGGAATGCTCTTTTTCATCTTCATCTTTAAGCGTCGGCTCGGACTCACTCATCTTACTTGCTTGCACGTAAGTACCTATACACGGCACGCGAGCACAAGAAAATTATACAAGAGCGGTGACGGAATCGTGCGACGTTGCCAAATCAAAGTACGTCGGAAGTCAAAGACGACCAAACATGCACTTGACTCACGGCTTACCGAGGGTACTCCCTTAATAAATCAGGCAAGGCTGCATATATATGTATATCATCTTGAGGATGAACCACTCTTTTTATGCTTATCCAGTTTTAATGCTCCAAAAAGCGAGAAATTGATATCATAATTAATTACTGAGAATATACTATAGAGATTCGCACTCGCCGGTAACATGTGGAGGGTAAATATTTTTATTCGCGTGAATATACGGGATTGCATACGCTATAAACCTAAAGTACAGTTATTCTTCGCATAGCATTTCCGTGGCGGGGAATCCAACAAAAATTATGATATCTACGCGGTAATTCGTGTATTACAGAATTTTTATGATCTAGCATGAAAGTATAATTTAAAAAAAAAAAAGGAAGAAAGGCTGAAACATTAATGCGCCATAAAAATAACACAAATTTACGCTGGGCAGAAAGCAAAGCTAGAGAGAGAGAGAGAGAGAGAGAGAGAGAGAGAGAGAGAGAGAGAGAGAGAGAGAGAGAGAGAGAGAGAGAGAGAGAGAGAGAGAGAGAGAGAGAGAGAGAGAGAGAGAGAGAGAGAGAGAGAGAGAGAGAGAGAGAGAGAGAGAGAGAGAGAGAGAGAGAGAAGAGTATTTACATTCGTATAGAGGACGTAAAAAGCATGAAATTAAAAAAAATTCAAGCCCCTTCAACGGCAATAAAGATGAAATATATGCGCGGTTCAGATTTAATGCCTAGCGCGCACACGGCGAACTATTATACGAATTACTATTAGTATACGAATTATTATACGAATGGCTGTCTGACCAAACACGACTTCTTTCTACTTAAGTATTATTTCTAAAGACTTTAGCTCAGAACTCTCTCTAGCATACCTATACGTATATCCGATCCAAGTGTAGGTATACATGCGAGTTTTTTTCTTCTTAAATAAAAGGAAAATATTCCCGCGGCAAATAACATATTGCAGATGATCGCATATATTCTGCAGCCCTGAAAATCTGCGATTCCGCGCTTTTACAAATGTAACCTGCTCCACCCAGCGCCGAACTAAATAAAGTCGCGCGATTGTTTACGCGAAAAAAGTTTGCCTCTCGCTGTGTATATATCGGGGCGGGGCGCGCGGACGGTTCTTGACTTGCAAAAGAGTGTCGTCGTGCGCTTTTTAGGCTGGCCCCTATCTCTCGCGCATATACATATGGATGCCGCGCGTTCTCTCTCTTTCTCTCTCTATAGGCTCTGGGCATCCAAACGCGCGCATACACACAGAGCACAAAGCAAGCATATCAGGAGCAAGAGAGAGAGAGAGAGAGAGAGAGAGACATCTCGCATCTAAAAATCCGTTTCCGTTTATAGTACACGGGATGTACGCCGAGCAAGTCGACGCCTGCGTTTAGTATACATATATTTATTCGCGCGGCGAGAGAAAACGCTCACACAACAATGAAATAAAAAAAAAGGAGAACGGGAAGCTATATCCCAATTGTCGAACCTCGACGTTATATATAATATACGCCTTATATAAAGATCCACTTATCGGTCGTCGCCGACAATATTATACAAGAATATGAATGGCACGCGCGCGGCTACACAGCCGGCCAAGCGGAAATCAATGTTAGGCGACGAAAATTCGAGCGAGCGAAGTGTCAGTAGATCAAATTGTCCCTTGGCTGTGAGACGCGCGCGCGGGGAGAACGTCTCCACCCCTCTTCCCACCCCCTCTTCTCGCGCGCGAAGCATCAAAATTTCCGCAGCGCCGAGGACTTACTACTTCTGGCGCTATATATATAATATACTCTCTTCCTTCTCCTGCTTTTTCTCTTCTCGCTCGGAAATTCAGAGTCGAAGTGACTTTCTTTTCCCTCTTGGCTCCCCCCCTCTCTCTCTCGCCACGACTGTTTCTCATACACGGCTGCTTTCATTTTACATTGCGCGACGCCAGCTGTATGCGTGTGTATGAAAATGCAGGTACATGCATATTACATGTATAGGAACGCGCGAGGCGCGCACTTTCACGTGGAATATGGAATGACGGTGGGGTTACTTAGAGGGATCGCTTCTTTCATTTGTAATCGGGAAGATTTAGAGGAATTGTGAGTGGTTTTGCAGACTACTGGGAAGAAACGGCGCGGCGGGGAGAGAACAGTATGATTGCAAGGGTAATTGGACTCTGGAGAATTTACCGCGCAGTAGCGCTCTTTTAATGTCGCTGCGGGTAGCGATGTGGTTAGAGGGTGACATTTATGGTGTATGCAGAGGAAGTTTTACAGTCCTAAGTGAAATCTTGTGCACATTGTTTTATATCGGTCGAAGTGCAGGTATAGTGAAATAAATTTGAAATAGAAAATAATTTTATTCATAGTTGATACACACACACACACACACACACACACACACACACACACACACACACACACACACACACGCACGCACGCACACGCACGCACACACACACACGCACCAATTTTAACTAATAATTAGTGGTTTTTTCACTAATTCAACTTTAGCGAGTATAATTTGCATCAATAAATGATTTTGATTTGTAAATTGTGACATTGAGTTCCAAATGTTTTTTAAATAACAAAAACAATTCAAATTTCATTTTGTAATTTACAATGACGATAAATATTACATTTTGTCAATCCATTAACTTATTTTCAACTCGTGAATATATTACTGTAATATTAAATTACACTATATAAGAATCTCCTTTCATTCGAAAAATTCAATACTACCAATGCTCTGCACTCTTCCTTTACATATACAATTCAACATTATTGAAGCCTCATTCCGACTTTATCAAACTATTCACGACTGAGAAACCATCCACGACTGCGCGTCAACGCAAGAGCAATACACCTCTTGCTCTCAATACTCTCCTCTCCTCTCTTTCTCTGCGCATCTCGCATCATTTGTCCCGAGATCGAGCGACGCTCGCCCATCGCTCGCGGCTTCCACGAAAGACAAGACGTGCGATCAAGAGACGGGAAAAAACCCGCTCACAACCTCTACGAAATTCCCCCGACAGAACAGCCCTGTCTCCCATTTCCAAACGCGAGATAAGATTCGCGCGCTCGCTCTCCCGCTATAAGAGAGAAAATGACAGAATCGCATACAGTACCAGCAGCAGCAGCAGCAGCAGCAGCGCGTGGAAAGGTCGGAGATCCCCCCCCCCCCCCCGAAAATATCATACGGGAGTAACGCGCGATGACGAGGCGCGCCTCCTCTTTTTCCCACAGCGTGTATCCCGACTCCCCAGGGATAAATGAGCAAACGAGAGTGAGAGAGAGCGACGAGACACGCGCGAATCGAATACCAGATGCCCCAGTGTCGCGCAGGCAGGCAGGCGTCTCCCCCGCCCCGAAGTGGAAGCAATTTGCCGCAGCGCAGCCTGAGGCTTCGCCTGCGTGTTTCTCTATCTCGCTCGCGTCTCTTTCTCTGCCTTCTATCTATATCCCAGGCCTGCGCCTCTAATGGAAGAGAATCTCCGTGATATGACGCGAGTGCGCTCGAATGATGTATTTTTCGCTCGAGTGTACCGTTCTTTTTTCTTTTGATTCTTTATTTTTTAGCCTCGGCGACGCGCTGCGCCCCGGGTGTAAGTGGCGCAGTTTTCGTTGCTGTCACGCTTGATTGAATTCGGATTTTCACGAGTGTTCGGGAGATTTGTGGGTTGAGATAGGAGTCGCTGAGGTTCGTTTCTTCTGCTGAAGATGGGTTAGAGGATCTGGATTAGATTGAGGGTGTTGCTGTAATATGGGACTAAAATTTTATGAAACTTGCAATCTGTATTGTACTAATTGCATCTTCATTTTAACGGAATATAAATGATTGTTTAAAAACTTGAAATACTGATATTAAATAGCATTATAAATTAACTGTTCTTTTTCAATTTTTTATTTAGAAGATATATAGTGTTTTTGCAATGTATTATTTCGATAATGTAGATACATATTCTTACGAGACTCGTTAAAAATTTAAATTTTATCTGAGTTGTTAACGTAGAATTTAAAATGGCCTCAATTAAAATGTCTTTATAAAGTGACTATGAATTAATAATTTCTTAATGCTTTGCTCCATATCTGTTTTAACGCAGACAATTTTAGCTTTTAAATATAATAAAACAATATAACTGTGTTATTTTGTTTAACAATACTCTCGTTACTTAAAATAAGGCCATGTTACCATCTGTCAAGTTGCATCTGTTATCGTTAAATGTGTCGAAAACAAAATTAAACGCATCCATCACTTTTTAAATAGTATCGACGTTAATTTACTTAACAATTACTTTATAAACGAAGTGCAGATTTGATCAAACGTAATTTTTTACCACAATGATATCTCCCCGTTGAACGCTCAATAAACAAACACACATTAATTCCTTGATTAACCTCTTCCACGAAAAATTTGCCCACCCTATATAGCACACCAACATCGCGACTCGCCACACGACAAAATTACTCGCGTAATTAAAAATTCAGCCTTCCAAAGGCAACCACTCCGCGCACCCATGTGTGTGTGTGTATATATATATGTACACACACGCGCGCTCACGCTATTGCACCTTCGAGTAAATATAACATCCACACCGCACACGACGCCTCTTCCTCTTAAGGACGTTCTCCGGGTCGAAACAGCAATTTTAGTTTTTATATTTTTATATAATGTTTTATTAATTTGATAATCCAAGAGTAAGTACATGTAACAAATATATACTTGAAAGAACATAAGACAATTTTTTTTAGACAAAGTCAGGCAATAGTCACTATGGTATTGTTACAATTAAAGACAAAAACTTCAATAAGTTCTTTAAATTTTTTTATTTTTTATCCGATCTTAACGAAACAGAGCTTATTTTGTTCGTTAAGAAATTTTAGGGAGAGTATCGATGGGAAAATTTATGATACGAATTACCAGTAAGGCGCAATATCAATTTATTTAAGAAAAGCAAGTCAAGTTTCCATCAAAACTTTCTTAAACAAATTGATATTGCGCCGTATTGGTAACTCGTATCATAAATTTTCCCATCGATACTCCCCCTGAAATTTCTTAACGAACAAAATAAGCTTTATTTCGTTAAGATCGGATAAAAAATAAAAAAATTTAAATAACTTATTGAAGTTTTTGTCTTTAATTGTAACAATAGCATAGTGACTATTGCCTGAATTTGTCTGAAAAAAATTGTCTTATGTTCTTTCAAGTATATATTTGTTACATGTACTTACTCTTGGATTATCAAATTAATAAAACATTATTTAAAAATATAAAAACTAAGATTGCTGTTTCGACTCGGAGAACGTCCTTAATCATCCAAGGAGATCCGCGCGCTGCTGTTTCGCTTCGCGTTTACTCTCGTTACGAGCGGAAAAAGCGCGACGAGGTTGCCTCTATACTATATAACGTTTCCCTTTCTTTGCCTGCGCGCGGGGTCGGGGAAAAATTTATTCAGATTGCACTCGCCGAGAGCGAGGGAGAGAGCAAGAGCAGAGAGAGAGACCCTTTGAATTGGCCCGCGGCGCTCGCTCGCTTGTCTCGCTCGAAATGTACTCGGTATTTTATATAGACGAGCAGTGGTGCTCTGCGTGTGTGCGCGTGTATATATATATACGTGAGTGCTTTCAGCGAGGCGAAGTTTTCTGTCGCAGCCCGCGCGGTGTAGCACAGCAGCTTTGGGATTTAATTAGCCGGAGTTGAGTTTCTTCCCGTCCCCGCCCTCGACGACCGACCTCTTTATGGACTTTTACTTTCCGCGTATTCTCTCTTTTTCACCCTGCTTTACGGTCAGCGTGAAAGGCTACTAATGCAGCGCGAGCGCGCGTGCCCACCCCGCCCGCATTATCTCTCGGCGTGTTATGATTTCGCCAGCTTGTTATATTTATAACGACGCGAAAAGTGTAATTAGTCGAATTTGTGTCTTTCGCGGTTAAAAGAGGTTTGCCTTGATTGTTTTAGAGGCTACCTCGTTGAATCTTTCATAATAACGGGGTATCATTTTTAATTGGCCGTGAATGTTGCTTTGTTTATATGATAACGAAAGGAAATTGAGCTGTTACTGTACACTAGTACATATAATCACATATCCGATTCATGTAACCGAGATGTGACGTTCTCGTGTCATTTGTTCGTTGTGACTGATGACGTGTATTATATACGTAGAATTATGGTCTATATCAGTCAGTTTAACAATCATCATTTAATTCTGACTGAAACTGACTTCCTTATTTTCCTAATAAATAGCTAGTTTTAGTGGGGTATAGCAAAAAACTAGCCACTTTTCTTGGATATTTTTATCTATCGATGAAACGATTTTTCCAACATTATTCGACCATTTAATAGATTGAAAATAGAAAGACTTTTTTTAAAGATTTACACAAGCTTGTTCTTAACTATTTCAAAGGTATTAAAATTGGAGAGAAAAAGAAACTGTTGGTCAGTTTTTTTAGCTAGAAAATGACTAGTAGAAGGCTTTTTCTTATGACGAGGAGTGAGAGAGACAAAATCTAATAGAAAAATATGGGGTTCAGTTAATATCTAAGCCCTGGTAGAAGTCGAAATCCATTTTTGGGTAGTAAATGGCTAGTTTGAACCAAGATGGTAAAAAAATGGCCTCCAGTTTTCTACCATAAGTGTAACGCTTCTTTCAACCTATTTTTCACATTTATTGGGTGCAAAAATGGTCAACATTTTGTACTATCTATTAATTTGTCATTTTAATGCTAGTTAAAATAACTAGCTGACTAAGTGATTAAAAATCTAGTAGCAAGTGATTTGTTATGGCGATGAGTGAGAGAGATAGAGTCATGTAGCAAAATAATGATTTTGGTTTATATCTTATAGAATAAAGCTGTAAATAGTACAAAGACTACTAAATTTTGTTTATATCCCGGTAAAGTATAAGTTTTACAATATATGATTAAATTGTTATGAAATTTTAATGTAAAGATTTTGAGGTTGGGGTCATTCCATAAAATGGGAGAGGTTGATAGAAAAAAGCGTTACACTTGTGTCTAATAACTAGCCATTTCCAATGGCCAGTTTCTGTTCTTCTGCCCATTCTTAATGGACTAATTTCTACCAGGGATAAAGGAGTGCTATAAATGATTTTTTAGTCTGTGATTATTGTTTACATTTTTGTAAATGCTCTTAAATATAACGGCAAGTCTATGAGTAAATTTAAATTGAATATTTTGAGGTTATGCCATTCTATTTCCAATCTATTAAAATGCGTTTCAATATGACCATTAACTAGCCATTTATTCTAGCTATTTACTGACTTTCTGGCCATTTCGTAATAGACAAATTTTTACCAGGGTATATGTCTAGATATGCCCCCCCCCCCTTGCGTAACGTATGTACTACTTACTAGGAGAGTGTGAGGGATTCAGATCACGGATTCGGCTCAACCTTAACGCTTCAACAAAATCAAGTACTGAACATATTTAGTTTTATTTTGAAAAAAGTCTCGTTTTAAAACTGTAACAATAATTTAATCTTGGAAAGTCTTAAAAACAATTTCAAAAATTAGAAGTAAAACTTGAGGAAACGAGCTTTCATTTACTTTTTTGAGGTTTAAAAAATATTGATTCCTTCCGAAATTATAATATAGTTTAAAGTTATGCTATGCAAATGCATCAAAATATGTATGAAGTTGTACTGTGAATTTTCGCCTTTTAATAGTACATTTGCTTAGCGTAACTATATTAACTATTATAACTTTGAAAGGAATCAATATTCTTTAAATGTGGAAAAAGTAAATTAAAGCTCCTTTTCTCTAGTTTAATTTCGAGTTTCGCAATTGTATTTAAGACTTTCCAAGAGTAAATGGTTACAGTTTGGAAACAAGACTTTTATCTAGTTTTTTTTCTAATATTACAGCTTTCTTCACAATATTTCCATATTCCAAAATATATATCTCAAAGTTTGAGCAAAATTCGCCGTCGGGATTCCTGACACTCTTATAGTTAATATCATTATTGCAGTGGTTATGCACTAATATATTTATTTTATACTTTTGGATTTATATTCATTTACTTCCCTGGTAGAAAATTAATCATACGTTGGCCAGAATATGGCTAAGCCATATGCTGGTTAAGCATATTCTGGCCAACTTATGGTTAATTTTCTACCAGGGTTTCTAAATATCTTTAAGGTCATGTGAAACCGTGAATTTAAATATTTTTTAAATCAATATTCAAGCGTTTATTCGGAAAAGAAATTTTGTCAAGCGCTCTGTACACATAAACACTATATCCAGGAATTTTTTTGAGTGATTCTATTAGCATTTTCGTTAGATATGCTCGTTTGAAAAGTAGGTCAATTGCAGATTCCTACTTACCGACAGTACGGTTTTTATTTAATTAAATAAATTCTCACATTTTTTTTTGAAAAAACGCGTCTGTCAAGCGCTCCGTATATGTTAATACTATACTCAGATTTTTTTTTTGATGATTCTATTGGTATTTTCATGAGATGTACTTGTTTGAAAATTATGTCGGTATTTAACATCACCTTAAGGACGCTTGCTCACAAAATGAGTTTCTATAGAATCTTATGAAACTTGCAGGGTAGATTCTTATTGTTATTATGTGCAACATCTGCAAACTTCAGAAAGCATAGCAACACCGTTCATGAGATATAAGCTATCAAAGTTAGACAATTTAATACGGTGTCTTATAAAAAAGTCGTGAAAAAATTAACGTTTTCATTAATAACGCCAAAAGCTTTCTATAGAATTGAACGAAAAAGAGATATTTTACTAATGATGATATTTTAAATAAGCTCTCCAAAATCCAGAAAGCCTAGCAGCACCGTTTTCGAGATACAGTTGTTTAAAGTAGGTAACTTCGGCCGCGTGTCCTTGTGTGCGTGTAAACAAACCAATGGCGTGCCCGCGCGCTACGCGTGTTCTACACAGACGGAGCGCTTCGATGTGAATGTACACACCGATGAAGCGGCGCCATGTGTACGTGTACAGTCTCGCGTGAAATTTTGCGAGTGGGGAGACCCGAGAGAGCGCTAGGCGTACGGCGTTCGACTCTGCGTACTTTTGGTTACGATTGCAATGAGCAAGCGTCCTTAAACAAAAGTATTTATACAGCACTGACAAAATGAAGATTCTCATCGAAAATTAAATTCATCAAGAATCAGGCAAGTTTTATGCACACAATGAAATCGCATAAAGGAAACTTTAGTAACTCTATATATATATACATTTCCCGCAGTGAACAATTTAAAGGGAAAAATCTACCAAAAGCACACGTCCACTTATATCCCCATCGCATGATCAACAGAGAGCTTGAAAAGCCGCGCTTGGAAAATTAGCTTTTTCCATTTCTCCCTGCGACTCGATCCACAAGAATAACAGCAATTAACTTTCCGAAAAGCTCTCTTTATGCCGCGGTACAACGTGCAAAGAATAAACACCGAGGCTGTCTCGGCGGTATATAGCGGCGGCGGCAGCAGCCACAAAAGCTGTGCGCTGCGCCGAGGGGCTACCACCGCCGCTGATTGTAACGTACAAAAGCTCCCTTACAACTTGAACAATGCCCGCGAATTAGTACTTCTCTCTCTCTCTCTCTCTCTCTCTCTCTCTCTCTCTCTCTCTCTCTTTCCCTCTCTCCTTCCACTTGAAGTCAAGAGCAAACTCGCTCGAATAATCAAAACGCGAGCGTATAGGAGAGAAGAGGGACTATCAAAATCATGGGGGTGTACAGAATTTCGTGCGCCACCGCCGCCGACGACGACGACGACGACGACGTCTGCGAGTGACCTGAATTCGACGCATATACGCAGGGCGCAAGACAAACAGAGAGCGAGCAAGAGGGAGTGAGAAATAGGCCGAGGAGTGGAAAGTCGCGCGTGTTTACCTGCAGAAGGAGAGAGAGAGAGAGAAAGAGAGAGAGAGAGAGAGATGTCAAAGTGGTGGGCGAATAAATGTGTCTGTCTAGTGGCCGCTCTACATACTTGCAGCGTACTCGGCCACGGGTGCAGCAATGCACGCGTGTGTGTTTGCGTCTGTGGACGACGACGGCGGCGGGCTGTCTTTGGAGCCAGCGGCGGCGGCGACGGCGGCGAGGAGTAGTGGCCGACTAGATTTACCATATGAGAGCGGGAGGTAAGCTCGTTTCGAGCATTCAGCGCGAGGGTCCGTGAGATGAATGTGCCCGGCGACGGAATTGCGTGATGTGTTTTAAGTGCCCTCAAGTTGACCGCGAGTAATGTCAGTCATCCGGCAATTTACGATATCGTTCATTTTGATTGATGAGTGGTCGATAGAGGTGTAATAATTAAGATCGCTTTGTAGTAAATAGGTTATGTAACCCCTGGTGGACATTTCTCTATCGAAGAATGGCCAGGTACTCGATAAATGTGGCTGGTAAAAATAGCTAATTTCTGGATAGTGATGAAACGATTTTTTCGCTCATATTCTCTATACTGAGAAAAGATTAGTGGACAAATTATAAGAACGCCGAATAAAAATTACCCTACTGAGCACGGAAACCGATCACACACTGTCACAAGTGACCTATTTATTATACTTCTAATACTTTTTACTGTTTTTTATAAGAAAAATTGCAAACAAAAAATTGGAAAAATTGCTAAATAGTATGGTAAAAATGACAATTCACAGATTTTACAAACCACTAGGGTAATTTTTCTGATATATAGATAGCAATGCACGGTGCTTAATATAACCTGCAAAGCTGTAATTCTGTAGCCAAATAAGACTCTCGGGTCGCTGCAAACAATGTAATTGTTATGTAAATAGCTTCAATTAATATTTTAAATCATTATAAATCAATCATTTTCTTAATTGTGGATATGATTTTGACATAATGTAGATAAAAATAAATGAATACAATTAAGGGGAACGTCCCAATATCCGAACAATATTACTTATTCGTCTCTTTCTCGGTTAATAAATGTTAAAACATCTCAAAAATTTTTTCTTAGTTTTCTTTAAAGTTTTAGTTTAGTTAATATTCTTTTAAAGTTATTAAGGATACGATAAACAGTTTATAAAAAAAAATTTCAATTAGATAGTATTCGGGTATTGGGTCATGACATTAAATAACATGTCCCGGTACCCGAACAGTACATGGTGTATGTCGTAACCTCAATATTGAAAAGTTTACATATATTTTAGATTATGTTATGTTTTCCATATGACTTACATTTTACATATATAGTGTTTATACATCTATTCCAGTAATTATAACAACAAAAGAACATTGTAATAATCAAAAATAATTTAATAAGTCGTTTATTTACAAACGATTGTTCGAGTATTAGGACATAAAAATGGAACAATGGGGACATACGTATTTTCTGCGTTCGGATAAGGGGACAAAGGCATCATCGTGCTTTTATCTTTATAATAAACAATTACCTTTATAAAGCAATCTCATGTTGATACCATTTGACTAAGGATGTCATAATTGATCATATAAAAGAAAATATTATTGTTTAAGCCTTCTGGAATAATTATTTTCGTTGAATGTTGAAGGTCAATTTCTTATATGTTTGGGTATTGGGACGTTTCCCTTACATACAATTATCAATATAACATATGTAGACGATTCGGATCACCTTCCGTAAGCAGTACTGTGTGCCGCAGTCGGTAATTAAGCTGTTCGCCTGTCAACTCGAAGGTCCAGGGTTCGATTCTCCACCCCGGCCGCTTTTTTTCAGCATTAAAAATTCGTCACTTAATTATTTATTATTTAATATTACTTACTTATTTATCTTGTATAAATTGTCAAATTATGAAGAAAAAATTTTTTTCTTTATTTTTCGAAGCGAATAGAAAATTACCCTACTGCCTTATAAAAACTATCAGACTGACTATAAAAATTACCAGACTGACAGTCTGTGGTCGGTTTCCCCATACAGTATGGTAATTTTTACTGAGCGTTTTTATAATTATTCTAAGTTTCCCTCAGTGTATTTAATGGAGATAACACAACTTTAAAATATTTTTTCTAAATTTTCTCTGTAATTTGATCATGTGTTTGAGAACAAATATTAAAAAAAGATCGCAATCGAAAATTTAAACTCGCATTATTGGTATTTAATTCGTTTATAGTACTGTTTTAGGGGATACAAACGAAAACAATAATTTTTCCATTTGATTCCATCTTTCTCACTCTTCGCCGTAATAGCAAGCCTCGTACTAGCCATTTCCTATAACTAAAGAACTGGCCAACTTTGATGTCTTTTAAATACTCATAAATAAACTATAATGTAAATCTGTGAACAAATTTATTCTATTATGTGTATTGTAACGGATAAATTATTCCTGGCTGCTCAGCGATTATCCGTTTACAAATAGTGCATGCGGCGGCGAGGCTAGCGCACCTCGTGCAGTGCGCACCGCATGCGAAGGTTTAATTTTGGAACAATGATGGGAGTACCGAGTAATAAATAGTCACTCGCGATAATTGAGTAGAACTAGCGGTGTTTATTGACCGGAAAAAAAGGGGAATAGGGGACTCAGCGCACGATGTGCAGTTCGCAGTCAGTGAGCGCGGGAAGGAGGCCCGAGCTGCCGCGAGCTAGGGAGAGAGAGAGAGATAAGACGAGCCGGCACTTACAAACTGCGTGAGTCGCTGTCGCCGGAGACGCTTCGCCTGGGCTCCTGGTGCGGATTCGCTCTCGCTGGCCTACCGGAGGCTAGAACGGTCGCTGACTCGTGGCCGGGGGCTCACCCACTCACACACACTCTCACAGAACGCACGTCGCAACTCTTCTCCTACAACGCGGGATGGCGAGGAGCGCGGGCGCTATCCCAAACGAGACTGATTCGACTCTCTTGAGTCTAAATCAAGTTAGATAACAGCTAATAAAACTGGCTAATTAATTGCTATGATGAAACGATTTTTCGACCATTATTTAGCTATTTCTTAGATTGACGTAACAACAAAATATTCTTATTTGATTTATTCACTAATTTTATCTTTGATGAAAGAGCATTAAAGTGCATTGGATGGCTTACCAAAATATAAATAAATAACATTAACTAATATATCATTTGTTGTATTCATTCTATGAATAATTCAGCAAAACTTTTATTTCTCCATCTGATTCTGTCTCTCTTACCCCTTGTCATAACAGCAAGTCTTCTGTAAGCCATTTCCAAACTAAAGAAACTGATCAGTTTTAATACCTTTAAAATACTCAAGAACAAGCTTGTGCTTGTCTTCGCAAAACTCATTCTATTTTTCAATCTATTAAATGGCCAAATAATAGAAGAAAAAACGTTTCATCGAGAGCTAGAAACTGGACAAGAGAAATTCCTATTTTATAGCAATTTTCTAATGTAAATGATCAGGTATTAATTATAAGATGTTTTGGATTTCCACTAGGGTAGTTTCATATGTATAATGTAAAAAAGAAAAAAAAAAAGATGTACGGGAAAGCAAATGGATATAGGTATACTTATGCCTACATTGAAGCGATTAAATTTGTCGTGATATTTTTACAAACGAACTTATAGATAACCATTTTAATGGTCATTGTGAGAATATGATATAAAATTAAATAAAGACATATACTTATATAACGTTCTTTTTAGAAACGAGGTAACTTATGTATGTTGCTTACGAAAATAGGTAAATTACATATGAAATTTCAGATTCTTCCCAGCTTCATATCTATTAACACAACCAAGCACCACTGACAACTACCATAAACCTTCCAAAAAAGGTACCTATTTCATAACTCACACTCCACAAAAAACCGTGTCTATGCGCACCCCATACATCCCCGGAATAAAATCTACGCAGCCGCCGCGATCCCTCAGCCCCAATCAGCGCCGGGCATAAAAACCCATCCTTATCATCCCCCGGTGTAATAACGGCATACGTCACGGGTCCATCCTATAGTGTTATATACCCTCGTATATGTATATATTACAAAAAACCCGCGCCTTCTCGAATCACTTTATATCGTTCTTGACGCGTGCGCGTTCTCAATCGTTCCGCTACGCGCTCGTGCGGCCCCGAGAATCTTTCGAGTCCTTTCGATTAGATCGGCCGTTCAAGACGGCGCGGGCGTCTATGCCGTCACCAGGCTACCCCTTGTATTATATATGCGCGTGAGTGACCTGGTATTTCAGCTACGTGACGGGTAACTCGATAGGGTCGAGCTGGGGCGCTATGCATATATATGTACGGCGATGAGGGTGACAATTGAGCGCGACCCCGCTCGATCGTGTTTGCATTTTTTTCCCTCTTTCGGTTTTTCCTCATATGTGTAAATAGATGTACGTGTTGAGTATTTACGAGGAGAGGGGAATATATATTCGCCGGTTCAGCGAAATCGCTTTGCGAGGTCGTGCGGGGATTTTGGAGGAGGCTGCTGTGCGCCGCGGGGCTTTTCTCCGAGTGCGGGGCGTTTTATATGTGTTGGACTTGGACACGGACTCGGGGATTTTCGACTTTCAGAAGTGTGTATGGGTTTCGAGCCGCGCGGCGTTTCGATATTGAGGGTACGAATGTCGGTTTTTGGTGTAGGACGACGGGCGGTACGAAATGATTAGGAGATCGGACAAGAAAAGGTATAACTGGTATTGTCGTCTATATGGCTGTTCGTCGATGGAATATATTTTTATTGTTATTTGGCGCTTGATCTAGAATAAGATCGTCTGTATGGTTGTTAGTTTATGTCTGTGTTCTTCGAGTAAAATCCTCTTATTCGGTTAGTCGAAAAATTTTTACTCAAACATTATACATATCATGATGAAAGAAACAAAACATTTATCTTATCGCAGTGTTATCAAATATTCTTATTATTGCTTAAATTAATTTTGTGATTAATAAATTAAGATTGTAACAATCCACTGTTTTTTTAACTTATTATATCAAACAGTTATATCAAACAGTTTTCAAAATGAACCCCGGTACAACTTTTTTAAATTTCGAATTTTTTCCTACTCATGTCTCGAAACTTAATAGCAAAAATTTAAAACAATAAATAAACTTAGCTACAATTAAAACATAGTCGATAAAAAACTGAAACTTCAGTATCCAACAATAGTTTCATTTCTTGTATATAAATTTCTCGTTTCTATACGTTATAACTTATCGTACTCAGCTTTGCAAGCACATAATATAACTTCAATCTTAGAAAAATGTATAAGGATATATGCCCTAGATAAGGATATATGCCATAAAATCGAACTATTCCAATAAAAAATCATCCAGAAATGCGTAAAATTTCTTCCAATCACGCATATATCCATTACATCATCACTCTCGACAAGCTTCCTCCTCTATACGGAAAAAATAAAAAGCCGAAAAATCGATAAGTAATTCGCCATAAAACGTACGCGTGCCGCGGCGCAATAGAAAGAAACGCCTCGCAGCGATCGATCGCGCGAGACGATATAAAAGAAAAGAAGGGAGGGCTATAATAGGCACACGCGCGTGTTACTGCCGCAGCTCTCTGGTAAAATTGAAAATCTTAAAGCGCGGAAATCGCTGGAACATGAACACGCGCGCTTGCACTTGACAATTGATTCGACATGACAATTTCACGATCTACTTCCGAAATCCCATCAGCATGCGTCGCGCATATTCGTCGTCGGCGGTGGCGCAGAGGCGAAGGCGAAGCACCCGAGCTAGCGGGATTATGCAAGGTTTCAATTATCGTTAGTGCCTGCATCAGCTTCTCGATGACGATTCTTCGTATAACGCGCTGGATGCTGACGAAATGTAAATCACGGACTGAGAGAAGCCTGGGGTGGGGGACTTTTTTGTTTGCAGTGTGTGTGTGAATTGCGGAGAAACAGATCGAAATTGCTTTCACAGTGAAATTGATAGCATGATTCTAAATAGGTTCTGTCGGACTGTGTGTGTTTTTGGTATTGGTTCGCTGGTTTTTCTGTTCATATTTCAAAAGCATTTTAGTTGGCGAATGTTGTCTGGGTACAAGTTTCTATTTCTATTGTTTTTTAATTGATTGAAATGCACGGTACTATAAAGTTTTATAATTAAAAAAACGTAAAGATAAATAAGATTTTACTAAATTAAAATCTTATTTTAGAATGCAGTATTTAAATAGAGATACGAATTTCATTAATAACATTATATTCTTCATTTAATTCACTTTCTACAATAATTTAACAAGATATAATTATTAAATACTCAAGAAACATTCAAATAAAGCTGAACGTTAGTAAAACGTTCTAGTTATAAAGCAATCAGTAGTAGCACAACTATAATTGAAATGACCCGTTAAAAAAATAATTCCCAACGAAAACACCGCAATTCATATAAACGAAATGCCACTTTGTAATGAAATTTCCATGGAAATTCCAATGTCAATAAACCTCGATATTGTTTTCAATGAATTGAGCTTCCATTACCCCGGCAAATTACTTTCCCGGCGTAGAATAAACGAAGATGTAACGCAACTCTTCGCGGGGCAAAAAAGAAACCACCGCGGCAAAAAAGTTGGCGGACGTGCGGAGGAAAAACTTTGCCGAAAATCGCCTCTGCGCTGGCCCTCGACGAAAAAGAAACGAAAGAACCCAGCCGCCGCTACCGTAATTTTAAACAATTAACATCGAGGGCAGCGCCCGTTTCTCTTCAATTAAAAAAGTTAAATCAAATCTGCGCTGCGCAGGCTAGAGTGAAACAGTCAGCTATTTGTCCCGGTGATTCGTCACTTTTACATGTCGCCGGGCGCGCGCGAGCGCTTAGGCGACAACTGCGAAATTAGAATGTTTTCACTTGGGAGGGACGAGAGGGAGATTGACGAGGCGAGACTTAATTTTCGATTTGTCGAGGAGGGGAACCTTCGAAAAAGTTTAAGCAGTTTATAGAACAAATGGCGCCGCTCCCGGGCATTAAAACGTAATCGGGAATAATGCAGAAATTAAATGCGGAGAAAATTGAGCAGCGCACGGCCCACGCGCGTTGTAATTTGACGCTTCGGCGATTTTCGGGACGATTATTATTATATTTTGCACGGGTGATTTTTTACTCCGGCGACGTGATTTATGGCGATAATTATTCGTAATTGCGCCGCCCCAGGCGATAGGAGTTATTTTCATCTTTGGGGGGATACTATTTCAAGCATCAGTTGATACGTGTGTAATTGAAAATCTGTAATATAAATAGGATGCAAACTCATCATTAGATTCTGAAATATTCTTATTAACTTAAACTCACTTATCCAATTAATTTTCATTTATGGGTGGTTATTACTTTTTGAAAAACTAATTATTCAAATAACAATAATGATTAAAGATTTTTTTATAATTTAATTTTATGAGTAATTATTCATCTGGTACTAACATTGCCAACATTAGAAACAACAAAATTCTCAAATTAAAAATCTGAAATTCAGGCAATCTTCTATTTACCCATCATAATCGCTACTTATCCGTGCAAACTTGGCCAGCCAAAAATTCTTCGGCTAATAAAGTTACAAATATTGACTCGGGCTCAACTCTCAACCTCGCAAGAACACTCTCTCTCTCCATCCCTCTCTTCTCTTGCCGCCGCCACAATTTGGACAGGCGGTGACAGTATAGCTCCGGCAACTTCGCCGTAAGGGAGGGAGAGAAAGATAGAGAGAGAGAGAGAGCTCGGTAAGTTTGACAGGTGATGTCCTTCAGGAATTTCGCTACCGTCGTGGGAGACCGACGGACAGTCGATAATCACACAGGCAGATTGCGTCCTTGCGCTCAGAAGTGCGCCGAGAGCGAGTGTCGGCACTCTCAATTCTGTGTGACGTAGACAACCGACCGTTGTATATAGGTAGATAGATAGATAATTTTTTTTGTGCAGTGTGGCACCTTCCATTGTTTACTGATTTTGATAGGTAGGAATAATGGATCCTTTGAGGGCGAATGTCCAAGGTGAAAATGAATTCAGTCCATTTTTTATTTGCGACGTTTCGCCAGACAGTTTTCTGGCCTCTTCAGGCTTTATTAAGAAACAAACAACACAACGTTAAAAAAATAGTCAAAAATATAATGAGTCATACAGAGAATACAACAGAAAATAATTACCAAAGTTTTTTACAGTATCAGCTGATGGAGCAAACAGAGCTTCGACCAGCTTTGTCAACAGATTATCACACGTGAACGCATACGCTGTACATTTATATAAGAGCAGTTTTATTTACATTTAAACGCAGGTTTCGTAAGAGGCCTTTATATACGGAATTCAAATTTTGTGTGTCTTCTATTTTATTGATCGTATTGTTATACGTATTAATGTGTAGCATTTCGGAAATTATCCGTTTATTGTAATTACTTTCCTTATCTAAAATTTTAATGTTATCCCAGTCTATTGTGTATGACGTGTTTTTTGCTACCATCGACTTATTGTTTTTATCATTCTGATGTTCTTTTATCCTAGTTTTTAATGCTCTTTTCGTTTCGCTTATGTAGGTAGCTGGACAGGACGTACAATTAATTTTATAGACTACTTCGCAATTGTCCATTTTTCTAATTTATCTTTTCCTAGTTTAATAATATTGCCAAGCTTTCTGTTAATAAGCGGTATTAACAGTACCGATGTTATGTTTTGCCAAAATATTTTTACATTTTGTATAGAAACTTTTTTCGTATGGTATTGAAATAATGATTTTTTGTGTATTTGAACTGTTAGTGTCTATTGCCTTTGCTGAACATTTTATTTTCCATAATCTATTATTGATGCATATGTTTATACAGTTTTTCGGATAGTCATTTATCACCAAGAGTCGTTTGATTTTTTCCAGATTTTCACGATGAAAACAATTATTCGATAACATGACTGCTCTATCTACTAAATTTGAGATGATATTTCGTTTTTGTTGTGAAGTGTGGTTTTATTTGTAATTCAATAATCTTTCTGATGTCATAGGTTTTTGATACCAGTTTGTAATAATCTTATTATTATGTTTTATAATTGAGATATCAAGAAAATTTATGGCGTTGTTGGTTTCTATTTCGTGAGTGAATTTGAGGTGTTCGTTTCGAACTCAGGGAAAAAATTCATAATCATTTTATACCAAAAGACCATCTTCTTTTATCGCTTGATGCCACGTCTTTGTTTACCAACATTCCGTTTGAGTTGGTATTAAAAAGCATAGACAGACGTTTCTTGCACATACATAACAAGTGCAAAATTCCTTTTCACGAAATTCAGAAATCGATAGAATTTCTCTTCGACAACACATTTTTCGGTTTTGACAATATAATATATAAGCAAATAGTTGGTACACCGATGGGCTCACCTATTTCCTCATTGTTTGCTGATATAGTTATGGAAGACTTGGAAAACGACTGTTTGATAGAATTAAAAAATACACACAATTGCACGCCTCTTTTCTACTATAGATACGTGGATGATACTATACTGTGCATACAAAAAGATAAAATAGATTTAGTTCTCCAAGTTTTTAACAATTACAACGAAAACCTTAAATTCACTCACGAAATAGAAACAAACAACGCCATGATCCATGTATCAGCTCCAAATTTATACTATGTGTGAAATTTCACAAAGAAAATATAATTTGAAGTAAAGGTTATTTAGGAATTTTAAAAGGTTTTGACAATAATATTATAATCAATTATTGTATTTATTTTTCAAACATAATTTAAAAAAAGTCATACCTATTATTAATATTTTATACATAATTTAAATGTTAATAATTTTTAATCTTCATAAATGAATTTAATTATAATTACGTCATAAATTGTTGCAAAAATTATAAATTTTGTTATTAAAAATTCATTAAAGGAATAAGCAAATTAAGTTTGAGGAAGCCACGGGCCAATGAATTGACAGCGGTTTTTTTTAACGTTGTGTTGTTTGTTATCTATATTTTCTTAATAAAGCCTGCAGAGGCCAAAAAACAGTTCGGCGAAACGTCGCAAATAAAATATGGACTGAATTCATTTTCACCTTGGACATTGGTCCTCAAAGGATCCATTATTCCCACCTATCAAAATCAGTAGATAGATAATATTGGCCATTTCGCGTCGAGTGGGGAACGTCATAACTTCGAATTGATTTATCGAGATGCATCGAAATATTTACGGACGAGCGAGATGAAGAGAGAGAGAGAGAGTCGAGAGTTTTTTTATTCGCTCTCGAGTGGATCACACTATACGAGCGAACGGTCAGAAAAGTAGTTGCAGAACGAGAGTAGGTTTTAATTAAAATCGAAAAATGGTGTTTTAGCGATGGCGACTAACTGTCAATGTTTACGGGATACGTATTTGTTTTCGGCCGAATTGCCTGCCGTCGATTAAAGTTGGACGCGCGCGTGTGGACGAAAAAGGACCGGTTTTGAGCGGTTACTGTTCCGCGGTTGTGTGAAGAGAGGGAGAGTGAGTTGGTACACAAGAGTTAGTGCATGCATGCCAAGCTGCCTGACAAAAAGGTGGACAAACAGTGGCCGAACTTTGTTAAGGCGTGAATTATATATTTAATCCTTTCAGTGCCAGTGCCACGGCATGATGAATGCGAAAGTTCTAAGGTGAGTGGTGTGTTAAGGATGTTTTGGAATAAAGTATATATATTTAATTATGAGACTAGTGACGAGGCGTGAAATAATTATTAACAGTTGTAGAGTCAATTTATTAACAGTACTTTAATTATGTTTATATATTTATTTAATTAATTGGTGTGTGCTTATATTAAATATAAAATAATCGGAAAAAAATTGAAAATTTAATTTGTTCGATGATTATATAGGTGATTTATTATATGCATACATTTCAAACAAATAAGAATAACATTTCCTCTTAGTCTTGTTGAATAATTTTATGACACATTACGATACATGTATTTCTGAAATAAAAAGTAGATTAAGCTATGTAAAAATTTATTTTTAAAATAATAACTAGTAAAAACAATTAAATTTTAAGAAATGACAAGCAGGAGTCATGTTATCGTTCTTGTTAATATTATTGTGAAAAGAGATTATAAATTAGTTTGTTCTTTATTTTATGAATTTTATTTAAAAAATGTATGCTTTAGTGAAAAAAAGAATTTTGCGTTCAAATATACACTAATATTACCTAATTTTACTTACTGCTCGCAAATCTGGGCGCTATTGAGAAATTGTATGATTAAAAAATTGGAAACCGGCCAAAATAGATTTTGAAGATACGTTATGTTTGAAGAGTTCAGAGCAACAAATGGTCAGCTTACATTTCCAGTTTGTCCCTGAACCGGTTGTTTAAACTGCTTTAATAGGGGCCAACTTGGAATATCAGCTGATGGTTTCTTGCTTTGAGCTCTCATTTAAAACCAATAGATGAATGAACAGATTCGATCATATAATATTATACGCCAATATTAAAGCTATGTATCCGTTGCATCAGTGCTGTATATTTGGGAAAAATGCGCTTTTATAAACATCTTAGGAACGAATATAAGAAGAACAGATTTTTTTTCGACTATAGACGTAGTTGAGAAAATTTTACAAAAATAGTTTGCAAGATCGAGTTCCAATGTTGAAAAGTGCTCTGATGTCTAGGTCGTTGCTTAAAAATACTGTACGTATTCGGGAATGTAATGATGTTACGTGCGCAGATTTTAACTTGACAGGAGACATCTTCTCCATTTGTTATTCGCAGCAAAAGACAACAATCGCAATGATATCTCGTTACGCGTTATCACCATTGTTATTTAGGAGAAATGTAAGTCAAAATCCTCCTTTTTCTTCCACCTATTCGTGTTGTCTCTTACCTCTTCACGCCCTCGTTCTTTTTTTAAGGCTCTGTCATTCACTCTTTCTCGCGCGTGCTCTTTTACAACCTCGAGTTCTCTTTTATCTTTGTCTCTCTTTCCAATTGTTAACCTCTTAAAAAAGAACGACGGCCTGAATGATGAGGCATGATAAATTGTGATTAGTTGGTTAAACAAGACCATGGAATTGAAATTTATTCTCAGTCTTTGGTAAACCATATCCATAATTACCAATGGATTTTTTCAAGATGGGTTTATTATAGGATCGACGTTCTACAAGAGTACTTGCTATGTATTTTGTAACAGAGAAAACTCGGACAGAACAATTATCTGTATGGTCCGAAAAGTCGCTACTAAAACTTGGTTTTCAACGTTAAAATAGCGATAAATAATTATGTAAATGCATTTGGAATATTATGAGCTTTAAAAATCAAAGTAAAATTGTACAATTCGCATTTCATTATTTAAAATTATGAAAATGCACTAATTTGGACGTAATGGCGATTTTAAAAAGTGAAATGACAATTCTACAATTTTGCTTTGATTTTTAAAGCTCATAATTGCTCTCTAAATAAAATTCAGCGAAAAATCACTATTTTAGAGTGAAAAGTAGGACACTGTTAAAATAGTGCCAGTGCACTCCGAAATAGTACATATACCTATACACTGAATTATCAGTGTATCCACTGTTTAGTAGTGTGTATACGCTATTTCAGAGTGTATATGCACTATTTCGACAGTGCCCAACTTTACACTCTAAAATAGTGATTGTACGTTTTCGAAAAACAATGTAAATTTAACAAGATTTCTATTACTATTCTATTTACTATATATGTCAAATAGTTATTTCTACCATATGTTTTTCTTTCGGTGCAACCTTAAATATTTTTCTATCTTACATAATTGCAAGATGCGATCTTTTATGGTTTTCCCTTAAGTATACTTTATTACTATTTTTAACCCACTTCGAAAAAGGAAGAGGTTTTACATTCGATTTGTCTTTTTTTTCTTTTTTTATGTTTCTCCAGCGATTATTCCGAAACTACTCGACCGATTCGGATAAAATATATTTTATCCGAATATATTATATATAAAATTTTAGATTGAAAAGTATCAAAGAAATCGCTAAAATGTATTAATTCGTCAAAAGTTCAATATCCTATCAACAACGGTATACCAGTAAACGGATTAATCCCAGCTGAAAAGCCTCATACTCATCCGGCAACAGTTGTAATTCCCAGCTCTCTCTCTCATTCTCGGCCGCCTCGATTTCTCATTACAAAAGACCTCCCGCGCTCACTACCACTCTTCCTCTTTCAGCTCTGGTCGCAGTTCTCACACTAGGTATACACACAACACGCGCGCCTGCCGCCTCAACAACATAGCAGTGCATGCAGCAGCGGCAATATACCAGCGCGCACTCGACGCAGCCGTCTATATCCGCTCCTTCTATGACTAACGGCATCCACGAGTCTATACACAGCGCGCCCTTGGAAAACTTGAAGGGTTAATCGCCTGACTTTCGGCCCTTCGCTCGCCTACATACTCCCTCCCTCCCCTTCGTTTTCCGATAATTGCGAGCACGCGCGCGCGCTGCTTATACATATATATGCATAACACCAACGCGAGACAGTACGAGTTGCTCCGGTAATGAAGGCCCGGGGAATGAGGAACTCGAGGAGTGCGTTCGCAATTGTGTATAGCGAGGCGCGCGCACGTGCGCTATACGGGGCCGCGATGCAAATTATCCGACGAGCCTGGGAGAGCTCTGTGAGAATGCATCGACGTGCGCGCGCTGGGGCCGCCCTTGTGTTAAAAGAGACGTTTTCGTGGAGGATGGTATATGTATAAGGCGGGGGGGGGGGGGGGGGGTTAAGAACCGGGGAAGAAAAGTGCGGAGAAAGCTTGGTTTTAGATGCTGGTTATGTATGGTGGGTGTGCTTTGCGAAATGGACGAATGGGATTTCAATGGTAGATGATATCTATATTCTAAAAAGTAAAAACGAATATACGATTATTTTTAGTAGTTTATGAAGGGCCGCCGCTGTATTCGATCTTGATCTATTTCGTTTTTGGAATTCGCGGGTAATCAAATATCGCTTGACAATGAATTTTCATTTACATGATGAGTGATCGAGCTGTCGCACACTGGGGCCATACGGATTTTTTGGTTCAAAACCACCTAGAGGTCGCAATTCTCAACGGAATCTCAAAATTTTTGCTTAGGAACATTCGTTATCAAATATCGAAGAGCCCTACGAAGCCTGAGTTTCCAAAAAATTAACCTATAAATCTAAGGAGTCATATAATCCTATCACATCAACCAATCAATTCAATTTTTGACCTGCAAATCCCAAAAATACGATAAACCTTTAATTTGTAAGCCCTTTACTCGTGAACTCTTGACCTTTGATCCAGTAAGCCATGCACTCATAAACTCTAAACCTATAAGCCCTAACCTCATAAGTCTTAAGGGGGTCTTACACCTAGTGGCTTCTGAGGCCAAAATCAGCTATAAAAAAGAGAAAAATGTTATTTAAAAAATGTTATTTAAACCACATACATTGTATATCCTAAAAATATACACTATTTCTGACAGAATGGCCCAAGACTTAATCTGTAGACCAATTTTATGAATCAAGGTTAAGAGAGCATGTGTTAAGGACTTATAAATTGAAGTTTTATAGCATTTTTGGGAATCACAAGTGTAAATTTTGGGGTTATAGGTTATAAATTAGGTTTATAGGTTCATATTTTCAAAATTAGGCTTCGTAGCGGTCTTTGGTATTTTGTCACCAAAGTTCCTGTTTTTAAATTTTCAAATTCGGTTGAGAATTATGACCTCTAGGTGGTTTTGAACCTTTCGGCCCTAGTGTGTGTCGCCGGCGTTATCGAGTGGACGATGATATTCGAATTCATATACGTGCAAATCCGCGGACTACAGACAACAACTGGGGTACAAAAACGGAAAAAATTTTTTTTGAGGGCACACCTACCGCATAAGGTTTTTTCGGTTCTTTGAGGGTCTCCCAACATGAAAATACTCGTGTACACTCATTATCCGTTGCCAAACTTTTTTGCCGACGAAATCAATTTTTCATATGGAAATTTAACATGGGAAAAATGAACGAAAAGTAGTCATTGATGATTAACCAATAGCAAACTATTGAAGAGGCCAAACCAAATTTCACAAAAAAGCGATTAAAGTTGAAGAGTAGAGCTTTAATTTGAGATGAGAATCGTTAAAATCGGTCGATTCTGTGCAAAGCTACGTGAATTTGAAAATGGCGAATAATGACGAAAATGAGCGATTTTTTTCAAACCCACGTAATTCTTCAAATTTTTGTCATTTTTCGCCGTTTTCAACTTCACATAGCTTTGCACAGAATTGACCGATTTTAACGATTCTCATCTCAAATTAAAGCTCTATTCTTCAACTTTAATCGCTTTTTTGTGGAATTTGGTTTGGCCTCTTCAATAGTTTGCTATTGGTTAATCATCAATGACTACTTTTCGTTAATTTTTCCCATGTTAAATTTCCATATGAAAAATTGATTTCGTCGGTAAAAAAGTTTGGCAACGGATAATGAGTGTACACGAGTATTTTCATGTTGGGGGACCCCCAAAGAACCGAAAAAACCTTATGCGGTAGGTGTGCCCTCAAAAAAAATTTTTTCCGTTTTTGTACCCCAGTTGTTGTCTGTAGTCCGCGGATTTGCATATACAAGTGACTTGCAGTTCGGTGTTTCAGCTTGAACTAATGGTTTTTTATGAAGTACACAACAGAATTTCATTAAATAAAATTTATTACAACTTACTATATAAATGATAAAAATTATGATTGTTCTGTGCTACACGAAGAAAAATGATGTAGGAATTAAAATTGCTATATTTATTGAACAATTAAACGAACTTACCTAAGTAAAGTTCTATTGTAATTGTATGTAGCGCCTCTTCCGCGTGATCAATTGGTAGTCTCCCCGCTCTGTGTCAGCGCTACCACACATTTAAAGCTAGAAACAGCTAGAGCGCCCCACGATCCTGCCGCGACGCGCTGCTTGACTCATTCGTTCAAAGTGTTGTCGTGTTTCGAATTTGGGTATCAACAATCTTTTATTAATTGTAGATAAGGGTAATTTAAGGGAGGAATTGATCACTTCAGAAGAGGCGCTACATACAATTACAATAGAACTTCACTTAGGTAAGTTCGTTTAATTGTTCAATTGTATTTCGCGCCTCTTCCTCGTGATCAATTGGTAGATGTTTAAAGTTCAAACGGCAATAAACTGTATCGGAAAATGTTAACTTATACGAAGTATAAATATTATTATGCGACATTACAGATTTTTACAAACTAGATAGTCTTTGCGTAATGTTTTAAGGATACGTCGTACACAAATGAAGTACAATAATTTGAAAAGATAAAATTCTTACAAAATCATTTGTTAAGGAACAATTACTATAATCTCATTTTTATAAATTAAGAGTTTAAAATTGTATAAGCAAACGCATCAGAATTTTCAACAATAGGTAAATTGTAAAATTTAGCGAACGTCTGAGATTCTTTAGTCCACCCTGCTGTTGATCTAATAACGTCAATATTCAAACCTTTGTTTTTTGCGGCAGAGGTGGAGGCGTGACGCGTACTATGCACAGTAAAATGTGCAGTATTCACGCCGCTCCTTTCAAGAACAGTTTTTACCCATCGACTTAAGGTTTGTGTAGATACGGGGTTGTATGGCTTTTTAAAAGATATGAATAAGTTATTTGTTTCTAATCTGCTCAGTTTTCTTTAAAAACATTCCAGTGTTAGCCAAGGACAAATATTTTTGTTTTGGTTATAACGAGGTATTGTTAGTATTGGCTGGTTTCTATTTGGAGCAGATGTTTTTATTCTATCGGTAATTATTATTGTAAAAGAGTTCTTTGTTTTTTCTATATTCTGCAGTTTAATGAGAGACAGTGTCTGCATGCGGGAGCCTGTTATTAAAGCTAGTAATGCAATAGTTTTTAATGTTAAGTTTTCCAACGAAATATCTCGATAAGAGCCTAAAGTGGCAATATAATCTAAAATAAACTTTGGGTTCCGTGTTTTATTATATTTGGGGCCCGTCGGTCTCAGTTTAAAAACACATTTGAAAAACCATCGGATTTCTTCATCTTCACTCACATGGGATCCGATCAATATAGAAATTGCAAGATCTTAAGCTATTAAGGGACCCATATTTGGCTCCGTTATTAAATTCTTCAGTCAAGCATGACAAAACGTCTGATGTTGAGCCTCTAAATGGATCTACCGACTTCGCTTGACAATAATTCCACCATTTTTTAAGGGTACTTTTATACTGCTTTACCGACGAAGAACTTAAGGAGGCTATTAAAATATCGATCGAGTCCTCAGGAATGCCTTTTATTCTGTATCCTTTCCGGATAATACTGCAGAAATCAGTGTAAGTTTCCGCCAAAGTGGATGTGGTTCCCTATTGGAAGAAATAAGTAAATTAATATTAGGTCTAAGTGTAACCTGTTCTGATATTTGCATAGAGCAGAATAGTGGGTACCACGGTTGCGATGGCCATCTAGGGACGACCACTATTCCCGTAGCTCTATCATTTCTGATCTTTTGGAGAATTTTCAGAATAATAACAAACGGAGGAAAGGATACATTTTGTATTAATACGACTGGCAAATAAATCTATTTCTGGTTCTCCAAAAGATTTAATAATTCGTTCATAACCCTTATCGCACAGAGAAAATTCAGTCTCGGGCTCAAGACGTCTTGACTCTTCATCTGCGTCCGCGTTCTCTGACGAACTTATATATGAAGCGAATACCCAGAGATCTCTTTCCTCGCACCATGACCATATCTCTCGTGTAATATGATTAAGGTTTTCAAATTTGATGCCACCCATTCTATTTATGTAGGAGATAGCTACCGTATTGTTAATGCGCATCAAAATATTAGAATGGCGTACATTTTTTGCAAAACATTTCAACCCGTAAAATGCTGCTTTTAATTCCAAAACGTTAATTGGTAACATACGTTCCTCGATATTCCAAAAGCCGTGTGATCTCGCATCTCCACATACGGCGCCCCATCCGGACAATAAGGCATCTGAGAAAATCTCAATATAATAATTTTTAGGCATAAGTGAATTTCCACAAAGGGCATTTTTACAAAGTAAATTGCAAGTAAAAGATACTGACTTTTGACAAGTTACAAAATCTTTCGCTATTATAAAAAAGTCATCCAAATAAATTACACAGTAGACACCTTTGTTTCTTAAAAAGTTACTCAAAGGTTTTAAAAGTTTGGTGAATACAAACGGAGCTGTGCTGAGTCCAAACGGGAGACAATTAAATTGATACAATTTATTATTGAATACAAATCTTAAATATTTTTTATCATTTTCGGCTATCGGTAATAAATAGTACGCGTCCTTCAAGTCAATTGTGCACATGTAAAAACCTTGGCACAATAACTTTGAAGCTGTACGCCAATCGTCTATCTTAAAATGTTGCTTGTAAACAAACTCATTTAAGCGCTTTAAATTTAAAATTAATCTAAATCCGCTACTTGCCTTCGGTGTTATAAAAATATCTGAAAGAAATTGATCGTTAGACCAAGTACATTGAGAGATTGTTCCTTTTTTAATCAAATCCTCAATCATATCAGAAACTATTTTCAATTCCTGTGACGACCAGATTCTCTCGTTTGGCACAAATGTTTGGCGTGCAGCCGTTTTAAAAGGGATTCTATAACCTCTAATCCAGGATAAAATCGTAGAATCTGTTGTTAATCGTTTCCATTCTTTAACAAAATACTTAAGTCTACCCGAAATAGAACTTACTGAGTCTAATGACGCCTTCTCCGAGACTGAGGATGTTGAGCAGTCAACCTGTCTCTCGATGAACGGCTCGCCTGCCTCTTCCTCCTGTACGATGCTGTGGACTGATACCCGCTCGACGGCATCGCTCTCTTCCTGGTTGATCGAGGCGGGGATTTCGGGTTTTTTGAATGGTTCTTTGGAGCAGAAGGTTTAGGCGGAGGTTTCAGTTTTTTTTATGTTCGTTCAATTAATTCTCGAGCCTTCATCCTTTCCTCCAGATCTTTACCAAACAGCTGTTCATCTGGAGTGGCGTCCTTCAATGTTTCCTTAAATGTATTATTTAGATTAGATAAAATAAGAGTTTTTCGAATATTGGTTTCATCGTGTTGAAGGTCTGTGAAAATGCTTCCAACACCGCTAATAATCTTTAAATGAACATTTACTGATTTTTGTCTCAACAATTCATTAAATATAAATCCGACTGCACCTATACCAGCAGATATTTTTCCTTGTTTCTCTACAATTCTTTCATCTCTTTTGCAAACAGTTTGCTGTAAAGAGTTCTTAATATCTAAATTAAGTTTAGGCGGAGCAATAAAAAGACAATTTTCTGTGTGTTCTGTGTGTTCCCGACAAAGACAGATAGATTTGTTCCGTTTATGTAAGACAGAGACAGACATAGAGAGAAGTTGTCTAGAACAGACAGAACACACATATGTAGAAAGGTCCCAGAGCGGGGGAACTACCAATTGATCACGAGAAAGAGGCGCGAAATACAATAGTAACCGTAGGACAGACTCAAATTTTCATAAAATTTACTACGTTAAAAAAGTAAAAATTCCTATGTTAATGTGTTGAGTAATTTTTACTATCTATATAGCAATTTTTTACTATAATTGTAGTAAATTTTATGAAAATTCGAGTCTGTCCCAAAGTTAGTATCGAATATAGTAATTTTTCTTACGTTTATAGTAAATTTTCCTACAACATTTCTCTCAGTGATAATTATAATTTGTAGACCACGTATCGTGTGGACTAAAATATTCCTTTATTACTTTTCCTGCAACACAATGGAACATACACAGTCCACTTGTCCACAGATCAAATTAATGGTTTTTTATGAAGTACACAATATAATTTCATTGAATAAATAAACTTCATTATAACTTACTGTACAAATGATAAACATTTTTATTGTTCCGTCCTATTATAATTTTTAGTCGCTTATCGTGGACTAAAATATTCCTTTATTGCTTTTCCTCTAGCACAATGGAACATACACACGGTTCACTTTTAAAGCTGAATTTTCGTTATGTTATCTTTCGAGCCACTCCCATATTTCGCAAAAAAAAAATATTCGGATATTCATTTCAAACTCATTTGGACGCGAATTGAATTATTTATCAAAAAATTGAATTATAATGTTTTTTACTCACCGTTTTTGTCTTTGCCCACGCTGAACGCGATGGCTAAGGTCTTGAGACGACGTCGACCTGGAATCAAAAATAATATTCCGTCATGTTTTAAATACTATATATTGGTACATCATATAAACATTTCTTACAATGTGTATTGAATATTCTATTCATACATAAGAATATATAATACATTAATTTTTATATGATCGCGTTCTAAAAATTACGATGATTACTGCATCTATATTTATGTATTGGTATACGTGTACGATTATACCTTTGAAACTTTTGCTATTAGAAAACTATTCGCATATACAGAAATATACTATATTTCAATGTACCGCTATTTTTCTTTAAAAGTATCTCTATATCGAGAACATTTTTCCGCGTCGCTGATTTCTTACGCTCGACACAATATGCATAGTATAGAAGAAGTAGCAAATTGCAATTTTCGTTAAAAATAAAGAATAAATCTATATCTAAAGGGCTCTTTCACTCGGATGATTGCTTTCTCAACGCAAAAGAATCATCGGGCACAAACAGACTCCAACAAAATCAGATCTCGCTTGCAGCTGAAACTGAAATAATTTTTCTATCCTCCAACTAGATCAAATCATCGTGTTCGATTACGCTATTAGTTCCCCGTCACAACTCCCACATCCATCACAATTCTGATAAATCTCTTCACCTTCTCAGTCTATACCTCATCGCATTCATCGGCGTATACGAGGACACGCAAACAAACACACATGAAGCGCGTGCATGCGCTTATATCTACAAATTTCCACGTCACGTAGCTAATACATGCGTCCTCTCCGCAAACTATACACATACAGCTCGGAACTAATTTCGCTGCTGCTGCACGCCGCGCACGCGTTTACGCATTCGCGCTCGTATAGATGTACCGACGGATGCCTGTGCCCTCGGGAGCGCGAGAGACTTCGCACACTGAAAAAAATTTCACGTTGTAAGAACTGAAAGTACGGCTCTGACAAAAGTACTGTTCGGCTGATTTTCTTTCTGCTGAATTTTATAGATACAGTAAAATTATTCGTACAGTTGTGAGAGCTGTACAAGATACACTGAAAGCACTAATGTATAGAGTTTTTTTGTCGGAGCATTAAATAGGTTATGATTCGCTGTACATACATATTTTTCATTAAAATAATCTCGATTGATAAGTACACTGATTACAGATGAAATACGCAAAAGCGGATTACAAACATGCGGTTGATGTGGCCGGTTTCTTGACTTTTTTAGGTTATAACATGAACATCGGCTTCGCGTTGTAGCGTTGTCAACAAACAAATACCGGCGGCAAAACTAAATCGTACCGCTGTCAGAGCTGTACAAGTACATTTCCCGCACCTGACCAATAGTGTCGTTACATTATACAAATGAATAGCTACTTCAGCCGTCTGTAAGGGTAAATGAACACTATAAATAGTGTTAGTATAGCAAATCGAAACTACGGTTTCTACAGCCTAAAATTTTTTTCAGTGCAGGAAGGCGAATATACAAAATTGCCCGAAAATGAATAGTTAACCCGTTCGTGGTGTGCACGTGTTGTACTATACGCGTATATTTGTATAGATCGAAGCTCACTGGTATATATGTATACAAGTGCATAGAAGAGCAATTTGCTCGGAGTTGATTAAAGCAAATGGAAACGAGTTTTCGATGGGATTGAAAGCCCGATTGTCGAGATGGAAAATAAGAAGGACATAACGGAGGGGGGATAGCCGAGTAGGGAGTTATTAAAAAGGGAAGTTTAGGCTCACGTTCATTGATCCGCACGGTTGCCTGTGTGTCTGTATCACTGAGAGAAAAAAAAGTCAGAACTGCTGAAAACTCCAGTAAAAATAGCTGGAGTAGTCAGGTAGGACAGCTAAGGTTAAAATGGATGGATAAAGTGATGTACTTCACGGGTGAAGTGCGGGAAGCTAGCGCCGAGGTTACTCTGTTCCCCTCTTATCCTTCGATTTATTACGCATCGAGCTGCGAACGTGGAAAATGAGCAGTGATGTGGTGGAGGAGAAGTTTGGGTTGCGCAAGGAACGCGATCAAAAGAACTTCAACAGTGTATTTGTTACGAGTGAGCTATCGCAACTTTTAATAATAAAAAGTAACGGACCCTGGGATTGAACCAGAGTCCCCGACTCGCGAGTCAGAAATACTACCAACAAGTCACGGCTGCCACCCCTCGGCTTTCTGCTAATCAGCGTCATATTGCAATCGGACGCCTTGCTTATTTCGTTCTTTCATATTCGTGTTATGTATCCACACGTAACAAGGTAAATGTACCAAGCATTGGCCGTCTTAAGAGGTTAGAGTTAGATAGTATAAGAATTAGACGTATAAAAACACTACTAAATCTTAAATAAGGGCTACCCACGTAAACAAAATTATGTTTGGAAGAAGTTTGGAAAAACTTATGCAATGAGACAATGCCAAACTATGATAGCATGTTTTAAAAAGATTGGCTAAAGTTTGACAAATTTTCATAAATAAATTGTTCAAGTGCCAGCGACTATCGATAGGTGGCGTATGGCAATACTTGAGCAAAAAGGTCCGGTCCGGGCTATAAGTTAAAGTACGCGACTTAAAGGAGGGCGGATGGGGCAACTCTAAAAATTTCTTTTGAATTAAACAATTGTTCCTAACTTTTACAAAGCTTAGCCAACGTTTTGGAAAACATCTCTTAAACTTCATCACTTAAAAAGTTGATCGTTGAAAAGTTCAGGAAAAGTTTGCTAAACTTTTTAATAAAGTTCTATCACGAATTGGGAAGTTTGGGATTGTCTCATTGCATAAGTTTTCCCAAACTTAAGCCAAACAAAACTTTTTCCAAACGTCTTCCAACCATAATTTTTTTTACATGGGTACGTAATGAAGAACGATTCGTGTTTCTAATCCGGCATTCGCGGCGATCAAATTTACATTTAAAGTGGGCCAAAGGGGGCTAATTATGCACTAATAACGAGCGCATAATGATTTTGCGTGCGCTAATAGTCAAAGTCATTGTTCGGTTTATTATGGAAGCAAAGCTGCAGCGCACGATCGGTCACGCACGTTACCACACACACACATACACACACACACACACACACACACACACACACACACACACACACACACACACACACACACACACACACACACACACACACACACACACACACACATACTACTAACGACGCTGTATTCGCTTACCATATTATTTGGGGACCCGCGTGTTGTTTAAACTTCGATTTACTCAACGCGGGGTACCGCACACACGCACACGAGATACTAATTAATTGCCAAATGTAATAATACACGGCGTTGAATTTCATCAGTGCGCGTCCCGCGAAATTAATTGCTTAAATTTTTTACGGCCATTGCAGCGATTCGGCATTGACTCATCAAACAAATCGTAATTGAGTTCGTCTACATAGCGTACAGTCGCTGTGACGCCCGTTTCTTCATAACGCATCGGATGACCTTGACCCGAAGAAAATGTCATTTAGTTGCGCTGTATAATTTAAATTTCATCAATAACCAAGTATAGTAAAGCACCGCTAATTGGTCGAAGTAATATAATAACCGATATATACAATAACGCGAGTGTTTCAGACGAAGTAATTATATGAGTACAAGATGAGCTCTCTGAACGCTCTTTTATTCAAATGATCATCAAGAATTAACTCCAGGTTATAATCCACAATATTCAACGCCTCAACAGCTAATAGTGGCAATTCACGACACATATCTTTCATCAGTGTACATTTTTCCAGAGTAACGAATGTTTTTAAGGTTGCTGCATGAAAAAAAAAAATATATTACTAGGTTCGCGGGTGAGAAAAATGCATTGATATCGCGCTCGCGGGCAGCACTATTTTTTAATCTTATGCGCCGTGAAAACTGGCAGTCTTCTTATACGTTCGCGCGGCCGGGCCGCGTATATAGTGCAGTGAAAAGAAAGTGTGTGTGTATAAAAATGATCATATACTCATGCGACATTTCACCACATGCCACTCTCTCTCTCTCTCTCTCTCTCTCTCTCTCTCTCTCGCCGGCGGTGGTGCGGCCTTTATTATACGGGGGTATGGTACGCCTTGAAAACATAAAAATTCAAAGTGTGTCCTACATATTGAATCGCCGCGTGGCGTACGATAAATTTTTATAGATTTTTCTATACTCGAGAAGGAAGCAGCTTTCGATGTTTTATAAGAAAAGAGCATAAAAAAAAAGAAGAAGAAGAATTTTGGGATAACGAAAATTGTCGTCGTTTTACAAATTGACCGGTAAGTACGCGCGAAAAAAATTCTCCGAGTAATGCGGCTACAGCATTCAGTAAAAGTACGAAGATTTGATTAAAGAAAATTTTGTTCTCGTATACCAAATACTCTAATATATGCGTATAATTAGACTTTGTGTTGTAAAAATAACCGCCGCAGGGTTCAATTAAATTTAAGAGTCAACAGTTCGCTCTATAACCGCGATGCAATCACAACCTCTATACAACTGCACTTCAATAAACTTCACTCTCGAATGCAGTTCGTTAACACTGCGCCCATTACAGCCACATTAATTACAATGGAATCAAACGTTTTCCCCATCCCTCGGCCTCCGCCCAGAAATAAGACTCGATCGAGTTGTCGCGAATCAATACCCGGCGAGCAATTAAACCCTATTTATTCAATTCCCTCCCTGCCGTCCCACCAACTTGCCTCCCTCACCCCATTTCCGCGATCGCCGACCCAATGCAAACGGCGGCTGAGGCAATCAAAGTCGCCGCAGTGCTCGCTCCCTCGCTCGCAACTTTAAAGCTCATTCGCGTTTCTATTTGCGAGCCGCCGGTATGAAGAGCGCGCCTTTGGTGGCCGGCCAAAGCTCGCGGCCCTTATATTCCCATTTCGCGATGCTATCTCGCGGTGCGACCGTCTGTTGTTATGTGCGCGGTCTTTACGGGCCGCGTGGTGAAATATATTGGAATACGTTTGATTCGAGCGAGATATATAGCTATACATATAGCTTGATGTGTGTATAATATATAAGTATGAGGGTGTTGCGCGCCGTGCGAGCTCCCTTTGTACGGAGGTGATTTACGAGGGGGCTTTTAAGGGAGATGGATTGTCGGTTAAAAATTGTGGGTTATATTAGGGGGGGGGGGGGGGGGGGAATGGGGCTCGCGAAGTGGAATTGAATTTCATTAGGGTCGCGGTGCTGCTTTTTTGTTGTTTGCGGTTAAGATTTGCAATGAGACGAACTGTGGTCGAGAAAAGATAATGGTATATGAAAAATAGGTGATTATGAGTTAGATTGCATTGTGAAAGCATAACACATAAATATTGAACATATTAGCACTTGGTGGGTAACGTAATTTAGCTTCTTTGTGTATGTGTAAGTTGAAAGCAAAGGATAACATAGACGCTGTAAAGATAATCAACTGGACTGCGGCTGTTCGGCAGTAATGTCGTTGTTTTAGCCTAGAATAATAGTTAACTCGATTAATTTACTCGGTAACGAAGTAGACTAGTTTCCTTCTGCCGCTTTGAGCACGCGTGTTTGATGAGACTATATTGAAATGAACAAACGTTAAAATAATTTTCATAATATTTCTGTGTCATTAATTTCATAATATTTCTGTGTCGTTACCCTGGTAGAAAATTAACCATAAGTTGGCCAGAATATGCTTAACCAGCATATGGCTTAGCCATATTCTGGCCAACTTATGATTAATTTTCTACCAGGGTAATCATAAATTTTATCGTATTTATTTTATACATATAATTGATATATATACACTGAGAGAAGGATTTCATAATAGTTAATATACTAGCTTATTTGAAAAATAAAATTTAAATATCAACTGATGAGAATTTTTCCATCGGTCTTACAGTCTTATAAATTAAATTAAAATAATTAATATTTATGGCAGTCAGATTGCCCTTGTTTATAATCACCCCCGCAGAATCTGAAATAAAAACTTAATTAAAACCTGGAAAAAAAAACTTATTAGCAAAGGACTATCTGACTGCCCCCCTCCACCAAATTCCCCAATTGCCCCACGTTTCGAGCCCGCTCCGGCTCCTCCTCAGGGACTGAAATGAAACCCGCGATACACCTCCTTATATACCCATACCCACTTATTTCCTCTTACCCCCACCACCATCCACTTTCCCCTCTCCAACTTTCCATTCTCACTTAAATTAATAAAGAATGATAAATGTTATCTAATTTACTTGACTCTACCATTAAATTTACATTATTCCGATTCCTTAGAATGTGAATACTTTCAAGGCTTTCCCTCTTATATTTATTCTTAATCCCTTGTTCCAAAATATCCACACTCCCAAAATCGAAAGAATGTAAACTATTTAAACAATGTTCTTTCAAACGATATTGAAAACTATATTGATGTTCATATCGATGCTCCCTACGAAAACTAGCACCTTTTTTGGCCTCCTTACGAAGACTAGCACATTTCAAAAAACTGCAACGAAAACTAGCATAACTCACGACTTTGCCGCGAATACTAGTACAATTCGCGATTTTGTAACGAAAACTAGCACAATTCACTACTTTGCCGCGAATACTAGTACAATTCGCTATTTTGTAACGAAAACTAGCACGATTCTCGAGTTTGCCACGAAAAGTAATACGATTTGCAAGCTTGCCGCGAAAACTAGCACGATTCGCGAGTTTGCCACGAAAAGTAACGTGATTCGCAAGCTTGCCGCGAAAACTAGCACTTTTCTCACGACGGCGCTTTTTTTCTATTGCAAGTCCATAATTATTTTTCTTCTTACCTATATCTTTGAAAAGATTATCATGAAAATAAAGAAAACCATCATTTTCTATATTACCAATGCTGTCTTCGTTGAAAATTCTTTTTAAAAAACTTAATAACAATGTTGGTAACGTAGATACCTTTCTAACTGTTGCACCCTTAACCACGGTAGAACTTTCGAAATAAGTTGGTAAACGTTTTTTTTAACTCCGTGCTAGATGTAACGAAAAATTAATAAAATGGATGATGATGATGATTATAAGTAAAAGAAATCACCTATTAACATATTTTTAAAAATGAGGTATTACAATATTTGCAAAATTGCAGATCTTTCTTACTGGTATAACAGTTTCTCGAAGCCGGTGGAAAGAAATGCGCATTCAAACAGTAATTTAGATAGTAAGTAATTTTTTAAATTACTCAGTGGGTCGAAAAACCCCCTAGGTACACTCAAATTAGCGAGGAAGTTATCTTCTGGGCATGAGCGTATCACCCTACACCGAAATAGTCCTGAAAAACGTGCTGCAGTGGGTCATATTATCATTTATACATAGTGTTTCCGCTTATCACGCGCGTAATTTAGACTTGTCACATATACCTAATATAAAAAATGCAGGTGTTCTCCCGAAAAGTGCTAATTTTCGTGGCAACCTCGTGAAACGTGCTAGTTTTCGTGGCAACCTCGTGAAACGTACTAGTCTTCGCGGAAGTCAAGCGGATCATGCTAGTCTTCGCGGCAGTCAAGCGGATCGCGCTATACTTCGTGGCAGTCAAGCGGATCGTGCTAGTCTTCGACGCGAATCAATGGGACGTGCTAGTCTTCGCGGCCAACGCTGAAATGGGCTAGTCTTCGTGGTAATCTGAATCGTACTAGTTTTCGTTAGGGGCGTCGATATCGACGCTCCCTACGAAAACTAGCACCTTTTTTGGCCTCCTCACGAAGACTAGCACATTTGAGAAAACTGCAACGAAAACTAGCATAACTCACGACTTTGCCGCGAATACTAGTACAACTCGCGAGGTTGCCGCGAAAACTAGCATCATTCACGAGTTTGCGCCGAATAATAGTACAATTCGTAAGATTGCGACGAAAAGTAGCACGATTCGCGAGTTTGCGACGAAAAGTAACACGATTCGCAAGCTTGCCGCGAAAACTAGCACTTCGCGTCACCGTGTTAATTTACATAAGAGGCAGTGGAATGTGCTAGTCTTCGCCGCAATCAAGCTGATCGGGCTAGTCTTCAACGCAAATCAATGGGGAGTGCTAGTCTTTGCGGCCAACGCTGAAATGGACTAGTCTTCGTGGCAATCTGAATCGTGCTAGTTTTCGTAGGGAGCGTCGATATATTCTCTTCTTCAAATATCTAACCGTTTGACCAATATAACATCCATTACAATCCCTACAATTAATTTTATAAACTACTCCCGATTTTAATCCTTTATCATCCTTGTCTTCACAATTACTAAATAACCTTTCTAAATTATTATCGTTTCTAAAGAAAACTTGAATATTATGTTTACTAAAAACCCTTCTAATCCTTTCCGACAAACCTCTAATATATGGTAAACTAAAATATGCGTTCTTTCCATTTCTATTCCTTGTTTGATTATCTACCCGCTGCTTCAATCCACCATTATAAATTTCCCACACTCTCTTATCAATCATTTTATCAATAAATTTTACCGGATAACTATTCTTAATAAATGTTTCTCTAACTAAATTTAAATTCTTTTTCCTAAAATCTTTATGTGACAATTTAATCGCTCTGTCAATGACACCTTTGATCGCACCTGTCTTGTTTCCGAATTGGTGGTGAGAATCAAAATTTAAAAATCTACCTGATCATGTAGGTTTTCTATACCAATCTAATTTCACTCTATTATTATTAACTCTAATGACTTTAATATCTAAAAAACTCAATTGATTATCTGACTCGACCTCTTTTGTGAATTTAATTCTATCATGGATAGAATTAAACATATCCACCATATCATCCACAAAACATTCACGTACAACTGCAAAAATGTCATCAACATATCTTTTAAAAATAATTGGCTCAAAAACCAACTTAGACAAAGCAACACTTTTCAATTTTTCCATTACTAAATTCGCTATAACAGGTGACAAATGTTAATGTTAATGTTTTAATGATAAAATTTAAGTATATTTAGATTTATTATAATAATGTTACCTGTAAGTAATAATGAATTTTCGTCTTTAATAAAACTGCGTTTCAATATTAAAGTAGGCATTCTAACTGTTAATATGTAGAGTTTAAAATAAAATATATAGTGTATTCGGCGTGTGTTTCATACTACCGCGAACAGCGCGGTATGAGCTTCCATAACCTTAAAAACACAAGACACTTAGAATGCGGTTATTTAAAAAAGGTAACAACGAACCAAAAAACTACTATGGCAATATAGAAAATATACAGGCAAATGTGTATATCAAATCTGAAAACGACGTACAACACCGATTCTGAGTACTGCGGCCAAACGTAAACAAACGATCGAGTTCGTCGGCTGCGAGAGGGGGTGCACGGTGCGAGGGGACTCCTTCCCCCTGCCCCGCGCGAACAGTGGTAGCCAACCTCCTTAAGTAACCGCTTTGCCCGCCGTAACGCCGGTTCCTACGTACAGTGCGAGCAGTATAACCTATAGCGCGGAACGCATGATCAGTTTGCGCCACCTAAATAATCACCTTCCGCACCCGTGTCGAAATTTACTATTAATTATTTTAACTATTTATATTCTTCGAAACTTTTTTATATACTTCATTATATACTTTAACATATAAATATGCAGCAAAGTAATAATAAAACTAACTTACTACCTCAAAGAATTTACGTGTTTACTCTAAATAGTGTGCATATTAACTGTTAATATGCGCACCTTTTAACAGTAAAGAAGTCGATTATTTCTGTTTATACTTCATATGTTTACATGAAATAAGTTCCTTATTTCGTCCGAAATCAAGTATTCCATTCTAACAGTTAATAAATATGTTAACTGTTATGAAATCCTTCTCTCAGTGTAAGCGGAATAAAATTTTCTTAACGGTGGGATTCGATCATGCCTGACCATAGTCATATCTATACTACTGATACTACGTAATGCATTTTTTTTCGCAGTCGTCACATAAAAATGGGAATGAAATTAGGACTAACTTCAAAATTTAATGTAAAAATAAATTGTTATTTTGCAAATTCATTTTAATCACTGTATATATCTATTATAGATAATATTTTTATCTGCAAAAACTATATACAATTTAAATATAAAGTCTTAGAATATTTTGCATCATAGGCCGATCAAATGACGGTATGTCATAATTTGAGCTATAGTTTTAGACAGATCAAAAGCTACACATTACATTATACATTTCCATTCACATTAAATTTCAGTAACCAAAACATTATCTTCGACTCGCATATCCACCTGATTAATCGCGCGATCGAGCTACTTTCACATCAGCACGAAAAACCGACATTTCTCTTTCGCTTCCTATCTCTACACAGGAGCATAAACCAGTCACCACTCGCTGACGCAATGATCCGAAAATCACGTGGAGCCCGGTAGTCCGGCGCATCCATCTCCGCATGGAGAGCTATAGTCTCTCTCGCGCATCCGTCGTCCTCTGTCCCGTTCGTAATTGGCCGACCTTCGGGGCGAGCGTCGCGACGCCTCCTGTAATTAATAATGGCCACCTACGCGCTAGTGCGGCCACGGGATAATGAATTGTACACAGGACCCGGTCTCTCGCGTATACGTGTACACACACACAACGATACGTAGGGAATGGGGGGAGCTTCTTGACGGGTGTACCGATCGATATCCGGTCCTCTCCGCAGCCAATTAATTGGCAATCAGTTGATATATAATAGCAGCGGAAAGGGGAGGGGGGCGCGTACTGTGACCGCGGAGCTTCTCTCGTTACGAGTGTTGAATTAGTCCTGTCAAGAGTGAGGAAGAGAGAGTCTTATTCTGTTCTTTCTCTTGTTCGCGTGTGAGCTTTTTGTTTCCCGGAGGGAAAGAGAGAGGAAAGGAGTAGGTACACGTCGGGATTTCTCTCGAGCAGTGTATAAGGAGGTTTCAAGAGCGATGTTTATGCTCGGAGGGAGATGTAACCGCTTCAGAGCGTGTTCGCCCGCGCCAGGCGGAGGTATGTGAATATTTTTACACGCGCGGGCGAGTTTCGTAAAAATTGCAGCCGCAAGCGAGAGAGGGAGAGCGAGAGGTGGAAAGATTAAGAATAATAGGTCGGGCGCGATAACAGAAATAGATGACGGAAGGGTGGAGGTGTAATCTGCTGAAAGAGGGAGAGGGGTATAGGAGATCTTTTTGCAGCGAGCGAAAATATATAGAAGGGATGATATCGTCTACGGCACATTGTTTTATCGATGTGAGAGAAGTTTTCGTAAATTCGATATTTCATTATTTAATCGTGCTCGGGAGTGGTTATCAAGAGGTGTGGTATGAAGGAGATAAGTGTGACTGTACTTTGTGTGAGTTTAATAGTAATGAATTTTTACACTAAAGAAATTATAAATTCTAACGAGCATTAAAATATTTCTGCGTGATTTCGTAGTCATCTATATTGTCTATGAGACAACATATACGCGTAAACTTCTGTTTAGAGGAAATTGAATTGATGGCAACTAATAAGCGTGATGAATAAACATCAGATTAATTAAATTATCTAGATAATTAACAACTTCTATACGTCGATGGAATACATATAGTTCATTTTATGAGCTAACTTATAATATTGACTTAAACTGCATGTACAAATATAATGGAGTTAATTAATTTAGCATACGACCCGGCCGATGCAAAATTAGCACGAGCCACGTAATTTATAAAAATATAAACTTCCGAATTGATGAGTCGACTTCTTCGAAGTTCGCTCGAACTCCACTAAAATGGTATTATCAAATCGACCTCGACGTGTCATCTCCCGGCAATTCCCCCGTCATAACTCTGGTGGAAATTTGTCTATCTGAAATGGCCACAGCCTCAATAAATAGGTAGGAAAAATGGCTAGTTAATAGGCCCCGGTGAAACGCTTTTTCTCCCATTATTCGCACATTTAATAGATTGGACATAACCTCCAAATTTTCGTTTTAAGTTTACTTAAAGAATTGACGTTAAATTGGACGGTATTGAACTGTAACTGATAGCTTACTAAAATATAAACAATATGAGCAGACAGAAAAACCATTTACAGCAGTCCTTTTGAAGATATTACGTAGAATGTATTTATTGCCATTAGATTATGTCTCTCTCACTCTTTGTCATAACAACAGGCCTTCTACAGCCATTTCCAGACTAAAAAAACTGATCAGTTTTAATACCTTTAAAATACTCAAGAACAAGCTTATGCTTGTCTTCGCAAAACTCATTCTATTTTTCAATCTATTAAATGTTTGAATAATAGGGAAAAAAGCGTTTCACCGGGAGCTAGAAACTGAACAAGGGAAATCCCCATTTTATAGCAAGTTTCTAATATAAATAGCCAGTTATTAGAAAATGTTTTGGATTTCCACCAGGGAAGAATCGTGCAATAAAAGAATGGCACGAACTAAATCAAAAAAATATTATCATACAGTAGTCCACCCAATGGAAAAAAAGTATACGACGACGGCGACTCGCCGGATTTTCACGAGTCGTTCCAACGAAAGTTACGACCTTTTAAAGTTTTACCCAGACCTAATCTAACTCCGGCCGTATAAGATTCGTCTGGGACTGTATACGTGCTCCCACACACGTGTCCGGGTTTCACGACTGCCGCGCGCGCGCGCGCGGTCGTCTCTAAAGGTTCGATTAGCCGAAATTTTAAATCATCCGGACTTGGCCAACTATTCCGCCGGCGAGCGCGCGCGTAGAGAGAGAAAATTTACGGCCATTTGATGGCTTTTGCGACCGCGCTGGAGCTTAACTTTAAATTAGACATTTACAGTTTCCCACGCGCGCACGCGAGAGCTTTTTATCATAATTGAGGCACGTGTCGCGACGAAAATCGATTATGCCGCACGAGGCTCATCAGGAATTTACTGCTGCTTTGCATAAATAAACAGCGATACGTGTTTTAATATTTATAGCTTGTTAGGGCTCGAGAGAGAAAATTGAAGTTTGTTTTGAATTTTCATTGGCGAAGGCATCGATGCAGCGCTTGAACGCTATAGTTTATCCAATTAATCATATTATGTTGTCGAGTGAGTATAATGAAAAGGCATTGTTGACTTTCTGCCGATGTTGACCTTGTATTGAAATTGAATGGGAAGTCAAGATTTATGATAAAATATATAAACTTGTATTTTTTTACGGAGGAGAGCGACGTGGTTTTACGATCGTCATGAATCAGATATCCCGTTATAAACCATTGAATAAAATTGTGAAAAACAAGAATTATTTATGTTATAAATATGTACGCATGTTATAGTTTTATTTTTTTATAACATGAGATGAACTACTATCTCAATGGTAAACTTGCATGGCATAAAAAGCGCATATTTTTCAAGTACACCGTCTATAATTATCTACAAACACATCGGTAAATCTTAAACCATGCGCATCATTGCGCGCTCTCTTTTCCCCATAAATGAGCCAATAAAGTTTTTCGTTTTCCATCCTGTGGCAAAAGCGCGTATCTCTCACTTGCGTCAAAGCGCGCACTGCTTCTAATTTATGGTTTTACTTTTTTGTAAATGCACCAAATTATGTATCTCTTGCAGTAGCCTTCAAACGAGCATCCTATCGTCGTCTCTTTCACGTACGCGCTCAACACATGCATATAACGACGTATGCTCTAGTTGTGCAAGGGAAAAGCAAACCGAAAAACAAGAAAAAAATATATTAAAGGAGGTAAATCTTGGCGCTTACGTGCTTATAGCATATATGTGCTTTTAAAAACCGATGTCTACCTCGCCAAGGTGATTTTTTTTTACCGTAAAAATTATTTATTTTTGTTACGAAAACACCATATTTTCGTACTAAATTTTGGAAAAAAATGCGTGAAAAATTTATTTTCGTAAATTCATGCCACTCAAAATTATAATATTTTATGCAGTGAAATATTGTTTAGACTTATACCCAATATTTGTTTGTACACGAAAATGCAAATTAAAAAATTTGTATTTTTGATAAATTCAAGTAATTTTTGCGCGCGCTTTTCTTTTTTCATCCTTACAACTCGTGTAGCCAGGCGAACAGAGTAAACCAATCATATCACGAATAATTTGACCTCTCTTCCAAATAAATTATTTCTTTAAAAAAGAATGTTAAACAAAACATCTCCACTTCTGACAATACTCTATTTAATAATTAAATCTTTTTTACTCTACCCAACTCCCAACAATATCACGCAATCATACGATTTCTCCTTCGCAAAAACGATTTAAGAAAAAATACCACATTCGCTCCCCGACGAACCGCAACAGCAGCCAACTAACCAACAATTAGCCCTCTTTCTCAGCCCTAATTTTTTCCAACAGCTTCTCACGCGTGCGATTCCTCCGCGCGGCTTTTGATTCGCCGCCGATTGGATCAGCCACGCAAACGAACTTTACTTCGCTCAAATGCCGACTCCCAACCGCTCATTTCTCTGTACGTCGAAAAAACTTTGCTGCGGTCGCAAAATCCTCAAGTTATATACAACACCTGGGAGGCGGTCGATTATTGAATTACGGCGTTACTTACGACCGCTGTTGCCAGCACACGCGAAGATTCTACCCGTGCGGCGCTGCTTCGTAATCGAGTGAATTCGCACGAGCGGCTCGGGGAGCTTTGATCGTTTCGCTGCTGCTGCTGCTCGTATACCGTCGAGAGAGAGAGAAAGAAGTTGTTCTTCGTTTCTTTTACGCAACATCGCTGTTTAGAGCTGCGCCCTCGTCCCGAGTGTATACGCGCGCCGGAAAGCAGTGTTTTATCGTTTCGCCTTTGGGAGGAGGAAGGAGAGAGCTGATTCCGGGCGTTTGTTCTTCCGGACAAAAGTTACTGTAACTAGTTTTGGGGGTTGCGTCGAATTCGCCAAAGTGCAGTCCGTATGAATTGCTCAGATCTGATTTATTATAGAATGGGGATAAGAAGAGTTGTACAGTATTGGTCCCTGTAGGTTTTGTGGCTGCAACTCTGGATGAATATTATATTGAAAATAAGGTTGTATTTTATGAGTATACCTTACGAAGGAATGGATCAATTTTTCATTTTATTTAAGAAAATGGAAGAGTTGAAGCTTTTTTTTAATTCTCAAAAATTGTTACTTTGAAATGAACACTTAAATGATATGTAAAGTGTGATGACGTTGAGAAACGATCTAAAAAAAAGCATTACGCTGGGGGAAATCCAAAACATTTTATAACTAATAACTGACCATTTATATTAGAAACTTGCTATAAAATAGGAATTTCTCTTGTCCAGTTTCTAGCTCCCGATGAAACGCTTTTTCTCCTTTTATTTGGCCATTTAATAGATCGAAAAATAGAATGAGTTTTCGAAAACAAGCACAAACTTGTTCTTGAGTATTTTAAAGGTATTAAAACTGATAGTTTCTTTGGACTGGAAATGGCTAGTAGAAGGCTTGTTGTTATGACAAGGAGTGAGAGAGACAGAATCAGACGGAGAAATAAAAGTTTTGATTCATTATTCATCTAATGAGTACAACAAATGATTTATTAATTAATGTTATTTATTTGTATTTTGGTAAGTCATCCAATGCACTTTAATGCTCTTTCATCAAAGATAAAATTAGTAAGTAAATCAGATACAAATATTTTGTTGTTACGTCAATCTAAGAAATAGACAAATAATGGTCGAAAAATCGTTTCATCATAGCTATATTAATTAGCCAGTTTTACTAACTATTTTCTAATTTCTTGGCCATTTCATATAGATGAATTTCTACCAGGGTATTAAAGAATAATATATTTTTTTTTAATATTTTAAAGATTTTATTAAATTATGTTTCATCCAAATGACTGAATAATTTTATAGAGTACCTTTAAAATTAATAATTCTAGAAATCTTTCTTATTCGCTCATTAGTTGAATGAAAATTAATGAAGCAAACATGCCTCATTGATTATCTTCTATAAGATGATATTTCAAAATTAAAAACGTGTTTAAATTCATCTTCCATAAAAAATAAATCGATAGCACACGCGTTAATGTTCGTTCAATATTAAATTCCACACGCGAGGTTTTATTTATAATAAATGAATTCACATAAATTAGTTCGAGCTAACTAGGTCAATACTTTATTTCATAAAGTTTGATAAAATGGCTTAATATAAGTAGATTATCAGTAATCAAAGAGTTTAGGAATTCTCCCCGTTATCACACGTTCCAAACACCCCCTCAACGTTAATTTAACTCATTTTCAAAAATACTGAAGAGCCACCAAATCAAAACGATCAAGCGCCATCGTTGAATCCATTTATCCATCTGACACTCACGTTGAATTTCTACAAATTTCACGATCGAGAGGACAGCGCCAGGCTTGTTAACACCGTCGGACACATACATCAACATTTCCCAAGCACATCTCTCTCACTCGCTTTGCCTCTCTTTTTTCCGTCCCCACCCACTAGCCACGCGTTATATTTCACCGCGGGGAAAAGGAAGAAACAGCTTACATCAGCGCCGCAAGTCATCGCACGCGCGCGCTTGCGTATCCAAAAAAAAATATATCTATATATATATATCTCACAGTTTTTCTCTCGCGCGCAACGGGAGAAACCAGACACCTCCCATAGAGACGTAGTTTCTCTCGTTCTTCTCGTCTTTCCCTTCTTAAATCCTATATACGCTTGCGCTACTTCCATCTAGCCCTCTTTCTCGCTCGCGCTATTCGATTTTCCCCCCCGATTTTCATCATCATCGTCTCTCTTCCATGCACCCTTCCATTAAACGGGCTCACAGATACACACATACACACCCACACACACACACACACATAATACCAAAAGCGATGAGATGCCCGAGGAGCAAAATGTGGGCCAAAACGTAACGCCTCCCTGCGCGCGCGCCTGCGAGAGAGTGAGAAAAACTTTTTAGCACTTAGGGGAGAGCCTGGACGTGGCGGCAGTGGTGGCGATGATTCGGGAAGAAGCTTTACACTTTTTTTGATGGCTGAGCGCTGGTTTGAGTGCGAGGTCCGAGGTATTATAACTTCTCTTGGGGAAGAAGAAAGGGAGAGAGAGACAAAGTTTAGGGGTGGATGTTCTCGCGTTTGTTTGTGATTATTTCTCAAGGTTAAGGGGATGGCCGGGTTGATGATGGGTTTCGGAACGTGAGAAGCTCTCGTTTAAGAGAAACACATGTCTTGCAGAAAAGTATCTTCTTTTTTGCGACGATACACGTTTCTTTTTTTTTATTACTTTGGAAAATAAATATCAATCGGCGGTAGAAGCGTGAATTGTGATTTATCAGCTGCAAAATGTATTTTTTATGATTAAAAACACGAACGACAAAAACAAGTTTTTTCGTAGATAAAACGTAACAAAATATAGGTATGCGAAAAGAGATATTTTTACGATTCCCTCGTTGGATAAAGCAAAATATAAAGCAACGAAATCACTATGTACCAACGCAGAAAATATTTATTATAAAAATGTAACGGAATCGTAAAATTCAATTAATGTTGCCAATATATTTACATCACGCGACACCTTTAAAAATATGCGCCTCTGTGTATATAATCATTAAACCCCAATAATTTACGCTGCCATCGAGCCTGCACCCCGCAACTTTCCCACAACCTCTAAATAGAAACAACGAGACAATACCCCCCATAAATCCCAACATTCTCGCGCTCAATCAACACATCTATCCATCGTGTCAGCCCTCCCGACAAGCCTCATAAACCAGACGCACCTTCCGGGACCCGATCTTTTCCCGGCCGCTCCCTCGTGTCTTCTCGTCGCCATTAAAGTTTCATCCAAACACAGCTCGAGCCTCGAGACAGCCACCGACACACGCTACATCCCTTCCGCGCTCTCCCGAGATCTCCGATTCCAAAACATTCCTCGTGCGAAACTTCCGTGACCCGACATACACACATATATATACACGTGTACGGAGCCCTGTCTTCATGGGCGGCGCGCCGACTTGATTAGCGAACTTTCGCGAGCATGAATTTTCCATGACCGAAGCGCGCGAGAGAACAGGCCGCGATTGTTATTCACAGGGCGGGCTTGTTTCCTACACTGGCGCGCGAGGGAGTCAATAAAGTTAGGGCGATTCTCGCGCGCGTGAGCGAGCGCTGTCTTCGTTCCTTCCTTTCGTTCTCCTAGATCAAATCGTGCTTAGAATGAACGAGGGTGTGCGCAGGGCCGTCAAAAATCTCGCGAAGCGGTACACCTGAGCCGTTCGATTGAAAAGCGGATGCGGGGGATGAAACGGCGGGTAAGGGGGAGCGGGGAGACGTGACAAGATCATGACAGTGTGTGTGTGTGTGTGTGTGTGTGTGTGTGTGTGTATGTGTGTGTATCGGTTGACTAATGCTTTGTCGCCATCAGCCTGCAAGGCATCGAGAGGTTCAGTTGACCAATTTAATTGGCTATGAAAGCCTTGTTCTCTCTAAAAATGAATAAGTGAAAAGTCGTCCACTGGTCAAAATAAGTGAACAAATTAACTACCTAAATTGTTCAGTGAATATTCACTTATTGAAGTAGTGGAATAAAATTTTCACTTCATCGTAATAAATGAATATAATCACTAAAGAATTAGTCAATTTTTCACTTATTTATATTCATTTTTAGAAAGTTCGTTATATACACATTTCAAAGAAAAAAAGAAATAGGTTAATTAAAAAAATGCGATTTTGTCATAAAATTGCAAACGGTCCCAGTCACTACGAAGGAGTAATCGTTTAATAAATGAATGTACCCTGGTAGAAATTAGTCTATTAAAAATGGGAAGGAAAGCAGAAACTGGCCATTAGAAATGGCTAGTTATTAGACAGACATGTAACGCTTTTTTTATCAACTTCTCCCATTTTATGGAATGACCCTAATCTGAAAATTTTTTCATTAAAATCTTTACATTAAAATTAACATTAAAATTTCATAGTTTACCGGGATATAAACAAAATTTAGTAGTCTTTGTACTATTTACACACTGAAAAAAATTTTAGGTTGTGAGAACTGAAAGTACGGCTCTGACAACGATACTTTTTGGCTGATTTTCTTTTCGCTGAATTTTTTAGGTTTAATAATTGTATCGGTACAGCTGTGAGAGCCGTACAAAATACACTGAAAGCACTAATGTATAGAGTTCTTTTGTCGAAGCATTAAATAGGTTATGATTCGACATACGTACATATTTTTCATTAAAATAATCTCGATTGATAAATACACTGAATTACAGATGAAATACGCAAAAGCGGATTGCGAATACGCGGTTGATCGGCGGATTTTGTGACTTTTTGAGGTTATAACATAAACGTTGGTTTCGCATTGTAGCGTTGTCAACTAAATCGTACCGTTGTCAGAGCTGTACAAATGCATTTTGTGCATCTGACCAATAGTGCCGTTACATTATACAAATAAATAGACTGCTTCAGCCGTCTGTAAGGGTAAATGATCAGTATAAATAGTGCTAGTACAGCAAATCGAAACTATGCTTTCTACAGCCTAAAATTTTTTTCAGTGCAGTTTTATTCTATAAGATATAAACCAAAATCGTTATTTTGACACGTGACTCTATCTCTCTTACTCATCGTCATAACAAATCGCTTGTTACTAGATTTATAATGGCTTCATCGACTAGCTATTTTAACTAGCATTAAAATGCCAAATTAATAGATAGTGCAAAATTGTGACCATCTTTGCGGTCAATAAATGTGAAAAATAGGTTTAAAAAATCGTTACACTTATGGAAGAAAACTGGAGTCCATTTTTTTTGCTATTTTGGATCAAATTAGCCATTTACTGCTCAAAAAATGATTTCAATTTCCACCAGGGTATAAGCAAACGTAAAAACTAAAACGAAATTTTTGATTTATATACAATTTCATTCGCGAAATCATAACATACAATTTATTGTGATTGTGTTTTTGTCGAGTGAAAAATGTGTATTATACATACTAACTGAACCGTTGACGTATATACGTTTTTACGACGAGAGAATATGCCCTGTATATTTCATCACTGTTTTCAACCGCGCGAGTGAAATGATTTTCGCTCTCTGCGAATGTTTTTTAATTACGCGGGGAGCGAACAGATACAACAACGTGCATTATCACTGCGAAATTTAAAAGTTCAATTTGATGTATCTGCACGCGCCTCCCCGAGTCAGCAATATCCCGCGCGAGTGTATTAAAGTTTAATAAATTTGTCGTCGATTCAATTTACCGACTAAACATCGACGCAGGCGAAAAAGTCCTAGAGATAATAAAATGATAACCGAAATAATGACTATATATATTCCCTCATCCCCATATGCATGTGCGCGCGTGCACATCTCTCGACAAAGGCGGTCAGTCTAATCCGCGGGCAAATTGGAAACACGTCTGTTATCACAATCAGCGCAACGCCCGGAGAACTTCGTTAATAAACGAGGTGGCCTACTGATGGTCCGCGATAGGTATATATAGGTGTATTTATATATATGTGTGTGCGTGTTATATGTGTAATCTTAATTTACATTCGGCAATAAGTTAACGCTGCAGCGCAAAAAGCTCGTATTTTACGGATAAGCGGGCGCGGTAGATGCGCGCACTTTAGTTGAGCGTATAAATAACGAATGACGAAGCGATCTAATAAACTAAAAGGATTAGATCACACGCTTTCGAATTACACCTGGCTCGATTCTGATTCTCCATTGTTATTATCTGTGGCCTGCCCGCCAAAGTTTGTTCTGCGCTGAGCTATCTGTTGTTTGAATGTGCATTAATACTGTCACTGGATATGATTAACGAAATGAAAGCAGTTTCGTTTTAGTACGATTTAGTATGAGATTGTGTTTTGTGTGTTGTAATTATACACTGAGGTAAAAATATAGTTACTGTTACGATAATGTTTAGTACAAGATCATTACTACTTTGTTTTATAGTCAAAATCGCTGCATTATATAGTTGCATTTACGATAATTATAGTTAAAACTACTGTAATATAGTGTATTACACTTAAAGACATAAAAATTATAACTATATTTCGACAACTAAAGGATACATTAGACTCGTCTACGCATATTTTTCTCAGTGTGATAAGATTATACAGATGTATAATGCAAGTTATATCTTTAAAATGAACATAAGCATTATTAGGATGAAAATTTTCTAACCCTTATTCTCTTTCCTTATCAATGCGTCACATGACAGAGATTCGTACACTGAGAAAAATGTTGTAGTAAATTTTATTATAACTGTAATAAAAATTACTATAAAGTATAGGAAGGGTGAGACAAATACACTTTATGCTGCATTTTTATTATAATTGTATGAATAATTACAAAATTTCTTGTAATTTTTATGACAGTTGTTGATTAGAAAGTATTACGAAATAAAAGAAAAATTGCTATACACATAGCAAAAACTGTGATATAATAAAATTTAAAATATATGCTTTTAATTTTTATTAGAATAGAATATAAATTTTATTTTGTAGCGTTTAAATTTTATTTTCTAGTGTATAAATTTTATTTTGTAGCGTATTAAAAATTACTATAAACATAATAAAAAGTGCCACATTCAAAAATTGCTACAGGCCATAAGAAAGTTTGCTATCCAACATAGTAAAAATTGCTACAACATTAGTACTTTCTGCGCAGATCAAGGCGCCCACGTGTCTGATTGAGGTTATGTTTCTACGGGAATTTCACTTTGTCTTGCTTTTAAGTTTACAAAACATTCAAAACTTTACTTCAATTATTTTATTTTTATATTATGCACATTAATGATAAGTTTCTTTGTGTTATCTACTGTCATTATTTAATATTATCTGAAATTTTCTTGAAATCGATGGTTTGGCATGTACAAGTTCCAAAATTTTACACTCAAGAATCCTATTTGGGTAAGTGGTTAGCGCGTCCAATTGCCGCGGTGAAGGTTGCAGGTTCGATCCCAACGCTCGTAAAAAAAATATTTTTATTTCTCATTTTAATTTATTTTCACATTAAATATTGTATGATTAGAGTCTGAAAATAGTTCTGAAAACAGGAAGAACGAGAAAAAATTTAATTTTTTGAAATTTAAGGTCATTCATAAAAATTACTATGTTGCATAGCAAAAATTGTTATAATTTCGATTTGTCCCTCCGTTCCTACAAAATATAGTAATTTTTCTTATGTTTATAATAAATTTTACTACAACATTTCTCTCAGTGTAGTCAAAACGAAACCATCCCATATTATTAACAAAGTAAGGACCAAAAATCCTGTAATAAGGGTAGATCAAGATCGTGGGCGCATGCAAAATTCATGCGGATTCAAATCAGCAGCAAATTATGCGAAAGACACACTCTCTCTCTCTCTCTCTACGCGCAAGTGCGGGAAAATCCAATAGGAGCCGAGTAATCTGACAGTATAATTCCGCTTCACGAAAAAGAAAAAAATTTTCCGGAATTCTCTATTCATCAACATCTCGCTCGTGTGCCTCACCTCTTCCTCCATCCCTCCCTCCTTCTCTCCCATCGAACCTTCACGCCGGTTGATTTATCATCTCGCGTCGCTCACACTAACTCGCCTCGAATCCAATATTAAAAGCCGACGACGGTTTTTCCCTCGCTCAGCTCCCTCCCCGATGACACACACCCGTAACTCTCGCCCTCTCTCACCCTTCATTATCCCCCAGGCGAGGCGTCGGAGCCTCGGCATTTTTTCTCTTTTCCTCTTCCGGTTCGACGCTTATTACCACCGATCATGGCGAATTTATTAATTCCAAGAGTGAGGAACGATTCGCGCGAGTAGTGAAAAATTATTTACAGGGAAGTCGAGTGAGAGGGAGAAATAGGAGAGAAGAGTGATTTTTTTGTTTCAGGAGTGGTCTAGGCTTTTGATATGGTTACAGATAGATGGGTGAGAGAAAGTGAACGGAGGTTCATTGGTATTTATATACTTTTAATGGCGCGTGAAAGCGAGGCGTTATTACCTGCGGTCGTGGACTGGCCCTGGGTACTTTTCAGTTCTATTGAAATTTGTTTATTTGCACGTTTTTGTAGATGGGACGGTGAAAAATGTGTAAGGCATTTTATTTTTATATCAAATGTGATGAAATTTTCAAAGAACGACTCCTTAATGATGATTTATTTGTTACAAAATGATTTATTCTGAACTACAACGAAAAATGTACTTTAGAATCGACAAATCCCTAGCTGAAATCACCCATTTTTCTGCCACTTATAAACGATTTTTCTATCATTTTTCATCCGTTTTCTGGCTATTTTGGTTATATAGCTACAAAATTGAAGAAAAGTGGAAGAAAAGTTGCTTTATAAGTGGAAGAGAAATAAATTATTTCTACTATAAGATGCAGCAAACATAAAATATTTTAAAGTCCAAATCGTAAAAATTGTTTCATTATATTTATTTTATTGTTCTACAGTAATATCTTAATGTCTTTACCAATCTTATATATAATTATACTACTGTAAAAAAAAATGTATTTCTAAAGAAATTGCTATTAACACAGATTTAAACTATCAAATGTTCTTCAGCTCTACGTTTTTTATGCTAATCGCCTAATAATATTTAACACTATATGAAACATTCTGCTAATGCCACACAACATCTTCAATTACACTAGTTCTGTCCGTGTGAAAATAGCGGGAGCAAACAAATCTGAATTTTTACGAAACATTACCATACTAACAGACAAGGTATTAATTACAAACGACAGAATATTCCACCATTTTTCACGTCTCGTCTACCACGCATGAACCTCAAATTGAGATGACACACAAGATACGAATTAATTGAATCACACTTACACATCTATCTCTCACCCACCCTCTCACGATCTATTACAACTAATAGCTACTGCCATTACACTCCCCCCCTTACAATCTTACAAACTATCATTAACGTTAATTGAAAGCTTTCTGCCCCCTCCTCCTTCCTCGCACAGACACACACACACACGTAACCAAATTTTCGTCGATGTAAACAGCGTTATTACGTTCGCGGTCCCGCACTTAAACGCGCGCCTCTCAGCAACGAGCTCTCGTGTCTCATTACGCGCCTTCCATCACCATGTATTTATTAATTTAACGCACAGACTCCCCCTCCCCCCCACCGTAACACACATACATACGGTAAGCACGCGGGGGCGAAGAGGAGCTCGGAGCCCTCAATATTTATCGGGCGCCTGCGGCTGCAGCAGCGGTCCCGCAGGAGCGACAACCGCGGTATACATAGACAAGAGGGAGCTAGACTCTTATATTTTTCCCCCGCGGCGGGGAGCCACGAGCGAGAACTAAATGGCTGAATTCGGTAAATTTATAATGCGCGCGCGCGGTGGGGACGAAGCGAGCTGCTTCCGAAGTTTATCATTGTTTATCTTCGATGTTGCACCAGGAGCTGTAGATATTATACAGACGTCGTCGTCGTTCATTATTGCATTCGGGCGCGAGACGCGCGAGTTATATATATATATATATATATATATATATATATATATATATATATATATATATAACTCGCGCGTCTCGCGCCCGAATGCAATAATGAACGACGACGACGTCTGTATAATATATATATAACGCAGCGTTGAAAAGTATCATGTGCGTTATTTATAAATCGCTGCGTGTGTTTTTGTTGCGCGGCGAAATGGAATTTAATTGTTGCGGCTTGTGGCTTGGGCTTTTTAGCGGTGATGATGAATATTTCGCGGTCATGGTGAATTATCGATGATACGGTGAGAGATGTATATGTGTATGTTGGCACGGAATTGTATTGGATGTATAGGAGTCGTTAATAAAGTCGTTGGTAAAAATGGAACGAGCGGTGTGAATAAGTGAGAGATTTCAAATGTTAATGATTGATTAGATGTGCACGTGCTTTAGTTTTAATAAATTTAGAGCAACAAAGCGCATAATCCACGGTTCGACCAGTGAACGACGCTGATCACGAGCTAAGGGCAACCAAAATCTTCACAGGACAATCTGACCCTCTAGGACCGAATCTGAGAGTTGTTACTTTCCAAAGGTAAGAAACCGCATTCAATAACGTAGTAGTATATATACGAGATTTCACTTTACGCAGGCTTTTGATAACCTATTCGACGACCTCGATCGCCCAAAATTACCTCCCTAATAACTGTTTACTCAACCACGTAATTCCATCACTCGTATTTTATCGCGTTGTTTTTCAAATCTACGCGAACACACGATATTTTACGTTACACCTATAAAAAATTGCCACCATTTTGAAAGTTTATCGAGTCGTATACAAACGCAGCTGCAGGAGCGTCGCGATGATATTTTTCGTCGCGCTGTATGATTATTTAAAAAAGCCTGACGCATTAAGCTGTGCGGGAAATATCGCGCAAAAAGTAACCGGATAACCGGTTCGAGCCGTTATTTTTCTTCGCGACATGATGAAAACAGCGTATATTATACGAAGCGCGCGGAATAGGAAGAAAACAAGCAAGGGGACTCGCTGCTAAGAGATAGCTAAGTAAAACTTTGGACTTGTTTGAAAGCGACTATGTTTGTGAAATTCAAGATACACATTTTTACTTTTGTATATTATCTTATAATTCAAATTTGCAGTTTTTAAAAAAATACCAGCGTTAATTTTATCAAAGTTAATTCGCCGGCAAAATGGGGCAAAAAAATCAGGTCAGTGAAAGAAAAAACAATAAAACGTCGGTTCAGCAGTAAACTGAAAAGCGCATATAACAATAATGGCATTTAAGGCGGTCTTACACCTAAAAATTTTGAAAAAATCAACTTTTTTTTTATTGAATTTTTTAATTATATATGTTATTCCGAACCTAACAAAACTAGTTTGGATCAAAAATTAAAATAATTAAAAATGATATGGTTAAAAGAGCTTTCTATCTTCAAAATGACAAAAAAATTGATTTTTTTATTTTGCCTTTTTTTATGATTTTACGCTTCTGATAGGAAAACGTTTACTTAAATGTGTTTTAAAATATCAAAACACATTATTTAAGCCATGCTAGTATAAGGATAACAAACTAATTAAATTTACATACGGGATTTATTGTAAAAATAAAATAAACCATGTTGTGGAATTCGAAATCCAGTGGAATCGTCTTGTGACAATTTTTCACTTCTGTTCTAGTAAAGTGACCATTCCGTGACCAAAATTCGACAGCAATATACTATATATGAATACTCCCTTTTGTACCTATATATATAACTTGTCTGCTAATACCAGTGTAAACACAGTTGCACAGCTGACAGCTCATATAAGCAAAGATACATAACAATGTGATTTCAACAGTTTGTTTTGCAGAGTTTTTGCTTTCTGATAGAGAAAGATTTTTTTCTTAGTGCTTGATTATTTGTATTCACAAGTGAATTTAGGACCAAAAATTTAATGTATTGTGTATGTGAAGATATATGTCTGAAAAGTGTAAGTGTAATTATAATACAAGCGTGCAGTGACAGTTTTGTTTAAATTTGGAAAGTAGTTTCAGTTCAAGATGGGAATGCTGTATGAAATTTAATACTGAAAAACATGTGCATTGGCAAGATTGAATTAAGTATTTTAAAGAAGAGACAGTAAAAATTTTTATCGCATAAAAATAAATACATCTTTTTTCTAAGAAAGATAAAAGTGACATATTAAGTCTAACTCACTATAGGATATATAATTCAATTCAGAAGATTTGTGAATTGCAATAAGTGTCAAGATGTATCTATACACATAAAAGTGACAAGCCTGCTCACAAGAATACAGGCTTAAATTCAAGATATTTTTAATATTTAATATGTGTAATCAAGTGATCATTGAAAAAATGGGCTTATCGGCTTTTATGTACTTACGTACTTTTGTCTATGACAGTGATGGCTTCTTAAGTTTCGATTTGGATGGTTGGGATTTCATATTTCATAAGACCTGGCGTATATTCTATATTTATCTTAGTATTATAAATAATAATCTAACTCAGTACAATGTGTTAAAAAGTGATTCAACAGTACATGAATCAAAAGTACAAAAGAAGGACAGATTGAGCAGTAACTTTTAATGGCACGAATGCTGCTAGCTTAGCAATAACTTTTAATGGAAGAATAGAATACAGATATACAGGAAAGTGAGCTTCAAGAAGGAAAAGAATGGAGATCAAATGGCTGATTATTTTTGGAGTTTTATAGTATTTTTCTTTGCAAGCTTATTTCTCAAAATATTATTTTTTAAAGTTTGTCGTAACTTTTCTCTAAGACCGGTCGATAAATTTTCATGAGACAAAGTGCAAATTGTTCTTAATTTATGTAGTTATGGGCGTAAGAGTTGCAATTTAAAGGTTTTCATGCATAAGTATTTTTTTCATGGCAAAAACCCTAAAAATTCAAAAAAATGCAAAAAATTATTGCAAAAAAATCAGTTTTTGCCATGAAAAAAATACTTATACATAAAAACCTTAAAATTACAACTCTTACACCCATAACTACATAAATTAGGAACAATTTGCACTTTGTCTCATGAAAATCTATCATGCGGTCTCAGAGAAAAGTTACGACAAACTTTTTTTCTTGAAAATCCTATAACTGAAGATAAAATGAGTTTAAAGACCTCTGTCTTGGCTCATTTTATTTAAAATAAGTTATATTTACAATATATTTTGATTATTTTATAATAATAATAATTTTTATCATTTTTTTAGGTAATTTTAGCCAGAAAGGCCTATAGGTGTAAGACCGCCTTAACGAGAAACTCCCCTGGTGGAAATCGAAAACATTTTCTAACTAATAACTGGCTATTTATATTAGAAACTTGCTATAAAATGGGAATTTCCCTTGTTCAGTTTCTTTATAGGTCCCGGTGAAATGCTTTTTTCCCTATTATTCGAACATTTAATAGATTGAAAAATAGAATGAGTTTTGCGAAGACAAGCACAAGCTTGTTCTTGAGTATTTTAAAGTTATTAAAACTAATCAGTTTTTTAGTCTGGAAATGGCTAGCAGAAGGCCTCTTGTTATGACAAGGAGTGAGAGAGACAGAATCTAATGGCAATAAATAGATTCTACGTAATATCTTCAAAAGGACTGCTGTAAATGGTTTTTCTGTCTGCTCATATTGTTTATATTTTAGTAAGCTATCAGTTACAGTTGAATACCATCCAATTTAACGTCAATTCTTTAAGTAAACTTAAAACGAAAATTTGGAGGTTATGTCCAATCTATTAAATGTGCGAATAATGGGGGAAAAAGCGTTTCACCGGGGCCTATTAACTAACCATTTTTTCTACCTATTTATTGAGACTGTGGCCATTTCAGATAGACAAATTTCCACCAGGGTCCTGTTAAAATGTGATCGTTTTTCTCATCGATTTTACATTATTGCAAATTTTCGAATTTAGAAGAGATAAATCGTTTTAAACAAACATTTTCTGGAACAACCCCCCCCCCCCCCACACACACACACATAAATCACTGAACGATCTCGCAGGCCCGCGCAACCTAAATCCGCTAAATTAACAAACGAGTATAGCCTTCATCGCTGCAACAACGCGCTCTCTGTTTCCTCCTCGCGTCGCTAATGACAGCGCGGACGCCGTACTTACGTACGCGTACGTACATTATACGCGTGTGCCCCATCACTACGGGCAATGTTTTTGTACTTCACTGTATAAATATTGGCCTGTTATCGCAGAAAATAAGGCTGCGTGTACGTAGTACCTCGGCCCAATGGATATTGCATGAGGCCGAGGCGGTGGGATTTTTTTTCTCCTGCTCCAAGCGCAGGACAATATTACGGTTTACCTTGCGCGAGTTTTTGGATTCGACATGCTGCGTTTTTTTAACGCTTATGGGCGGTTGTGAATTTCATGAATAATGAAGGTAGTTTTGCTATGGTTTTCCGAACGGCAGTGGCCATGAGGATAGCTGTTGTTTTAAGAATGGGAAACGTTGTAATTATTCTAGGGTGTTGTTTCTATATTGCGGATGAATAAATCTATATACCGTAAAAGTATAGTATATCTCATCACATGTATAGGAAAGTAGAAATAATTATTATCTGAATTAACCTCGTTCGTATTTTTTCTGTAAAATATTTTGAACGTTTCGAAATAATAATAAATACTGAAAATGAGAAAAAGGTAAAGTAGTCAAATTAATGCGAGTGCGCGTTGATGATATACAGTTTAGTTTTACAGCTGTAGATGGAAGTGACACTTTTAAATGAATTTTGTTTCTGATCTGTACTACTTAGCTGACTTACTACAAAACTTAGTCTGTTATCTGATACCAGAAGAGATAAATTTCAACACTCGGTAAAAGTGGATGTAATTACTTCAAGCGCACTTAAGATTGTTACATCCAGTTTTGCCGACAATCCAAGAATTAATTAACGAAAAATGTGTATCTACTTCTGAAATAAAAGAAAGTAGATAAGAAAACATCCGGTTATTCCGCGAGATAGAGAAAATTCACTGCTCGTTCTATTTATTTCGAAACTAGCCCTAAAATCCAACTTAATAACGAAAACTCGGTGCACACATGAGTATCGATTTTATAATTTAGGCCTTGGATTCCGCGTTAATGGCCTTTAAGCAAAAACGACTTCGCCGCGTATAGCACTTTAATGCACGATTCGGAGGGTTAAGTACTGGGAGAAATTAAAAAAAAAATTGTGTCGACGACCGAGCCAAAGAAGCCTCTTCTCCGTAAAGCCGCGCTTAATTAAGTTTACAGCTAATCTTAAAACAATAGCTGTTGTCATTCTGGCACGCATGCACTTTCGTCAGCAGTAATTTCCTGGAGTATTTTAATTTTTCTTTTCAAAATGTAGGGAAATTACTGGTAGATAATTTGTAAATGGTATACAAAGGGTAATAATAATAATAACAGCCAAAATTTATTAAATTTATAGCCGCATAATTATAACAAGGAGTAACTTTCTAATTTCAACGCTGATGTAAGCTCAGCGTCGGAGAGTATAATATTAAAATAGTTAATTACGGTAAATGGACGCAAGCCGAAAATTTAAGGAGTATATAATTCGCAAAGCGGATAAAATAATCAAAAGAATATATTTTAATTATATATCAGGTGAGGATTATGGTTAATTAGAACGCGTGCGAGATTCTCGTGTTGAGAGATTCTCGCGCTTTCCCCATCGACTCCGAAAGTTTTCGGAGTCGTCCTTTTATGCATTGAGCGGGCATAGTTCCCACTAAGCGAGGGAGACGGGACTCCTTATGCCAAAGAGCGACATAGTCGCTGCGGCGGGAGTCAGACGAGGTCCTGTTTAAGAGAACCTGGCACGGTGTCTAAGCTAGGAGGTCCCTCGCCGGCAGAGCGCGAGTGTGCTCGGAAATTTTGGAGCACGAGAGAATATCTCGGAGGAAGGACGAGCTTTTTTTCTCGTGGAAGCTAGGGCGAATTTTGTAGCGTCCGCTGATTGGCCGCCGTAAGGGCAACCCGTCGAACTGCTAGTGAGGCGAGCTTCTGCGAAGGTCCCGAGATGCATCCACACTCGAGATTTACTGGGAAAAAGTCGTGACGACTAATTGCAGTATTTTTAAAAATGATACAATAGTTATGTTTCTTTTACGCGATTGTTGCGTACGTCAACGTTTTTAATGAAATCCTAAATAAACGTGCTAAAACTCTATTTCGACGGCTGAGAGGAATAATCCACTAACCCAGCTTTTGGCTTCGAAAATCCTCTAACTCGGCGTTTGCGTCGAAAATCCTCTAACTCAGGCGGGTCTTTTTTTGTCTTCAATTTTTTAGTGGCAGCTCTGCACGATTTTAAAATACGATGTCTGCATAATAGACGCGATAATGTACGTTTAAAGGGAATTTTCTTCTTAATCATTTTTTGTCAATAGTTTAAAACATTTTTAAAATAATTTCAAAATCCAATCTTTTCATGGTACACTTTATATGTTTTTTTTTTTTTGCTGTGTGTAGATCTTTTGCCCTTAGCTTTATCATCTATTGATCATCTATTGATTTGTACTGGGATAATACAGTTTCTTTTGCTTACAATACTCAATAATATTTTATAATTATCGGATTTAATTTTATAGTTTATCTGTTTCGTTTAAACGATCCATTTAAAAATATGCTTATCGATAATGTTATCAACTCTTATGAGAAATAATTGAATAAATGATAAAATTAAGTTTGTTTTGATAAAAAGGAATAAAGTTTCATCATGTGAAGGCACAATATAAAGGTAATGTTAAATAATCGATTCTGATTTTTTTCTGAATTTCTAATCGCGTCTATTATGCAGAAATCGTATATTTTAAAATCATGCAGAGCTGTCACTACAAAATTGAAGAAAAAAAAAAACGCGCCTGAGTTAGAGAATTTTTGAAGCCTTCACCGAGTTAGAGGGTTTTCGAAGCAAACGCCGAGTTAGCGGGTTGTTCCTCTCAGCCGTTCATTTATTGTAAGACATAGCAAAAGCTCCTGTGTTTCATAAACTTTTTTAGTTTTACCACATAAAAAATTAATTTTCTTCAAAGGCAAATCTAGATCAATTACAAATTTTCATTAAGATTTACATTCTTTATTTCATTCAGTAAACATAAAAAAAAAATTAATAAAAATGCACAAGCGTGTGCATATTTCTCTGCGCGCCCGAATATCCTTTCCATAATGAATTGATTTTCCGACCGAACAACTTTCTTGGCACACATATATCGACGCTCCCTACGAAAACTAGCACGATTCAGATTGCCACGAAGACTAGTCCATTTCAGCGTTGGCCGCGAAGACTAGCACGCCCCATTGATTTGCGTTGAAGACTAGCCCGATCCGCTTGATTGCGGCGAAGACTAGCACATTCCACTGCCTCTTATGTAAATTAACGCGGTGACGCAAAGTGCTAGTTTTCGCGGCAACCTCGCAAATTGTACTAGTATTCGCGGTAAAGTCGTGAGTTATGCTAGTTTTCGTTGCAGTTTTCTGAAATGTGCTAGTCTTCGTGAGGAGGCCAAAAAAGGTGCTAGTTTTCGTAGGGAGCGTCGATATATAGGCGCCAAAAATCAACCCAACAACAATTCGAATTTTCATCGGCTATTTCCTAATTTCGCTTTCACCGCAACTTCCACAATTATCGCCTCCGCCCAATATCCCACATATCCGACCCCCCACGTTCGCTCGCTCGTCTCCTCTTCTACCTGGCCAGCTCGGCCTCTAACAAAACACCAATTCAATACACCCAACTACTTGGCTCATTAACCTCAAGACGCAACTCCCTCCCTCTTCCTAAGTATCAAAACTCCCTCTCTCCGTACACACGACACACGCACAGCTGCAGCAGCAGTATAGCACAGCGCAAACCCGTGTAATATTGGGGGGAGGGGGGGGCGCTTCGATTAGACGTTTCGCGGCCGGCTGCACGCACGTGTAATAGCGGCCTATATGTATACACACACGCATATACGTCACGCTCGAGAGTATATTACGAGGTACTTTCTGTTGGGACGTGCGCCCGAACGCCCCTGCGTCCATTGTGTGAAATTAGACGATCCCGCGCACGCGCCTGTGTAGCAGCGTGACGCGCGCGCGCGCAATACGTCCAATTCCGATTTGCTAATTACCGATGCTGATTGTTCGCGAAATTGTGGCCCGTCGATGATACGTCAATGCCGCGCGCCCGCAGAGCGAGGGCGAAGAAGAGTGAGAGAGAGAGAGAGAGACGCTGGACACGCGTGCCTTATCCATGCTCTTTGTGCGGCCCTAATTGCCATGGTGGGCTGAACCACGCGTGTACATACGTATACCTACGGAGAGATATGTATGCACTCATGCTACTGTCTGATTCTTCCGCGCGAGAACAAGACGCGGCCTATCAAATGCCGATGCGATTATGCTTGTGCGCAGTGTCTGCGCGATAAAGGGGATTCCCGATCTTTGATTTGAGGCTTCAGTATTGTGGCGATCGGTGCGATATAATGTGTAGGAAGTAAATTAATATTTTGCTTCCACCTTATAGAGAAAGCTTTGTGATAGTAAATTTTTGAGTTGTTGTAAAAACATGTTATAATTGTGTTCCGAGGTGTTAGGAATCAAAATACATGGTTTTTGAAAAATGTCTGTATGGATGTGTGTGTGTGTGTGTGTGTGTGTGTGTGTGTGTGTGTGTGTGTGAGTGCGTGCGTGCGTGCGTGCGTGCGTGCGCCTGGATCTTAGCTTCTGCTCGGTCGATTTTGACCGGACAGGTCTCATTTTTTTTTTTTTTTGCGTGATGGCGGGTCAAAAATCCGTTTTTTGATTAGGGCGATGATTTTGTTTTTTTTCAAATTTTCGATTTTATCAAAACTGTTTTCTGATTTTTTTTAATGATAGGATCGAGTTATTCGAATCTGATGGGTAGCGTTTGAAAGAGAATTAAAATATCTATATTTTCTAAAAAAAAAGTTTCTAGCTATCACGGTCCTTTTGTTATTAACAAAAGCGTGTTTTTTTTAGAAGCTTATAACTCCTAAACTTAACGGTCAATTTTTTAAAGAAAAATCATGATAATACAGAATATAAATAGCTATAATCTGTTAAAATTTGAATACATTCTGTAGGCTAGATTTTGAGTAAAAAATTGAAAAATGAAAAAAATCAGTTTTGTATGTCCAACGATTACAAGAATAAAATTGACTTAATGGCTTCAAAATTCCTTTTAGAGGTAGATTTTTTATAGTTCTCGGTCGAGTTCTTTGGGTAAAATGATTGGTACATAAATTTCAGAGATATTTGAGGTTAAAAATTTTTGACATTTTTTTTAAATCGTAATTTCTCGAGAACGGCTCTATGTATCTTAGAAATTAGAATCTTAGAAATTTACCATCGTATAAATCTTTTAAGAAGGCGGTCTGGAATTATTTCATGGATCTTGACTGATGGCTAGTTACCGAACTAGCCTCTATAATTTACCTAGTCAATTTTAGCTAATACTGTGATAGATACGCCAATTACTAGCGCGCGCTAGTTGATTACTTTTAAGACTAACACTACTAACATTAGTTTCTGTGATATTTTGTGTTAGTAATTTGACATTACGTGCAATTTTGACGTTCAATATTATTATATGTAGTAGCTAAGCTACCTTTTGTTATTTGTACAAATAAATATTATTATCTATCTATCTATCTATGTATCTGAATGGGGTGGGTGGCATTCGAAAGAGAATTAAAATACCTATATTTTCTAAAAAAATTAATTTTTTATCTATCACGGTTCTTTAGTTATCATCAAAAACAAAAACGTGTTTTTTTTTTTAAACTCATAACTCCAATGATATTATCATCAGTATTTTTTTAATTTTTAAAAAACCAACCAACAAAATGAATTAAAATATTTAAAAATTATATCTATTATAATCTATTGTAATTATGAATTATGCATTATGAATGCATATATTCTGCATTATTATAATTTATTTGTGAGTTATGAACTTTTTTAAAAAAACACGTTTTTGTTAATAACAAAAGAACAATGACAGCTATAAATTTTTTTTTTCTTAAAAAATATGAATTATGAAATATAAAAAAAAAAACACGTTTTTGTTAATAACAAAACAACCGTGATAGCTATTTGTTTTATTATAAAATATAGATATTTTACTTCTATTTCAAATGATAACTTTATTTATCAGCTCAAAATTTATATAAAATTGATATAAATAAATAATAAATAAATAAATAAATAAAATAAAAAATTAACAATTTTTAATATTCATAAATGAATTTAATTATAATTATGCAATAAATTTTTTAAAAAATTATAAATTTTGTTATTAAAAATTAATTAAAGGAATCAACAAATTACGGTTGAGGAAGCTACGGGCCAATGAATTGGCAGCGGTTTTTTTTGTGCGATTGCGGGTCAAAAATCCGTTTTTTGATTGGGTCGATGCGTCTTTGTTTATTTCAAATTTTCGATTTTCTCAAAATTGTTTTTTGCATTTTTTTAATGATAGGATCGAGATATTTGAATCGGATGGGTAGCATTCGAAAGAGAATTAAATTACCTATATTTTCTAAAAAAAAATTTTCTAGCTATCACGGTTCTTTTGTTATTAACAAAAACGTATTTTTTTTTTTTTTTAAAGCTTATAACTCCAAAACTAAACGATCAATTTTTGTGAGAAAAATCATGGTAATGCAGAATATAAATAGCTATAATCTGTAAAAATTTTAATTCATTTTGTTGGTTAGTTTTTTAGAAAAAAAAATTGAAAAATGAAAAAAATGAGTTTTGTATGTCCAACGATTACGGGAGTAAAATTAACTTAATCGCTTTGAAATTCTTTGTAGAGGTAGATTTTAGATAGTTCTCGGTCTAGTTCTTTGGGTAAAATGATTGGCCCATAAATTTAAGAGATATTTAAGGTTAAAATTTTTTAAATCTTTTTTTCAAATCGTAATTTCTCGAGAACGGCTCTATGTATCTGAATCGGATGGGTAGCATTTGAAAGAGAATTATAATACCATATTTTCTAAAAAAAATTTTCTAGCCATCGTGGTTCTTTTGTTATTATCAAAAACATATTTTTTTAAAAAGCTTATAACTCTTATAACTCCCAAACTAAACGGTCAATTTTTTTGAGAAAAATCATGATAATGCAAAATATAAATAGCTATAATCTGTAAAAATTTGAATTCATTCTGTTTAATCTTCATAAATAAATTTACTTACAATTATGTAATAAATTGTTGCAAAAATTATAAATTTTGTTATTAAAAATTAATTAAAGGAATCAGCAAATTAAGTTTGAGGAAGCCATGGGCCAATGAATTGGCAGCGGTTTTTATAGTAATGTGGTATGTATAGGTATTGGTTGGATATGTATAATATACTATTTCTGCCCTCCGGCAGGAAAGCGCGAACTTCCTGGCCGCTGTGCGAAACAAAGTTGCCGCTTTCCGGCGCCGTCGAGCAAATAAATAGACACCTTGACCGACACCGAGGCTTCGCCTCGGCCGACAATTACATGTGATCTGAGACATTTCTTATTTTACTGGCCTAGGCATGTAATATACTATTTTTTTCTCAACTCAGGCATGAAATAGGGCCTTTTTAGGAGAGAAAATGTAGGAGAGAAAATGTCGCACTTCGAGCTTATGTTTATGAAAGTGGTAAGAAATATCCATTTCTCACCAGTTTTTCATTTCTCACCTGTTTTAGGGTAGAATGGCCATTTCTACTCTGAAACAGGTGAGAAATGGATGTTTTTACCTCCCTTTAGGGAGGTATTATTAATTATGTATACATTTCAAATTATTTTGATTTACAACTGCGTTGTGTACGACTCGAAATGCTCAATCCTTTCTCCGACTTACACGATTCGGGTGAGGTGTTTTCAGCACTCGACTCCGACTCGTGTAGAACACCTCATCCTCGCTATAGAAACAGCTTATTTTCTCCCCTTGTTGCACAATATACTATTCTTTAATTTTACTAGCACAAAACATGGTAATCGCACTTTTGGTAATATTAAGGGGATGCCTTACTTGTATAGTCTGTACATGCTTACCGACATTTATTGATTTTTCAAACATCTATCTCAATTTACATATTTTTGCTTTTATTGAAGCTGACGCACATTCTTTGAATTATATAGATTGTGCGTGTGCTTCAATAATTTTGATAATATGAAAATTGGTTGAGAAATTTGAAAAATTAAGTGCAGAAATCTGCAGTTAGGTAAGGCTTTCCCTTAATGGGTAAAATATATTTCACATACTCATACTTATGTCTAACTAAACCCGGCCTGATTCTACTTCAACGAAAATAAGGCTTTAAAATTACTAGGTATCCATTTATCTTGCTACATCTCTTTTAAAAGTATTATTTTTATGTAAAGTACTTTTAATTAGACCGCGATATAATAATTCTGTTGCATAATAACCGAATAACATTGAAAATATTCGCTTTACATGTGATTTTCCATTACTAATTGCACACAGACGAGAACTGAAACTCAATACTTTACCTAATTGCGTTCTGTGTTTGGAACGTGAATTAATTTACGCGTGTGTTCACATATATCGGAAATGGCTTTATCGTAATGCAAACAAAAAGTAGCAATTGTTGAACGAAAAAATGCCGCGTGATTACACGACGGTATATATGAGGAAATCCACCAAACTTTTAATATCCGTGTTAGTGCTTCACCAATACTTCAAGACTAATCTTGGTATTGCCTGGTCTCGTATCGAAATTCAAGACAACACCAATACAAGATCATATAAAAAAAGTTTCAAGACAAGACCAAGACCTGAAACACAAGAATATTGTCTTGGCAAGATTTTTTAACTGGATATTGCAAGAATCTTGGTCTTGATTGCACTACATTATTCGAAATCTGTTATGCATTGGAAACTTAAAAGTGACTTAACGTGGTTCACCGGTGAATCGATTATCTTTAAATTTTCTTAAAAATTAATGTACATACTCCTTTTTATATGTTTTATCAATTTTTGAAACCCCCAGTATAGGAAGCGATACTAATTATTGAGATAATTAATGCCAAAGTTTGCAACTTTAACATGGGAAGCATAGGCTGAGTATGTATTTAAGACTCATTTTAATTAATTGCAAAGGCAATTTTCTTTACAATTTTCTTAAAAACTAGTATATTATACTAGACTCAAAAAGGAATAATGTAGAATATTTTTTAATATGGCAAACGATACTATTTTCCGAGAAATGGCTATTTGAAGAAAAATTCCCATGTTATTTGTATATCTATATATAATTGCATCGTACAAATCGTATTGTTTCAAACATCGTATAGGCACCTTATTTTTCACGTCGTCTTTTTTATTATTTTTACTATAGTATACAGAGGATAAATGAAGAGTTTCCACCATAAATAATAAGCTTATAGCACAATTTTTGCGATATTGTGATTTTTATGACGTTATTGTACGGAGAACTACTGGAATGAAAATTATTAATACAAATCTTATATAAAAAACACTTTTATTTATATAATTTCACAATTACTTAAATGATCTGTACATTTCATAAACTTATAAACGTATGAGTGTTTACGGTCTCGAACAAAAAGAAAATCGTAATAGTAATTACAATTAACTGTAAAAAAGAGAAAAAAAGAAAAATACAAAAACAGAGGAAACTGTCTATAATGTACATGGTCAAAAGCTTTATCGCGTTTGGCCTATTATACGTCACGTGAGAGTCGCCGCTTAGGTTTAGCACGGTGCTGTATCACGGAAAAAGGTCTCCGTACTCTAAAAGACGATATGGTGCTCGCCTGTAGAAAATGCGGTAAAACAAAGTGACAAACCCGAGAAGACGGGATATATAGGCTGTCCATAATATATTTTCGGGGCTCGGCACGCTCATATTCACGTACACTACGCCGCTGCGTGGAGGAGAAAGGATACTGCTGTTTTACGCTGCCATGCGCTACCGTTTACATTAGGCATCATTCTAAAAGAGCAAGCATCGCTGCATCGCAGGAAAAACGTTCCAGTTGCTTTGTTCGAACTTGTTGATAAATAAAATACGAGTACATATGAAATTGTACTAATATAATTCATGATTGACTGTTATTAATTATATTTAAGTTGGCTGATCAAGTGATTTATAATATTTACGATCGTTTTTCTGTAATTATATTGAGTGAAGGATGGCGGAGGATATTGGTGATACAAACAGTCCTGAAGTGAAAATTAGTTTATTCATCATTTTTTCGATTTGACCGTATTCAAGATGGAAAACAAGGAACCTGTCTATTATGTGAAGAACAGAAGATACTAAAAATTATAACAATGAAAAACTGCAACACAAGCGGTTTAAAGAAACATTTGAAAACATATCACTCACACAAATTTGATATTATGTTTAATTCAAATAAAAATAATGCTTCATCTGCCAACCCCCATCAACAAACATTGAAGGAATTTTTAAAAGTAAGTACATAAAAAATATTCTTTTAATTAATATAATTCAAACAGTTTATACTATTTTTTAAATTACGAAATTCAAAAAACTGTTCAATAAGTGTAATCAAATAATATTTATCGCGATAATTCACGTGTTCGCAATATTAGCAGACGATCTCAACGATATTAGTCGATTTCCCAGAACCAATGTCTCGTGGAAAGTGTATACATTTAATCGACTTTTTTATGACAAACGCCGTGAAACCTCTTTCGAAGTGAAGTTTATTCATTGTCTTAAAAAATACAGCTGAACAGCCGCTATTAGTGCAGCTAATCACCGGGCCGTTCCTCGTGTCATTTATTTCTTTCCCCTTTGAAACCCTTTGAAAAATCGCGGTACAGGTATATACAAGCCTGAAAACACACGACCAACCGCAATGAAAAAGGTTGGCACATCATCGACCCTGACCGGTGTACGTGCAGTATACTTAGCTCGGATCCTTAGCAGATGACAGCTAGAGCTGAATAAAACGAGTGCATGCAGCTTTTTCAAACCGAGCGCACAGCACTGAATCTGAGTAGCGCTGTACATATGTTCCATGTTCGGGTCCGCTGTCGTATAAACCAAGCTTTCTTTGTGCGCTCGGGCGCAAATCTTTTTTATCTGCATACACAAATTATTAGCTTATATTATGAACTCAAATAGTCATTTAATTATAGTAGTTTTCGTCACTAAGGCGTAAAGTTCAACTTTACACCGAGTGTTGGGCGATCACGAGGTCGTAAAGATTTCGCCCGCGTGGCGAACAATATTTTTTTTTATAGTATGAGTAAAGCACGTCGTCGCATTGTTTGAGTGTATAAAGTTGAATTTTACGCATAGTATGCGTAAAGCGAAGTTTTACGCACAGTATGTGTGAAATTCAACTTTACGCACTGAAAATGATGCGAATCGACATACTTTACGCATACTATGCAAAAAATTAATTTTATTTACTAAAATTTACTTAAAGCATTAAGGGGATGCCATACTCGTACCATTACCGACCGAGCAATTCACACAGTTTCAAGTTGATTAAAAATAAAATACGTCGAATCACAAAAAATCAAGAGAACACTCTTCTGTACTTTTTAACGTTCTATCATCCAGTCAAAGTTTGGAGTTGAAATATCAAGCCGTTTTTTCAAAAACTTTGAACGAAATTAAATTTCGCTTTGTTCAAAGTTTTTGCAAAAATGACTTGATATTTCGACTCCAAACTTTGACTGGATGATAGAACGTTAAAAAATACAGAAGAGTGTTCTCTTGATTTTTTGTGATTCGACGTATTTTATTTTTAATCAGCTTGAAACTGTGTGAATTGCTCGGTCGGTAATGGTACGAGTATGGCATCCCCTTAAAATGAAGTATTTTTCTTCCAACCAAAACAAAAATTATTAGCTTATATTATGAACTCAAATAGTCAGTTAGTTAACTTAATTTTATTTACTAAAATTTACTTCAAAAATTAAAATGAAGTATTTTTCTTCCAATTTTCAGTTGCCTCTTTCAGAAGATGACTTTGATATAGTATGCTGGTTGGCTTATTGAATATATATATATATATATATATATATATATATATATATATATATATATATATATATATATATATATATATATATATATATATATATATATAAGTATCACTTCCATTTTATTCAAAATTTTACAACAATTGTTCAAAATTTTTACGGAAACACAATATTGTAACGATCCCAAATATAGTTAATAAACTCTCAAAACTAGTTGTTCTTGGTAAAGATAAAACCAACAAACTCGATCAAACGAATGTGGTTTATGAGTTCCCTTGTAAAGATTGCAATGCACGGTACATAGGCGAGACAAAACGTGCCCTAAATAAACGAATTGCCGAACATCGCAAGAATAATAATGATGAGTTGGTTGTCAATATACATAAAAATGAATATAATCATGAATTTGATTTTGAAGCAGTAACAATTAGAGATATTGAAAATAACTATAATAAAAGACTTATTTCTGAAATGTTATTTATTAACAGTACACCAAATACGATAAACAAAAAAGAAGATACACAGAATCTCAGTAGAGAATACAAATCTATGTACTTTCACATTACTCGACGAATCGCTGTGCGATAACTTAGGTAATTCGTTTCGCATTTTTTAAAATTTTGTCAACCATTGTAAGTTAAGACTAGTGTGAGCTCGTTCTGTTAATTATATTATTATTTTTTAATAAAGCCTGAAGAGGTCGATAAACCCGTCGACGAAACGTTGCAACTACTTAACATCGTAGTCTATTTTCTTTCCTGCTCCCAATGGATCTGGTCAGAATTGACCAAAACAATTTTTACATATGTACAAGTTTACTACAATAAAATTATTTTTATATCTTATCTTTTATTTACTTTTTGGTGATTTTTTATAATTTTCTATGAAATTCATATTTCTGATTAATTTGAAAGCTTTTGTTAACATTGTTTTGATATGGAAAATTATTATTAATTAAAATATTATAATTGTCTGTATTGTTTTTTAATTAAATGTTTTTTCAATTGTCAAAATAATTAAAACCAATACTTTCTTGTCAAGACCAAGACAATACCAAGATCAAGACAAGACACATAATCTCAAGACTTATACAAGACCAAGACAAGACAGATAATCTCAAGACTTATCAAGACCAAGACAATATTTTTACAAAGTCTCGTATTGTTGAGTGTACGTTCGTGGTGTATGTATTTTATTAAGGTAGCGGACATCAAACGAACCAATAGTTGTAAAAAATTATTATTGCTTTATTGCCAACGTTTCGGGAGCGTTTGTATACTCCCCATTGGTGTAGCCAATGTATTGTTATTTGCAATAGGATCGACCAACATGTTTAATAGATATTGTTTACTATGCCCTGAAGAGGGGAGTATACAAACGCTCCCGAAACGATGGCAATAAAGCAATAATAATTGTTTACAACTATTGGTTCGTTTGATGTCCGCTACCTTAATAAAAAGTCTCGTATTGTCTTGGTATCGTGAAGCACTAATTCGTGTTACCGTTGCATAGTTTCTAAAGAAGTGATTGCACACCTTTGACCAAAAGAAATTTTACTAAATTATGGGTGTATGAACATGTTCTGCTATTGTAAAGGTAATTATAAACGAATGCACTTTCATGAAACTAAAAACAAACATCAATTTTTCATTACTTCTGTGCGTACTTGGGTGAATTTTTTATTTCTTTAAGCTATTAAAAAAGTGTCTATCGTAGAAACATTTTAAGATCCAGTAAAATCTTCGTTTTTACTCATATTTTCGATAAATCAACCTCCGGAAAGTGTGCCTATAGACAATAATTAGATATAAGAGCAAACGTGAGCGTAGTCGCATTTTTCTCAGTTTTAATTTTTTATCGAAAAAACCGTTTATCGAAAGAGCTTTTTTTACATTTTAAATTATTCATAGCTGCACGTATATCTTTTCACATAACTAATTAACTCATACCTGAGTTATAAGTGTGCACTTCATAAGAATAATATTATAGCGAGACAAAGACAAATCGCTAAATCGTGAATTGTTAAACAAAATCATATTTACCTCTAGAGTTTCTCTCGGATAACTTGAATATTATGATTGACTAGCGTAATCACAAGTAGTGATTAAAAGCTATAAAATGCCTTTTTGAAAAATTTTCTAAGATAAAAATTCGCGAAGATATGAGCATTCTAATTTATCACGTATTAGTCAAGTCAAATCGTGTATTTTTCAAATTTCAATGGAAACTTCCAAAGCACTTGACATTGCAAAAAACAATTTTAAAAATTTTCTACAAAACTGTTTCAAAGCTTTTACTGCCTACGTTTGATTGTTTTATTTCCACTATTACTTTTATACAATTATATATCTTGAGAATTAAAAGTGATTAATGAATACGCGAAATCATATTTTTTCATATAATGATATAAACATACGAAAAATAAAGTTATACTGAGAAAAAAGTTGTTGGTACTGTTAACTATATTACATAGTAAAACTCAATATTATTGCCTTAACTATGTTTTTTTTTGTAAAGTGGACTATAATATGTTAATAATAAATATGTTCATATAATTCAAAGGACTAAACAGTTATAGTAACTTAATTATTGTACATGTAACTAAATTGTCGTAAAGTTTGCTATATTTATTTAGTATAATATAATATTTCCATTCGAATTCCTTTGATATTTCAAATTTTACTATATATAATATAGTACCCAATAACATATTTCTAACTATCTTGACCATAATCTTAAATGTAAACAGTACTATAAAATAAGGTCATAGTCAAATAATACTATATTGTATAGTACTTTTATGTGAAAATATACTATATTTTTTTCTTAGCGTAGAATAATATCATAAAAGAAATAAGTATATACACTCACAAAATGTACGATAAATAAACTTTTAAATCATAGTGCAATATAATATTGAATCAATTGCAAATAATTTTTATCTAATTCAATTTAAAATATTATACAACTGTTACTATTACATATATAACGAATAAATTAATAATATATGTAATAATGAGCGAATACGTAAATACCGTTAGAAGGGTGTAAAATCTTATACAGTATTCATTCGCAATAAAGTCGCTATCTGTCTCTCTTACTCTAACGATTTATAAGAGACAAGGGACACATAGCGGTCTTATTGCAAAGGAATACCGTATTAAGTTTTGTGTTTTGAAAAATGTCCAATATGATCCCATTCCTTTCAAGTTCCCTATTCATACTATTCGTGAATTCAATTTATTGTCAATTTTTATTTTTTTTTAAATTATTTAAAGGACTTTTTCGATAAAACAAGTAACGCTATTTTTTTTACCATTTCGAAACATTTTAAATAGGGTAGGCTGCGTCTTATGAGTGTGCTTTATAAAAAATTTATTTTATTTCTTCAATATTTAATATTAAAAGTTTGGTGGATTTTCCCATATATGACTATTTTATACTTGATGAATATATAATTTACAATAAAAACTTTTGGCATGCAAATTAAATTCAAAAATTTATCACCATAAACATCACTCTTGCTATGAAAATTGAATGTCATTACAACGAACCGCTTCATTATCGTGCGTTAATAAATCTTATGACATAAATAGGAAAATTTGACGGGTAGAAAGGGGTTCGTTTGAAAATCACATTTTAGAAATTTCAAATAGCTCTTACTTACCTTAACGGAGTCTTGAATCTGATAAACCGTTCCCAGAGAAGTAGAATGTCAAACAGAGGGACGAGGGGCGAGGGGAGAAAACAAGATGATAGTCATAAGCACGAGGAGGAGCTGTGCGCGATCAAAGTGGAACGAAGTGGTGAGAAATGAACGGGGAAGAGCTGAAGACGCGGCTACAAAGGAATAATCAAGTAGATCGTCAGTATTTTTTCAAAATTGTTTGCATAGTTTAATAAGTTTCAGGGAGAGTAATCTCGTTGTGAAAAATTTTGTAATCAATAGAGTTCAGAGTATTTTAATTAAGTTTAAAAATTATGTTTCAACTTAAAAATGTAATTGCATAAATTGTTGACAAGGTTTCAAAGTTAAAATAATTTTTCCTATTCTAAATAGTTATTTGAAACGTAATAGTTAAAAAGATGACATAATTTTATTCTTTGTTCAAATGACACGCAAATCCAAACGACGAAATAAAATTAAGAACAAGATATAATACATCGACGACTACAATCTTTTCAACAATTCGGCATACTCTTTTGAACAAATAAACCGAAAACCCCACTCAGCATAGAAAGGCACCCTCGCATATATATTCGTATCCGCGAATTAAGTTTTGTGTTTTGAAAAATGTCCAATATGATCCCATTCCTTCCAAGTTCCCTATTTATACTATTCCTGAATTGTCAATTTTTATATATTTTTTTTATTATTTAAAGGGCTTTTTCGATAAAACAAGTAACGCTATTTTTTTACCATTTCGAAACATTTTGAACAGGGTAGGCTGTGTCTTATGACGTGTTCTTGTTTATGCACATACTGATTGTGCACTTATTAATTGTGCACACTTTAACATTGGCATATATCTATATATATAGATCTGTACCAATGCTATCTGTGCACAATAAATATGTGCACAATCCTTATGTGCACAAACAAGAACATGCCTGTCTTATGAGTGTACGTTACAAAAAATTTATTTTATTTCTTCAATATCGAATATTAAAAGTTTGGTGGATTTTTTCATATACGTCCACGTGTGTATCGCAAATTAATTATCGTGGAATTTGAATGGCTTTGAGTTATTAAATTAGCGCAGACGCGGAGGCTGACGTTCGGGTTCCAGCATGTATGTGGTTTGGCAAACATCGATTAGCTCGTTATCAAAATTTCAAAACGACCCTAAAATCCAGCTCCCCTGACAGTTTAATCAAATTTTCATGTATTTGAGGTAGAGAGCTCGTCGTCAGCTGCTCTCATATTTTAAATCGAATTTACGATAACCGAATTAAAGGAAATTCAACCCGCAGTACATCGATAATCTTTTTGATATAATTTTTAGTTCAATATGCTCGTTGAGTGGCATAAGTCGGAATTTAATTTTATTACACACATTTTATTATTTATAAATTACATGAAATTTACAGTTTTATGTTAAAACTATATCATAATACTTCGATCTTTGCTTGAGCGTTGAAAAGTAATGAATAATCAGGACGGACCACGATTCATTGTAAAAATGTCAATTAAAATGGTGTTAATGAAATTATTGCCGAAATTTACAACCGTGCTAGTGCCAGGCGTTATCTGCGTGTAATATTGACGTCCGTATGCATAATTGCGCGCCAAAACCACCAAAATCTAATATTTTACGAGATCAATTAACGTATTGTGCCAACTAGCAGTTGTAATTAACATGATTGTTGCAAATACATCATGCACATTTATGTTCACATCACTGTCGAAATACCGCTTCTACTGTCAGAACATTGTTAAGCTTCAGGACTAATTGAATTGACTTTGGTGGAAATTCAAAACATTATATAATTAATAACTGACTATTTATTTCAGAAAATTGCTATAAAATAGGAATTTCTCTTGTCCACTTTCTAGCTCCCGGTGAAACGCTTTTTCCCCTATTATATGGCCATTTAATAGATTGAAAAATAGAATGAGCTTTTGGAAGACAAGCGCAAGCTTGTTCTTGAGCATTTTAAAGGTATTAAAACTGATCAGTTTCTTTAGTCTGGAAATGGCTAGTAGAAGGCTTGCTGTTATGACAAAGAGTGAGAGAGACAGAATCAGATGCAGAAATAAAAGTTTTGTTGAATAAGCCATCCAATGCACTTTAATGCTCTTTCATATACGATAGAATTAGTAAGTAAATCAAATACGAATATTTTGTTGTGACGTTAATCTAAGAAATAGGCAGATAATGGTCGAAAAATCGTTTCATCATAGCCATTAATTAACCAGTTTTACAAGCTATTGTCTAATTTCTTGGCCATTTCATATAGATGAATTTCTACCAGGGGATTAATGCAGCACTAAACTGAAAATAGGATCATTACAGCAAAATGTCCTTATTCCTTTTCCGAAGGATTTACGCGCTAAAGTAAGATGTAAATAACTAACGAATCAATCGCTATCTTGATGATTATTATGATTTATTCTTATTCTGTAAAGGGTTCTCTGCCCGTATAATAAAAAAGTAAATAAATAAAATAAAATAAATCCGAGTAGAATTTAAATTTATATGAAAATTAACATTTTATTTGCAAAATTGTAAAAAAATAACACGGTACACTTATTGACCGGTGAAATGTATAACGGTTTGCACGCCAACCGTATACATCTACGCTGGAAAAACCCGAGGGTATTCTGACGTGCAATTTAATTACACGTTTTGGACCCTTGGAAAGCCCCAAGGAAGTTGGCTCTTATCCGTCAGCAAAGTAACGTCGATCAGACAGATATGTTAGTAGCCAGGCCTCAAGAAATTCTGCTCCCTTTTCCAGATAATTAATATCACTTTTTATTCGTGCTTTTTCCATATCACTCTTGAATATTATAACGATAAATATGAATATTGTTATTTTGTTGATAACAAAATATCCTTAACAACCTTATATAAAAATTTCGTAACAAATAACTGATTAAATTCCATTCAAGAGTAAACAACGTTACTCTACATTTCTCAATAATAACCATAATAACAATTGTAAGCTTTAATTAAAACTCTCATAATTCCCAAATTCTCAAAAGACTGTGCGAAGAACTCTCGTAAACACGGCGATTATAACCCCAACAATGCCAACAGGCGCGCGGGTATTATCTCGCGCCTATACTAATTCAATCAGTATAAGCAAGCTCGACAAAGACACACCGTTGAAACGCGCCGAATAATCCGCTGACGCGCACACGCGCCCTGGGGCTGCGTCATATATGCGCCTCTCTCTCTCTCTCTCTCTCTCTATCTCCCTCTCAGGCCGATCAGCCGAAGCGTACGCGCGTGAGCGCGAAAAGCCTCAAATTACCGAGCGCTTCGAGCTAATGCAATCGCTCCCAGCAGCGAATAAACGCGCTGCTCGCGCTCTGTGCACGTATGTATATACAGTACTTAACTGCAGCGAGAGGAATCTCGCCTCAAAGGACAAAGCGAGCGGAGAGTAAAAGCGGCTGTCGTCGCCGCGTGTAAGACAGAAGACGTAAACTTTGTTACCTACCTCGCGGCGCACGCGCGATTACGCGAAAGTCCTTCCAAAGCGCGTCCTTCTGAGGGAGCTTCTACATTGATGCGGCTGCGTGTGCGCTCGCCGTGTAGGGGAGAGCGGGGCATGTGTGACACCCTAACTTTGATTAAAAATAACAACTAAACTGTGTATTATTTCAAAATGTACAAAAACACAATAATTAGATCAGAAAAAAATAAAATAAACTATTAACTTTTTTTTCATTTTCTTTTAATTATTGATAAAATACAGAAAAGAAATTCTGACAAAAATGCTCTACGTGCCCCACCGGCGGGTGGATTGTGGCACCCGACGGGGCACGCATGTCACGATCATATTTAATATTTTACTATAGGTATTTTTCAATTCTTTTTCCCAATAATTAATTCTTTAATAATTATGCCATAATAAAATTTTCAAAAATCAAATAATTAATCAGTCTATTGAAAATTTAAAATTTTATTTTTATTAAGGAACATAACAATTTTTATCTTAAAATAGATTATTACATTTTAATAAATGATTATATATTATAAATTCCTTCTTATAAAATATGATCACAACATAATACTTTTGTTTGATTAACAAATTATCATTATTATTACAATAAGTTCAAATTTAAAGATTTCGCATCATTTTCATCTATGTAGCATATTTGAACTACCTGACCATTGAAAAAGGCAGTTTGAGTATCTACAATTGATTCTTCAGGTATTACTTCTCTAAAGTAATTTTCATTATTTACGGAAGCTGAATTATTATTAACAATGGATAAATCAAGCTGATTCGTGTTTAAGTCTGTTTTTTTTATACTTTCTTACCATTGTTTTTTCTACTCTAAATATAACTTAATACGCAGTCGAAATAATCGTTATTTACTTATTAATGTAATAATTGAAACTAAAAACTAGTTAAAACTAAATTATTGCACTGCGTAGTTGTTAACCCATCTTGCTCCGTTTTTGGTTTGTAGGATTGTAGGTTACATCACTTCGCTCGGCGGCCGCCGCGGCGCACTGATACGCCCGAATGTGCCACGCGTGCCCCGCCAGGGTGTCACGTCATGCCCCATTTTAATACCATTTTCATTTTTTAATTATATTATTTATAAAGATTTTCTGAAAATAACAAAAACAGGGCTTGAAAGATAAAAGTTGCAACTATCAAATAGGTTTGGTCTCATTTAGAAAAAAAATCATTTTCTCGTTGCTCCAAGCGACTTAAAAATCAAGTCAACTTTGTTTCTAAGCACCGATTTTCAATCTTATTAAATTAAATGTTAAACATTATCTATAATCTCAAAAGTATAGAGGAAAATTCTACAAGCATATCTAATTAGGTTTACGTAAAAATTACATTTTTTGCATTCATTAATATTAAAAATATGAGGGTGCCAATCTTACCTACCTGACACGTTATGCCCCGCCGTCCCCTATAAGGTATACCTATATGTAGTGCGCACGCATATATAGGTATACCATACACGGCGAGCGCACACGCAGCCGCATCGATGTAGAAGCTTCCTGAATGCAGGGAGTGCGGAGATGCGCTGCGTATAATACGTAACGTAACACGACGATCGTCGTCTTCGCGCCTCAGAGCAGCCGGTTAATTCTTTCGCACCCTCAACCTGGGAGAATGGGATTTTCGCTTCTTTTTGTTGCTGTTGTTGTCTTCGGTCGCGCCGCACGTTTCACGCCTCATCAGTCGCGGAATTTAGTCGTGCGCGCTTCGCGCGTAATTTGGATGCGGTTATATGGGCCGTGCTAATCGGTTAATTGGGAAAGTTTTTCGGCCTGTTGTTTGCGAAAACAGGTGCGCGCTGAATAGTCATAGACGTGGTCTCCCTCTCTCTCCCTCTCTCTTTTTCCGAGAGTGCTTTCTTTCTCGGAGCGGGTCTTGCTTTTTCAAAGTTGTACGGGATGGAGTGTAGTAGTACTACCTATAACTATACCTTTCGGGACGAAAACTTTTCTTTCACCGCCGAGTGCGATGAGAGATAAGGAAATGGCTCTTTTTTCTAATTATATATACGTTATGAATTCTCCAGCCCGCGGGGGGAGGGGGGGGGGGTGTTATGAAAATCACGCGAGTAGATTTTTAAGTGAATTTTTTTCGAACTTTTCCGAGAGCGTGTATAATTTTTTTAAACTTTCCGTTACACATAAAAGTGTCATTTTGAGCGTGATTCATTAGGGAAGTATAGAAATGTAAGGTGTTTACGAGATACGGGACGTAATAATTATAATTGCTTCGATGCAATAAAATGCAAAGCAGCGGATAACGATCAACGTCAAAAAAAGGAAAAAGTGAATGAAAAATCGCACCGCTATTGGAGTCGTAACCGTATACTCTCATATAATTGCATAAAAATGAAAAGAAAGCAGGACGACTCCGAATCGGATGTTATCTCTCGGGCAAATCCCGTCGTCGACGGAGCGGCGTGTTGTGCTTTTGTCGGCAAGAGGCGTCTTCACGGAGCAAGCGGGATTAATGAAATTATACCGTCGGATCCCTACTCTTCCGGTAATGATGTTTCTTTTCTCCTCGAGCGTGTGCCATCTTTCTCGCTCTCTTAGCTGCTTATCTCATTCTTTTTTCATCATTCCTATATTTGTCTTAATATAATTATATTGTGTTATCTGATACTTTGAATTTACTTCATTCTATTATCTCTGTTCAATGGTAAATTCGTAAGAGTTAATTCATGATTTCATGTGATTGTGAATAGTACATTTCGACACGGGTGGGGAAGTCGATTATGTAGCTGGTGTGACTTTTTGCACGAGCGAAGCGAGTGCGAAAAAGTCACACCAGCTAAATAATCGACTTACGCACTAGTTTCGAACGGTATTTTATACCACGAGCGCCGAAAAATCATACCAAAGTTGTGATTTTGAGGTTAGAGTGGTATAAAATTATTTGTGAATGAGCAAATATTGCTGAAGAAATGAAAATGTGCTTTCAAATGAATTTTCAGTTACAGTTACAAAAATAGGCGGAACGAGGAGGTATAGATATATAATATCAGCACACAAAAAGAAGAGAGAATCAGTGCGTACACTGAGAAAAGGATTTGTTTACTGTTAACATGGCATTGTAACTGTTAACATGCGTATGTTTAAATGTGGCCAAATATATGCATTGTAACAGTTATAATGCCATGTTAACAGTTATCATGCTCTCATAAACAATTTCAATATGTTACCTGAGAACATTGATATTGTAATAGTTACAATATATTTATTATAATAGTATTTTAATCTAATGGCCAGTTTTTTACCAGGATGGTGTTGTTTTATAACAAAAACGTTTGAAATAAGCACATCATTAATTTTTTTACGCCAACGTTTCGGACATTTTTATTGTTTATCCTGATGAGGAATATAAACAAAAATAAATGTCCGAAACGTTGGAGTAAAAAACTAAATGGAGTTTTTATTTCAAACCTTTTTGTTATATAACATCATCCTGGTAGAAAATTGGCTATTAGATTCAAACACTACAATTTACAAAAACATCTACCATCAGCTACTTTCAAATCGGAATATGTTATTAGTTAATATAAATATTGTAACTATTACAATATCACATTTTATCCTTAAACATGTCAAATAGTTGTATTTCAAATATGTAAATGTGTTAACAGTAACAATATTCTTCTCTCAGTGTATTATAAGGTAAAAGTACCCATTATAAAACATCGTTCAAATCGTGACCCCTTCATGGAACAGTTTGAAATATAGTAAAATAAAGTTTATTAATGGTACAAATAAACAATATCAAAATTTTATCTGAATAGTGAAGGTTTATTATGTAATATGCAAAGAGATTCACATTTCTACATGATAATTATAATTTAAAAAAAATATATGACTGCGTGTATTCTGAGATCGACTCAAATCTGTGGCTGTTGAAGTCAATGATGCTGGTTTCATACGTTTTATCTTATTAACTGTAACTATGCACTCCAACACTTTTCAAATATCAATCTTTTTATAATATGCAGTTTTTTTACTCATAGATTAAAGTTTTACAGTAGTTTTTCTGCAACAGTAAAGATTTTCAATAAATATTTTAGTGTTTCATAATTGCCGCATACAAACGCGCGTAGTCCGAGTTTATGGAACAGCCAAAGGTGGCATTCCAAGTTCGGGGACCTCTGTCTCTAAGCATGTCCCCTTTATGGAGCGCATTTTCACTCAACAGTTTTAAAGTTATTTATTATTTAACATTATTTTGAGATGTGCGTGAACAATCATTTGAGTTTCCTGCATTATTTTACTAATAAGTAAGTATATATTTGTTTGTGAAATTCTGATTGTGAAACATAAATTACAAACCTAACCAATAAATGTGATAAAAAATCAGTTTGTAAGTTACATTCCTTTAGAAATTTCTTTTTTATTTTTTACAGATTTTATGAAACTCAAGAAAAATGACAGCGAAGAAAAAAAATAAAGGCACAACATAAGACAAATAAAATGAGACTACGGAAGATATTAAAGAGATGTTAAAAAAGAATGCTTAGCACAACAAAGATATTCGCAAGAAAGTTCAACCAGACAAAAGGAAACTAAAAATCAAAAGGAGACTGTATTCTGCATTACAATTGCAAAAAAGCTTTCAATGCAGTTAATGCTGCACTGCAAATTGCAGCTAAATTGAATGTCCCAGCCACATCTCTCCACAGAGATGTAAAGATCCACAAGAATCTCCTTCAAGACCTGGCTCGTCTAAAGTTTTATCACCTCATATAGAAAAGTAGTATAGAACTAAGCAACAGTTTAAATAAGGATAATTGCATATTAAATGAAGAATGGTTACTCGATAACTGTGAAGATTTTACAACAGAAAATTTGATTGAGAAACTAAGTTAATGGGATTCGTACAATCTAATTGAAAATTATTCATGTAACTATATTAACATTTTTCTTATTTTAATCATGTTGAATTTTTTTAGGAGTTTTTTCTCCATCTGCAATATAGTATACAATGATCAAACGCAAGAATCTATCAATCGATCAGTTAATAATGAGATTTGTCAAGAAAGTGTAATAACTTCTGAAAAAATAAATCTTCACTCGAGTAATCTTGAAAATAACTTAAAAAGTAATACGATGGAAGAAGAGACTATGCTCGAAATGAAAATAGTGTAGCAAATAATAAATCCAAACCAAAAAATAAATTAATTGTAATTTCAGATATTTAAAAATAAGTATTAAGTATTTTAAGTTGTATGCAATTATTGTATTAATTTGATACGTTTAAAATTATATTTTATATTTATGTTTTTTAATAAAAAAATTATAAAAAATTTAAAATCATCATTTGTATATCATAAGCCTCTTATTGTAAGTAAAATAGTACATAAGTTATTAAATTAAAACTGATTTCTATCCTGTTCCAAAATGGGGACATCGATTATAGAACGGGGGGACAATCTGTAAAAATGTCGTTCCATAATACGTACTTGGTGTCGGTTTGGTTTTTTAATTGTAATAATTACAATTCGTATTCAATTTGCTTTTTTAAGGTCTCATTTTAATCTTTGATCTTTACCCGATCGATTGATATCCAAAAATTGTAAATATTACTCCTGTACAATAGTTTTAATCTCAATCCAAACTCTAAACTAGCAAAAACTGTTCCATAAAGGGTACTTTTACCTTACATAAAATCTCTGCCCCTTGTGGCTCACGAAAACTGAGCCATGGAAATTTCTCATCAGAAAATATCCTCACAAAGCTTCTCTTCTGAAAAATTAATAATTTTGATATACGTAAAAGACTTTCTTGAACATAAATCCATACCTCAAATAACTCACTCGACCGAATTAAAGCAGCCATTATTATTCAGATTTCCTCGAAATGAAGCCAGCCAAACAGTCGCTTGAAATAAAACGGGGACAAAATTGCGTCGCGAAACTAGCCATTAACGAGAGAAAAAAAAGAAGAAGAGAAATTACCCGAAAAAGTCTGTCCATAAAAAAAAAAACTTTTCGCTCGACTCTTATATAGCCCCACACAGTCCGTTACGATGATACAGCGGCAGTGGCGGACATAAAGAACCTAAAACTCAGCAGTATAGGTCCTCTCTCTTCCCTCTTCTTTCTCCCCGCTAAAATTCTTTTGTGAAGCGTGCGCGCTCGCGCGCCATTCAACCGCGTTGTCGTCGTCCCTTTCTCTCTATCCTCGCGGGAGAAGTTCGCGAATCGCCGGGATTACACAAAGATTACTTTCGCGGCGGAAGAAAAGAAAGCTGCGCGTCTGGCTCCCTTTTTCCACTGTCTCGAACGAACTAATCCTTGGAAAATAAAACGCGCGGGCCTCTTTTGCGCTTTCCTCCCTCTCTTCCTCTTCTTCATTTTTCTCCATCTCTTTCACGTCAGTTCGGGGGTATACGTATGACGCTGACGAGCCTTTGCTCGGCCTCGTCGCTTTAATAAAGCCACTTTTTCCAAAGCGATCCACGCGAGCGACGACTCATTCTGGCCCTACGGCCGACTGACTTTTTTGCCCTTCGTTGGATTTCCGCGCGCCTTTTTTTGAATATTCATGAAGAATCTGACGACGGTGAGCTTGTGCACGCAGACGAGAAACGAATATCGAGCGCTTACGATATTACGTTGTTTAGTTGAATTTGCATGCAAAGTAGAGAGGGGGAAAGAGCGCGGCTGGCGAAGTCATCGACGAGGATCATAGAGTAAATATTGCTTTTGAAATCTGGCTAAAAGGGACGATTCTATCGAGCGCTTGCGCGGAATGAAATTACGAGGTAGAGAAAAAAGTGACGCTGCAGGTGTAAATAAATTGCTGCGAAGCTGTGTTACTGGAGCAACTGTGAAATACATCAACTTTTTAATACACTAGGGGAATTAAAAAATTAGCTGATAACGAGATTTCACTTACACTATACACGAGCGTACACATTTTTGGAATCCATACATCAATTATTTTGTTAGTGTATTGCAAGGCAAATTAGAATTTAATATTTACTTTTCTAATTATTTTCTCATCCTATTAGTAGAATAAATCCAAATGGGGACATAAATATCGGCATGAAGTTCTATAGTTTTAAATAGATTTTACATTAGTAAATTTATTAAGACAGCATTTATTTTCCACTCTTCAAAGAACGGCAGCCGAATGTTGTGAAGCATTTAAAAATTGATTTTGATTGGTCTGTAAGGAATAGGCGTGAAAATCCACTACTTCCTCTACATTTGAATTTTTTAAATTGAATTTTTATTCTTAACTATTTTAAACTAAATAATTAAATCAAAATATAATGAAAAGATTAATTTTTTGTTTTGAAAAATTATTTGATTATCCTATCATTTAAACCAATTAAAATGAAATCATGATGAAAAATTATATTTTCAAAAACAAAATAGTACGCGCGCAGCACGTTTGGATTTTGCGAGTGTTATAAAAAGAAAAATAATGACGTAAATAGAGAAACATGATAAAACTATGGTATAATCTTTTAAAAACATAACCTTCTCAGACCGGTCGATTGTGGGCAAAATGGGAGAGGAGGCTGTTTACTCTCTCTCTCTCTCTCTCTCTCTCTCTCTCTCTCTCTCTCTCTCTCTCTCTCTCTCTCTCTTCTCTCTTTCTCTCCTCGTGAGGGTAGGATGATGACACATCAGACCTGTGCGGTTCTTAGTGACACATCCTCCAGAGGAAAGCGAGAGAGAGAGAGAGAGAGAGAGAGAGAGAGAGAGTAGAGATCGGACTCACCAAGATACCGCGTAACCGGCCCTGAGGGTGTCAACGGATGGTCCCCATCCTTTCAGGCTTTCCTGTGCGAGAGGTCATTTCGGCCCCAGGCACCCGGTCCGACTCACGAGACACCAGCTGATGGTACAACACTTTCTGTTCGGAAGGTCCGTTCGGCTCGTGAGCACCTGAGCAGATGCTAGAACGCTGTGATTGGCGCGAAACAGATGCTCGCGCTTGCTGTACCTAGCGCCGCTATGCGCTGATTAGCGCGGAACAGATGCTCTCGGTAAAACAGCCCATAAGCCGTGTAATTAAATGGGTATCAACTGTCTATAATCGATTAGTTATATTATACATAAGAACGCCAAATTGTCATTTATTAAAATTTGTTTTAAAGTTACTGTCGATTTAACCAGTTTCTACAAAAAATCTCATTAAATGAATCTCAATTTTAAGGTAACTCAAACCTCCACCGTGTACCAGGTCTCTCCGTAACTCGATCCATTATAACTCTCCCCGCTACGAGAAAAACTAAAATATACGCCCCTACGGAAAAAAACCACCGCAACGTCTTGACTTTCATTGGCTTTATTCCCTCTCGTTCACTCCCATCGAGGGGCTACTCACTTGAGAAAATGGTGTGCGACTGATAGCAAAAATTAATCGATTTCATGACGATTTCAAGTGATTTCAAGAATCACAATGAAATCAATGTTACGTTTTTAAATTAGAGATTCAATTTATTTAACATCGTATTCTAAAGCTTTATAGTAAATAAATAAAATGTACAATATTAATAGTTTTATCCAGAAACTTTTAGAATATTTTTGCAAGACATTATTCAGAATAAAAATGTTTTTATTATTTACTTTAGGTAGCGATATGAATATTACATACTGTTACATAGTACACATGATAAAAGTAGAAAAATCGATCTTTTATTTGCTTTTCTCAGAATTAAGTAACATCTATCAATTACCAATAATCAAGAAGACTGTCACACATATATGTGAAACTGATTTTAATGGATCTTTGAATGTCGATTTCTGGCATCGTAAAATGAAGTCCAGCCCCTTAATAGAGTCATACGGTACAGAGTCTACTATACCTAAGTGAAACCCGCGAAACGCTTAAATACAAATAAATACCAGTAAAAAAGTTTTTTACTTCTTTGAGTCAATGTATGCTGAACAAATTATATATAAGTACATTCAAATTGTTCACAGCAAATCAAACAAACGAAAGTTATGAAATCAATTATCGATAGTCAAGTAATGCAAACCACTCTCCTAAACAACTGTATGACTGTTCTCAGAAATGTATTCAAATTTTTTCATTCTTCTGTACAAATTAAACACAAGAAAGTACTGAAATCAATTTATTGTAGTCAAGTACCGGCCATAAGTTAACTTGACTGACATAATAGAACTTTTCGTACCTCAAGTGTAAAATTACATTTTATGCCCACGTTGTAACATCAAAATTATTCAGCCAGCGGACATAAAGTAGGTACTGCTTAACGCCCAAGAGGCTCAATAGCTCACATACTCCTACAAAACTTTATAGAACCTACGCACTTTACGCCCGTGTGGGCGAAAATTATTTTAATTATATAACTATAATGCCTTCTTTTTATTTCTAAAATTCATAAGAATTTTTTCAAATATTTACGAAAAGTCAAAGCCTATAAAAAAAAAATTACATAGTTACCAACACATGACTATTTTTCATTATTCTTTATCAATTTTGATCTTTCTATAATATTACGCATCTTGGGAGGATAAGAAAAGTCTAGAGCTGCTCTAGCAGGGGTGGTCCTCCAACAAGGGATTAAAGTCGTAGATTATTCCCGCAGAGGAGTTCACTGCCCGAGCGAGCGTAGCGAAGCGAGGACAGTGATCACCCGCGGGAATGATCGACTTTAGTCCTGTGTTACATATAGTGCTTTATTCCCATCTCCACTGTGGACACTTAATAGATTTGAAAAGTTATTTTGTATTTATGTGTTATAATTTTGTTAGTTTTAACCCAATTCACCATAAACGTAAAAAATTAGACTATGTTACTTTATTCTCACATATCCCGCATATGCGGGAATAAAGTAAAAGAGGGAATCAGACGCCATTTTTGCCCTGCTTTTCAGACTATAAAATGGCCATTATAGTAGAGAGGGAATAAAATGTAATTTTACACGTGAGGTACGAAAAGTTCTATTATGTCAGTCAAGTTAACTTATGGCCGGTACTTGACTACAATAAATTGATTTCAGTACTTTCTTGTGTTTAATTTGTATAGAAGAATGGAGAAATTTTAATACATTTCTGAGAAAAGTCATACAGTGTTTCGAAGAGTGGTTTGCATTACTTGACTATCGATAATTGATTTCACAACTTTCGTTTGTTTCATTTGCAGTGAACAATTTGAATGTACTTACTTATAATTTGTCCAGCATACATTGACTCAAAGAAGTAAAAGATTTTTTTACTAGTATTTATTTTATTTCTTTTAAAAAATCATAAATATTATTTTATAGATTATACAGAAAAAACTTCTATACTTGCCTTATTTTATACTTTCGTAGAAAGTTTTATTAACAATATTATTATTTATACAATCATGAAAAAAATTATTACCATTTGTAGAGAGTGCTTATTGAATAGATGAGATTAGAATGAATAAAAGGTCTAGACAAAGAATATACTTAAAAAATTAGTTTTTTGAAGAACGTGTTGATTGTTTTGAAAAAATACTTAAGCTCTCATTAAAGTATTTGGTATAGAGTTTGACGGATATTGAGAGAGAGAGGGGGAGAAAGAGCGGGAGGGAGAGGGCGAGCGAGAGAGGGAGGGGGAGAAAGAGAGGGAGGTAGAGAGAGAGGGAGAGAGAGAAAGAGAGATACAGAGGGAGGGAGAGACTATAATACTTGCCTTAGTTTAAACTTTTGTAAAAAGTTTTTTTAGATAGATTTCACAACTTTATAATAGAAAATAATAATTACATAGTGTGAAAACGTTATGATAGGTAGTTATAGTATATTATTATTAATAACATTATTAAATAATAGTATAGTTATTCACAAAAGTTTTAAATTTCAATGTTTTTTAAAGAGCTCGATAAAATGATTACATTAGTAAAATTTTTTGAAATAATATAATCAAACGTGTATTTTTTTAGGTATGATGATAAATTAACAATACTATTAAAGTAATATGAAAATAATTCTTTTTATTTTTATAGATTCCAGGAAAAACTGATACTTACCTTATTTTATACTTTCGTAGAAAGTTTTATTATTTCTACTTTGAATTAGTTTAGAGAAATGTACAAATAAAATATTTTTTAGAATAAAATGTTAATGCTTTCTTTTTGGAGAAAACATTTTTCAAAGATTCGGTAGATCATTCAAAATAAAGTTTGTTAGTATATTATTCTTCTTCAGAACGTCCTTGTTGGCTGTTTCAAACAAATATTTAGGCTCTTCTCAAAGTTTTTCGTGGAGTCCTCATACAGTTGTTGAGTTAGAAAAGACGAGAGAGGGGAGGGGTGATTTTGCTTCCTCCTAGGAAGGATTTTGCTTCCTCCTAGGAGGAAGCTTTGTGATAGTAATTTTGCTTCCTCCTAGAGGAAGCTTTGTAATAGTAAAATTTTCAACTTCGTTAAAACTCTCTATAAACATCATTAGAGGTGTTAGAAGTTTGTTTCACATGATTTTAGAAAATGTCTGTATGGATGTGTGTGTGTGTGTATGAATGTATACCGCTTTATCTCCGGATCTACGCGGTCGATTTTAACCATCAGATTCTCATTTTTTTTGTTTTTTTATTACAAATTCGGGAAGAAAATAATTTTTGATGATTTACTGATTCGTTTTTGTTTTATTTCAAATTTTTGATTTTCGAAAAATTTATTTTTGATTTTTTTCAATGATCGGATTTAAATTTTTGAATCGGATGGATCGCATTCGAAAGAGCATAGAAAAACCTATAATATCAAAAAAAAAAAATTTTCTAGCTATCACGGTTCTCTTGTTATTAACAAAAACGTGTTTTTTTTTTTAAATAGCTAATAACTCCTAAACTAAACGGTTAATTTTTTGGAGAAAATTCACGATAATGCAGAATATAAATTGCTATAATCTGTGAAAATTTTAATCCATTCTGTTGGTTAGTTTTTGAGAAAAAAATTAAAAAATGGAAAAAATGTGTTCTCTATGTCGCACGTTTTATGGAGTAAACCTGGATTAATCGCTTTGTAATTTCTTATAGAGGTAGATTTTGGATAGATCTCGGCTAAGTTTTTTGGGCTACATGATCGGTCCATAAATTTCTGAGATATTTGAGGTTAAAATTTTTTTAACCTTTTTTTCAAATCGAAATTTCTCGAAAACGGTTCTATGTATCTGAATCGGATGGGTGACATTCGAAAGCGAATTTAAATACCTATATTTTCTAAAAAAAATTATTTTTCTAGCTATCACGGTTCTTATGCTATTAATAAAAACGTAAACATAGAAAAATGAAAAAAAAATGAGTTTGGTATGTCTAACCATTGCGGGAGTAAAAATTGACTTAATCGCTTCAAAATTCCTCGTAGAGGTGGATTTTTTATAGTTTTCGGTAGAGTTATTTAGGCAAAATGATTGGTCCATAGATTTAAGAGATATTTGAGGTTAAAATATTTTTAACCTTTTTTCAAATCGTAATTTCTTGAGAATAGCTCTATGTATTCGAAGGGAATGGGTAGCATTCGAAATAGAATTAAAATAGCTATATTTCCTAAAAAAAAAATTTCTTTTATAGGGTGTTCTGTTATTATAAAAAAAACGTAAGCATTGAAAAATGAAAAAATAAAAAAAAAAGAGTTTTGTATGTGCAACGATTGCTGGAATAAAATTGACTTATTCGCTTCAAAATTTCTTGTAGAGGTGTATTTTTTAGATTTTTATGTCGATTTCTTGGGGCAAAATGATTGGTCCATAAATTTCAGATATTTGAGGTTAAAATATTTTTAGTAAAATTAATAAATGAAAAAAATTGAGAAATTGTCGATCACTCAAAAAACATGTATTTATTTATGAATAACTAAAGACGGTATTATTTAAATAAAATTAAAACTATACCCCTACAGCGAGTTTTCAATCATTATGAAAGCAGATAAGATTATGAAAATAAACAATTTATTAAAATAATACAGATGTTTGTTATTTCTTAAAGAACTAATTATTTTGAAATATTTTCGAATACTTGTTTTTCAGAGAATATTTCATAAATCGGTTCAAAATTTTAACCACTTATTACACTTATTAAAAACTATATTTGGTTAAAATTTCAATACATTTTCTTCATTTGTTTTTGAGAAAAATTATTTTATAAAAGTATAAAAAAAGGAATTGATAAATTAGTTTGAGGAAGCTACGTGCCAATGAATTGGCAGCGGTTTTTTGAGTTGTTGTAAAAACATGTGATAATTGTTTTTCGAGGTGTTAGGAATCAAAATACATGATTTTTGAAAAATGTCTGTATGGATGTATGTGTGTGTGTGTGTGTGTGTGTGCGCGCGCGCGCCTGGATCTCAGCTTCTACTCGATCGATTTTAACCGGACAAGTCTCATTATTTTGTTTTTTTTGTGTGATAGCGGGTCAAAAATTCGTTTTTTGATTCGCCGATGCGTTTTTGTTTTATTTCGAATTTTCGATTTTCTCAAAATTGCTTTTTGCTTTTTTTTAATGATAAGATCGAAATATTTGAATGGAATAAATAGCATTCAAAAGAGCATTAAATACCTATATTTTCTAAAGAAAAAATTTCTTTAGCTATCACGGTTCTTTTGTTATTAACAAGAACGTGTTTTTTCTTAAAAAGTTTATAACTCCTAAACTTAACGATCAATTTTTTTGAAAAAAATCATGATAATGCAGAATATAAATAGCTATAATCTGTAACAATTTCAATCCATTTTGTCGACTAGTTTTTAAGAAAAAAATTGAAATATAAAAAAAAAATGAGTTTTGTATGACCAACAATTACGGGAGTAAAATTAACTTAATCGCTTCGAAATTCGTTGTAGAGGTAGATTTTGGATAGCTCTCAGTCGAGTTCTTTGGGCAAAATGATTAATCCAGAAATTTCAGAAATATTTGAGGTTAAAATTTTTTTAACCTATTTTCAAATCGTAATTTCTCGAGAACGGCTCGATGTATCAGCTTGAAATTTATAGACTATTTTGTATGCGATATAGGCATAAAATTTCATTCAGATTATATGGTTGTTTTTTGAGATGTTTGATATTTAAAATTTTAGTATTTCTGAAAATGACTTTCTTTCTTGTCGCACAATATAACTACATTAAAATTGTTTTAATTTCTTTGATATTTGGTAGAGATGTGTAGAGTTTGTATATTATTTATTAGAAGAGTTCTTAGGGTAAAAGAATTCGTTTATGAATTTGAGAGATATTTGAGGTTAAAACTATTTTAGACCTCTTTTAAAATCGCAATTATTCGGGAACGCATTTATGTATACTAGAAAATGGAAATGACATGCGCTATGCACGCGTGTTATGTACCTGCTTTTGTTTTGTAATAGCCATTTATTATTTTTAAGGTTAAAACCTTTTTCTTACATCGAAAACTTCGGAAAAAGCACACAAATACGGACAGGCATACTACTAGAGACAAGTACCCTATGTGTGAAATTTCACAGAGAAAATATAATTTGAAGTAAAGGTTATTTAGGAATTTTAAAACGTTTTGACGATAATATTACAATCAATTATTTTATTTATTTTTCACACATAATTTAAAAAAAAATCATACCTATTATTTTATTCATATTTTATACATAATTTAAAAATTAATACTTTTTAATCTTCATAAATGAATTTAATTATAATTATGTCATAAATTGTTTGCAAAAATTATAATTTTTTTTATTAAAACTTAATTAAAGGAATAAGCAAATTAAGTTTGAGGAAGCCACGGATCAATGAATTGGCAGCGGTTTTTTTATAAAAAGCGACTTAATAAAAATAATTAATTTTTTTAGTATATAAGTTTTGCATGAACTTTTGATTTTTATAAATATATAATTTTTATACAGAATGCCTTGTTGGTTATTTAAAGAAAATATTTAGTCTCTTACCAAAGTTTTTCGTAGAGTACTTAAACATTTGTTGAGAAAGAAAAGATGAGAGAGATGGGGAGTATGGTGGGAGGTAGAGAGAGAGGAGGTAATACAGAATTGGATATTTTTTAAAAAATTTTTTGGAATTCAAAAACAAACATACTTGCCTTTTTATATACTTTCGTTGAAAGTTATCCTATCCTAACTGTCAAAAATAAGAAATCTTTTAAAGATTAGTTTTTAAAAGATGTATTAAGTGTTCTATGTTACAAAAATATTTTTTTGCTCTCATTAAAGTTCTTCGTTGAGAGCTTAAGTGAGAAAGAGAGAGGAAAAAAGAAAGAGATCTCTTTTAGTTATGTGTCTGAAGGATATTTTGATTGTTTAAAAAAAGTATTTAAATTCTCATTAAAATAGGTTTTGTAATTAATATTTTTCGAAAAGAAACTTTACAGTTGTTAAGAGAGATAATAACATTTTTTAAACATGTAGGTTTTGCACTTTTGATTCTTTTTAATAAATTAAAGAATTTGCAAGGAATGATAATAATGTAGATTTGTCTATAAGTTATGACTTTCGTAGAATACTTGTAGATTTTCTTTAATACATGCTGAGTTCTGAGCTGGGCGCGTTCCCAGCTGTCTACACGCATATTTTATTTGGGTATAAGCCAGCTGTCAATGCTGATTTTACTACAGAATAGTTTTCAGAATTACAATTTAAATCTCTGATATCACCTGATCCTCTAGCTTTTACAAAACTTGAATCTCAAAGTTGACCAAACAGTATAGTTCTCATGACAACTACAATTTTCATAACAGCAGCTTATACAAAGTTTTTTCACAAAATACTCGTTCCAGTCCATTTACTATCCCCCAAGCAAGCATTGTTACTTATTTTTTTGATTTATACAAAGTTTTTTCACAAAATACTCGTTCCAGTCCATTTACTATCCCCCAAGCAAGCATTGTTACTTATTTTTTTGATAGTTACAATTAAATTTAATTTCGTTCAAAGTTTTTGAAAAAACGGCTTGATATTTCGACTCCAAACTTTGACTGGATGATAGAACGTTAAAAAACACAGAAGAGTGTTCTCTTGATTTTTTGTGATTCGACGTATTTTATTTTCAATCAGCTTGAAACTGTGTGAATTGCTCGGTCGGTAATAGTACGAGTAAGGCATCCCCTTAAGGGGTTAAAGAAAAAATCTGTAATGTCGATAAGTAGGAATCTGCATTTTTGTTATTTTGATCCAATTTTTCAACGAGTATATCTCATGACAGTACAAATGGAATCGCTCGAAAAAAATTTTTGAGTATAGTATTTATATATACGGAGGGTGTAAAATTGCGTTTTTCCAAATCAATGTTTGAAAAGTTAATTTATTAAATAATGAAGTTGGGTTGATTTTGAACTTCACATCGCCTTAAGGCGATGTTTGTTCACTAAGTAAATTCAGAGTTACGTTATTTTGGTATTCACATATTTCTTTTTCATATGTATCATCAAGCTGTTGTCTGTAGCTGTCGCTTTCTCTTGTCACAAGTAGCATCTTTTTTTGTAGCCTATTCATAAATCTAGATAGTCTGTCATGCGCGAATTATATATATCTCTCCTATATATAAAAAGCATATAGGAAATCTCTTTTTATTTATTAAAGCTGGAATGTTTACTTGAATTATACTGCGTAATATATTCACCAAAGACTGCGAGAATCTCAAAATGAGAAAGAAAAATCACACAAAGTATCTATTTTTTTATTTTCTTAAATTTTATGTATGTACTGTAATATGTACAGAATAGATGGCTCCTCCGAAACATTTGGCGCCCTTCACCATAAGTCAATCATTAATTATATTATTCTCAACACTTGAATTTGTTGAAATTATCACTAGAAATCACTTGAATTAATAACCCATCATTGCTGCACAATTTGTAAAATTAAAAACAAAAGTTTATGAATTAAGAAGCATTGGGAGAAGAAAGCTTTCTTGATATTCTTTTATAGTAGAGATATAAGTTCTTGAAATTATTATTGATTGAAACTACTTAAATTAATAACCCATCATTGCCACACATAATCTTGTAAAATTAAAAACACAACCAGTTTATGAACTAAGAATCAGAGAGAATAAAAGCTTTCTTGACATTCTTGTATAGATAAAACTTTTTGAAATTATTATCTGAATCTTGTCTATATTTACTAAGAACTCCTCTGAAACATTTTGACGTCTCCCACCGTGATAAAATCATAAATTAGATTAACTGAGCACTTTTATTCGTTGAAATTTTCACAATAACACGTCATTTTCGCTTTTTTTAGTATTTCAATGTTCATTTGACATCATCTTTTAATTGATGCTCGAGTAAATATGTACAATACAGCACAGCACTGATATCGACTAAGTTTCTTGAAGATGACAAATGCTTTTTAAACCAAGGCTCAGACCAATATTTCAAATCATTATCATAAATTATATTGCATATGTTTATGCTCACGTGTCACTAACCAATATTTTCTTCTATGCAAAAGCTTTTTATAAAGTTTGTGAACCTCATAACACATAATTATTTATTAATATACACTTGAGCTACTCTCAAAGTATTTCAAACTGATTTTAAGTAGAAGTTGTAAAATTTGATTTTATTTATTTTATTTTATTTTTTTATTTATTTGAGTTGTTGATTATAAACACTGTTTATTTACATTATTTATTTAAATTGTTGATTATAAACACTGATTTGATTTCATATAACACATCATACCAGTACTTTATTTTATTTAACACAAAACACTGATTAGATGTCACTTTTTGATAATACAATAATATGCTTGTATCGGGCAGATCACTTAGTTATTTGTTATCAGTGAGTTCCCAGTCCCTCAAGAAAAGCACACATTATTCCGTAAGTCTTCAAAACACTTCACCAGCTCTAATATGATTTTCAACTAGATAGATGATCTATTAAAATCACAATTTTCTTTTTTTATTTTGAAGAACGAAGTTCGAAATATAATACTTTTTTCGTACTTTGAGTACAATATTGTCTAAAATATCTTGGTTGTTGCTTCCTATCAGCTTTTTTTACCTTTTGAGAATCTATTGAATCTTTTATACACATTGGAGAATCAAATCAGGATATTTCTACATTATTTTCTTGTAGATGACGCTTGTAGATTTCCATTTCTTCAGGCAGTTTGTTATAATATGCAAAAGTATGTTTTTCTACTGCCAACATATGGATAAACAGCATTAGCATGAAATCCAAATTAGCGTGATGAGAGAAAAATCCATAAAAGTGATGTTGAAAACTTGTATTTACGGGGGCTACAAAAAATTTTTCAGAAAAACCACATTCACGACCTAAATAAGTATTTATTTATTTTTTTATTTATCGATCTCGAGTAAGAAATACATTACATTACATAGAGTAACTCTGCAGAGGAAAATAAATTCCCTGTTTGCAGGTCCGGAGTATAAATTTACTTAAAACTAAAACTAAATCCTAATTCTAGATGAAACATCTTTATTTTTTAACATTACAATAAAATTTAAAAAACAATAATTAGTATATATGTATTACGTGTGAATACACGTACGAATATGAAAGAACGAAATAAGCAAGGCGTCCGATTACAATATGACGCCGATTAGCAGAAAGCCGAGCGGTGGCGGCCGTGGCTTGATGGTAGCGTTTCTGTCTCACGAGTCGGAGGCTCTGGTTCGATCCCAGGGTGCGTCACTTTTTATTATTAAAAGTTGCAAGAGCTCACTCGTAACAATATTGTTATATGCATTTATCTTAAATTTAGACTTGAGTTCCTATAGAAACTGTATACAACAAAGTTATAGGATCAAATCAGGTTTCAATGAATATTTTCTACAATTCATCTTCTTAACTTGTAGTTAGTAGTTTTATCTATTTCTAGAGTGTTGAGCTCATTTAGATTGAAAATTTTAATTGCAGTTATATAGTTGTTTTTTTTACTCTTTTGTCTATTGTAGGTAATGTGATAGATTTATTTCTTGTCCTACTATCTGAATTTGTAAATATATTTTTCATTTCGTTGCAGTAATATTGTAGACAGTCCCATGTGAATAGTTGTTTAATATTCATTGGTTTATTTTGCTCAGAAGTGTTTTTGAAAACTAGTTTAAGTAACCTGTTTTGAATATTTTGGAGCAAATACTGATTATTTTTGTAGACACCTCCCCAGGCAATTATCCCATAGTAAATCACACTATAAAAAAATGCATAGTATACAACCTTCAAGGTATCTATTTGCATAAATTTATTAATTTTATAGAAGATAACATTTAAATACCTAGTTTTTTAAATCAGATAGTTAATATGTTCATCCCATTTTAGATTATAGTCAAAATTAACTCCTAAATATTTACACTTGTCCACTCTCTTTAATTTGGCATGGTGTGGTTTGTGCACATAAGAATTATGCACATATTTATTGTGCACACTTTAGCATTGGAGTATACACATAGATATAGATATACACCAATTCTAAAGTGTGCACAATAAATATGTGCATAATTCTTATGTGCACAAACCACACCATGCCTTTAATTTTTCATCTTTAATAGATATATCTAAATTTTTGGAACACTATTACAATAATTTCCGAAAGTTATATACACAGTTTTGCTTATGTTTAGAGTTAGTTTATTCAACACGAATCATGTTGCTACTTCTTCTAAGTATTGATTCATTTTCCTCTCCACTTCTTTCCAGGTTTTACCCGAGGAGATGCTGTATCATCGGCATATGATAAAATTGAGTTTACTCACATTGTTCTCAGTAGATCGTTTATTTATAGTATAAAAAGTAGAGGACCCAGAATTGTTCCTTGCGAAACTCCCGTAGGTATTGTTATCGCTTCACTTTCCCTTTGGCCCACTCTTACTTTTTGCTTTCTATTTATTAAGTAGCTTTGCATTAATTCAGAAGCTTTACCTCTTATTCCGTACGCCTGTAACTTATTAAGGAGTATATTATGGTCAACTGTATCAAAAGCTTTTGCTAGATCTAAAAATGCAACTATTATTTAGAGCATCTCTAGTTCCCTTTTTTAATAAAGCCAAAGTGTTTTTCACTTAATAATTTATACTTGTCAATAAAATCGAAAATTCTTTTGTAGATTACATTTTCAAAGATTTTTGCAATAGTTGATATTAAAGATATTAGTCTATAGTTATTAGCTTCTAATTTTTGTCGTGATTTATAAATTGGTAGAATATATATTTTTTAATATTCGTTCTCATGTGAGTAAATTTTCTAAATATAATAATAATAACTTACCAGCAACTATTTTAGATCTATTTTCTATTTTCTGTAGGTCATGTGGATGAATGGTAAAATGTGTGTTTTACTTATAAATAAAAATGAAATGCCATGAAATAGCGAAAGTTGTTACATACAAACTTATTCTTATATAATTGATGACAAGTAGCTAATCATTTTGTTAATAGAATTAATGTTCAACATATTGAATAACTCTAATTATAACACCTAACCTACAACAAACATAAAATAATATAATTTTATAGTTGTAATGAACAAAAATTTATATTGTCATTAAGCTGTTTTACCTTACCATATAAGTTTATATTTATCTCCTCATCATTTGTTAGATCAGCTGTTGTTATTATATATATAAAGTATCTCCAATTCAATAAAAATTTGAATTTTTTTAATGACTCCAACAAAATCTTCTTGTATAATATCTGTAAAAATAAAAAATCACACAAAGTATTTTTTTTAAATGATTTTAGCCATTTAATATTTAGCCATTGAATAAGTACTTGGCTAATAAAAGTTATTTTCCTCGTTGATTAATACACGTATAAATAAATTCTTCTCATCAGTTGACTTTTTGACATCTTTGAAATATATTATTAATAAAAAACCGCTGCCAATTCATTGGCCCGTGCAACTTAATTTGCTTATTCCTTTAATTAATTTTTAATAACAAAATTTATAATTTTTGCAACAATTTATGATATAATTGTAATTAAATTCATTTATGAAGATTAAAAAGTATTAATTTTTAAATTATGTATAAAATATGAATAAAATAATAGGTATGATTTTTTTTTTAAATTATGTGTGAAAAATAAATAAAATAATTGATTGTAATATTATCGTCAAAACCTTTTAAAATTCCTAAATAACTTTTAATTCAAATTATATTTTCTTTGTGAAATTTCACACATAGGGTACTTGTCTCTAGTAGTATGCCTGTCCGTATTTGTGTGCTCTTTCTGGAATTTCGGATGTAAGAAAAAGGTTCTAACCTTAAAAATAATAAATGGCTATTACAAAACAAAAGTAGGCACACAACACGCGTGCATAGCACATAGCATATGTCATTTCCATTTTCTAGTATACATAAATACGTTTCCCAATAATTACAATTTTAAAAGAGGGCTAAAATAGTTTTAACCTCAAATATCTCTGAATTCATGAACGAATTCTTTTACCCTGAGAACTCTTCTAATAAATAATATAGAAACTCTACATCTCCACCAAATTTCAAAGAAATTAAAACAATCTTATTGTAGTTATACTGTGCGACAACAAAAAAAGTCATTTTCAAAAATACTAAAATTTTAAATATCATACATCTCAAAAAATAACCATATAATCTGGATGAAATTTTACATAGGTATTGCCTATATCGCATACAAAATAGTCTATAAATTTCAAGCTGATATATGAAGTCGTCATTGAAAAATTACGATTTTGAAAAAAACTGTAAAAAAATTTTAACCTTAAATATCTCTAAAAATCATGAGACAATTCTTTTACCTAAAGGATTTATACGATAATATATAAACTCTACATCTCCACAAAATTTCAACATGATTAAACCAATATTTCAAAATTTTCAAAATCAAATATCTCAAAAAATAATCTTACGATCTAGATGAAAATTCGCACACATATTATCTATATCACATACAAAATTGTCTATAAATTTGGAGCTGATACATGGAGCCGTTCTCGAGAAATTACGATTTGAAAAAAGGTTAAAAAAATTTTAACCTCAAATATTTTTGAACTGAAATTTCTGGACTAATCGTTTTGACCAAAGAACTCGACCGAGAGCTAACCAAAATCTACCTCTACAAGGAATTTCGAAGCGATTAAGTAAATTTTACTCCCATAATAGTTGGACATACAAAAGTACTGTATGTAACACAGGACTAAAATTGCACATTATTTCCGCGGGTGAGTTCACTGCCCGAGCGAGCGTAGCGAAGCGAGTACATAATGTACTATTTTTCATATTTCAATTTTTTTCTCAAGAACTAGTCGACAAAATGGATTCAAATTTTTACAGATTATACCTATTTATATTCTGCGTTACTATGATTTTTTTCAAAAAAATTGATTGTTTAGTTTAGGAGTTATAAACTTTTTAAGAAAAAACACGTTTTTGTTAATAACAAAAGAACCGCGGTAGCTAGAGCAATTTTTTTAAAGAAAATATAGGTATTTTAATGCTCTTTCGAATGCTATCCATTCGATTCAAATATCTCGATCTTATCATTAAACAAAAGCAAAAATCAATTTTGAGAAAATCGAAAATTCGAAATAAAACAAAAACGCATCGACGAATCAAGAAACAAATTTTTGACCCGCCATGTTGTCCAACTATGTGGTATCCCTCAATTTCTATATACCCGTTGTTGGACACATTTAAAAAAATTATTCCGCAATATTATCATTCGAGTCAATTTTAACTATTACAATTTCTTTTTCTTTTACGCTTTCATGGACATCGTGATAATGTATTTCTATATGCTTTGAATTCTTAGTAAAGTTTCCATGATTCGCTATATTTATCGCTCCTGTATTATCTTCAAATATCTTTACAGGATCACTCAATTTTACATTAAAGTTTTTCATTAATTCTAGTACAGATTTTATTTCACTAACTGCCTCAGATAAGGCTACATATTCTGCATACGTTGAAGCTTTTGTTACCGTTGTTTGTTTTCGCGATTTCTAATCAATTATATTTCCAAACACTTTAATAACATCCAGATGTGGATTTTCTGTCTACATTATCACCAGCCCAATCTGCATCTACATAACAATCTATAGTTTCGCAATTTACATTTCTTTTATAGTTCATCTTTAAATCTTTAGTTAAATACAAATATTTCAAGATTCGCAAAGCATATTTCTAATGTGTCTCATTATAACTATTCTGATACCTACTCAAATAATTCACGCTATAACTTATATCAGGCCTTGTACTAGAACTTATATATAATAATGCACCTATCAAATTTCTATATTTAATATTTGACTTGCATATTTCAGCCTTTTCAATTTTTAGATTTGTTTCCATAGGAGTGCTATATAATTTACTATTCTGCAATTGATATTTATTCGCTAATGACTCTATATACTTAGTTTGACTTAATTTCATATCACAATTTCGATAATCATACTCTACATTAATACCAAGGTATTCTTTAACTTCTCCTAGATCTTTCATTTAAAATTTTTCTGACAAGACTCTTTTTAATTTCTTAATTTTCTTTTTACCCTTACTACAAATTAACAAATCATCGACATATATTAATAAGTAAATTTGATCTGTAGCCTCACCTTGAGTATATAAACAATAATCTACATTACTCCTTTACAATGCTTTACGTAATTTACACACTTTGTTTGTTCCATCGCTATAACCTTTCGGTTGACCGACATATACCTCCGAGCTTACTTCTCCATTTAAAAATGAAAACAAAATTTTTAAGGTTTGCATTTTAAAAACTGGAGCATATATGTCGTCAATAACATTTGTCTGCTGAAATCCTCTTACAACTTATCTCGCTTTACATGTATCGTCATATTTCTTACTATAAACTCATTTTACATCTAGTACCTTTTCATTTGGTATCTTTTCAACTAATTCCCATGTTTTATTTTCATTTAAACTTTCTATTTCTTTATCCATAAGTTTGACCCAGCTCTCGCTATCATTACTACACGGAAAAAAATACCTTATGAAAAATTACTAGAATCTCAGGTAAAGATGGGACATTCTCACACTCTTGAACAATTTAGTATACTTCTACTAATTATTAGCATAGTTCTATTAAAAATTAATAGAAAAAGTTTTAAAATTTATTATAGTTACGATTAATTTTTAGTAGATAATATGATACAAATTTTAAATCTAAATTTTAACAGAATAGAAAATAATTTTTACCATATTATCTACTAAAAATTAATAGAATTAGTTTAATTTTTAGTCTAAGTTATACTAAAAATTTAATAGACAGTATAGTAATTTTATTGGCGCGAGGGCTGTCGGTAAAACAGGGTGTACCATATGTAGACAAGTCGAAACCTTATTTATAAGTGCGGCAGTGGCCGAGTGGCTCTTTTTAAAGTACTTCACTTAGACTGTGCTAACAATTTCTACATTGTTGCGGGTGACTTTAATGCCAGAAACTCAGTCTGGGGTGACAGACAGACCAATACCAGAGGTGCACTGGTACTCAAGTGGATGGAAAACAATGCAATGATCTACAAACCAAAGCTTTTCACTCCAGCTGAACCTACTTTTCCAAGATCGGGCTCTTTTCTGGACCTTTGCATAGCCGACTCCATACTGATCTTCCCAGACACTACAAATAACAAACTAAACTCGCTAGACTACGACAGTGATCATCGAGCCTTGCTCATGCATCTAGCGCTGCCAACGCCACTAGCCTGCAATCCTCACTCCGAATTCCATCAAGACATCAAGTTATACAGGAAATCTAACTGGCGCAGATTAAAAAAAAATCTCAAACAAAAATTTGATCCCGATAGCATCCCCAAGGATCGCAACCTATCCAACTGCGAAATCGACAATCATCTCAATAGTATTAACAGCCTTATTTCAGAAGCAATAGAAAGGGTTGTACCTAACCCCAAAAAAACCAACAGCGTAACCAAATATGTGAACAACACCATTAACAAGCTCCACAAATACAAATCTTTTGTCTTATCCCGCCTCAATGCAACTAAAAGAAGTAAACCACCGAATTACGAGTACATCATCAACCAACTGTCCAACCTAATCTATCATATCAATTACAAAATCAAAAAAGAATTTGCCATTTCTTGCCGCAATTACTAGGCCAAGGTTGCCAAACAAATTGACCATAGAGATGCGTGCAGCTTCTTTCCCACCATCAATAAAATGTATAGAAACACGGAACATATATTCACCAACAAGCTTCTGATAGACGCTAACAACCAAGAGCTGCTAAACAAGGCAAATATCGATATTAATAAAACAACAAAGCTCAACAACAAAATCATAATTTCTGGAAAAACTGATATACTAAACTGCATAGGAGCGTATTTCGAAAAAACAAATAAAACAAGGAAATTTTTACCGGATAATAGATTGGACCAGATGATCAATGAAACTTCAGCCAAATTTCAAGAGAACTTAACTCGCTTCACCAGCTCAAACAGCACCCTCACTACTTTCACCCCGACCAATCCGGCTACTTGCCCCAGAATTGCGGGCCCCCTAAGGAACCACTTCACCTCCTCATACGAGAAAATCTTAACTATCAAGAAACTAAAAAATAAGACTTCAAGTGGCATCGATGAGATCCCTAACATTGTCATCAAGAATCTCCCTATGACCATAATTCATGCCTTCACCATTATATTCAACAACTGTCTCAACAACATCTACTACCCCAGCATCTGAAAAACTGCTCGCATCTTACCGATATTGAAAGAAGATAAGGATCCCACCGACCCGAGTAGTTACCGTCCAATTAGTCTTCTTCCCAACGTCAGCAAAGTTTTCGAAGCCCACATTAACAACTAGCTGATCAACCATGCTTACTCAAACGACATCATCCCAAATAATCAATTTGGATTTCGCCACAAACACTCAACGGTTCACACCATTAACAAACTCACGACGGACGTCTTCAACTACTTTAATAGCAACAAAAATGTAGGAGCTGCTCTGATCGACTTAGAAAAGGCGTTTGACTCGGTATGGAACAATGGCCTGCTTTTTAAGCTTATAAAAGGTGGTTTCCCTACGGAACTCATAAACATGATCTGGCAGATGCTACATAATAGAAAATTTATAGTATTCTTCAATCAAAACTCATCGTCACTATCATTCAACATAGAAGATGGTCTCCAACAAGGTACGGTAAATTCACCACTTTTATTCAACATCTTTAACGGCAACATTCTTAACCTGTTTGACCTCAACACAAACAACCACACTCACTCAATAGCGTTCGCTGACGATCTCATAGTATACGTCGCGGGTATCAACCAACAAGATATCAGCTCTAAGCTTGAAGGATTAACTAATAAAATAAATGAACACTACTTGAGATGGCACCTAAAAATAAATCCCAACAAGTGCGAGACGATCTTCTTCAGAAAGCCACTTTTTTCCTCAGCAAAAGATCAAGAAAGGATTGGAGAGACTTCCAAATTAAAATCAGCGATTCCACTTCCAACAACTCACAACCAGTGCCACACAAACGTTCAGTTCGCTATCTTGGAGTCGCCATCGACGACCTGCTGAGAATAAATAACCACATAGAAATTCAACTAGAAAAAGCAAAAAAAGCGTGGGCTGCAAACAGTAGCTTTTCTTCTCCAACCACCTCCCACACAAGGCCAAAATCATCTGCTATCAGCTACTCATCCAGCCAATATTAACGTACGCGGCGCCTATTTGGTTTAATTGCGGCGCACATCTAATGGAAAAAGTCAGATCCTTCGAAAGAGCCTGACTTAGAACTTGCCTTCGCACGCACCGTTCCAGTCACTCAGATTATAAAAAGTTCGTCAGCAACAGCGTTCTATACAGCAAAGCCGATATTCCTCGAATCGACAATTTCATTTTGAAAATAACTAGAAACTACTTTGCCTCGGCCCCTAACATAGACAACGATACTATTAAAAACAACGTCAAGTTTTCTGAAGACTACGCCAAGCGCTGTCTGACTTCTGGTTATCTTCCTCCTGAAAGTTTTACTTACCTTGATCATAAAGGCTTAATTCAAGACAGTAATAATGTTCCCATTATTTACCATGCTTCGCACCACCGCTGCAATAAAAAAATTCAGCATACGCCTTTTATCACAAAAGATGACCAAAATTTCAAATACTCGCCAACAATACCTAGCTGTGACCATCGTGATAACTCGAGACTCAGGAACAAATTTTGGTGGTTGTCCAAAGACAGCACGCACCTATACGAACTGCGTAAAAGAACAAAAAAAAAATAGCGCATCTGCGCCTCCAGATGATACTTCAGCTTTCGACGCTACACCCATCAAGCCATCAACAAGATATTTCTCTTCTTTTATTGTTCTAAATAATATAATTATTTATCGTCGTATTTAGACTTCTGTAATATATGTAAATACCTTGTAAATACTTATTCCTCTTTTCCCTTACATTTTCAGCGAATTCGGTTTTTTTGGCCTCGCACAGGCCTTTTTTTGTACCGCCTTCCCAACTCTCATTGTAAAGCGTAACACATATTGTGCTCTTTCCCACTATACACAACTGTATCTTAACCAACGTAAACACCAAAGCATCATAGCGAGAGCCCAAACACAGGACCATACTATGTACCTCACTCTTTAATTGTTAAGATTTTTTGTACCTTTTTTTCCGTTTTCATCTTTGTATCATCAACATGTATCTTATTTTTGTGCAAATAAATGGAAATTTATTAAAAAAAAAAAAAGGAGTGGCCGAGTGGATAAGAGCGCAGCTTCGTAGTCGAAGAGTCGAGAGTTCGAATCTCCGTCTCCGGAGTTTTTTTTCTCATGAATTTCAACCTCTCCTCAAAATTACTATAATATATTATAAAACTTGATAGAATGCAAGTATGTCCCACTTTTAATTAACACTCTAGTAATTTTTAGTGGATATTCCACTAATTTTTCATAAAGTATTTTTTTTCGTGTACTCATCGCCTCCTCAAATGTATATGAAGTATCTACCCTGCAGTAATTTACATTTACGAGATCGCTTTCATTTCCTCTAAGTGACTTGAGAGTCGAAGTAGAAGGAAAAGTATTAGACTCACGCTCATCAAGTCCTATACATTTTACGTTTTCCTCTACTATATCTACATGTCTAGCAACTATCATTTTATTATTTAATAGGACTCTATATCTTACCTCACTATATCCTAATAGGATTCCCATATCTGCCTTTTTATCCCATTTAGAAATTCTTTTTTGTTCCGATTTTCTCACAAAAACTCTACTCCCGTACAGACATAAATGTTTGACATCCGGCCGTTTATTAAAAAATATTTCGTACGGAGTTTTTGTCTCTATCGTATTAGTCAACGTTCGATTTTTCAAATACGTCGCTGCACAAATAATTTCGGGCCAAAACCGTTTATGAACGTTTGCCTCTGTTAGTAAACATCGCGCCATATCCATTATAGTTCTATTGAATCGTTCCGCGGTTTCGTTTAACTCGTGTACATATACTGGTCAATTATTCAAAATAATACCTTTTTCTCTTACGAATTTATAAAACCGATTATTTAAGTATTTTTTCCTCATTATCACATCTCAAAACTTTTACTTTCTTTTCAGATAAATTTTCACATTCATTAATAAATCTAACTAAGCAATCAAAAACGTCGTCTTTAGTTTTGATACGATAAACTTTCGCGATTTTGCTATAATCATCAATGAAAGAAACAAAATAATTTTCTCCATTAAACCCTGTCGTTTTAAATGGACCGCATACATCTGTATGAACTATCTCTAAAATATCTTTAGCTTTTATTCTATCGTTACTAAATGACAAATTATGCATCTTATTTTCAATACAAGTTTTACACTTCATAAATTCCGATTCAAATTTATTCGGAATACCCGTTAATAACTCTTGTTTACATAGTGTATTTAGATACCTGAAATTTACGTGTCCTAACATTCTATGCCATTTCTCTTTCAAACTCATATTATTATTGCTACAGTCGGCTATGTTTACAAAATTCTCTCTATGTTTCAAGGTACTCTTTATTCTGTAAATTCGATTTTCCTTGTAGCCTACAGCTATTAATTTATTATCTTTATCTATTATCCTTGCTATATTTCCCTTTGAAATAATCGTATTATTATCTGTTAATTTCCCAAAACTTATTAAGTTTGTATTAATTTTTTCGGCATAAAAAACATTACTCATATTTACTTCATTCTTTTTACCAAACGCGTCGAAATAGCTAACTACATTTCCAATTTTCGTTACTTTTATATACCTATTATCCCCTAAGTATATATTTACCGGTTCTTCCAAATTGATACATTTTTCAAAATAATTCTCATTATTAACTATATAATCGGAGCACCCGCTGTCAAGTAACCATTATATCTTATTACCTAGCCTACCATGATTGGTGCTCCGATCATATAGTTAATAATGAGAATTATTTTGAAAAATGTATCAATTTGAAAGAACCGGTAAATATATACTTAGGGGATAATAGGTATATAAAATCAACGAAAATTGGAAATGTAGTCAGCTATTTCGACGCGTTTGATAAAAAGAATGATGTAAATATGAGTAATGTTTTTTATACCGAAAAAATGAATACAAACTTAATAAGTTTTGGGAAATTAACAGATGGTAGTTACCCTGCGTCGCATACGCCGTAGCTATCCATGCGCTCGTACCTTCGCCGCTCTGCTCGCTCGTGCTGGCTCCTTGCTGACGGAAGTTTCCGCGCCCTCTACCGTTGTTGCCTCTTCCTCCTCGGCCTCGACTGCGGCCACGTGTTGAGCCTCGCCATGTTGTGCCGCTTTGTCCTGTTTGTCCTCCATTTTGGCACTCCCGTGCGAAATGCCCTGTTCTGCCATACTTGAAGCAGCTTCCTTTCTGATCTTTTTTTGCAGCGAATACATTTGACCTTTGTTTGCTGTGCTCGCTATTATTTTTCATTTCAGCAATTTGGACTTTATTTTTTACATACGATGCTGTTTGATCCTCTTCTTTTAGCGTGTCTATTAAATCGCCAATGCAACTGTACTGATTCGGCAACGTGTTCAACATGTAATTTAGTTTTTCTTTTTCACTTATTTTTGCACCTGCGCTTTTTAATTCATTCACTGATTTTTCAAATTCACTGAAAAATGTTGCTGTATCACTATACTTTTCTAGTCTCATTTTTTCCAATTTATTTCTACACACAATTTGTAGTTCTGTAGACTCTTTCAAATACATGTCGCCCAATTTCTTTATTATTTTATACGCCGTATCTTCTTCACACACAAACTCCAATTGTTTGTTGGAAATGGCACTGTAAATCAAATTTATGGCCTGTAAGTCCTTTTCTTCCCAGTTCTCTTTGTCTGCAGCAACTCTTGCTCTGGTTATCACTACGTCACATTTTTTCAACTTTAGGTACATCGTAATCCTTTTCTTCCACATACTGTAGTCTTCTCCATCAAACACCGGTATCGTGACTTCCTTTTTCTCCATTTCGTCTTCTTCGTTCTCGAACGTTCCTTCGTGTTCGGAATTTTCTTCGTGTATGATCTCCAAGGTCGTTTCTTCTTCAATAGATGTCTCGAACGTTCCTTTGTGTTTGGACTTTTCTTCTTGCTCGATTTTCAACTTCGATTCTTCTTCCATATACGTTTGTCACGGTATTCACATACGCGGCACTTTTTGATTATCTCTACACGACTCGAGAGTCGCTGTAGAAGATAGGAGAAATTTCACTTACCAACCACGCTTCTAGCTACCATGTTGAGGTGTGGTAAATGAAGGAGAGACTCATTTAAGTAGAAATAATAAAGAAGAGTTTATTAAAACTTAAGACTACGATGATTCCTTGCGCCTACTAAACTGCACTGTACTAAATTATGATGCCAAGTTTGAGCGCGTTCCATCAAGCAGTTTGTTTACGCCAGCTGTTATAGTCAATTAAGCTCAGTAGTGCGTCACGATTTTCACAATGAATACAAATATTGAACAAAGAGTTTGCCTCAAATTTTGTGTTACCAACGAAATTTCATGCGCGGAATCTTTGAAAATGTTGGAAAAGACTTATGTGGAATCAGTTTTATCAAAAATACAAATTTACGATTGGTACAAAGCATTCAAGGAAGGTCGAGAAGTGTGTGAAGATTTGCCTCGGTCCGGACGGCCATCGACAGCATCCACCGAGGAGAACATTAAAAAAGTGAAACAAATCGTATTGGAAAATCGCCATTCAGGCTTAAGAGAGATAGCACAAGAGCTAAACATCTCCCACGAGTCAGTTCGTACGATTTTGGTGGATGTTTTGGGCATGAAACGCGTCGCCGCTCGATTTGTTCCAAAAGAGCTGAATTTTCTTCAAAAGGAGTACCGCAGACAGATCTCTTTGGACATGCTGGATCGTGCTAATTCCGATCCTACATTCATGGAACGCATTATACTGGAGATGAGACATGGGTCTACGAGTTTGACATGCAAACAAGTCAACAGGCATCTCAATGGCAAACAAAAGACGAGCCAAAACCGAAAAAACCACGTCAAAGTCGATCAAAAGTGAAAGTCATGCTGACTATTTTCTTTGATATTCATGGTTTGGTGCATCATGAATTCCTACCAGAGGGACAGACGGTCAATAAACAATATTATTTGAGTGTTTTGAAGCGTTTGCGTGAAAAAATCCGTCAAAAACGGCCAGAATTGTGGAAGAACAATTCGTGGATTTTGCACGACGATAATGCACCACCGCATAGAGTCGCAGTTGTAACCGAATTTAAGGCCAAAAACTCAATAAATACAATCGAGCAACCACCGTATTCACCAGATTTGGCCCCATGTGACTTTTTTATGTTCCTGAAACTAAAATTACCTCTCCGTGGGAAACGTTTAGAAGCGATCGAAGCCATAAAACAAAATTCGTTAAGGGAACTGAAGGCCATCCCAGAAAACGCTTATAAAAAATGTTTTGATGATTGGAAAAATCGTTGGCACATGTGTGTTGCATCAAATGGGGCCTACTTTGAAGGCGACAAAATAAATATTGATAAATAATTGAATATTGTGTGTTTTATTTAAAAATTCCGGGTAGTTTTTTGACAGATAGTACACCAAAATTTTACGGTTTATGGTAAGTTCAATTATTAAAAAAAATTTCTTTTCAAGACACCAAATCTTCCTTCTGTATTTGATTTTTGTACGACTATATATCACATCCAACAATTTCCACTGATGGCGTAAAGTTATACTTTATGTCCTTGATACGAAAACTACTATTTAATAATCATCTTTCTATAAAACAAACCTGTGTTAATTTTTTATGGTTGAAGATTGTTCTAAGATGTACGAAACCAATACCTAAATCAAACTGAACAAATTATGAATGATATTTAAATTTCTCATTTAGAATACTATTTACTACCAAGTAGAAAAAAACACAACTCGAAGAGCTCGAACGAAGAGTAGCACTACTCACGGGGGCGAAAAAATACACAGCTTGATAAATACTTACGAAGACTAGTACTATTCATTGCGTGCTTATATATAGTACACAGTTTGTCATGTGATATTGATGCAGGCGTGTCCCTCGGGCTAAAGCAGAACAGCGCAAGGAGGTCGGCGGAGCGCCAACTGTGAGCTTGCCTTACATCAAGGGCTACTCAGAGCACAAGGAGGCGCTGTAGAGCGTGGGTCGAGTTGTATTGAGAGTACTGAAGCGATGATAAGGCGAATCCATAGTCGACACTCTAAGATTGTGTGTATGCGGGGTTCGGCGGAGCGGTGATCGCTTCCACGCCGGTCGAAGTCGAGGTGCGAGCAGCGCTTGCTCGCTAAGAACTGCTCTCTTGGATCAGGGATAAAACGAGTCCATCGTCGCACTCGAAGGTAGATCGGCGGAGCAAGGTTGCTCAACGCCGATCGGTAAGCAGAAAGGCGAGCAGAGCTTGCTCGCTGGAGGTGCCGGAGGGAGCGCTACACAGATCCGCCAAAGGCATCTCGTAGTCTGAGTCGCTGCGTCCGCACGGTTTACTCGCTGGGGGTGCTCTCCTAGAGCGGCGAAGGGCGTCGAGAGGCTGCCACAGTTGAGAGCGCAGAACAGAGAGTGCTCGCAGAGGCGAAGTCCCACGTTGCCGGTCGCTGGGACCGTTATCCACCGCTGAGGCTTCTACGTGGAGTGTGGGAGGACACAGCACTAACCCCATACCTTGTTTGCACAGGATGTGCAAACCTCGAGCTCGGTGTCAAAGACACGCTGGCTCATCTAGTGGAAGGTGTTGAAGAGGAAAGGAAAAGGAGTCGGAGGGATCAGGAGTGGTCCCTTCGCCAAAAACGAGGCAAGGGTAGGAGACCTTGCACCTCGTGGGTGTTAAATAAAAACAATTATTTAACTAATCAAAAAAGGTGAGACTTTATTCAACTCAACAAACTAGGCAGGGTGCCGAGATCTACACGAGGAAGATCCGAGTGAACGAAGCTGCTGGAGCAGCGACCGTGCGTGCATATATCCCCACGCGCCGCCGGGTTGATTGCGGGAGCCACGCAGAGAAGAGTCACGTCACCTAGCGGTGGCGCGTGAACTAGACTCTCGTCGAAGGCGCGCGCGACGCGGAAGATTCAAATTTGAATCGGGCGATATATATAACATACGTTCGCAAACTGGCGCGGAGAGTCTTTACAATTTAATAATAATTAATAACAATTAATTATTTATAATTAGGTATATATCAATATCATGCATAAAAGAGACTTGCGATGTTATTTTAATTAATTAATATTTATTGTTATCACTTTGTGTATTCAACTACTGCGGGTATAGGTTAAATTTATAAAAGCCAAGTATGTATGATTATCTTGTGCATTGTTTAAGATGAATCTTTGAGTATTTTAAATAAAACAAAGGATTACAAGTAAATTTTTCATACTAAATGCTTATAACTTCGTATAAAATTAAAATGTTAATTGTGATTAAGATTTATTTATTTAATTTGAATACACTTACGTTTACTTGACTATTTATAAGACGATTACAATACATTTTTTTATTTGACATGCTTTGTTTTATTTTGCGGTTAGCTCAGCGTCGGTAGAGCATGCTGAGGATTAGGAAATAGGAAAAAAAGGTTAATAAAATGCGTAGAAAAAAAATTGAATGTTAAAAATAAATTTTCAAATACGGTAGAGTGAATAAATAGAATTAAGGTAAACAAAGTAAATGACTCGATACGCGGTTGTTTCCAGCAAGGTTTCTGGTAATAATCAAGCCGTGCAAGGTCCTCATGTTTCAAGTTCGTCGACCTTTCCCAGTTGACTCTATAACATGCAAGCTACTATATTCGAATAATCGCGGGCATAGAGCCCTCGATTAATATAGTAACTGTACCTTACGCTAAGAGGGCCTAAGAAACGCGCCCAAATAAATACGGCATCGGCCGACGTTGGCTCTCTCTCTCTGCCTGTGACCGTCATGCGTGCCTGACCTCTTCGGATCTGACCTCGCAATCTCCTTCCTCGGGGCGAAAGGATCACCAGTGAAGGTGCAGGCAATGGTGGATGCCTCAATACATAAGTAATTTTATATCTTCGTCGAGGAAGTTGCTGGGGTACAGCAAATAGAGTGGAGTCGGGGCGGATCCGACTAGGTCCACGAGTCGACCACGAGACGCGGCTACGGGGAGACAGAGCATATCTTCGCCATCCTACGATAGAAGGTACCTTATTCCGAATATTTATCCTGACCGCATTGTAGTTTTATATGTCAAGATTGTCAATAAACCATTCTTTGTTATTTTCGATATAATAATCAAAAGGCAATCGTTTTATTTACTTCCATGATAATAATCACCCTCTTAATCACTATTATATACACATATATACAGAGATCTAGCAAAATCTCACAACTCCGAAACGCGTTTCACACACACACACACACACACACACACACACACACACACACACACACACACACACACACACACACACACGCGCGCGCACTCACACACGCACGCACGCACACAGAAGCTTCATCGCCAGGGAGGAACAGAAGGGTCATCGCCAGGAAGGAATGGACAAATTCTGCCCCTACATCTCAGAGGGACAGAATCTCGAGCTCTGAGAAGATAGGAAACGTTCCTCAGGACCAGGCCGAAACCGATTGGGAGATACCCCCCCCCCCAAAAAAAAACAGAAGAGGAAAGGAAAAAGTAGGAAAGAAAATTCTGTGCCAACAAGAGGCAAGACGGCACCTGGAAAAGCAACATCGAGAAGGAAACTGCCGAGGCCAAAGGCAGATGCGGTACTGATAAAAGCGAGCGGGGACAATAAGATATCCTACGCCGATATGCTTAAGGCTAAGACGAGCCCGGACGAAGTGGGATCAAAGGTAGGCAAGATCCGCAAGACGAGAGACGGAAACCTGCTAATAGAATTTCGGAAGGATTCAAAGCTAGAGGAGGCAAGCGGAGCTATCCGAGAGGCAGTGGGGAGCGAATTGCTGGATCCAACGGTCACCATAAAGCTAGGAGACCTGAAGGAAACGACCACAGAAGAAGAGATCAGAGAAGCTTTCATCGCTGCCCTAGTAGAGGTGACTTCAGATGAAGTCGAAGTGAAGGTTCTTCGTGCAGGACCAAGAGGGACCAAAGTAGCACTCGTAGTGGCATCAAGAGCCATAGGACTGCAAAGGTGCTAAAGCCAGGCAAAGTTAGAGTCGGCTGGGTTAATGCTACTTCATGCGAAAAGAAGCTAGTCATTAGATGTTTTAAGTGCCTGGAATTCGGACACATCACCGCAGAGTGTTCCAAGGATATCCAGGAGAAGCTGTGTTACAGATGCGGAGAACCAGGGCACTTGGTTGCAGGTTGCAGTAATCCATATAAGTGCCTACCCTGCGAAGTGACTAGAAAACCCTACGGCCACAGATAGGGGGATGTTACATGCACCGCTCTTCGGATAGCTAGGGAGAAGCTGGGCCACCGCCAAAACGGAAATGGCTAACTTTCCTAGCGTGAACATGCTGCAGATTAACCTCAACCAATCTCGGAAAGCACAAAACCTTGCCATACAGACCGTGACGGAAAGAGAAGTAGGTATATTCGTTATCTCGGAGCAAAACCGAGATCTTCACGATGCGATGTGGTTTAAGGACAAAAGAGGCGATGGGGCAATATACGTCTGCAAAGACGAACACTACAGGGAGGTAATATCTGGCAATGGCTATGTAGGCTTGGCTCTAGGACAGATGGCTATATTCAGTTGCTGCTTCTGTCCGAACGTCGCGGACATGCAGGTCGAGCTAGACCTGGTTACGCTAGAGCAACACTTCCGAAAGTGGAAGGGCCAACTTATCGTGGTGGGTGATTTTAATGCCAAGGCAAGACCATGGACAGGAGAGCCCTGGGATTCAAGAGGCGACCTAATTGAAGAAATGATGGCGGCCTATAATCTCGTAGTGGCAAACCAACCTGGCATGCACACTTACGAGAAGGGGAATTGCTAGATCGGTCTTAGATCTGATATTTGCATCTGAAAAAACATCTCATCCTGGCAGGTGCTAGACGCAGAGTTGCTCAGCGATCACCAATATATATCGACGAAACTCCTAGGGAAGTAGAACCAACAGAGAAAGTACCATACGAAATGAGGATGGCCCCTCCAAAGGATGAACCGCAATGAATTCCTACAGCGAATTAGCGCAGCCAATTTGGAAGGTTCTGCTACTACAGAAGAAGCAGCAAAAACACTTATGAGGGCCATAGCGGATGCGTGCGATGATTCGATGCCACGCAGACCTTCAACCTATCATATGAAATCAGTCTACTGGTGGAACGAGAAGTTGGCGGGACTGAGGAATGAGTCAACAAACGTAGAAGGAATTTCCAGAGGGCTAAGAAAGCAAATAGGCTTAATGCGATAGAAGAGCAAGAGGCATACAAAGAAGCCAGGAGAATCCTCAGAATAGCAATCCGGAGATGCAAAACGGAGAACTGGAAAAATCTCATCGAGACGATCAGTCGCGATCCATGAGGCCTACCCTACAAGATCGTGATGGATAAACTCCGGAGATCGCAAGGGTCAAGAGTGCCAGAAGACGAAGAAAGTTTGCGGAAAATTGTGGAAGTACTATTCCCAACGGGAGAGCCTTGGACTAGCTTCCCAAACCAAGAACACAGAAAAGCAGAAGAGCCTTTCAGCCTCGAAGAGCTGAAGGCAGCAGCGAGCAGACTATCCGCTGGCAAAAATCCGGGACTGGACGGAATTCCCAACAAAGCGGTGCGTCTGATAGCAAAAAAGAATCCCCAGATGCTAATGAGCGTCTTTAACAAATATCTAGAGGAAGAAATTTCCCCCGATAGATGGAAAAGGCAAAAATTGGTCTTGATACCCAAAAGTACTCAGGCCACGGTTTCTGATCCTTCATCATTCAGACCATTGGGAATGATTGATTCAACGGGCAAACTGTTCAAGAGGCTTATTCTCAATAGAATGGAGAAGGTGTGCGAAGAAGAGGACAATGAGGGGGAATCTCCGCAGCCCTGTTCGGCTTCCGCAAGGGGCTGTCAACCCACCAGGCACTTAAAAAGGTAGAAGAGAGCGTCTCGGAGGCTCTCCACGAACTACCGAGCCCGGGAGGATTCTGCGCCATAATAGCACTAGACGTCAAGAATGCATTTAACTCTGCTAGTTGGAAGTGCATTTATCGGGGGGGGGGTCCAAAGTTTAGACGAGACACTTTAGAATTGAAGTCAACTCTAGACATTCTCCATTCCGACATAAGCTACTGCAGATTGTGCAAAATTTCGAAATTCCAAATTATGAATTTCATATTTTCGAATGTAACAATTCACCTACTGTTTAAAACATCGAATTTCATTAATAGAATTTTAATAGGGGTATAATATAGACATTTCGAAATAAATCATTAGAAACAAGTTATATTTGCTTTGAGATCGTATTGATGAAATTCCATGTTTTAGACAGTAGGTGAACTGTTACATTCGAAAATATGATTTTCGTAATTTAGAATTTTGAAATTAAGAACAATCTGCATTGCCATATGTCGAACTGAAAAACGTCTATAGTTGACTTCAATTTTATAGTGAATCGTCGAAACTCTGAACCCACCCCCATTTACCAGTCTTTGGCAGACGAGAAGAAAATGCCCCAATATCTTCTCAGGATTATGGACAGGTATCTAAAGAATAGCAAACTAACAATAGTGACCAAGGAAGGCAGAGTAGTTATAGACCTATCGGCGGGAGTACCGCAAGAATCGATGAAGGGCCCCTTCCTGTGGACCTGCATGTATGACAGGCTATTGAGGATGAAACTACCGAACGGGGCATCGCTGGTTGAGTTTGTCGACGACTTGGCCATAATAGTCGTGGTAGAAAAAGCATGGTTAGTGGAGATAATTGCTCAGGAAGCCCTGGAGCTGATCGCTGAATGGCTGACCAGTAAATTTTTGCAGCTAACAGTGCGCAAATGTGAGGCGATCTTGGTAACACATCGAAGGAAGTACGAAGCTCTCCGGTTTGAGATCATCGGGGAAGTATAATCCCTCTGAAACACGAGATAAAGTAGTTGGGAGTGTGGCTAGATATAAAACGGTCATTCAAACACCACGTGAAGTAAGCCGCAACGAATGTGTCGATAGCGTGCACATCACTGATGCGACTTATGCCCAACGTAGGAGGACCGTGGCCGGTACTCAGACAATTGCTGGCAACAGTGGTCAAGTCGATCCAGTTGTATGGGGCCCGAAGAAGAGAGGAACATTATACGGGGGAAAGCAAGAGAGCTCATACCAAAAATCAAGGAGTGGGTACTCCGAAAACACGGCTCGATGGAATACCGCTTCGCACAAGGACACGGCGGCCACGGGTGCTTTAGAGTATATCTAGCCACGAGAGGGCATAAACACTAGCGATGTGCGGAGGCTCGTAATTTCAGGCTCGGCTCGAGCCGGGCTCGCGAGGAGCCGGCTTCATCGGCTCGAGCCGAGCCGCGAGCTTTGATGAGCTTACGAGCCCGCGCAAGCTCGCGAGCTCGCGCAGGCTCGTAAGCTCGTGCCTATTAATATAATTAATGTACTGTGTATCTGATGATCATGTAACAGTTAATAGATGGTATTGTAAGTATTACAATATCAATGTTTTACTTAACGATGTATGGGCTATACTATCGGCGTCGAATATCAGTATTACTAAAATTATTAATAATTAAATATAAAACCATATTTGCTACTTTTTTTATTAAATAAGTTTAAAAATATACGCGAATTTATATTATCAGGGTTTGTCAGCGAGAAAAAGTAAATTGGAAATTAGACTTCTAGAGTCTTTGTACCAACTGTTCCCAAAGGTAAGGTTAATGCAAGAATACGATGAGAGCGTAAAATTTCTATTTGAGCACGTAAGCAAAGTGGTGCAGCAAATAATACGAGAGCTACATTTGAGATGTAATGCCGAAAAAGTTATTTATAATTCATAAATTTATTTAATTTTTCTAAAAAATTACTACTTTTTCAAATCCGCATTTTTAAGTCAAAAATAACTCGTGAGTAGTTTTAAAAGACATAATTCAGAAGGAAATTGAATATAATTCCAGAATATTGGTGTCCATTTGGCATATCTTTAAACAAATAAAAAAAAAACTTATTTTTGAAAAAAAAAATTTTTACAAAATAGTTATTTTAAAAAAAATAAGATCTCAAAGTCATCCATTTAACTACAAAATTTAATCAGTTCTAAGTTAAGACATACCTTAGGTGCGTGAGAAAGTTCAGCTAATTCCATCCATTCGTTCAAGAATTATGCCAGGGATAAAATTTGGTTTGATACATACATACATACATAGATACATACATACATTTTTTAAAAACCTATCATTCTGACCAGGAACCTCAAAAACATCGTAATTCATCAAAATCCTTGATTCGAAAATTTTCGCCGTTACAAAGCTTTCTCTTTGAGAAAGCAAAAAACAACCCCATATAACAAATTATTGATATTTTAAATAAAAACTAATTTCTGACACCGATTGTATAGCCAGTACATCCTTAAAGATAAAATACTGAAATTATTACACCAAAGATGATATCTTTACCTTTGTAATAAATAGCAGTTGGCCGTATTTAAACTTAGCTATCTTAACAGTTACAATGCCATGTTAATCATTAGATATCCTTTTCCGAGCTCTTAAGCTCGGGTCAGACTCGAGGGCTCGTTTGAGCTTCAAACTCGGGTCGGGCTCGCGGGCTCGTTTGAGTTCCAAGCTCGGCTCGAGCAGCTCGAGCTTGCGACTTCGAGCTCGAGCCGACTCGAGCGAGCTTCTGCACATCATTAATAAACACAGCAGCAATTGCCGATTATGCGGAGAAGAAGAAGACGATGGAGAACACACGATATTCGCGGGCCCCGTGCATGAGCAGGACAGAAGGACAGCAGAAGTCGGTACGCCATTTTCGAAAGACAACATAATAGCGACCATGCTCAAGTCGCCAGATGGTTGGGACAGGATAGCTTCCTTTATCAGGAGGGCAATGAAGACAAAAGAAGAAAAGAAGAGAGAAATGAGAAGAAAAAACTGATAGGCTAAAAAATACAGCTTCTGAAGAGCCCCACCGAAGTATACTGAAAAGGAGTTCCGGTGGGTGCTAGATGTTGCGAGGACCATCAAACGAGGGGGGGTTTTAGTCGGTAGGAATCTCGACACTACCCACTTCGTAGATGTCTTATGACAAATTTCCCCTCAGGCAACAAAAAAAACCGCTGCCAATTCATTGGCATGTAGCTTCCTCAAACTTGATTTACTGATTCCTTTAATTAATTTTTAATTCCAATATTTAAAATTTAATACTTTATTTTGTACGGTGAGACTATGTTAAACGGTTTGTGACTTTTTATTTTTACTCTTTCTATTTTTTATCAATAAAAAGCAATTATTATCATACAATTTTATATTTTACAAAAAAAAAAAAAATCATTGCCCGCAAAAAACACAAAAAATGATCATCACGACCAGATATTCGAGATTAAAAATTTTTTTAAATGTTTTTTAATACTAATATCTCAGAGAATATTTGATCAATTTGAAATTTTAACCAATTATTACAATTATTTATTACAATATTTAGTTAAATTTTCAAGAGATTAGCTTTATTTCTTTTGGTAAAAAAGTTATTTAAAAAAGAACTTGCGTTCTTATTAAAAAATGTTTGGCATCGATAACGGAAACCACCAGATTGCTAGCAGTGATCGATACATTTTTATTCATGAATTGTAAAATTTGTCTAGATAAGGTAATATCGATGTTAACGAGTTCAAAATGATGTAGTTTTTATTTGTGCAACGTTTCGGTAGCTGATTCGCTACCCTTATCAAGAACTGAAATTTATTAATCCAAAATAGAATACAAGGTCACAGATAAAAAAATATAACATACAATATCTAAACTGCACGTCGAGCTTACCTAAAGATTTCTGTTAAATAATTAACAACGTCATATACAAAATACTACATACATTCTTCGTTCTGCAAAAATAGAGCCAATAATGAGAAATATATAAAACCCCTTTGCACAGAGATCAGCCTCAAATAAATATAATTTTAACTGATTTCTTAGGTAAAAACAATCTAAATGTTAACGAAATCATTTCCACCTTCGTAAATCGAATAAATTAGGACGACACGGTAATAAATTAATAAATATAACACAACAATTTAATAAATTAACACAGAAGAGAAGCAAAGACAGTCAAAGTAAATAAAAGAAACGTAAACAAGTAGCTGTCTGATACACTATTTAAAATTATAGCAGCTGATATACTGATGTCAATAACTAAGTAATAACAAAGCAATTTAACCAGTACATTGCAGCCATAATCTATAAAACTTATTCGACTATTAATTAAATAAATAATAGAAGAATTTCCTGTTAAAAGTCCCATTTTATTAAAACAAAGGTCAATACTATTATAAAATAATAAAATCCATCAAGTCAAACCTTAAAAAATTTTTTCTTTTATACACACACAAAAACTCATTTCAAATCTCACGACCCACTACAGGACACTACACCTTTGCACTCGCACTACTACCCAAAATCATGCGCACGCAGATACGCAGTGCCCCGAGTGACAATACTACAATCATGCTTATAATATATCTAAAAAATCAATAGTAACAATTATATTCATTTTCTATCTGATTTTCCTTATTTTGTATAAAAGTTGTGAATAGTGACTGCTTAAATTTTGTGTATCTTTTTTTATATTTATTGGGTTATCTTGTAATTTTATGTTTACCATTTCTGAAGAATGTATGTAGTATTTTGTACATGACTTTGTTAATTATTTAACAGAAATCTTTAGGTAAGCTCGACGTGCAGTTTAGATATTGTATGTTATATTTTTTAACTGTGACCTTGTATTCTATTTTGGATTAATAAATTTCAGTGCTTGATAAGGGTAGCGAATCAGCTACCGAAACGTTGCACAAATAAAAACTACATCATTTTGAACTCATTAACATCGATATTACCTTATCTAAATATTTGGAAAATGAGTGATCAACGAAACAAATTTGTAAAATTTGTCTATTGGAATACGTTGTTGATATTCGAAAATTTTTAAACCAAACTTTTAAACTGATGAGAATTTTTCCATCGGTCTTACAGTCTTATAAATTAAATTAAAATAATTTAAAAATAATTAATATTTATGGCAGTCAGATTGCCCTTGTTTATAATCACCCCCGCAGAATCTGAAATAAAAACTTAATTAAAACCTGGAAAAAAAAAACTTTATTAGCAAAGGACTATCTGACTGCCCCCCACCACCAAATTTCCCAACTGCCCAACATTTCGAGCCCGCTCCAGCCCCTTCTCAGGGACTGAAATGAAACCCACGCTACACCTCCTTATATACCCATATCCACTTATTTCCTCTTACCCCCACCACCATCCACCTTCTCCTCTCCAACTTTCCATTCTCACTTAAATTTATAAAGAATGATAAATGTTATCTAATTTAATTGACTCTACCATTAAATTAACATTATTCCGATTACTTAGAATGTGAATACTTTCAAGGCTTTCCCTCTTATATTTATTCTTAATCCCTTGTTCCAAAATATCCACACTCCCAAAATCGAAAGAGTGCAAACTATTTAAACAACGTTCTTTCAAACCCGATGTAAAATTTGTACTACGTAAACTATATTGATGTTCATATATTCTCTTCTTCAAATATCTACCCGTTTGACCAATATAACATCCATTACAATCTCTACAATTAATTTTATAAACTACTCCCGATTTTAAACCTTTATCATCCTTGTCTTTACAATTACTAAATAACCTTTCTAAATTATTATCGTTTCTAAAGAAAACGTGAATATTATGTTTACTAAAAACCCTTCTAACCCTTTCCGACAAACCTCTAACATATGGTAAACTAAAATATGCGTTCTTTCCATTTCCATTCCTTATTTGATTATCTACCCGCTGCTTCAATCCACCATTATAAATTTCCCACAATCTCTCATCAATCATTTTATCAATAAATTTTACCGGATAACTATTCTTAATAAATGTTTCTCTAACTAAATTTAAATTCTTTTTCCTACAATCTTTATGTGACAATTTAATCGCTCTGTCAATGACACCTTTGATCGCACCTGTCTTGTTTCCGAATTGGTGGTGAGAATCAAATAAGTCTAACTCGACAGGAGTTGATTTTACACGAAAATGTTAAATAGAAAAAAGTTTTGTTTAAATATTATCTACAACTTTTACATTTAACATTTTTGTATAAAATCAAATCTTGTCAAGTTGTAGCCGAAAATCGTCCATTTTATGTATATTTAGGCGTTTAAAATCGTTTTTATAAGTCTAATTCGTCAGGAATTGGTTTTACACAAAAATTTTAAATGGGAAAAAGTTTTATTTTAATATTATCTAAAACTTTTGTATTAAACATGTTTGTTAAAAATTAAATCCTGACAAGTTATAGCCGAAAATCGTTCATTTTATGTGTATTTTGGCGTTTAAAATCGTTTTTATAAGTCTAGCTCGTCAGGAGTTGATTTTACAAAAAAAATGTTAAATGGGAAAAAGTTTTGTTTCAATATTATCTACAACTTTTGTATTTAACATTTTTGTGTGAAATCAAATCCTGAGAAGTTATAGCTGAAAATCATTCATTTTTTACCATTTTTGGCCGTTTTTCGCAGTTATCTTGGCAAATATTGCTCGTACAAAAAAGTGTTCAACATATAAAAGCTGTATTTTAATTAGTTTTAACAGATAGACCTGTACATATTAGCTTAAAATTAATTTTTCTAGACATTAGGCTTAAAAATCGATTTTTTGAGATATTTCTTTGTGCTCGCATTTGAAAAATTTTTCATCGATCTATCTCAATATAGAATCAGCAGTTAGGTATAATTAGAGGAGTATTTTCCCGCAATCCCGATGAAATCGGTCGAAAATTCATTGAGATAATCGAGAAACTTGAGTACATACGGACGTAGAGACATACATACATCTCAGAAAACGCTTAAAATGCACTCGCTCTGAGTGGAACATGGTTTTTACACATTAATTTTTCAGTATTTGAATTCTTACAATTTTCGCTCTGGTGAAATTATAAGGCTCTCCCGAGTAGCGGTCGTGCCTAAAAATTAACAATTTTTAATATTCATAAATGAATTTAATTATAATTATGCAATAAATTTGTTAAAAAATTATAAATTTTGTTATTAAAAATTAATTAAAGGAATCAACAAATTACGGTTGCGGAAGCTACGGGCCAATGAATTGGCAGCGGTTTTTTTCTGAAAAACAAATGAAGATAATCTCTTGAAATTTTAACCAAATATAGTCTTCAATGAGTGTAATAAGTGGTTAAAATTTTAAGTCGATAAATCAAGTATTCTCTAAAAAAAAATGCGATTCGAAAATTTTTAAAAAAAATTTTTAACCTCAAATATCTTTTTCGTAATGGACCAATTTTTTTGGGCAGCAAACTCAATTTGAAGATATATAAAAGCTACATCTGTGCCAAATTGCAGGACGATTGGATAATTTTTACTCTTGTTATCATGCGACAACGAAAACGCAAATTTTTTCTAAAAAACAAATGAAGATAATCTCTTGAAATTTTAACCAAATATAGTCTTCAATGAGTTTAATAAGTGGTTTAAATTTTACCTCGATAAATAAAATATTTTTTCAGAAATTAATTTATGAAATATCGAAATGTTTTCCTTAATAACAAATGACAGAGTGAAGATAATTTAAATATTAAAAAAAAGTATAGGTAATTTAAATACCTTTCAAAAAAAGTTCATTATATTATGTAATAATGGCTGCACGATATAAGAAAATCAAAAAAACCAAAAATTCAAAATTGTTTTTTAATTATAAAAAAAAAAGAAAATTAATAAAAACTCAAATCCATCAGGGTACCGAGTTTTTTTCGCGAGACCAAGAGAATAGTTTTTGTCCGACGAAAATTGGTCGATTCGTTTTCGAGATATAAAGAGTTTACATACACACACACAGACATACATCCACGAAAAAACATTTTCTCAAAATCAACAAATATCGACATATATCGCCTTAACACATCTTTTTAAACCATTTTTGTCTCGAAAATTTTGTTCACCGTTACAAAGCTTCCTTTATGAGGAAGCAAAAAAAGCACACACACACACACACCCACGCCCACAAAAATTATAAATTTATTTATTTGAAGCAATGGTCTGCATTCAACAACCTTCAAAATTAAATTAAATATTTAAATTTTAACAACATTTCAAATAAAAAGAAATAAAAAATACAAAAAAAATTACGCAACGGCCAATTATCAAATAAAAACCGAAAAATAAATTAATTTTTTTAAACACTCTCTGCATTCACAAAAAAATTTCTAAATTATAAATCACAGTACATAAATTAAAACAAGTTTTTTTTACAGAGTAATAGGCCTTTCTATAATAATTTTATATTATAATAAAAATATTAATTATTTGAAAAATCAAAAATCACAATTATAATTTTTTATATAACGAGCTTGTAAAAAAAATTATTAATTTATTGTTTCGAATTAGTTTTTAAATGATACTCGAATATATACATAAATCAATTAAAAATGGGGGGTTGAAGAGCAGAGCGAGTAGGGCCCTCCCCCTAATATACATATGGATAACTTCATGTCAACTGTTCAGCTCAACATTTTTTTACTCATTCCAAATTAGCCCCAAAACACAAATATAAAGTTTTAGAGCAAAATATGCAATCGTTCTAAAGTTATAATTAATTGAAAATTTGAAAATTTTGAATTTTTTCGTAAATCTTAAATTTTTATGATTGTTTAACTCAAAAACTTAAAACTTTTTGTATAGCATATTAAATGGGAAAAGTTTGCAAATCGTAAGTAGAATTGCTCAGAATTTTTGCAGATCGATGCCAATTATTTTGCTAATTTATACTTGACAGAACACCATTTAAAATATGCTTAAGGCGAATGCGACAGTATCAATATCACTCACCAAGTGTTACCTTTAAAATGCGAGCTTGATGAAGATGGAAATAGATCACAGAAAAAACTTACGGGCAAATAAAACTGTCAAAATAGTGAAAAAGCACTATTTTCACTGTTTTTACAGTTTTAATTGCACATAACTTTTTTCAGTGATCTATTTCCATCTTCATCAAGTCGCATTTTAAAGGTAACATTTTTTACAAATTTTTTAGCCTTTGGTGAGGGATATTGATACTGTCGCATTCGCCTTAAGCATATTTTAAATGGAGTTCTGTCAAGTATAAATTAGCAAAATAATTGGCATCGATCTGCAAAAATTCTGAGCAATTTTACTTACAATTTGCAAACATTTTCCCATTTAATATGCTATACAAAAAGTTCAAGTTTTTGAGTTAAAAAATCATAAAAATGGAAAATTTACGAAAAAATGCAAAATTTTCAAATTTTCAATTAATTATAACTTTAGAACGATTGCATATTTGGCTCTAAAACTTTATAATTGTATTTGCGGCTAATTTAGAATGAGTAAAAAAATTTTGAGCAATTTTAAAATTTTGAGCTAAACAGTTGACATGAAGTTACCCATATGTATCCAAAGAAAATCGTTTAGACAACATCTTTTCCATCGAAAGCATCGAGAAAAAAAATTTTCAAAATCTAGAGATTTTCCCGAACGTTCGGGAAAACACTCTGCGTGAGATTCATCCCACAACGCCCTGAGACCATCCGCATGCTGCATCCTCGCCCTCTGTGCCCGCAGTACCTATATAACACACACACACACACACCACACCGCTTGCGTGACACTCGTTACAGCCTCTCTCGCACGTCCGCGCCTTCCGCACTCTGTCGCGCGCGTGTGTATCTGCAATTCCCACAAGACCGACCGCGCGACAGCCAGCACGGAATGTCTGAGCGCATAGTCAGCCGACAATCGCGGCGGGGCCCCTCTGAATTTCACACGAAAACGATGCCGCTCGACAGTCAAAAGCGTATATACGGATATGTATGTGCAGCGCAATTTTCCCGGAGTGCGGAATATACGTGCGCCCATTCGGTATTAATAAGTACGCGGCCGTGTGTGATTCTTCGGGCCAAGACGGCGCGCGCACACGCACACACACACACACACATACACACATATATATTTTTGTAAGAGGAAGGAAGAGAGGGCGGAGGAGGAGGAGAGCGTTTGCATATTCAGGAGCGCGCGCAGAGGAGAGGAGAGCTATTTGAATTTGAATTTCGTGGGTATGGGAGAGAGGTGGTGGTGCTGGTGGTGGTAACGCGGCCTAATTTAGTCGCTTGTCGTTTAGTCGCGTTGCCGTCGTCGCTCTCTCTCCCTCTCACGGAACTGTGTTGCGCGGTCAGAGATGTTGATAAGCCTAGATTGCGCGCGATATGCCAGACTTGAGTTGCAGTTTGTCGTTTCGTCGGTTTTTTTCCTGCTAATTTTCGAGTGTCGAAATTCGCAGGGGGAATAATTTTCGACTGCGTTATATACTATATCCTATCATCGCAACTTTGATTAAGTTTCAAATTGTAATTAGTTCGTTAACAAACTTTAATTGTAACTTGTTAACTTTTCGAATTGGGGGTGTATATTTATTTGTAATAATATTTGATTATTGTCGAAATATACGTGTATAATAATGCTGTCGGTGCGAGAAAATTTTACATATTTAATGGCACCGCTACTACTACCCACCCAATCCGCACAATTGACTTTAAATTATCATATACTACACTGACAGAAAAAATCTGGTAAAAATTCTTATGTTGTCGTGTAAAAATTACCATGTTGGAATCGTAACTCGACCATATGTCGGATTTTTAGCAGAATTTGCAATACACGTAGGAAAAATTCCAAGTCTAACATGGGAATTTTTTTATAACTGATTTTAAAGAGCGAAAAAAATTATTTCATCTTTTTTTTAGGAGTGGGGGAGGAGCGAGTATCAGACACATAATTATTATATTTAGACAATACAGAAGTTATTTTTGAATTAAACATGATTAAAGAAAATTTATTAAATAAATTAAAAATTTTTGACGACATCGAGACTCGAACCTGGAACCCTTGGCACGGTAGTCGGGAACGCTAACCACTTACCTATAAAGACATATGTCCTACAAAATTTTGGAACTTGTATATCCCCAAACGTAAGATATGCGCGCTAATTTTATAACAAATTATGCTTTAACTCGAATAATACTATTCTCTATTTTAGCGTAATTTATTACAAATGTTATATATTAAGAATATTGTTTAACATTTTATAAATATTACCAATACCTTAAATTAAACAAGCTCATTTATTTATTAATGAATTTGTATTTTCGATGTAATAGTTTTTCACAACCTTCCTTAAAAATATTACAAATAAACAATTATTTTAAAAATTGTCTCATCATAAAAAATAAAAAAAAAATAAATAAAAACAAGTATATTGGATTAGAACGGCACATTCAGTTGTTGCGTTTAGCGTTTGTGTTTTTTCTCGATGTTGCCAAGGTGGATTGAGTTTGTTGACATGTATCTGTCTGAATCTTTCCTATTTTGACATTGAAGAGGTCAACTTTTCGTGCACTCGCGGGCTGTTTACGATTGAACGTGTGAATTCTTATTCTAAAACTCTCTCAATTTTTACCATGCTAGCCTGGGAAAATGTACAAAAGATAAAGTTCCATTAGCCACGTGTTAATTTTTACTATGCTGGCATAGGAAGTTTTACTTGTGACATTGGACTTTTTCATATAAAAGATAGTAAATTTTTCGATTTTAAGCAGTTGTGGGCAACTTCCAAGAGCAACATAGGAATTTTTCCCCGGGTTTTTCTGTCAGTGTAACGACGCAGTAATTCGATCTTGTTACTATCAAACGACCGCGGGTTCTCCGCGATATAAGCCGCGCGCACAAAACTATCGCTTCCGCAGGATCCCCCGTCGTTCCGATAAACAATTCCGATTCCAAAATCGCCGCGTCGACTCCCAAACAAAATCAAAGCTAAAATTTCCGCGCCCGCCGAAAGTTCAAAGCTTCGTTTGTAAGTACTACATACACACGCGCAGTGAAAAGAAATCACTCGCAAACTCTGCGGGAAAACTGCACAACAAAACGCAACGCGATCGATCCAATAGCCCCCCCCCCCTATCTCTGTATGTCTTTAAAATGCTAAGTAGCAATATTTCCTTCGCGTGCGCGATCGTGCGGCCACAAAGCGCTGTACTTTCGTAATTTCCCGGGGCGTGTATATTTGCTGTGTGTAACTTTCAATTTAAACGAGCCCTGCGCGACTGGTGTTTTCGCCCGCGTTGTAAGTCTAGGCCACCAGCGCTAACGAGAATACGTATACACACAGATGGCAGAGAGGGAGAGAACATTAGGGTCAAATACGCATTGCCTATATATCAAAACAATGGAACGCGCGCGCGCGCGACGAGACAAAGAGAGTGCGATTCGCCGCAGTCATTATACAGCGAAAGAGGGATGTATGTGTGTAATAGGAAATAGAGAGAGACAGAGAGAGAGAGAGAGAGAGAGAGAGAGAGAGGCGAAGGAAGATTGATATCGCCGTGTGAATGACGATGAACGCGCGCGATAACCAAGCCCCCTGGAGAGAGACGAGTCGTCGCGACAACTCGTCGAGAAATTGAATGTCTGTCTCCGCGCATGTTTTTGCATAAGCTCGCGCGCGCCTCGCCTCTTACCGGCTGCAGCAGGAGCACGCGCACACTGACATATATGCACACGTATATACACGGCCTCGCCGTGGAATAGTTTGCAAAGTAATATATGCATCTTTGTAAGAAGGAGCAGGAGGAGGAGGGCAACAAAAATGATGAGGAATGAGAGTTTTGAATTAAGGCATGTGGTGTTAGGGGATTGAGAAGTGTGAGGAGTGCATGGGAAATAGGTTCAAGTTTAGCTTCGACGTTGGAAGTACAAAGAATAAATTGACGATGACATATTTTTGATAATAATCTGGTATGAGTGAGATGTGGATATGCAATATACAGTTTGTATACTTATTATGCAATAGAAGATAATTTTGATTTATCAGTAAAGGTATGTAGCAATAATCGAGGCTATTCGATTTCTTTACTACAGATATGATATATTTGAAATTCATAAGTAAGGTCATTATTTTTATATGATACACCTCAAAAAGAGATATTGCAAAGCTTTTTAAAACTTTTAGTGTTAAATAATAATAATAGTCTTTACTGTCCTTCGTCCAATATGTTAGCAATATTGAATCTTCCTATATTACGTATAGAAATGTGAAAGGTTTTATGTGAAAATTTGACAAGCGGCAGGTATCTCAGTAGAAATAGATGTATATGGTCAGACAGGCTATTTGAAGAAAATAAGAACAAATATAGGTACACATATATAAAATCGTAAAAATTTTATTGAAAATAAGGCACTTTAAAATGAGAACACTTTCCCGCATATAATAAAAACTAAAGTAAAATTCTTAATAAAAACATATGATTATTTCTGTGGCTTCCAGAAAAAAAGACTTAACCCACTTGTACATGTTTTCGAGAAATCGCCGTTTTAAAATTTCTGTCACGACACTTCAGACACTAGAATACATTTTTGTTCTTTGTATAAACAAACAAAACAATGCAGTTAAGTCGTTATTCCGGTAACTGTGCAGTTAAGTGGTTTAGGGAAATTGTTCAAATAAGATAAATAACATAGTTATTCCTATACTTAAAACATAGAATACGAATTCTTTTCTAAATATTCATTCCCGCGCATGCGTCTCCCAACGGAATGTGCGTCAAGTCAACGGAATTCGATAAACCGAATACCGAACGTTACTTGGTTACTGTTTATGCACACTCGTCCCATCGCCCGGCAATTAAAGCTGTTGTGTGTTACGTATGAGAGGACAGACTGAATAAGTCGCGTAAAAAATATGCGACGAGCGGGATTCGAACGCACGATCTCGAGGTTTGTAGGCCCGCGCTCTACTACTGAGTTAACGTCGCGATGCTTGCTCGAGAGCATCGCGAGTGTCTAGTCCTTATCGTGAAGCAGATGCGTCAGGGCTCGGATGACGGTCGAGCTGAGCCCGTGACATGTGTTAGCTTCTATTATCTATTGCCTTTGATCTTTGTTGCTATAAAAATAGGTATGTCATATAATGTGTTTATTGTATAGTATTAACTTCAAAATGGTGCTTTTAATTAAATATAAATATGCAGTTAAGTGGTTTTTCCGGGCACAGGTGCAGTTAAGTGGTTGTGCACTTAGCTGATATTTGCTCTTTGAACGCGTTTCAGATTTCCGGACCAAGTCTACATGAAAAAGGGTAGTTAGAAGGTATAAATTCCAGTGCTAACTCAATTTTGACAAAAATTTAAGTCGTTATTCCTGGAAGCCACAGATTTATTCTGAAGTCAAACACAGATCTGTCCACTCGATTCTTGTACGGACAATACATACATAATTCACACGAAAAACGATTCAACGAATATTAGTAGAACACTTACGCCGGGAAAATGCGGCGACAAGAGATTAAGATTGCTAAAACATCGTGTTCGGTAATGCACGCGCGTGCGCGCGCACTCGAGCCGAGGTGGCGCGAGTATAAAATTAAATCTAAAAAAGTGGTAATTTTGATATTACGTGACGCTGCAAAAAGCTGGCGTTATGCGAACACGGAAAAAAATGTTATAATAAATTTTATTATAAAATGTAAGAAAAATTACTATATTTTATAGGAACGGTGTGACATATCGAAATTATAATAATTTTTGCTACACAACATAGTAATTTTTATGGCTGACTTTAAATTTCAAAAAATTAATTTTTTTTTTTTCAGTTTTTGAACTATTTTTGCATTTTAATAGAATACTTAATGTGAAAATAAATTTAAAATTAGAAATAAAATTTTTTTTTTTACGACGGTTGGGATCGATCCTGGGACCCTCAGCATGGTAATCGGACGCGCTAACCACTTACCCAAGTAGGATTCTTGAGTACAAAATTTTGGAACCGAAATATGTCAAACCCCTGGTTACGAAATCCCTTAAATGAAAATATTGAATAATGACAATAAATAACTACAATTACACAAAAAATACTCATCATCAATGTACATAATACAAAATAAAATGATTGAATCGAGATTTTCAAAGTTTTGCTTACTTAAAAGCAAGGCCAAGTGAAATTGATGGAGTACATAACCTCAATTATACCATGTGCACGCCTTGTGCGCAGAAAGTACTATAGTTCTGTCAATTTTTACTATGTTGGATAACAAAATTTCTTATGATGGGTGGCTAAAATTAAAAGAATATATTTTAAATTTTACTATAAGTAGTAAGTTAACCAGTATAGCGAGACGACGGCATGAGTCACCACCCCGTCGCGGGCCGCCGGCCTTTGTATATATAAACATGGTGATTAACCCATGTTTAATTGCAAGTTAATGGTTTGTTTATATAAACAAATATAAATAAATATGTTTGTTTATGTTAATAAATATAAACAAGTAATTAAACATACATTAACAACATGTAATGTTTATGAAAAACATAAACAGAGCGTGTAATTAATGAGTGTTTTATTGCTTGTTATGATTGTTTGTTTATATAAACAAGTGATTAAACAGTAATTAAACAAGTGTTAATTACCTTGTTTCTTAGAGCAAAGGTGCCGCGGCCCGCGGCACGGGCCGGTGACTCATGCAGTGCAAGTCTCCGACAGCTATAGCAGTATAGCGAAACTGTAGCAGTACGCTATAGCGGGATCCGCCTTGGTCCTGTGCTCGGTATAGCGGGAGTTCTTTTTCGAAGAGCGTGGCTATAGTAGGCAGCTGAGTGAACTCGATCCCATGCACAATCTTATGAAGAGAGTGTGTGTGTGTGTGTGTGTGTGTGTGTATGTGATTTTCATCCTACTTCACGGTGCCGCGGAGCCTACTCTAAATTTTGGCTCCGGGGTTAAGTGTTAATATATTATATGGGTTAGGTAGAGTGAAAAAAAAATTAGAAATATTATTATAAATATTATTATTTTTATTAGAAAAAAAAAAATTTCAAATCATTACAAAAAATAATACAAATTAATTTGCGAACATATAATCGTACAAATCATTAGCCAAGTTGAATAAGCCAAATGCATGAAATTCCATGAGAAAAATGTCGTACAATTCTTCATTCATATTACCGAATTCCATGTGCAACTTTGCTCTATTATTAATTTCATTTTTACGTAATACATAATACTGTTTGAACGCAGCAGTGTCTTTCAAAATATTTTTCGCTTTTTCGGTACTTTCTCTCTTTAACTCATCTTTTAAAAAGTCGAATATATTATCTATACCTCGATTTATAAATCCGGCACTATCTTCTAAACGTTTTAACCTCGCATCGATACATTCGTGCACTTCGCGTAAACCGCTCAAAGTAGCCTGTTGCATGACAATTCCGGGTGGACTCTCATATTTTCTTTTCTTCTGCGGTGTCTCGTACTGTGCAGAACTGTCTGGAAACTGCGTCTCCTCGTCTATTGGTTGGCCTTCGGGGAAGTCTCTGACGATGTTCTGTGTCAGTACACAGGGTCTCTCGTCGATAAGGATGGACCTCACTCCGTATGCCGTTGTAAAATTGATGTCGTGGGTTGGAAGATATATTTTTGTAGGTTTACCAAAGTCTTTGTAAAAGGTGAAGGAATCTAGCAGATATCCCATCATTGCATCCATTTGGTCGACGATCAGCTCCCAACTATTTTTGTCGAGAGTTACGTACTTTGCAGGAGCCCCCGTACTACAGAGTTTCACTACAGCTCTATAAAAACCAGCGTGGTGTTCCAATCCAACAGCGACTCTTTTGGAATGTGATTTATTGATAGCATAGGTTGTAGATAGAAAGAGATTTGGTAAATCCATGTTTTTATTAACTCGCGGTCTTGCTGCTGGCGGAGGTAGCGGTGGCGCTGTTGATGGTGGAGGTAGTGGTGGCGGAGTTACCAGCGCTGCTGGTGCTGCTGGTGCTGCTGATGGTGCTGCTGATGGTGCTGATGGTGCTGCTGATGCTGCTGCTGCTGATTCTTCGTTATTGTCCATTTTAAAAAGCAATAGTACTTAGTGGTTGTACGGAGACTGGAATATTCACGCGGGACCGTACTCTCAAATGGGATGGCTACTCGTGACTGAAGGATGGCACGTCGGGCTCCAGCATTTACACGGTTGTCCCCACCACCCTACTACCCCCATTGGACGACGAGTTCGTTACGTCACAACCAATCAGCGAACGGGGTGATGACGTAGTAATATAAAGAATTCAAGCAAGGCGATGAATGTAACATAACCCTATTTACCGTTTGGTATTCGCGATAAAAAAGTACGTTGGAATAACGGTTTCGAGAAATATGATGATGATGATGAAAGAAATTGTTGAGCGTAACATAACCTTAATTGCCGTTTCGTATTCGCGATAAAAAAAAAGTACGTTGGAATGACGTGGGGTTAGAGAGTAACGAATACGAGATAAAAATAACGATTTCGAGAAAGGTGATGAAAGAAATTCTTGAGTGTAACATAACCTCACTTTTCGCTTCGTATTCGCGATAAAAAAAAGTACGTTGAAATGACGCATGGATCAAATGGTAACCGCTACGATATAAATAGTTTAATGTAACATAACCTATAGCGTCGTATTCGCAATAAAAAAGTACGTTAAAATGACGTGCGCTCAAAACAATAACGAATAGGAGATAAAAATGACGGTTACCCATAAAGATGACGACGATGGTGAAAGAACTTCTTATATGTAACCTTACTTTTGGCTTTGTATTACGCGATAAAAATTTCCGTTATAACCGCTGCCTATGTGAACGTATAATAAGCAAAAATAGCGATACTGATATAATATTAGTTCGATAATTTCTTGAATGCATGCAGGGGTATTAGGTAGGTAAGGATGTGAATAAAAGTCTAACACTAAATGTAAATTGTTACAAATACATTTTTTTTATTTTACCAGTAACTTACAAAAGTATACATATTTCACTCTTACATCTAAGATTAAAAAAAAAAATTATAATTTTGCGTTGCATGTTTGATCACTCTGCCCATTTCCCAATGAAGTCTCTCTCGGAAGAAAACGATTTCGGTAAGGATTTGTCTTTCTTGATTGCTTTTGTGAAATAACTTTGTAAAATTTAGCAGCTATGTCATCGTTTCTGCATGTATTATATGAAAAGATGCGACAAAACGTGCGTAAAGAACTACCGCTGCACATATGATGCAGAAACATAATGCAATATTCACCGCACACTTTTGAATCAAAACTTTGTAATAGTTTCTTGTTCCACTGGAAACGCACGCAGTTCCTTCGTAGGCGATCAAGATGGTGTGATGAAGTGGGTGCGAGCCCGTAACTGTCGAAATACACTCCGTATCCATTTTTGTCTATGTAAAAGGCAACCCAATGCGATCCTGGTTTATTTGCTGTATCTAGATTGGTTACGATGGCCACAGGTGGACTTAAAATTTTTGGAATGTGATCAGCAGCATACACACCTATTGTATTCGCTCTTAGTGCACGTATCGCATGCATTATTGTTCTCGTGTCCATCTTGTAATTGATTTGAAAACTCTTCACTGGGTACCTTCTCACTGAATACGATGCCGTCGTCGTCCTCCTCGTCGTTGTTTGCTTTTTCAGTCTGCGTGCTACTGTTGGTGTCGTCGTCGTCGTCGTCGTCGTCGTCGTCGTCGTCGTCGTTGTCGTCCACTTCATCTACACCTCCTGGTTGACCAAAGCGAAAAGCCTTTCTGCGTTCGTTACGATACTTGCAAAGAGCTGCGTAAAATCGTTCGCTTTGTATGGTTTCATTTGCTTCGCGCCACTCTTCTGGAAGTATACTGTACATCCATTTTCTTAGTATATTTGCTTTGAAAAGCGCACAAAAGTCTTTCTTATTTTCTATGTGTTTTTCGATATGACTTGAGCATACTAAGGAATTCGGAAACAGTGCTTCTAATTTATTAAAAGTTGGCGATCTCCATTCTTCGAGGTTTATAACACAACGTCCAAGCACGTTCTCGAGATATCTTCGTTTGTCATCCCCTCGCACGTAGATATTTCTCGCCTTCTTGACAACTTTGTAGAGATGATGGCGCAAGCGTCGCAACGATACGTCACCTTCGAACCACTGTATTCCGTGTAAGTGAACTGTGCAATAGGTGTTTGTCGTTTTTATGTCTGGTGGCAAATGCAAAAAATTACAAGGTGGCCCTACTATCCAATGGCCAACTATGAGGTCTTGCAATGCAATCACAGCCACTTCCTTTGGCAAAAAATTTCTGTTAACGTCGCGAAAACCTTGTATATCGACAACGAAATCCATGATTTAAGGAGTGAGCGCGAGAGTGTATCGCCATGTAAAAGAGTAAATCACAACTGACCCTCACGTGTAGGCATTTCTTTTCTGATATACGCTTACCCCCACTACTCTTGTTTCTCCTTCTTCTTACGCGCTAAAATCCGATAGGATTTGCCTGCTCGAATCGACTTCCAGCACGTTATCGTATTCTGCGTAAATGATGCAATTTATGGTACTAGTGAGGGCGCCCTCGAATCGCACTTCCACGCGTACGCTACCCGATCGTACGAGGTTCCAGTGCGTAGCACAATGGGCTGATAAATCTGGTGTTAGGTCGAAAGCCGTCAGAAAATTTCCTCTCGCATAATTGTGACGATTGATGCCGTTGCCTTCGTTGAGAAAATGAATTCCTGTACCCGAAAACAGCGTATGGTAAGCATCTATGTAGAGACCGCTGTTACCGGTAAAGCGAGGTTGTAACGGTTTGCTTGGAATTTGCACTCCGTCGACGTACAAAGAAAGATAATTTATCGAAAAGTGTTGAAAATTGAACGGGTTGAATTTACGATTTCCATTAAACGCTTTGTTGTCGACGAAACCTATAATTATTCTTTTAGGCAGCTGCCCGAAGATGACGTTGTCGAGAGTGTCCCCGAGAATACCAGTGTGAAGCGTGAAAGACTTAACTTCGACGCGTGTAATCGGATACTTGGCTGTAGCTTTAGCTAAGGCATTCGCGTGCCCAAGTAAAACACCGGGGCTTATCTTTACTCTGCGTACGATGAGGCTGGCTTCTTTGATTTTGACACGAAATTTACCATCATCCGACACATCCATCAAGCAAAAGGCATCTTTGCTTCGTACGAGGCGTACTCTCATCTCCACCCCGTTGATAAGCATTTTATCTTGATTAAATACGTCGCAATGCAAATGACCAACCATATCGACGGTTTTCCCTCCGAGTATGAAATGTTGGCGATATAGGGCTCCTTTGTTCGCGCCAATGTTGTCTATAGGAATATTGGGAGCAGCTTCAAAATTGTCATGCGTATCATCGTACCAGAGCGCTGTAGTTAAATGCGATTCTTTAGCCGCCGGAGAATAATTCAGCAACGATTCAATATAAGCTCTATAGGGGTAGGCGTTGTTGGGAGGCGAAACGAGTTTTTGATTTAAAAAACGTCAACTTGGTTGAATAGCGAATGAAGAAAATTGTTAACTGGCGCGACTTTGGCGTTTTCCGCTTCGCCTTCTATTGGTTCAACCTTTGCTTGAATGTAAAGCATCGTGTGCGCAAGGTCTATGTAATGTTCACTACCGCTTGGCACCACAAACTCTATGGGAGTATCTCCTTCGTCGCTGAGCGATGAAACGGGCTTGTAGTGTAAGAAACTGCTACTCTCTATGGAAGTTTGAGTCGCCGGTAGAGAAAAAATGTCTAACTCACTGGACATACATTCTGTCGAGTGTGAATGTAAGAATGCCATTTTTTTTTTCTATTTCGGGCCAAAGATGTCGTTAATATTTCTAAAAGTGGGCTTCTTCCTCTTCTTGCTGACTCTACCGCCTTTTCTTGTTCGTACCTTCTTCTTCTTTTTTCTTTTTTTATCGGTGATGCGAACTAATCCGCTTGTCTTCCTCAACTGACGTTTTCGTCTGTGAGCAGGCGCCTTATAACCCGAGCCTTTCATCATCTCAGATATTTTTTCGGCTGCTTTTCTCTTCAAGTTTTTTCTAGATTCTTTGGCTCTGACCTTCACTGCTTCTTTGAAATTGACACCGTTATTGGCCACGTCATCGAAAATATTTAACCCCGCTCTTATGGTTTCTTTTCCTACAGCTTTCGCTCCACTGGAGATATAAGGCAGCATTTTTCGAAACAGGCCGCCTAACCAGCCTCCCACTCCTCGGCCTCTTTGGTAAGTAGAGCCAGCGAAAACTCTTCTAACCCCTCCTCCGACTTGCCCGTCGTCGTCGTAGCATTGAATGTAGTAACTCATATTGGGTATAATTTAGTAGCGGTTGCGTTTGAAATGTAGCGTAACCGTCAACGTACCATACTCGAATGGTATAGGATGACCGTGCTGATCTCTTATATCTATGACTATATTCTGGAAATTGTGATAAAGTAACGGAATGTAATGTATCGGAGCAAAACGCTGCACGTAGTTACAACCAAATTTGTAATTTGGATCTGTGACTGAAACTATACGCAGAAGAGATGCTTGAGTGTCGCCAACTGTGTATGGTTCGCAAATGTCCGTGTAAACGTACATTTGATCAGGGATAGCGCGGGACAATAAAGCAGGTCTAACACCCACAATTTCTCTGGTGCCCTCGTTGACGGTCGTGAACATTCCTTTGGTCACGAAATTTTCAATACCAAAAATACGACAAATTTTATCATTGAATTCCGTCACGTGAAGCTCTTCGCAATGGCATGTTCGCTTTATGGCGTAATATCCTAAGCGGCTTTTCATCGGTTCCAGTACTTGATGTTGATATACGTTGTTCGATCTATTTATCTCGTCAGCAAGCTGTTCTATAGTTTTATAAATTCCGTCGGGAAAGTGACAAATGTCTCTTTTTACTATTTTACCTGTGTCGTAGGAACAAAACGAATACGAAGCTTCAGTATTTTGTACGTGGTTTATAGTACATGGCACGTAAATTTCCGCTAGACCTACGAGCCATTCACCGTGCAGCCTAATCTCGCGCTGTAAATGCGTGGTGTAGCATGTTGTAGTATTATCGCTGAAATACATCATACTGCTGTTACTCGGTAACACCATGTAAAATTCGTCTTGGTTCTCCATTTTTTTTTTTTCAGATACTTTCGATATCACTCGCCTTTATCCAAGAGTTGAATTTGTCAGGGTATCCTATCCACTTAACGAGTAGTTGCTTATTTCCTCCTCGTCCGCGCGTACGAACTATGCGCTCCACTTTAAATGTTTGATGGTCTGTGATGCGCTCTCGACCAACCAATACAAGTTCTTCCGTGTAAAAAATCCGTCGATAATTTCACCGTTTAAGTCTTCGAGAACGAACGTGTAGATATTCTGCCGTCGCGACACCCTTTTTATCTTGAACACTTCCTCGCTGAAATTTTTTCATAACCGCGCTCGAAGGTATTTTTAGTCCGACTGATTCGAACGAAGTCACCCACCTTGAATTTAGGTATCGCTTGGTGCGCCATCTTGCGACTGTTTCTCTGCACTGCGCTTTGTCGAAGAGCACGCTTTAGTAAATTTTCACGGGCTTTTGCAGCGTTGTACAAATTTACGTCGGATGGTTTCATTTTTGTTCCACTGTGCAATGTGTGGTTGTAGGCATATATGATTTTTTGTACTACGTCGACATACCTTTTTGTATTTTTGTGCGAGAAATAGCGCCACATACGCTCTCGTATCGTTCTGTTGAGTCTCTCGACTATAGCCGCTTTGATATCAGGATTTCGCGCTACTCTAAATTCTACGTCATATTTTTTTAGAAGGCTTTGAAAAGCTGAGCCGACAAATTCTTTGCCACGGTCGGATTGTAAACACACTGGCACTCGCGGTCTCGCTCTGTTTAGAATTTTTTCGAACGCGTCGGCAACGTTGCGCGCTGTTTTATCGCGCAATGGTTCGATCCACGCATACTTGCTGAGCACATCCACAACAACGAGAATATAGCAGAAGCCGTCGTTGTAATCTTTATCGAGGTTAATTGCAGTAAATCACACTCCCACACGTCGTCCACGTTCGTGACGTTGTAGCGCAGTCTCGGAAATTTTCGTTTTATAGGATGATGAAGCGTGTAAGCGTCTTGGTTACTGAGCCATGCGTATATTTTAGCTCTCATCGGATTTACCTCTTTTTTATTTACGCGAACGAGATTTCTTGCACCCGCGTATCCTGCCTCGTGCGTGAGATCGTAATACTCTTTCTCGTACATCGTGTCTGTGATGTGTGTGTGTGTGTGTGTGTGTGTGTGTGTGTGTGTGTGTGTGTGTGTGTGTGTGTGTGTGTGTGTGTGTGTGTGTGTGTGTGTGTGTGTGTGTGTGTGTGTGTGTGTGTGTGTGTGTGTGTGTGTGTGTGTGTGTGTGTGTGTGTGTGTGTGTGTGTGTGTGTGTGTGTGTGGTTTTATATTTGGAATCTTAACCACTTTTTTTTACTTTGTTCAGCCTTTCTTCTCCTCGTAAGCACGGGAGAGAGCGCTGCATTCGCGTCTTCCTTATTCAGTCGTCGTTTGGCCGTGTGCAAAGGCGCAGTGAGTACTCTGCCGATTTTTAAAACTTTGCTGTTGCCTATTAAATTCATCGGAGTATCGGAAGTTTTAACAAATTTCGAAAACTCCATGCGTCCAACTGGTGCCTCTTCGTCGTCGTCATTTTTTTTCCCCTTCTAACCACATCGTTCAATAATTCTATAATATTTGAACGCTCTACCGCACGGCCATCTATGCTCACTGTTCCGGCATTGCTCCACTTGAGACGTTCGGGTGCTACTGTTTTCCAATGACGCAACAGGAGACGAACCTTCCGCTGATACGCCTTGGGTACACCATCGATAATGGCTTCTTCGGTGAGTGGTGCTAGTGTCTCGTCAATTTCGTCAATTTCTCGCTGTGCATCGCTGCTGCTGCTGCTGCTGCTGCGCTCGCTTTCACGGAAAAAAAGATAACGTCGCAATACTTGTAAGTAATTTTGACATTTTTCGTGAACATCCTTCACCCCTTTTTTCGAGTGAAGAATATCGAACATTTCAGCGTCTAATCTGGTCAAATTGTCACCGGGAGTTTGCACAGAATTTTCGCCGGAGACTTCGCCAATATTTTTCGTTGCTTCGACGGGTTGCGCGCGTTCGATCGCGTCTTCGGGCACGATTACCATTTTACGAGCACGTTCCATACTGCTTCTCTGATTATTTTTTTTTTTTTTTCACTGCTTTTCGTCTCCTCCAAACAGTTTAGATACGAGTGCACCTACGATGGGCGCAAGAAGAGCTGGCAAAAAAGATCCTCCGTTCTGTACTATCGCGCGTTTTTTAGTTTTCCAACTTGATGACTTTCCATTGATTAATCTGCGCAATACGTGTTTGTGTTTATTCAGCTGTTTCTTCTCGCAATCTCTCAATTTCACTACACCGTGTAAAACATTTAAGGCACACTCGCATATGCATTTGACGAGCGATTTATCAGCCGTGCGAAGGATGGCCGAACGCTGTTTGCCGTCGCAGTGCGAGAGAGCGCCCAAAACTGCCAACTGTTTTTTGGGAAAATGTTTAGTACAACAGCGTCTAGAATTCATCCGTGTTGCTCCTGCCATCGTCACCTCTTAACTGTGGCGAGTGCTCGCGTGTCTGACGTATCTATTTCCTTTTTCTTTTCCCCTCTCTCCTTAAATATAATTAAACTATCGAAACTTTGAATTTTTTTGGTACATAAGCATAGTGCGTTTTGTCGTGGGGAAATATGCAAGAGCGAAATCTAAATTCGTCGAGACAGTCTTGCGATAAATCGAGAAAAAGATACGAATGTGGGGTTCGCGTGGCGTCGAGGTAGGCTTCTTGCAGAAATTTTGGATCTTCCGGATACACTTGACGCGCCAAGTGCTGTATTTGAGCGCGATCACGCGGGTTTTTATAGAGTACGATATATTTTGTGTTCAGACTTATATCGCGCTGTGACTTTCCTTTATGAAAAATATTTTGTGTTATGAATATAACGCTAATATTTTTGTGATGACTGCCCTTCGTGAATAAATCTAATATCACGTCGCATGAAGATTCACGCATCAAATCATCGAGTATAAGTAATTTTTTTTTCTCGCTATCGTTGGAGTAATCGCTTGCTTGAGGCAGACCTTCCCGAAATTCTATACGCGGTGCGTCACTCCCGCCAGGTCTCAGCTCCGTCCGGTACGCTTCTTGCCACTCGGCGTAATAAAGAAGTATGCGATCGAAGCGTACGTTACAGATTGTCGGTAAATTTGCGAGAAATTTTTTCACGAATTGAGTTTTGCCGCATCCGGTAGGCCCGCACACGCAACACGTAAATGGATGTTTCCAGCGCGTATCCATTTTCGTGACTGACAACGAAAGCCAATTTACTCGTGCTTTTATGATGACATTTTTTTTTTTCAAAACAAAAAAAACCAACTGTCTCACCAGTGACCCCCGGCGCGCGTGGGCCCCGCGGCGGCGCGGCGCGGCGCAGTGCTCATCAGCTGATATGCACCGCGCACCGGGCGCGTGTACAAGCTTTTACTCCGCGTTGGTATAAGCTGATATTTGCCGCGCGTGTCAGAATACTTTGCGCCAGCCGCGTGTACAAGCTTGTATTCCGCGCTGTATAAGCTTATATACTTTGCGCGCACAAAAGCCTATATTTTGCGCGTGAAATATTTTTTTTTTTTTGCAAAAAAGAAACAAATTTTATTCTTCTAAAATGAACATTGAGGGAGAGGAAAAAACTACAACAATAACAACAATAACATTTACAAATAAGTCTTATTTTTTTATTAATAAAATGTTTTAACGCTTATAACCAAAAGGCAACGATAATTCTTTACTAAGATAGCGCCGTTTATTCAAAATGATACAGCATGTTTTAACTTCGTCTCGCGTGACGACATCGTGATCCGGCATTCGTCTTATCGCTCTAAAGTTTAATTTGATGGATCTACTTGGATCGTCGCCGCCGCCGCCGAAAAAAGATTCGATCAACCGTTTGATACTGTCAAAATTTATTTTTAAGGTGTTAGCATAATCCAACCTTATTCCTTTAATTTTGCAACATTCAAATTTTTCTCCTGTAGACGAATCTGTCGCTCTGTAAGCGTAAAACTTAGGACCGCCTGATAAGAAAGTTTCAATGTATATATTTTGGCCGAGTTCGTCGGTCATATCGCCTAATAGCGAGCCGATATGAGGTCTGTATTCCTCATTTTTCGCACGCTCGTTACAAACGAATACACAGGAGTCGGTGTCGTAGTACAATACGCGGCGGTCGAGTTTCTCTAGATAACTATATAATTTTAGTCGTGCTTGCGCTGTAGTGTAAGCGGCGATGACTACATTAGTATTAGGAGGCTGTTCCACAGCCTCCGCAATGTGTTGCCAGTGTACATACAACAGTTCGTCGTTGACGGGTAATACACTGAGCACTTCTTTATCGGGTGCCACCAAGAGTCTGAGTAAAGCTTCGCGCGTTTTTACAATCTCAGTCTGCTTTAAATTGTTGCGTTGCCCAAATTTTCCCCAAAAAGAATTGAGGCAGAGCTTTGCCACTGCGCGCAATCCAGCGTTTTTCGCGATTTTTCCCCTGTGTAGTCGTATGCCTTCGGCTAACTCATACCCGTTTAAGTAACACTCTTTGGCCTCTTCGCTCTCACACCCTTCCGGCCACCCGCTAGCTTCTTGTTTGAGTTTCAAAAACGCATTCACATAATCGGCGAATAATCCTCCTTTACCGCTCTGCTGATCATACTGCGTTATTTTATAGTTCCATATTATATGTATTTTCGTAACTCGGTAACCCAATTCTATGGCTTTTCTCAACTCATCGGCTACCCACGTACCCGAGAATTCACGCTCGCGAACGTCTTCGTGATTACAGTCATCTTGTCGCATCTCCTCGCAACAAGAGCGACAAAGAGCAAACAGTAATTTTCCGTGCATTTTTATCGGTATGAGAGGTAAGAACAAATTGCGAGGTGGCAACACTTTGCATTTGATCAATCCCTCTACTCGCGAGAGATTATCATTTTTTCCTCCCGTCAACGTATCGCACTGAGTTCCGACATATATATCAGGGTGTCCAAGTGGGAAGCGGCCTCTTTTACATATATACGGATATAACGAGCAAATATCCGTGTATCTAATTGTTTCACCCTCGCTAACATTGTAATACGATCTAATATTTTCTGTGCGCCCTCCGAAGAATGCATCTCGCGGGTTTAAAATCATTTTGCTAATAAGCGGATGATTATTTACATAATTCGCGATTTGAGGATTTTCGGTTATGCGGCGGTCGAATTCGCATTCCCAAATTTCACGCACCTCGTATCCGTGCGACTTTATTTTATCTACCTTACGGCACGTATTTTCGTAGGCTTCGTTATGTGTGCGATTGAAAGCAGTCAGCGTATCGCGTTTGTTTTCAAAACAGCGCGGGCACCCGTGTGTATAGCAGCCTTGATACTCGAACACAACGCCCTTACCCGATGTAAAAACTGCTGATGATGACGAAGCCGTGGTCGAAACAGTAGCCTCAGGGGCAAATATCCGTCAACTAAAAATCCTTCAGGTAACCGATATTCACGTGCACGCCCGGCGTGAATAATCTCTCGACCGATTTCACGCTCGCACTGCAATAGCCACTTGACAGCTTTTTGTGAATGTTTATCAGCGCGCCTGTAACCAACGGGTGGTAAAATTCCTATGGTATTTGCCTTGAGAAAATTTTTCCTAAATAAATAAGAACACGCCGACGCGATCGTGGTCGCCGAAACAAAGGGGTCAGTGTTACCGATATCGAGAAAAATTTTTCGAAAAGCTAAGCAGGCGCGACGCAATATTTCCACGTCCATGCGACAATACTCGAGGATTTCATTTTTAAAGTTAAAAACATAATCAGGCGGGTTTTCATTGTACCACTGGAAAAAAGTCACTCTCTCCTCGACCGACATAGAATTTGGTGCGAAAAAAGTTGGATCAGGCATAGGGCCTACGTAATCCTGATTTTCCAAAGTATTAAAAAAGTGCGGAAAAAAACCCTTTTTGCTGCTTTGCGGCAAGCCAAAGGCCGAGGGCAGAACACTCAATTTCGCTTGAAAATAATTTAAACTGTCTATGAATTTAGTACGGCCATATCGTATAGAGATAATATTCGTCCCGTTTAAAATAACACTTGGCAAAAGTTGATTCCCTAGCTCGGCCAACTCCTTTAATATAAATTGGGCATCGAAAGCGCGCGCGTTGTGCGCTATACACACGATTTGATTAAATTCTGTTTTCTCTCGAACGCATAGTCCTATCAATTGTGTAACAGGCTTCTCCCGAAAAACATATTCGCGAATACCGCAAGTATGGCAAAATTGAGAAACATCATCTTGATCGATGCAATCCGTGCAGGCTTGTTGCACAACGCACAAATTAGGAACGTGAATTTTAGTGGTTTCGTGATTCAAGTACGCTTCATCTTGACGCGTTTCAAAATCATAAAAAATGTATAAAAATTTTTTTTCGCGTATTCGCCGTTTCCTTTTTTTCCTTCATCATCGGACTCGTTTTTTATGGGTAACATATAGCAATTTTCGTTTGTATAATGATCGGTTTTGCAATTTTTGCACCAAATTTTCCCGCACTCGTGTGCTCGGCGATAGCGATGTGTTACTTTACAACATCGCGTGCAAAATTTGACAATGTCACATAATTTTTTTTTTTTTTCTTATAACTACCGTCCTCCAAATGATTTTGATAACACGAAGGGCCGAAAAATTCTCTATTACAGTTCGCGCATTTTATTAAATCGACGCCATCTGATAAACAGGCAGGAGAAACGAAACATTTCGAACAAGTTTTTCTACATTTGTGTTGATCAATGAAGTGAAAGCATTTATTACAATAACTGCACAAAAATTTTGTCCTCGCTAAACCTATCACGTTTAAAATAGTATCGAAATGCTTCGCGCGCTGATCGTAGAGTAGATTAATAACCCCTTTTAATTCTCCCTGAGTTTCTATTTGAGCGCGCCCGTCGAAAAAAGGAGGTTCGCCGTTGCCGAATGTTGCTTTCTCGTAAACCACTATAGCAATATTACTTTGCAGATAAAAATTCTGAAATCTTTCTATTTCATAGAAACCACAACCGGCGCGGGGAATACGCACGTTTGCAGCTTGTATCAAGCGTTCCACGAGTTGCTTTTGTAACTTGCGCCGCCCATCGCGTATTATATTCCATTCTTTACGTACGCCGTCCGAGTCATTGGCTCGTAATTTTATATGTGCCTCCCCAACTACTAACGCGCGCGGTAGACATAAATTATCGTCGTTGGTGATTGATACCATTGAACGCCGAGTTACACTGTCGATGGATAATTTGTTCCTTTTGATTGCACCCGAGCCCACGGGAACGCTTATAAAAGTGATTTGTAAAATAAAACTCATCCACTTGAAAATTTTGGTTACTTTGAGCTATACTGGAAATTAAATTCCATAAATCATCGTAAAAAAAATTTTCAGGAGGTCGAAAAGACAGACCAGCTGTGCCGAGCATAAATTGTTCGCTACTTATAGCAACACCGATTAATACAGTATCGTCATCCGGCACCATCGAAATAACAAACGCGTGAATATCCCGCATAGCCAATTCGATCCAAAATAATGGGTTATCGCATTCGTCGGGTGGATTATTGACGCGCAGTACAATGGAACGGCCGGCAATTTGAAATCTACGTACGAAATTCTCTCTTTCTTGTAGAACAGTAAATCTTACACCCGGCGGGCTTATCTCGAGAGTCTCGTTCTCTAAGTTATCGCCTTCTTCGGCACTGCGCCCATACAAGCTACTGCCTTCGCCCAATTGCAGTGGTTCTCTACGTTCGTCCGCTGTTGAATTTACGGCGAGCTCTGATGCGGGAGATGGTGGGAGCGATGGCCATATCGAGCTTGTATATGATGATGATGATGATGTAGGTGACGAAGGCGTGTCCGATGAAGGAGAGGGGTGTGAATAAAATAAAAAGTCACCTTCTCGTGCTAGAATTTGTATATTAAAAAAAAAATACAATATATTTTTTTAAATTAGTCTTCCGGTTTTCCATTAAAACTATCGCGCACGCGATCTAATAAATCTTCTAAATCAGCGGTCGTATACAACGCGGAATTTTCATCTACAGCCTGATTATGAAACCAGCGCAGTTCTTGAGCACGGCGAACGTGAATAATTCTTCTCGCGTAAACAAATAAATGTGGGATATCGTACCCAGGTATCGCCAATCCGTCAGAACTATTTAGTCTTCTTCGTATAACTGAAAAACCGATTATAAATAAAAAATTTAATGTGCGCGAAAATATATTGATGAATAAAAGAAACTTACATTCATTGACACGGCGATCCAGGGGATTAGTCTCGTCGAAACTATTCCATACCAAGCGATTTCCATCCTCTAAATTATGGAATGAATTTTCCGAACGTCGAGCTCTGGAAGTGTAAAAATTGTGCAGTGTCCCCGCCCGCGGCCGCTCGGCGTTTACACTCGGTTGGGGGTCCTCGCTCATAATGGCCCTCTCCACAGCATTACGAGGTTCTGTATACTGACTCAGGGTTGCGAGTAACAGCCGTGGTACAATTGTATTTTCGTCTTCTTCTTCGTCCGAGGAAGACATTACTCGAATCATGCTTTCGCTCTCTTCACCTTCAGAAAGCGCACCCGCCTCTAGTACTTCTTCGTTTTCTTGTTGTTGTTGTTGTTGTTGTTGTTGTTGTTGTTGTTGTTGTTGTTGTTGTTGTTGTTGTTGTTGTTGTTGTTGTTGTTGTTGTTGCTGTTGAATCGGTACGTATATTAAGCGTTGTTGTTCGTCATCGCTACCTGAGATATCCTCTTCGCTGGGGCTTGTACCGTCTGCAACACTTCCCTGCTCGCGCGCCTCGTCTTCTTCTTCTTCTTCTTCTTCTTCTTCCTCTCTGCTGCTGCTGCTGCTGCTGCTGCTGCTCGACGATTCGGCTTCACTTTGAAAGCTTAAAGCGCGTGCTACAGGATTTTGACGTCCGCTATAGTCCATAAATATTGTAGAGGCATCGCTATCATCGGCAAGCAAATCTGCCAATGCTGTAATTTATTTTTTAATAAGCAAAAAAAAATATTTTTTTTTTCTAAAATAATATTTTTACTTACCTCTTTGTTCTTGGTATGCGTTTATCATGTCTTGTAAAATGATAGCATTAGCCATTCCGATTTCGGAGATATATTCACCGGCTATTAATAGTGCAGAGCGAATATTGCGAAATATTCTCAAGTAAAATTGCGCTATTCGTCGAAACCCACTTTGCGACAGCAGAAATCGCAATTCGCAGCGTAAATGCGCGTAATTCATATTGCGGAGTCTTCGCCGCCAAGTTATGTCGCACCTTCGCCATACAGGATGCCGATGGAAACGTAAGCTGGAAGCGATGCGCGCTATTACTTCGCGCAAATCACAATGCTCCTCAGCTTGCACTCGCGGTAAAAAAGGCCTATTTACTCGCGACATGATTCGCATGGCTACTGAGATGAGCGACGGATAAATCAGTAGCTTTTATAATGCGAATAACCGACCCCCTCCAGCCAATCTTACCGTTTGCATTGTGCATCGAAATTCGCAGTTCCACCAACGCTACCTACAGGGGGGGAATTCGACACCTATCTTCTTCTTTACGAATATAGTACCGAGAAGAAAAAATTCGTTAAAGAGTAATCTCGTTCGAAACAAGAACGAAGTGTGTGTGTGTGTGTGTGTGTGTGTGTGTGTGTGTGTGTGTGTGTGTGTGTGTCGAGAATCGGCTTATGTTTCGAAAAGAGCGGTTTCAACTCACTCGATACTCTTTAAAAACACTAACATCCTGAACGCACCGAATTCCCCTTTGGTATTTCTGCTGTGGGCAAGTGTGGCCCTAATAATTCAGTCATGTTGTTACTTGGCATCATATGGACTCTTATCTTTGTCGTATAAAATGACAGTTTAGCAAACCCCCACCTTCGTTCACCGTACGAAAAATAACGTTTTACTTGGGTCCAGACAGCTCTGACTTGAGTCAAGGCATCATTCGTTCGTCAGAGCTGACCAACATGAGTTGGATTAAGAAATCGCACGCCTTAGAGAGGGCGATCGAAAAACTAGAAAAGAAAGCAAAAGTGGTAAAAAATTTAGTTAATAATAAAACTAAGAGAATTAATCAGTTAAAAAAGGAAGTGGAGAGCGAAGTGTGTGTGTTGGAGAAGATCACCAATGACATTCTTTCGTTCCAACAACAGTTGTACGCTGCACAGAAGCAGCTCGACAGACAACTTGGTAAAAAGTTCAGAAACGCTCGCACCTGCTGTAGATGCTTGTGCATCATCAGAACAAGCAAGACGTTCATACAGTGTGATTATTGCTCGACACTACGGTGTGACGATTGTGCAATTTGTGGCTGTGTATGCCACGATGGTATGACATCGCCTGCTTCTCCAACGGAAGAGACGCCAAATCACCAACCACAGGAGCAGCCGCAGCAGGCGCAGCAGTCGTCGCATGCACAGCAGCAGCAGCCACAGGTGCATCATCACCAGCAGGGACAACAGCAGCAGCAGCAGCAGGAGCACCAGCAGAGGCGAATGGTGCGATCGACAAAATATTTATTACCTGTGCCATACACGTGTGACACGTGCTCAAGAAAAATCCATAGAAAATACAAAAACTGCGCGTGGAAGTTATGTGCAGAGTGTGGCAAGTGGCGGTGCGGCGTATGCCGTAAAGTTATCAAAACATGTCAGACGTTTTGCCCAACCAAAGAAGGGGAATCTCCGCTGGACTTATCTCTCAAAAAGTGAGAGATAAAAGAGATAAAAATTTTTTTATTTTTATTTTATATAGTATGTAAAATTTTTTAATAACTTTTTTTTTAATAATGGAATTCACTTGTAATATTATCCAAACTATTTTTTTAGGGTAATGATTTATACATTTATATGTTCTGATAATTAATTTCTATTATTTTTTTTGTAATGACTTGTAATTAATTTTTTTTTGTAATAAAAATAATAATATTTATAATAATATTTATAATTTTTTTCACGATACCTAACCCATATATATATATATATATATATATATTAACACTTAACCCCGGAGCCGAAATTTAGAGTAGGCTCCGCGGCACCGTGAAGTAGGATGAAAATCACACACACACACACACACACACACACACACACACACACACACACACACACACACACTCTCTCTCTTCATAAGATTGTGCAGGGGATCGTGTTCGCTCAGCTGCCTACTATAGCCACGCTCTTCGAAAAAGAACTCCCGCTATACCGAGCACAGGACCAAGGCGGATCCCGCTATAGCGTACTGCTACAGTTTCGCTATACTGCTATAGCTGTCGGAGACTTGCACTGCATGAGTCACCGGCCCGTGCCGCGGGCCGCGGCACCTTTGCTCTAAGAAACAAGGTAATTAACACTTGTTTAATTACTGTTTAATCACTTGTTTATATAAACAAACAATCATAACAAGCAATAAAACACTCATTAATTACACGCTCTGTTTATGTTTTTCATAAACATTACATGTTGTTAATGTATGTTTAATTACTTGTTTATATTTATTAACATAAACAAACATATTTATTTATATTTGTTTATATAAACAAACCATTAACTTGCAATTAAACATGGGTTAATCACCATGTTTATATATACAAAGGCCGGCGGCCCGCGACGGGGTGGTGACTCATGCCGTCGTCTCGCTATACTGGTTAACTTACTACTACTATATCACAGTTTTTGCTATGTTGTATAGCAATTTCTCTTTTATGTCGTAATACTTTTTAACCAACACTGTAATAAAAATTACTAAAAATGTTGTAATTATTCATATAGTTATAACAAAAATGCAGCATACAGTGGAAATGTCACATTCTTCCTATATTATATAGTAATTTTTATTATACTTAGAATAAAATTTATTATAACACTTTTCTCCGAAGAAAAGACGTTTTTGTCTCGGCCACTCTCGGACACGCGTCTTTTTCGGGGGAGCGAAGGAGGGGAGAGAGTGATAAAAAAGGGGTGGCTGAAACTGCGAATTGAAAAAAAATCAGCCAGCTGCACCAAATTTTGCTCTCTGAGAGCATTACGATGCTTTTTCAAAAGGAGCGCGTATCCGGCAAGGGAACAAATTACTGTGTGGGCTTACTGCATTTTATGCGAGGATTTGTTTAAAATTTTTCTCGCCAGCGTGTGGCGCAGTAATTTTTATGAAAAATTTCCGTGAATAATTCTTCAAGTTAGTTAAAAAATAAACCTCATTTTTGGCATACTATTAATTACTCTACTTCTTAAATTCAGTTTATATGGATTTATATAAAAGAAATAATAATCTGTAAAAGTCAATTAACAGACGCATGTGTGACGAAAGCAACATTTTTCGTCATGTTCGGTTTGAAGTACGCGAAAATGTTTATGTTGTTTTCCCGGCACAAAATTCAATTTATGAACACTGAGCATATAATAAAAAATATCGTATAATATAATTCAGTTTTTGCTCATCAAATAGCGCAATATGCTGATACTTTAATGCCTAACGATGAGAAATTACAAATGCTCAGATACTATTGACAAAACATATCCTAGCAACTAACTACAGCCAAACCTATATTTTTAATATACATGAAACCTCCAATTAAATTAATGATCTTTCCACGTTTCGCTATTCTTCTTATAAATCTTTAAATCCAATACTCGTCACCATCATCACGGGGGATACGCGATCATCCGCAATCTTCGCACTCTCCCCCACCACCACCAAGCTCATAACACCCCAGCATGATTACCCATTCGACCCACCGCAATTAACACTCGCGATCACCGTCTATACCAGCACCTCGAATTAACCCAACGCCTCTCCAAATTCCTCGCACCCATGCGTACCTCCCCTCCTCATCAAAATGCAAACTTCCACTCCAACTAAAAAACGCAATCATCCGCGGCGCGACGCTATAGGAAAGTTTCAGCCGACGCTGCCGCAGCTGCTTCAAGTGTGCACGAACAGGGCGGGCCTGCTGCACACTGCTCGCGCATCCAAAACGGGGTCATATCGAGGGAGCGAGAGAGTGCCAGCCTGGTTTTGTGTCGCGGGATGCTGCCCCCCTCGGGGCGCAGAGAGACCGAGAGAGATAGGTCGATCGGGCGAGATGAATGGTCAAGCCGTCGTTATAAGGAGTCCGTGCGTCATTCCGCGGCGACGCCGCCCGTCTTCTGCACAATCGATTCCCCCACCCTCTGCCTCTCTTAAGGAGAGAGAGAAAGATATTTCGAATATATCGAGACCTTTTCTTTGCAGCGGCGGTTGATTGCCCAACGTCCGGCACGATATGCACTTCGCGAGTGTGTATGTAAGTATGTGTGAGATGCGTATGCGTATTTGGGAGACGCTCGGTGCAAGAGTTTCGATCCGGGGGGTTGAAGTTAATTGATTTTGATTGATTGCTTATACGAATGACCAAATTTTCTTTGAATATAGTATTGGCATGTACATACATATTTCTATTACTTTATGCCTGGTAAAAATGTCATCTCTGAAAATAAATTAGTGGTTCTTTCATTAATTCAACTTTAGAGAGTTAACCAGGAATTACCTATTTGTTAGTTAACTTTATGGCTAAGAACAATATTCTGCTTCTATTTGATAATTATGAACCAATGTAAAGTACATTTTGGCATTTATATTTAACAAAATTGATATTTTAACTACTAATAATACTTTTAGGCTCATTGTTTTATCGTTAAATATTGATTTTTTTTTAAAATGCTTCCGTTTGATTACCACATTAACTATGAAATATTGTTAATTCTCTACGAGGAACGTTGAAAAATATATACATATTATCGCGCAATCAAATATTCTGGCATTGTTCATTTTTATGAATAATTTATAAAAAATATAAAACCTAAATTAAATGTAAAATCAGTTATGGAATTACCCTGGTGGAAATTGAAATCATTTTTTGAGCAGTAAATGGCTAGTTTGATCCAAAATGGCAAAAAAATGGACTCCAGTTTTCTTCCATAAGTGTAACGATTTTTTTAACCTATTTTTCACATTTATTGGCCGCAAAGATGGTCACAATTTTGTACTATCTATTAATTTGGCATTTTAATGCTAGTTAAAATAGATAGTCGATGAAGCCATTATAAATCTAGTAACAAGCGATTTGTTATGGCGATGAGCAAGAGAGATAGAGTCACGTGTCAAAATAACGATTTTGGTTTATATCTTATAGAATAAAGCTGTAAATAGTAGAAAGACTACTAAATGTTGTTTATATCCCGGTAAACTATCTCTTAAGGGTATAAGTTTTAAAATATATGATTGAATTGTTATGAAATTTTAATGTAAAGATTTTCAGGTTAGGGCCATTCCATAAAATGGGATAAGTTGATGAAAAAAAGCGTTACATGTCTGTCTAATAACTAGCCATTTCTAATGGCCAGTTTCTGTTTTCCTTCCCATTTTTAATGGACTAATTTCTACCAGGGTAGCTATATTCGTATTCAACATCCGCTCAATATAATTTTTTCTTAATTAACCTTTACATTTCTGTCTTTATAAGAAATAATCCATTTTCACGCAATACAAAAGGGTATTTAAACGTAAAACTAGAACTTTGGAATAAAAGCTTACGAAAACCTGAAACGCGCACAAGTAGGTTAAATTTAAAAAAGTTCATTGTCCGACATAAGGGTACCAGATAAGTTTAAAAAAAATTCAGCGCTGGCCTTTAATTTTTTTTTCTCGCTGAACAAGAACATAAAACTGCACAACGGCATTTAGCGCACGCAAGCGTATTAAAAATGAACATTATTTTTAAGCTTTCGGGCTGCGAAAATTTCTCAATAAAACTCGTGCAGTTTAGTCGAAAAAGAATTATAAAGACAATCTCTTTGATTAACGCCTTAAGTGTAATATATTTACGAGAGTGTGCGGGACTGCTCACCGATAAATAAAGATTTTCATTTTGTTATTTTTTTCAGAATTAAGACACAAAGGGTAGTTGAGAAGCTTTGAAAAAATTTATGACGCACTTAAATTTATATTAAGACAAACTAATGACTCCGTACTACGTTTAAGACTTTTATAACACATAATAAGGCCTTTGGATCGTTACCAAAACACATACTGCAATGTTTACAACCACCAAAAAATATCGCATTAATGAATGCCTTTTTTCACCGTCGACTCTCGTTATTGGAAAAATCGACGAGTCGCGCTCCAGTGAATAGACAAAGTGGAAAGCGCAAAAAAGACGAAGCATATGCACACACAACAAAAAGGCAACCGCCGATTAAACACGATAATGCGCTGAGGTGCGAACAGCGCCGACTATAAAACGACGTTGGCGTGCGACCGTACGAGCGCACACTTTAATTTTATACAAGTTATCGTGGTACTAGTCCGAGAGAGAGAAAGAAAAAAGAGAACGAGGAAATGTGGGCGGAGAGAAAGAGAGAGAGCGAGAGCAGAGCTGGCGCATTTATATATGTGTGCGCGAAATGCATTTTAGTGCCAGCGCACTTGTCAAATCCAGAAACGACATGCAAGAGAGAGGAAATGCGGATGCAGAGAGAGAGAGACGACCATTATCAGGGGGATTAAATGAAGGAGGGATGGAGTTGGATAAGAGCGAAAATTAATTGGGGTAGAGTGTACACGCTGTATATTTGTAAATGAAATAGCGGAGGACCGGCTGGTATATGAGTAACGCGGCGTTCGTCGGATTTTAAGTATACATACATACTACATTTCTCGCTCGGGAGGAAATATGTGCCACGGGAAATATAAGAAATTAATGGAAGGAAGGAAGCTTGTTTTGAATTAAAAACGAAGTTTTTGCGACGTTTTATTCGCCTGGCGTCTCGAAAAATATACATCAGATGCCCGTGTCGTGGAGCGAAAGAAGAAACGCTTAAATCTACATCGTCGCGGAATTAATTAGGTTTTTTTTTCTTACGGAAATTGTTCTAGTCCCGGAGATGTGCAGCTAATTACTGTATATACAGGCAAGGACTCTGCATTTTTGTTTAGACGCCGTAATTCTTTTTTACGCCCAGCTAATTTACTCTATCGCGGTGAAGAGAAACCGTATATTTTTTGCTGCAAGATGGAAAAAAGCATGTTTGCTTATGTATACGCGTGTACAGAAAAATTAAAGTTTCTTCAGTTTATAATTGAATTGTAAAAATATGCACTTTATTTATACACATAATAATTTATTATAATACATTTTATTACGTATCTGGGGAATTATATCAGAACAAGTAAGATATCCCAAATGTAATATAATACATAAGCTTTCTCCCCGCGTTTCCTGAATCTTGACTTTGCAAACTTCTCAGACAGCGATTTTCATTGTGCTGATTTTGAATACAATGAGGAACTGTGGAAATGTTAAGCCTTCCACTTTAACTTGGAGCGCACAATAAGTAAAGGATATTTTTAAAAATTGAGTGGGCAAAACAATCTACAACTGCACATCTTATTATGAACTAATGCGAGAATTTTATATTGCAAAAACAAATAATTATAATTGATGAATGCATTCGTGGAAGTGGTCAGAAAAATTTTTATTTTCATCACAAATGAAATTGATGTAACGAATATATTAATTGATACTAGGTTACAATATTTGACGTATAGTATAATGCTGCGATTCTGTTTTATCAGAATTTCATTGCGATTCTTAGCTGTTTTTTCACAAGCGACCTGGTACGAAAGATTAAATTAATAATAAATATAATATAAACAAGCATTTTATTTGAATATAAAAAAGAAACATTTATTTTTTCGTTTACACATTGTAAGGAACATAAATTGTACTATTATTTAGTACATCGACCAAGAATAATCCGTTTAAACTTCATGCGGCTACACTAGCATTACAGGAACTTCCAAGATCATTTTTCACGAAGATTTTCTCCCTTGTGAGGTTTAAATCCACAATTTTTCGAAAGTAGCACACCCATCCTCGTAAATATCACCCTCGGGCTAACCGTGACTACAACTTTTCTAAGAAACGGATTGGACAAAATGTTTGATTTCAGGGAACGACGAGTGTATACATCTAAATGAGCCAACACTTACTTAAAAGCTTTTTGAATTTCCAAAGAATACAGAAATATATAGGTCAACATTGAGTTCAACCAAAGCACACTCTGCATTCTCACCGATAATCTGTCAAAGCACAATTCTCATCCTCGAAAACCAATTCGACCGTCTCGCCGTTAAACCACTACAGCTAACTGCCAGCCAACTCCCTATAGACAGAATCGTAACACCTTACGCCAACAAGCGCGGACGCATATACGCGCGCGCGCGCGCGCGTCGCGAGGAAGCTAAATCATCCAAGTTCGGGCAGCTAATTGGCCCGAGGTACGTGGGAGTGAGAGTGAAACGCGGAAACGCGTTTCCCGTTATACACGAACGATAAGCGCGTGCGGGCACTCGGGAAGTATATATAGCGTGGGAAATGCGCGGAATGCGATTAGGAGTCACCCGTCGCGACCGGCGACGTGACGGTAAATTAATAAACTCGGGAATTTCCGCGACAAGTGAGACGAGAGAAAAGGAAGAGTGCCACGATGGAGAATTTTTTATCAGCACCCAAGAGACTCGCGGGTGCGGGGACTTCTTAAAACGACGGAGGTGAGGGCAATCAGCACCGCTGCTGAGTAGTTGACCCCGATATGGTTTTTGGTTTAATATTTTTATACTGAGCGCCGCACGCTTGTCGTTTCTTTTTCGATGGGTCGGTACCGGCCAATTGAGTTCTGCGATAATCTAATTTGTTTGTTTGGCAAGAGAAGAAACTCGGTTATATGCTCGGGTTTATTGATTGAATCGAATGGCCGTGTGTTGTTTTTGCTGGGCGGTGTAAGGGACTATGCGAGTTGCTCGGTGTTGAAGTTGAAAATGTAGGAGTGACGAGGATCTTGGTGCTTCTGGAAATTCGGGGTTTCAATAAACTGTAATGTCAGTCGGGAGAGTTTGTGAGAGAATGGAGAAAGAATTTGATTTCAGAAGTTTTCCTTTAATGAAAGTCTGTTTTTAAATGCTTGCAAATTGTTCTGATAGAATTTTGACACTTTACGGAAATAACTTCGAAAACGATGTCAGCGCGAGCTATTCTTTTAGACGAAATCTTATAAGATAGCGTAGTGTTGTATTTTAGATATAAGCTTTGATATATTGAAAAGTCACTAACAGCACAGATTCTTTGACATATACACTGATACAAAGAATGACTTGAGCCAAAGCCCTGTGACTTAACAGTTAAGATACGAAATGAAAATTTAAAAATACTGTGATATTACAAATAAATAAACGAGAATTCATAATAAACATTTAAATTTAAATGTTTATACAAACATTTATAGTATTTATAATATTTTTTATATATTTTAAATTGTTTAATACAGCGTAATAACTATTGGCGAGATATGCAAATTAAATGTTAAATAAAATGTTGGCAAGCGATGAAAACTACATTAAAAGTTTTATAAACATTCAAACTTTTAATATACTTAATTGTATTTGACTTACTAATAATATCACCATATTGTTGATGATTTAATACTTAATTGTAAATACTTAATACTTATTTTAATATCATACTTTTTATTACCATATTTTTGATGATTTAATACTTAATAAAGGAACGCGGGAGCGCTCCGAAGGCAAGTTATATGTCCAAGAATGTAAAAGAAGCCTGAGGGACGATCGCGCTATTTATACATTGAAATGAGTGCCCGAGATTTTGAAATATTTACTGCGTTTTTAAATCACTTCTAAATGAATCAACATTAAGTTAACAAAGCGCTATTTTGTTATACTATCTATAGAAAAAAAGTTTTATGCAAAAATATGCTCTTATATTAGAGATATCGAACAATAAAAAAATCTATGTCCCGTTTCCGATTCCGAAATTTTCTCCATGTTTCATTCGTCATCAGACTCATTTTCTTCCCACATCCGGTTTCCGGTGTTTACGTACTCGACTTTACCTTACATATATATATGTGTGTGTGTGTGTGTGTGTGTGTGTGTGTGTGTGTGTGTGTGTGTGTGTGTGTGTGTGTGTGTGTGTGTGTGTGTGTGTGTGTGTGTGTGTGTGTGTGTGTGTGTGTGTGTGTGTGTGTGTGTGTGTGTGTGTGTGTGTGTGTGTGTGTGTGTGTGTGTGTGTCAGGTATAAGTATATAAAATTCAGAAAAAATCATAATAAAATTCATACATTATTTGGCATGGTGTGGTTTGTGCACATAAGAATTATGCACATATTTATTGTGCACACTTTAGCATTGGAGTATACACATAGATATAGATATACACCAATGCTAAAGTGTGCACAATAAATATGTGTATAATTCTTATGTGCACAAACCACACCATGCCCATTATTTTAGTATATAATATTTTTCCAAAACAATCAACACGTTCTTTAAAAAACTAATTTTTTAAATATATTCTAACAACACAATTTATCTATAGTCCTTTTATTTATTCTAATCTCATCTATTCAATAAGCACTCTCTACAAATGGTAATAATTTTTTTCATGACTGTACAAATAATAATATTGTTAATAAAACTTTCTACGAAAGTATAAAATAAGGCAAGTATAGAAGTTTTTTCTGTATAATCTATAAAATAATATTTATTTTTAAAAGAAGTCAAATAAATACTAATAAAAAAGTCTTTTACTTCTTTGAGTCAATGTATGCTCAACAAATTATATGTAAGTACATTCAAATTGTTCACTGCAAATCAAACAAACGAAAGTTGTGAAATCAATTATCGATAGTCAAGTAATGCAAACCATTCTCCGAAAAACTGTATGACTATGTTCTCAGAAATGTATTCAAATTTCTTCATTCTTCTATACAAATTAAACACAAGAAAGTACTGAAATCAATCAATTGTAGTCAAGTACCGGCCATAAGAACTTTTCGTACCTCGCGTGTAAAATTACATTTTACGCCCACGTTGTAACTTCAAAATTATTCAGCCAGCGGGCATAAAGTACTACATAACGCTCAAGAGGCCCAATAGCTCACAGACTCGTACAAAACTTTATAGTACCTAATTTTAGAAATAAAAAGAAGGCATTATAGTTATATAATTAAAATAATTTTCGCCCACACAGGCGTAAAGTACGTAGGTACTATAAAGTTTTGTAGGAGTGTGTAAGCTGTTGGGCCTTTTGGGCGTTATGTAGTACTTTATGCCCGCTGGTTGAATAATTTTGAAGTTATAACGTGGGCGTAAAATGTAATTTTACACACGAGGTAAGAAAAGTTCTTATAGCCGGTACTTGACTACAATTAATTGATTTCAGTACATTCTTGTGTTTAATTTGTATAGAAGAATGAAGAAATTTGAATATATTTCTGAGAACATAGTCATATAGTTATTCGGAGAATGGTTTGCATTACTTGACTATCGATAATTGATTTCACAACTTTCGTTTGTTTGATTTGCAGTGAACAATTTGAATGTACTTACATATAATTTCTTGAGCATACATTGACTCAAAGAAGTAAAAGACTTTTTTACTAGTATTTATTTGACTTCTTTTAAAAAATCATAAATATTATTTTATAGATTATACAGAAAAACTTCTATACTTGCCTTATTTTATACTTTCGTAGAAAGTTTTATTAACAATATTATTATTTGTACAGTCATGAAAAAAATTATTACCATTTGTAGAGAGCTTATTGAATAGATAAGATTAGAATAAATAAAAGGACTATAGACAAATTGTGTTGTTAGAATATATTTAAAAAATTAGTTTTTTAAAGAACGTGTTGATTGTTTTGAAAAAATATTTAAGCTCTCATTAAAGTTTTTGGTACAGAGTTTGAAGGAGATTGAGAGAGAGGGAGAGAGGGAGAGAGAGGGGGGGAGGGAAGAAAGAGAGGGTTAGAAAATACTTCAAAAAATAGTTTTTAAAAGTGTTTATTATAATTGTTTCAAAAAAACATTTAAGCTTTCAGTCAAGTTATTTGTAGAGAGTTGGACAGTTGTTGAGAGCAAGATTGTTTGGATAAAAACATTAAACTTTTATTAGTATTTCAACAGAGAATTTAAAGTTGTTAAAAAGATAACAATAATATATTTTTTCTTTGTAGCTATCGCAAGGAATAAAAGAAAAAAGTATAAGTTCTCAGTATTACAATTCAAATCTCTGTATCACCTGATTCTCTTGCTTTTATAAAAATCGAAGCTCAAAGTTGGCTGAGAAGTTGAGTTCTTATGTCAACTGCCATTTCCATAGCACCACGGTACAAAATTTTTTAAAAACTACTCTTTCGCATCTATTTCTCTGAAATAAACTAATCCTCTAGCCTTTACAAAATGCGAAGCTCAAAGTTTGCCAAGTTAGCTACCCTTACGTAACAGCCCCTGATACTAAAGTTTTTTTCACAAAACACTCTTATCCCGTGTAGAAAAATTTAGTCTGGCGCAAGTCTGGCACAAGTCTAGCTCTATAAGTCTGGCGTAAGTCTGGCTACGGCCATTTTTTTGCCAGACTACTTGAGCCAGACTTAATGCTAGACTTTCTACCAGACTTGGTCCCAACTTCCGCTAGGTCTGGCATACAAAAGCCAGACTTAATTCCAGATTTGTTACCAGACTTTCTTCCGACCATTGCTAGGTCTGGCATACGAAAGCCAGACTAAATGCCAGACTACCTACCATACTTATATTTGACAGACAGTAAGTCTGGCATATCTCAGCAAGACTTAGTGCCAGACTTTCAGATGAGTTTAAAAAAGATAACCTCAAGGGTGACGCTCAATCTCTGTACTTATAGCACCATTATGCAGCAAATTCGAGCTTTCAGTATTCTCGGTGTTTACTCCAGAAAGCTGATGGGAGAATTTCCGTTTAGAAGTTCGAGAAGTTATAAACCTGCTTATTTATTGTAGCTTATTAGCTGATAGGAGAGCAACTAATTGCTGTACCTGCAAAAATAAAAAATAAAAATACACAAACATTTGTTCAAAAATTTGTAGGAAAATGCATATAAAACTGAAATTAAAATGTAGTGATGAGTATAAAAAGTAATGTAGAAAAATCAAGGAAAGCAAGTTAGTTTGTTTACTATGTGTATTTAAAAAATGAACGAAATACATATCTGAAAATAGTATCTCCATTCTTCTGTAGATCTGCAATTTCTGTACCCCTCGCATGCTTATTTTCAGTTTTAAAATTCTTAATTATATTAATAAGGGGTTATTCAACATAAGCCACATACGAAATTATTTATTCAACAAAATGTTTATGAGCGAAAGAAGTCAGTGACAGATATAAAAAGACTATCGACTAGCCTCACGGTTATCATAGCAACAGCTTCAAGTATGTTTCTGCTGCAATGACGGAGAATTTTCAGAATTTGTAAATTTTACAATTTTCTCCTTCTTAGAATATTAAATACTTAACGTACACGAAATCGGCATTGCTATTGATATGGAGGCCTATACATCTACAGAAGGAGATATCATTTTCAGATAAGTATTTCGTTCATTTTTAAATACACATAGTAAACAAACTAACCTGCTTTCCTTGATTTTTCTACATTACTTTTTATACTCATCACTACATTGTAATTTCAGTTTTATATGTATTTTCCTACAAATTTTCGAACAAATGTTTGTGTATTTCTATTTTTTATTTTTGTAAGTACAGCAATTAGTTGCTCTCCTATCAGCTAATAAGCTACAATAAATAAGCAGTTTTATAACTTCTCGAACTTCTAAACGGAAATTACTCGCCACCATTGATGTTCTCCCATCAGCTTTCTGGAGTAAACACCGAGAATACTGGAAGCTCGAATTTGCTGCATAATGGTGCTATAAGTAGAGAGATTGAGCGTCACCCTTGAGGTTATCTTTTTTAAACTCATCTGAAAGTCTGGCACTAAGTCTTGCTGAGATATGCCAGACTTACTGTCTGTCAAATATAAGTCTGGTAGGTAGTCTGGCATTTAGTCTGGCTTTCGTATGCCAGACTAAATTTTTTTATACGGGTATGCATCCATTTGCTCTTGTTTTTTTGACAAATTATTATTACATTATTAAATTTGTACTAAAATTTACCTCTAGCCTTCTATTGCACATTCTAAAGCTGGAATTCGTTTCATTATTTTGGTATCCACATATTTCTTTTTCATAATATTTTTTTTTCATCATACACATAATCTTGTAAAATTAAAATCACAACCAGTTGATGAATTAAACATTATTATTATCTGAATCTTGTATAGAAAAATATGTACTAAAAACTTCTCTGAAAAATGTTGACATCTCCTACCGTGAGAAAACTATAAAATAGATTAACTGAGCACTTTCATTCCTTGAAATTTTCGCAATAACACATCATTTGCTCTTTTCAGTACTTCCATGTTCATTAGACATAATCTTTTCATTGGCACTTGAATAAATATGTACAACAGCACAGCACTGATATTGACTAAGTTTTTTAAAGATGACAGATACTTTTTAAACCAAGGCTCAGGCCAATATTTCAAATAAGCATCATAAATTATATTGTATATTTATATCCTCACGTGTCACTCAGCAACATTTTCTTCTATACCAAAGCTTATTATGAAGTGTACGAACCTCATAACACGTAATTATTTATTAATACACACTTGTTCTATTCTCAAAACATTTGAAACTGATTTTTAATAGAAGTTTTAAAATTTTATTATAAACACTTCATGTAACACGTCATACCAGTACTATATTTTATTTATTATTACACAAACCACTGAAAATTATATTGTATATTTATAATATAACCTCGCGTGTCACTCAGCAATATTTTCTTCTATGCAAAAGCTTATTATCAAGTTTATGAACCTCATAACATGTAATTATTTATTAGTACACACTTGAGCTATTTTCAAAACATTTGAAACTGATTTTTAATAGAAGTTTTAAAATTTGATTATAAACACTTCATGTAACACGTCATACCAGTACTATATTTTATTTATTATTAGACAAAATACTAAAAATTATATTGTACATTTATAACCTCACGTGTCACTCACTTATAATACGCTTTTGCATAGAAGAAAATATTGGTGAGTAGGGACAATACTTCAAGATACTTAGTCGATATCAGTGCTATGCTGTTGTAAATATTTACTCAACACCAATTCAACAATAATGCCAAGTGAACAGTGAAATACTGGAAAAAGCGAAAATTATGTTATTGTGAAATTTTCAACGAACAAAAGTGCTCAGTTAATCTAATTTATGATTTGCTCACGGTGGGAGAGGTCAAAATATTACAAAGGAGTCCTCAGTAAATATTTTCCTACACAAGATTCAGATAATAATTTCAAAAAGTTATATGCATACAAGAATGTCTGTACAAGAATGTTAAGAAAGCTTTTATTCTCAGTAATTCTTAGTTCATAAACTGGTTGTTTTTAATTTTACAAGATGTGTGGTAGTGATGGGTCATTAATTTAAGTGGTTTCAATAATAATTTCAAGAAGTTATATCTACTATAAAAGAATGTCGAGAAAGCTTTTTTTCTCACAATGATTCTTAGTTCATAAATATTTTTAATTTTACAAGATGTGTAGCAATGATGGGTTATTAATTCAAGTGGTTTCTAGTGAAAACTTCAACAAATCCAAGTGTTGAGGATAATATAATTCATGATTGGGTCATGGTGAGGGGCGTCAAATGTTTCAGAGGAGCCATTTGTTCTGTGAATATATATTACAGCACATTGTGATGCAGTAGTGTGTCTATAGATCTAGTGCCCTTGCAAGTCTTTCATACCTGGCATTTGTGAAATAACTTGTTTTGTACAAAAACATGATGCTTCCCAGTGAAATGTATCTTGTGGGCATTTGTCGGTGAAATATACGTCATTATGTGCATATTTTGATAAAAGTGCTGTAAAGCAAAAAGCATAAAAGATTAAAATAAAAGTAGTGAATAAATAAGTGAATTTTAAAAATGTATTTAAAAATATGTTTATTGGGTGACTTATGGATCCAGGGTCTATATGTAATTGAACCCTGGAACACGAGTTGATTATATGTGAGGTTTATTATATATTACCAAACTGTTTAGGCTGTATCTTATTTTCATAGATAACATTATTGATAGATGAATTTCCTTTTGAACTTTTATTTTAGTCTCTTTAAAAGTTGTGAAATCTACAAGTAACAGCCTATGAAAGTGATAACTTAGGCAAGTATAGATTTTTTCTTATTCCTTGAAAATTTTCTAATTTATTCATAAACATCAACAGTTTATGCAAAACTTAGATGTTAACGAAAATAAATTTTTTTTCCTATCTGTCTGACCAACACTCCCCTTCTTTCTCTCTCTCGTACTCTCTCCCCGCCTCCCACCCCCTCTGCCACCCCCTTCTCTCTCCCTTTCTCAACAATTGAACATCCTTTAAAAATATATAATGTCTTAAGGACCCCCTCTCGCTCTCTCTCACGCACTCTCTAGCTGTCGCCCCCCCTCTCTCCCTCTTCCTCCCCCTCTCGCTCCCTCTATGAAATGTCAAGCTCTCTAAAAAAACTTTTATAAGAGCTTAAATTTTATTTTATAACAGTCAATACATCCTTTAAAAACATTATGTCTTAAGGAAACTTTACAATTAATAGTATTAATAAACTAAGTAAAAACTGCATTTTCAATTGCAAGGTACAAATTAATACTTCTGATCTTGTTTCGTGTTTTAATTTGACAGACTTGTGTAATAAATTAATATATTATACAATTTAATTCTAACAACATAATTTGTGTAGTCCTTTATTTCTTCTAATCTCATTTATTCAATAAGCACTCTTTACAAATGGAAATATTATAATTTTTTTCATCACTGTACAAATAGTATTGTTAATAAAACTTTCTACGAAAGTATAAAATAAGGCAAGTTATGTTCGTTGTTATTATACTAATTATTATAAATAATATAATATACATTACTTATTTATTCTTATAAATATTACAATCGGTAATATAACACAATTTTTTTTCAATTTCTTACGTTCTCTTTAAACTGATCTTCTCAATAAGCAGACTACACAAATCTAATGTTTCTACATGATCTATATACTGTTTCTAATAATAAATCAAATTTATGGTTTTTAAAGCAAACCAAGAAAATATTCATACCTGCATTGTTCATTGCAAATTAAACAAAAGAAAGTAAAATCAATAATCGATAGTCAAGTAAACTTACGTTCACTTGACTAAAGTGTCTTAGTTTTAGTGAAATAACTAATTAGTCGTATATATTACAAGTGCCCATTTGGACTTTACACTGAAAATCAAACACAAGAAAGTAGTGAAATCAATTAACAATAGTCAACTAATGCAATCAAGTCTCTTCAAAACAGCCATTATGAGTTTCCTAAGAAATGTAGTGAAAATTTTTTCATCCATCTATACAAATTAAATACAAGAAAGTATTGAAATCAATTTTTTATAGTCAAGTTATCATAAGTTAAATTGACTGACATAATAGTATTTTTTGTACCTCAGGGGTAAAGTTACACTTTACACCCGCGTCATGATAATAAACCCAATGGCTAGCAAAACTGCTCTCAGGGATTATATTTACTGGAGAACGAGTATTGCGATCAGATCATTTTTTTTTTAAATATATAGTGAGCCAATTAGACAATCCAAGGGCGTGAAGTGCAACATTAAATTTTACTCCCGCAAAAGCCTATATAGAATCTACACACTTTACGTCCGTGAAAGTGAAAATTATTTAAATTTTTTAACTGATACTAAGCCTATTATATAGAAATAATTACATAGTTATCCGCACATCATTATTTTTCCTTATTCTTTCAAAATTTTAAATTTTCTATAGTATATAACGCATCTAGGGAGAAAAAAAGAAGACCAGCCCAGAGCTGCTCTAGCTGGGGTGGTCCTCCGTTCTCCCACACATACTTGGCGGGCCCGACGGGTTACAGTGTACCGGTGAACTATTTAGTTATAAAATACTAAATTTATGCATACATTTATTTAAATCTATTTAAAAAGTAGCACATATGGTTTTATATTTAATTATTAATAATTTTAGTAATACTGATATTCGACGCCGATAGTATAACCCATACATCCTTAAGTGGAAGACCCGCTCTCTCAAATGTTTTTCAGTGTACCTATAGTATACGTATAGACCGATAAATTGCGACCTCAACGAGGCGGGACGAGAGCACACGGCAGCGCACGACAGCGCATACAGAACCGAGCGAGGGTGTGAGAGAAAAGTTCTCGGAACGCTCGCACGAAGACAAGTGAATTTTCGCCAGTCTGACCTTTTTAACACCTTTTCTCTCCCTCCCCCTCGCTCTCACTCTTTCTCGTCCGCCCGGCGCGTATACGAAAGAAAAGGAAGAAGCGGCGCGAGTCAACACACCGCCAGGCCTGTGGGAGGAATTAGAGAGCGAGAAGGGCGAAGTTGAGTGATGAATGGGGGGAGAGCAAATGTGTATGTGCATACGAAGTGCACGCGACGTCTTTTTTCCCCCTATATCAAGCCGGGGCGATTTTTCTTCTCGGGCTTTTTGCCCCTCCCTCCGCCCTCCCCGAGAGAACGAGAAGACGCTTTTACGAGAGTAAAACGTCGTGCACTTGCGAGGGTCTCCGGCGGCTCGCGTGTCCGCTTAATTAATTGGATTCCGGGGTTTCTGTGGCTGATTTAGCCCTTGTTTATATGTATATATATGAAAAATTGTGGTTTCGCAATTGCGAGTTAACATCTGCTGTGTGCAAGTTAATATTTTAGTAACTACAATAACTGTAGGTAAACTGGTGGTGAGTCTATTGTCCCAGTAAAATGAAGATATGCTTTAATAATTAACATTCCATTTTTTTGGGGGAAGGTGCGGTGGAAAAACGATGCAACATTAATGTTGCGTCCTCTTACTTATACATGCGAAGTGCGCGTTGCGAAGCGAAGGTTTATTACAACGATAAAGAATCTACAAAATTGATGATTTTGCACTTTTCTTTGCCTTGCTGACTTACAAGACTGGCGTTGTGAGTATAAAAGAAAAACTGTTGGGTGAGAAGAAATTTGCGGTACAATAACGAAGGGCCGTAGAGCTTTTTCAATTTGCATGAATATTCTTTTGCTGAAGTATAAAGTTTTTCTTTCTAAAACCCTATCTCATGCAATAAGATTTAAAACTTTTGAAAATTGAAAACGCTTTGTAAAAAATATTTGCATAATATACATAGTACGTTTAACAACTTTGGTGAAAAGCCATCTATATAACGAGATAGACAATAAGCTAAAAAATGGGTAGAATATAAACTGTTTAACATAGTGATGACGATAAAATACTTTTCGAAAATGAGTTGACCATTTAATAAATTAAGAATAAAATTATGTAACTGCGAAAAATTTACATTACATAAATTTAGTTTACTTAGAAATTACGTATTACATGAAGTGCATTGGATAAGTTATCTAAATTTGAATAGAAAATATCAACTGATAAGAATTTTTCCATCGTTCTTACAGTCTTACAAATTAAATTAAAATAATTCATATTTATAATATATATACCTTTACATACTAGTTTAACAAAAGATGAATTTATAAAGGCACTTATTTGGTTTTTAAAAACACAATTTTTTCTTTTGATAATAGTTTCTATGAGCAAAGATATGGCTGTCCAATGGGATCACCTTTGTCACCTGTTATAGCGAATTTAGTAATGGAAAAATTGGAAAGTGTTGCTTTGTCTAAGTTGGTTTTTCAGCCAATTATTTTTAAAAGGAATGTTGATGACATTTTTGCAGTTGTACCTGAATGTTTTGTGAATGAAATGGTGGATGTGTTTAATTCTATCCATGATAGAATTAAATTCACAAAAGAAGTTGAGAAAGATAATCAATTGAGTTTTTTAGATATTAGAGTCATTAGAGTTAATAATAATAGAGTGAAATTAGATTGGTATAGAAAACCTACATGGTCAAGTAGATTTTTAAATTTTGATTCTCACCACCAATTCGAAAACAAGACAGGTGCGATCAAGGGTGTCATTGACAGAGCGATTAAATTGTCACATAAAGATTTTAGGAAAAAGAATTTAAATTTAGTTAGAGAAACATTTATTAAGAATAGTTATCCGGTAAAATTTATTGATAAAATGATTGATGAGAGAGTGTGGGAAATTTATAATGGTCGATTGAAGCAGCGGGTAGATAATATTCAAGTTTTCTTTAGAAACGATAATAATTTAGAAAGGTTATTTAGTAATTGTAAAGACAAGGATGATAAATGGTTAAAATCTGGAGTAGTTTATAAAATTAATTGTAAGGATTGTAATGGTTGTTATGTTGGTCAAACGGGTATAGATATTTGAAAAAGAGAATATATGAACATCAATATAGTTTACGCAGCTCAAGTTGTACATCGGATTTGAAAGAACATTGTTTAAATAGTTTGCATTCTTTCGATTTTGGGAGTGTGGATATTTTGGAACAGGGGATTAAGAATAAATATAAGAGGGAAAGCCTTGAAAGTATTCACATTATAAGAAATCGGAATAATGTAAATTTAATGATAGAGTCAAGTAAATTAGATAACATTTATCATTCTTTATTAATTTAAGTGAGAATGGAAAATTGGAGAGGGGAAAGTGGATGGTGGTGGGGGTAAGAGAAAAGAAGAGGGTATGGGGGTATATAAGGACGTTGGGCAATTTGGTGGTGGGGGCAGTCAGATCGTCCTTTGCTAACAAAATTTTTTCCAGGTTTTAATTAAGTTTTTATTTCAGATTCTGCGGGGGTGATTATAAACAAGGGCAATCTGACTGCCATAAATATGAATTATTTTAATTTAATTTGTAAGACTGTAAGACCGATGGAAAAATTCTTATCAGTTGATAGTAAATTGCAGTCGACATAAGTAATATTTTTAATGAATAGAAAATAAAAACTAAAAACACCATTTACTAACTTGCCTTATTTTCCAGTCCAACTATATGTATAGCTTGAATACATCTAAAATTGAGATTACATGTATAACTTACTCTACTCTTCATTCTAATAAATGAAAAAATAATGGCTCCATTCTTTTTGTCCATTTTCAGTAAACCTATTTAAGTACTAGATAATAAATGGAACCGAAAACGTCGTACCTATTCACAAAATTCTCTCGCGAACATTAAATGGCCGATTTTGTATGAAACCCCGTTGAAGCTTTAGCACACCACCCGTCATAACTCAAGACCGACCTCTTCCTCACCCCCAACTATACCACTCACAACGAAATAACTCGCGGCAGAAAGGAGGAGCACTCGGCGGAAAAGGCCAATCAGCGAAAAACGCCAAAGTCCTAACAGGCATAATTGCTCTCGCAGCTCTCTTCATGTATCCGGGCTGTGATAAATCAACGTCGCTAGGCGGTATAGCGCCTAAGTTACATCTTATATCGCTTTACGAGGCCAGTCTGCGCCTGGCGCTCGCGCTCGCAAAATTAGTTCCTCGCGGCGTTAATCCTGCGCTCTCCCTTCGAGAAAAAAAGGTAGAGGATCCACACAGAGAGGGAGAGCGAGAGAGAGAGAGAGAGAGAGAGAGAGAGAGAGAGAGAGAGAGAGAGAGAGAGAGAGAGAGAGAGAGAGAGAGAGAGAGAGAGAGAGAGAGAGAGAGAGACAGAGAGAGAGAGAGAGAGAGAGAGAGAGAGAGCGATCAATTTCTTGCGGTCGGTGTTTTTACGCAACGAAAATTTTGCGCTGAGAAAAACTGAGTCCGTATGTCCTCGTGAAATTGATGATTTTTGCAGCTGTGTGCGTGTGCGGTGAGCTAATGGCCTGCATCATGAAGTAGCGAGACTGCATTTCTTTGAATGGGAGATGAAATTTAATCTAACGGATGGATGGGACGTCACGTTGACAGCGACGGCGGCTACTGCTGCTGCCTTTGCTGCTGATGGTCGTCGGATGAATTAGATGGATGGTGATTTCTGGGGAGCCAGCCGTATGTAAAGTCGCAAATGGGTAGATAAATGACGAGATATGATGGACAGCTCATCTGTTTTTATTTATATAAAAGTCTTTCTTTTTATCATACTGGGTTTATTTACCAAGCCGAGGATATGTTTGATAACAAAATAAAACATTTTAATGAGATTGTTTATGTACTTTACTAAATACAATAGCAGTTAAAAAACTGAATTCTGCTCTGCCATTTATAATAAACTTTTCATTTTAAGGAGCTTACAAAGTCAGTAAAATGTTCATCGCCGTTTGAAACAAAGAATGTAATTCGCAGGAAACTGTAAACGGAAGTTTACGGCATATGAAAGTTTGATCTGTCCTATTTAGCGGAAATTGTAACTCACAACAACCCACATTATTCAATATACTAAACACAACGAGTTAAGCGACAGCTTGAATATGACAGTATTTAATTTCAAGTTACGAAATTATAAAATTTTTGGAGTATTGAAATGATAAGCCATTACAAAGTTCAAATTTTGTAAAGTAGAAGAGAAAAATTAAACATAAGTTTTGAAGAAGAAGAGTCAAATTATTGCAAAGTATAGTTAGAATTACCGCGAATTACCATAACTTTTCCATTCATTCGCCTCAGGCTCTTTTTGGCGCACTTCATTCTAATTTTCCATTCATCGCAATTTACTCGGAACAGTATTACACCCAATTATTTCGAATTCCATCCGAAATTATACTTTTTCAAAAACTGCTTCTTCCCAGTCGTAAACTCTCTAAATTTGAATCAATGAAATTCGCTAAAAGTCAGTTATAAGTATACCAAATCAACTGAAATTTCAATTAATTTTTAGATTTCACTGAATAGTAGTTGATTTGGTATACTTATAACTGATTTTCAGTGACTATCACTGATTCAAATTAAGAGAGAAACTAACACTCCCCTTCTTCAAAATAAATCGATCCTCGTCTCAACAACGACAATTGAGCCATTAGCGACGAAAAATGTCGAGTCGTGCATCGCCGAAGAAAAGCAAAACCGAGCAGGAAAAAAAGAACATGTATGTGTTATATACACACCCTGCACGTATATACAAGTACTGCAGCCGCAGAGGGTCGAGGCCGCGAAGAATCTCTGGCCAGCCTTAAAATTCCAGCGGTGCACTCGGATGTCGCGCGTGCCCGTCGCGAAAGGTAAGTAAGTAAGCGCGCGCTCAACACTCGTCGCGTATCTTAATCCGGCGACGATGCCACGGCTCGCCGCTCCCATTCTCTGCGCCTCGGAAAGATCGAGCGAGTTATTCGGGGAGAAGGAGAAGTAGGAGAATAGAGCGAGTTGTAGCGATGGGGGTGGCTAAGTTTGATTTCGGCCTGAAAATGTAGGTTGTCGCTGTAACTGCTGAGGGTATATGGTTTGGGTGTCGAGGGAAAATTACATTGCGAATTGTGTTATGCTAATGGTTTGTGATACTACTTCTTTACGAACATTTTATAAAGATGGTTAATTATTTTTCATAACTGGCGCTGTGTAGCATTAAAAATAGTTGTGAACTAAAGAAGATCCAAGAAAATTCTAATTAAATTATTCATTCAAAGTAAAAGTTTTATTAAAAGACCTAGGAGAAGTTAGTTTTGCATATTATTTATGTTCTTTGTGATACGTGAGAATTGATACATAATGTAATACATAAGAATCATTTAACCTTTTATAATTACAGACCATTATTACATAAATTGCTTGAAATTTCAATACTTCCATGAGTTAATATCAGTTTATATTGAAAAATGATCAAAACATATTGTTATATGAAGAAAAAAAATCTTTTCAAGCGATCTAAGTCTACCTACATATTCCATTATTACCTACATATCCAAAAAATGCAGGGATGGAATAGTTTTCTATTGAAAAGTTTTGAAATGTTGGAACAAAATGAAATAACTACGAAACACATAACTACGAAACATAACTACGAAACACACTCATAAAACCTTTCAATATCACTGTTATGTTTTGTTTCTATTTGAACTTTTATACTTGTTTGAAAAAAATGTTTTTAATTGATTCTTCAATCTTCAATATGTGCCGTTTATAAATAAAGTCTCTTAAAACAAATGCAAAATGAATTTGAAAGGTTGAAATTCGTGAAATGCATGTTAATATGTATTGGGCACACTATAAACATACTTATTCAACTTTATGCTAATGCATGTAGTGCAAAATGTGGTGTAAAGGTACACTGTTAAAAATATTCTTAAATTTAATACACTTTTAATGTACAGTTGCACATTAAATTCAAGTTTTTTGTACATGAAAGTATTTTAATGCAAAAAAAAACTTTTTAGTAATCTTCTGCATTAAATTTCATAACATTGTATTGAGTTTTCAACAATGTTATTAGATGTCATTCCGTTACGTTTGTGAAACAAGCTTTCGTTACATTTAACTTAAATTTAATAAACATTTTTTTAACAGTGTAAGTCGATCTAGTAACGATACACTGAGAAAAATGATATAATAAAAATTAATATAAAACATAGTAACGTCGAGACATAGTTGCAATATCAAAATAATTACTATATTTTTTATCGTAAAAATTTATTTGCGTTTAGTAATTTTTACTATGTATATAGCAATTTTTACTATAAAAATATAGTAATTATTTTGATATTGTAAGTATATCTCGATGTTACTATGTATTATAGTAATTTTTATTATATCACTATTCCGAGTGTACAGAAACGAATTTTTACGAAAGTACATACTACTTTACAGTATACCCGTGAGAATGGTTGAGTTTCAATTAGCAATATTAATTAATATCTTGATTGATAACAGCTCTTTTGATTACTCTTCTTTAGATCGATTGGGACAATAGATTCCAGATCAACGCCTCATCATACATGCTATATTAAACACCAAAAATTTCCCCTTTAAACTCCACTATGAGGAAGCTACAAACATTCAAAAATATCCCCACAACTCTAAAAAAAAACAAAAAAAGAACCCCCAACTCCAATTACAGTTGCTCCAAGCATTCATCCCCAATCTCTCTCCACATCCACCTTAAACGAGAGTAAAACCTAAACTGCACGCACGGTCCTCAAATTAATCGCCACACATGCTCTCTATCTCTTTCACTCTTGAGAAGCTCAAAGCCATCCCCTCCTCCCCCTCTCGCCACTTTTATTAAAAAACCATCGCCGAAAAACATTATCCAAAGCGTGCGCGCGCGCGTGCGAGTTTCGCGCTCTCTCAGTCGCACCCCCGCCCTCTCTTTCATCAAACTCGACCGCCCTCGCGAGTGCATTCACCGTCTACACTTAACCCCCTTTCGCCCGAGCGATAGAGAGAGAGAGAGAGAGGGAACACAGCTCTACTGCCTCTCTCTCCCTCGTGCATATGCATCAACACAAAAGAAAAATCTTTTCGCTCGCGCGTCTCCCCTCACTCGAAATTGATAACGAACGCGAGGAAAAACATTAGGCAAAGAGAGCTGCCCCCTGCTTGTTTACGCGAACGCGCGCTCGTGATGTGCAGACACTCTGCATCTATACACACACACACACACACACACACACACACACACACACACACACACACACACACACACACACACACACACACACACACACACACACACACACACACACACACACACACACGCACGCACGCACGCACGCACGCACGCACGCACGCACCACTCTTCGCACATAGCCATACATATAACGTATTATACACCTCGCCCTATTCTGCACGGCGCGCGATTTCTCCTTAATCGATATACGCGCGCGAGTCCTTTCTTCGCACGCTTGGCGGCGTCTCTCCCTCTCTCCCTCTCTCTTTCGCGATGTAAATACGCTAATCCCCGTGGATCTCGGCGCGAGTCCGCGCTCGTGCCGGCGCAGCGGACCCTGCCTCGTACTACTGCGCGCCAGTGAAGTACCGCGTCAATGTACGTACGTACCGGAGCAGCGTATATACAGCAGACGACGAAAGCTACTGCTGCTGCTGCTGCTGCTGCTGCTACGTCGCTCCCTCGCACGTCGCGCGCATAAACACAGGGAGAGAGGCGCGCACGCACGCCGGCCATGTCGGGGTATGTGTATATAGGGGTTATATAACCGAACCGCCAGCGAGAGGGAGTAGAAGGCGTAGGAGGAGTAGGTCTGTACGCATCTGTGTGTGTGTGCGTGCGTGCGTGTGTGTGTAGGTATAGAGGGAGCGTGCAGTCGAATGTTGTGTCCGCACCTTCTGCTGCTGCGACAACGGCGACGCTGCTACTACTGCTACTACACCACTTGGCTGCCTCTCCCCTACACGCGCCGTCTCTTGCGCTATTTTCTCTCTGTGAAGCTGCTACTGCTGCTGCCACTGTTGCACCCTCGCACTGTCCCTCTATTATCTCGAATTCCGCACACTATAGTAGCACGACGTTCTGTTTTATGTTATTTTTGCGAATCTCTAACTGTACCGAAAAATCGACGCGACAAGGACACTGTTTGGGGGGTTAGACCACGACACACGACGGTTGTATCATAAGCACGCACTCTCCCACTCTCTCTCGCGCGCGGGCGCGCGCGCACACTCACGGCAGGGACAGCGACGGGCGGTGCGCGCGGCGACGATAACGCGAGGGCTACCGGAGGCCGACTACGGCTGAGTTGAAAGGGGCGCGTGCATGCCTATACCCTCTCCCTCTCTGTCTCTCTCTCTCTTCTCCCTCCCTGCCGGCGCAGTCGCGGACCGCGAGAGATAAGTGGCGCGCGCAGCTTTGTACTTGGGCAAGCGAGCGCGGGACGGCGGAGGGACAAGGTCTGTGTGTGTGTGTGTGTGTGTGTGTGTGTGTGTGTGTGTGTGTGTATGTGTTGTTGTTTCGAGAATCTCGAGGTATTGTACAGCAGAGGTAGGATATTGGTGGCAGGCTTCTTTTCTGCATTAGTTTAGTGACAATTGTATAGGAAGATGCGGGAATGGCAAATGAGTAGATCTCGTTTTGGAGTGATATAAGTGGATGAAGATGAGGTGGTAGCTTAAAGGTTATGGTCGCGCGGGAAATTATCGAGTATAAATCTCCGCTAGGAAAAAAACAAAGTTACGAAGGTGTATATGATCCAGATCTGTACGAGCGCTACTCCCCCCCCCCGCCGCTAATTTCATCCCAATAAAAATATTATCGCCGCGGAGAAATGAGAGCGAAAGCCAAATATCATCATATAACGCGCGTATATACACGGAGAGAAATTTTGTAGTGAAAATTACAAATATTCCAGACAAAATTACCAGTTTCTATGGTAATGGATGGACAGACTGACAATTTCAAACTTTTTACCAAAGTGCCTTGGTAAAATTTTTTTTTAGTTAATTTAAATTAAAAAAATTAACTTTTTTTATCCATATTGATGGATATATAGTATTTTAATATAGAAATAGAAACAGAAACAAGGATGAAAAAACATTAAACTGAAAAAAAATTTTTACGGAAGCGGGATTCGATCCGACGATCTTTGGGTTGAGAGTCCGACGTTCTACCGACTGCGCCACGGAAGCTGTTACCAACAGTCATTTGAATCGCCGTTATTACTTACTGAAAATATGTGTATTGTTTTCATTTTAACGTCGCGCACGCCTCTAGTATCAATCTTCTGAAACACAATAATGTGCAGTGCGCATGCGCGAGTACACAAATACCAGGTTATTTGGTAAAATTTATTAGTTTTCTTAGTAAAAATTCTTAGGTTACCTTGTAAAAATGACTAGATCTCAATTTTTACCAGTGTGTCTGGTAATTTTTATTCCGATAATTTGGTATTTTGTTTAAGTGGTTATGGTAGTTTTTCCTGGGAAACTTATAAATTGTATTAGAAACCTGGGAATATCACAGCTTTTGACAGTCTATCCATGCGCTACCAAGGCACCTTGGTAATTTTTACTCTAAAATTTCTCTCCGTGTACTATATTGGAGTACGCGGTAACGGTCCATGTGTGTCAAAGGCGACACCGCCCTCGAGCGAAACTTTCCCTCTCTTTTCTCAACTCCTCCGCACCCCGCGCGAGTCCTCGTCTCGCCCGAGGCTTTGGTAGGGAAAGATATGAGAAAGAGGAGAGAGAAAGAGAGAGAGAGAGAGAGAGAGAGAGAGAGAGAGAGAGAGAGAGAGAGAGAGAGAGAGAGAGAGAGAGAGAGAGAGAGAGAGAGAGAGAGAGAGAGAGAGAGAGAGAGAGAGAGAGAGAGAGAGAGAGAGAGAGAGAGAGAGAGAGAGAGAGAGAGAGAGAGAGAGAGAGAGAGAGAGAGAGAGAGAGAGAGCGATTGCGCATGAGCGGAGCGGATGTATAACAACTGGCTGGCGGGTGGTAGTGGTGGCATAGAGCGAAACGAACAGACCCGGTGGGGGGTTGGAATGCGCGTGCCGCTGAGTATTTGCCGCGCGTTTTTTTTTGGCACGTTGATTGTAAAATTTAACGGCGGTGATTGTTGAAGTAACTTGAAAGTTAGAAGTCTATGAAATGACTGAAATGGGACGTTATTTTTAAAGAGTAACTTAAACTTCGAAGTTAATGAATATAAATATCGAATGGAAAAATTCAAATAACCAAATAATTTTTGTTTTACTTACAAGTATAAAAAAATTTCAATTAAAAATGTTATGTCGTTTTGATGTATACCTATCTAGTTTATATATTACGCAATACTTTCAGATTTTTCAATAATTTTTTGTAAGACATGATTGAGGTAAAATGTTTTTATTCTTTACTTTCGATAGCGATATGAATATTACATACTGTTATAGAATACACAGGATGAAAGTAGAAAAATCAAGCTTTTATTTGCTTTTCTTAGAATTAAGTGATATCAATAATTGACATTATTATAGGATAAAAGTGGAAAAAGTGAGCTTTCATTTGATTTTCTTTAAATCAAGAAATTTCAATTGCTAACAGAATTATTCAAATATCAAATACACAGGATGAAAGTAGGAAAAGCGAGGTTTCATTTGATTTTCTTAGAATTAAGTAATATCAATTGCTAACAAAGTTATTTTATTTTTATTCCAAAGGGTACCGGCTACAGGCCCTGCCCCTGAACAAAGTTATTTAAATATAAAAAAATCGCTGTCAATTCATTGACACGTGACTTTCTCAAACTAAACTTACTGATTCCTTTAATTAATTTTTTATGCCAAAATTTAAAATTATTGCACTAATTTATGACATAATTCTAATTACATTCAGTTATGAAGATTAAAAAGTATTAATTTTTAAATTATGTATAAAATATAAATAAAAGAATAGGTACGAATTAATTTTTAAATTATGTATGATAAATAAATAAAATAATTGATTATAATATTAACTTCAAAACCTTTTAAAATTACTAAATAACCTTTTCTTCAAATTGTAGTTTCTTGATAAAATTTCACACATATATTGCCTATACCACACACACAATTGGCTATAAATTTCATGTTTATATATAAAGCCATTCTCAAGAAATTATGATTTGAAAAGAGGGCAAAAAAATGTTAACCTCAAATAGCTCTGAAATTCATAAATCAATTCTTTTACCCAAAGAACTCAGCTGAAAGATATTTCAAAATCTACCCCTAAAAAATTTCAAAGCCATTAAGCCAATTTTACTCCCGTAATCGTTGGACATAAAAAATCACTTCTGTCATAAACTTTTTTTTTCTGCAAAAATAATAAAGGAAAAGACCTCAAGAATTTAGCACAACAGTATCCATTCTTCATCCATTCTTAATAACCAAAAAAAAAACCGCTGCCAATACATTGGCACGTAGCTTTCTCAAACTAATTAATCAATTCCTTTTTTTATACTTTTCTATAAAATAATTTTTTTCTCAAAAACAAATGAAGAAAATTTATTGAAATTTTAACAAAATATATAGTTTTTAATAAGTGTAATAAGTAAGTGGTTAAAATTTTGAGTCGATTTGTCAAATATTCTTTGAAAAACAAGTATTCGAAAATATTTCAAAATAATTAGTTCTGTAAGAAATAACAAACATCGGTATTATTTTAATTGTAATATTATATTCAAGACCTTTTAAAATTACTAAATAACCTTTACTTCAAATTATATTTTCTTTATGAAATTTCATACATATATGGCCTATACCATACACCAAATTGTATTACATTCGAGAATATTTTTAATTTTACTTAAATTAATACCGTCTTTAGTTATTCATAAAAAACTACATGTTTTTGAATGATCTAATAACTTATCCCTAATATAAATTGAGCGATCGAGATTCGCTCGGTTTTCGAGCGTTTTTGCCAGGTATCTCGAAATCTCGAATCGATCTCGAAACTCGAAAGAAATCGAGAAACAGCGAAGAGAGGGCCCGCGTAGCGCGCCAAATTAACGCTAGTTAAATTAGGAAAAACAAGTAAACAATAACATGCGTGCATATCGCGCGTCATTTCCATTTTCTAATAACATACACATAAAGCCGTTCCAGAAAAATTACGATTTGAAAAGAGGGCTAAAACAGTTTTAACCTAAAATATCTCTGAAATTCATGATCGAATTCTTTTATTACCATAAGAACTCATATAATAAATAATATATAAACTCTACATCTCTACAAAATTCCAAAGAAATTAAAACAATTTTACTCTAATTATTGTGCAAACAAAGAAAGTTATTTTCAGAAATACCATAATTTTAAATATCAAATATCTCAAAAAGTAACCATATAATCTTGATCAAATTTTACACATATATTACCTATATCGCATACAAAATAGACTATAAATTTCAAGCTATACATGGAGTCATTATTTAGTCGTTATTTATTTACGATTATCAAAAAAACGTAAAAAAGTTTTAACCTTAAATATCTCTAAAAATCATGAGAAAATTCTTTTACCTAAAGAACTTATACAATAAATATATAAATTCTACATTTCCACAAAATTTCAACATGATTAAACCGATTTTTGCTTCCTAATAGAGGAAGCTTTGTAACGGTGAAAAAAATTTTAGAGACAAAAAATATTCAAAAAGATGTTTTAAGGCGATATTTGTCCATATTTGTTGATTTTGAGAAAATTTTGCTTCCTCTTAGAGGAAGCTTTATGATAGTAAAATTTTAAGTTTTATTAAATCGCTCTAGAAACATGATTAGAGGTGTTAGAAGTTTGAATCACATGATTTCAGAAAATGTCTGTATGGATGTGCGCGCGTGCGTGCGTGTGTGCGCGCGCGCGCGCGTGTGTGTGTGTGTGTGTGTGTGTGTGTGTACATATCCATCCATTGATAAAATTACTTCGATATTTGTATTACTTTTTATTCTAAAAAGAGACATCTGTTATGTAAAAATAAACCAAGCAAACATCAGCGAGTGGAGGAATGACGCTATAATTAGGAATGACGCTAGTTATTTATTGGCAATTTTATTTTTGGAATTTTTGCGCCAATTTTTATAAATAACTTTCGCGTTGTCGAAAGATCAAATTCTTCGATACACTTTTGCAAGAAAAATTTCGTTTATGGATATCTTATTATCTAAAATATAAATAAAAACCGCTACCAATTCATTGGCAAGATGCTTCCTCAAACTAATTTATCGATTCCATTTTTAAAATTTAAAAAACAAAAGTAAATTTTTTACAACAAAACTTTATTAATAAATAAAACTGTTTTCTTTGTGGTTCTTTGTTGTTTGTTAAACAATTTGACTGAATATAAAAAATATCTTTTTTGTTTTTTCATTTATGTATTCTATACAAACAGTTAGTTATTGTTATAAAAAATTTTAAAGAAATACATTAGTTTGAGAATGAAAAGTATGTATTGCAATAATCTAATAAATATTTGTTTTGAAACAGGTATTTAACTACTATCCTGCTCGACTTAGTGGTTTAAAGTTAATCCATCATTGTAACAATCATACAAATATAATAACTAAGTTATACTTCTTAACAAAAGACAATGAATCGTTTTGAAATTTAACAGAGACGTAGTTTTTTTCATATTTAAGAATCGATATTTTTATGAAATATTTTTATGAAATTTTTACGAAATTCATATTTTGAAACTCAATTATTATCGTTGCCCTAGTACACGTTGCCGCGGGACTCAATCTGAAATTATTTTCTCGGGAATATGCCCTAGTACACAATAATTATTTTATTAATATATGATATACAAATTAAATAGAACTATTGCATATTTTGCTCTAAAACTTTATATTTGTGTTTTGGGGCTAATTTGGAATGAGTAAAAAAATGTTGACCAACATAACCTCTTGAAATTTTAACACAATGTTGTACTCGATAAGTGTAATAAGTGGTAAAAATTTTGAGTCAATCAATCAAATATTCTTTTTAAAAATGCAAATATAAGAAATTTATAAAAAAATTTAAACCTCAAATATCTTTGGTCACAACGGTCAGATTTTGTTAGGCAAAGAACTGACTCCTTAGACATAAAAAAGCTAATTCTCTGCCAAATTTCAAAACGATTCATTGACCTTTACTTCTGTTATCGAAAAGGAAAGAAAACGTTTTCAAAAATAATTTTTTTCTCGGAAACAAATCAACATAACCTCTTGAAATTTTAACACAATGTTGTGCTCGATAAGTGTAATAAGTGGTAAAAATTTTGAGTGGAAAAATGAAAAAGTTTTTGAGATATTAATTAAAGAAATATAAACCATATTTTCATTAATAACAAATGACATTCTAGAGATAATTTAAATTAAAAAAAAAGAAATTGTAGGTAATTTAAAGACCTTTTAATAAAATTTAGTTTATTAAGTAATACTGGCTGAAACAAATTAAAAAATCAAAAAAATGAAAAATTCAAAAACGTTTTTTGGTTATAAAAAAAAATCGGAAAAAACAAAAAGTAGGTTATGCTCTCTCTATTCTCCTCCGAAACGAAGAGAATAAGCCTTTTCCGATGTAAATCCGGTCGATCGGTTCAAAAGTTATCTCCTGTACACACACACACACACACACACACAAGGAGACAATCGAAATCAAAGATTTGGACAAGACAACAACAACAGAAGAGGTAACACAGGCGATCACTTCAATTATCGGCCCCGAAATGATGACCGCTGGGGATGTTAGACTCCGGGCGTCTCACAGTGGCACTCAAGCAGCCAGCGTTATACTACCTGTAGCAATGACAGAAAAGCTGCTGGAAACTAGAAAACTCAGAATAGGATGGGTCAATTGCCGGGTCCGGTTACGTGAAACAGTGACGCGTTGCTTCAAGTGCCATGAAATCGGACACCTGGCACGGAATTGTAAGAGTGTAATTGACCGGTCGTCCCTGTGCTTCAAGTGTAAAACCGAGGGTCACAAGGCAGTGAACTGCCCGACCAACAACGAGCAGGTAACGATGGAGGTCGTAATAACAAACAACGATGGCTAAAGTGCTTCAAATCAACATGAACCACTGTGCAGTAGCCCATGACTTGCTGCCCCAATTGATCCGAGAGGAGAAGGCGGACATAGTAATCATCAGTGAGCAGTACAGGGACAAAAATGAACCAAACTGGGTATGGGATCGTGCCAGCACGGCGGCCATCTGGGTATGCGGAGAACTCCACATATCCAAAAAATGGACGTCCTTCAGCCCAAATTCACCTGGGTTGAAGTATCCGGTATAAGATTATACAGCTGCTACCTACCACCCAGCGACTCAATAGAAGAGTTCGAAAGATCCCTAGATGCTATCGTCACTAGCGTTAGAACCTCCACGCTGCCAGTCGTAATCGGGGGGGACTTTAACGCTTGGGCAATTGAGTGGGGAAGCAAGAAAACGAACAACCGCGGCCACCCACTGCTTGAGACCTTCGAGATACTAGAGCTAGAGATTGCTAACATAGGGACAAAGCCGACCTACACTAAAGGACGAAAGTCTTCCATAGTAGATCTGACCTTTGTCGACCCCAGATTAAGTCGGGAAGGCTCATACTGGCAAGTCAGTGATCGGTACACTGGCAGCGATCACCGAGCTCTCACATACCAGCTCCACCCGACAGGCAAAAGAGCGAATATGACCCGGATGCCGAAGAGAGAGAAATGGGCACCAGCTACTTTCGACAGGAAAGCTTTTCTCTGCTTTTTGGAAGGAGCATCTGTCGAAGGAACAGCTGAGGTTAGGGCTCAAAGCCTCTCGGAGACCATCACAGCGGCATGCGATGCCTCGATGTCCACAAGGACGAACCACCAGGGACGCTTACCAGTCTACTGGTGGAACAAGGAGATTGCGGTAATACGTAAAGAGTGTCTTCGTGCTAGGAGGCTGCACCAAAGAGCAGTCCGTGGACCGCTGTATGATCAATTAACAACTAGATATGAGCAAAAGAGGAAAGAGCTGAAAATTGCCATCAAGACAGCCAAAAGAAAGTGTTGGCAGGACTTCTGTGAGGAAGTGGACAGTGACCCGTGGGGACGGCCGTACAAAACGGTCATAAATAAAATCAATCCCAGAGGCATCAATGCTCCCTCCTGTCCAACCTTTCTTGATAGAGTAGTCCAACATTTATTCCCACAACACCAGGAACGGCAACATGGCACTGGTCTAACGGAAAGAATCGGTACAGCCGAGCCAACAGCAGTCACCGAATCAGAAGTGAAGATAGCGGCCAAAAAGATTGCCATAAGAAAGGCCCCAGGACTGGACGGCGTTCCTGGTTTAGCTATAAAGACTGCAGCTCTAGAAGTTCCTTGCATATTCAAGGACACTTTCAATGCATGCCTAAGTGAAGGAATATTCCCGACACAGTGGAAGATACAGAGGTTGGTACTCCTTCCTAAGGGAAATAAACCCCCGGATGAACCATCCGCGTATCGACCACTCTGCATGTTGGATATAGTCGGAAAATTGTTTGAACGTATCATATCCGTCAGACTGGAGGCAGCTATACAAAAGATCGGCGGCTTGTCTGATAACCAATTCGGCTTTAGAAAGGGTCGATCAACGATCGATGTTATCGATAGGGTGGTGTCAACAGCTGAGAACGCCGTTAGTGGTAGCCGGTGCACAAAACGCATGTGTGCTATAATTGGTTTAGATGTACGGAACGCGTTTAACACGGCCAGGTGGGATAAAATCATGCTCGCATTGGAAGACCTAAGCGTGCCACTGTACCTTCGAAGAGTAATCTCGAGTTACCTAACTGACCGCACGCTTCTCTATGATACCGACGACGGTATGCATTCTTATAAGATCACAGGAGGCGTGCCACAGGGCTCTGTACTAGGATCCCCAATCTGGAACATCATGTACGACCTCCTCCTCAAAAAAAAAAAAAAAAAAAAACACACACACACACACACAAATTTTTTTTTATCAAAAACAACGGATTTTAGCGCCAAAAGTCTGAAAACATGTTTTTGAACATTTTTTGTTTCAAAAATTTTTTTCACCGTTACAAAGCTTCCTTTTTGAGGAAGCAAAAAAAATGATTAGTTTATAAATTAATGTCAAAACTTTTTTTCACCATCATTGATTTGGCAGATGCTTTTTATTGTAAATATCTCAAAAACCTATGGACGATCAGTAAAGTATGATATTAGTAAGGTGATGGCTCGAACAACAGCTTTTTATTGTAATGTAAATGTTGGTCTCTAACGGTCATGCTACCCAGAGTTGTGTGCAGATGCAGAAAAAAAACACAACAATTGTTTACGTCTACGTTTTGATCTTTTATTAAAGTACCACTCTTCAGGACTAATTAGTTGGATAAATAAGGTGTTACGTATAGGTGGTCATGTTCTGTGCCATCAGTGAATATGTAAAGTATAATATTCAGTAATGTTATCCTGTCCATATAAAAAAAACGCTTCCAATAGTCCGCATGTGATTCTCAATATCGTGACTTTACCTTGGTTAAAGAAAATAAAGAGCACGAGAGAGCAATTACAGTCGAAAGTAAACGTTACGCACCGTGACCTCCACCTGAATTCCTCAAGACCCTCCCCCTTTCTCCTATTTCCCCTCGAGTGCCATCGAGGCCTTTCTCTCGGTCCCGCTCAAAATCCACGAAACCGCGGCGGCACGAAGAAAAGAAGTGGAAGAAAGGGAGGAACGAGAGCCTTGAAGAAGGCGCGCACGCGGAAACGAAGACACACCGAGGTGATCGCCGACCTTTCACCCTCCCCTGCGGGCACACAATGCAGATTCAATTAAAGTCCGCCCGCGGAAAAACTTTTTCAATCAAAGTCGGACACGTAGCGCGGCCCACTTTTTTTAATATACGCGCGCCTTTTTTCCGTTTCGACCAACTCCTTGACAGTTTAACCCCCTCCATGAATTTGCAAGAGTGTGTCTGTGTGTTTAATATAGGTATGTGAGTTTCTATCCGCTTTATACGCGTGAAATGTACAAATAGTTTTATTTATAAGAGTGTCGTGCAAAGATAGGGGGCTGGTTACGATCGAGAATTCTTTAAGCCTCGTCACCTGAGTTTTAAATAAAAGGAATCAGGATCATGGAAGGAGTTATTGAGTAAGTCAGAGATCGATTTCATAATATAAACTCTACCAAGTTTTGTTATGGTTGTAATTATTTATCAATAATCACTTCTTTTTGAATGATGTATTAATTTCTTTTTCATTATATTCAATAGTATTCTGATTAATTCAAGCAACACGAAATAAATGCACCGAATTAATTTATAATGTCGATTCCATTGACTATTTAATGTTGATTATCTATAGATAGTTAATTATTTGTTAAGCTATAATAATTAATAACAATACCAAACATTAATATAGAGTAGTACCATAATACTTTTGAAGTGATCATTATAATTGAAATGTTACTTAAGTCCGTGTGAAATACTGACACGGATCCCTACCCACCGGTACCTAACTTTTATTTTTTTTTATCACATCTAAACACAAATAACTAACTAACTAACTTTTTTTCTTAGTATATCCGTTTTGCCCGAGTGTCCCCTACATGATTCAGACATGTCAACTCAACTAATTACTTATATTAAACGAAATTTCATCTCATCGTACTCCTGCTACGTGAATTATTATTTCACCCCATCCCATGCGATAATTACTCGCACCCCCTCCCCCCAAACCAATCACACAAAGTTTACAAACTAACAACCATCCTTCACCCCCATCACTCAAACCTCATCCCCCAACAAAACACCTATAAACCGCCGCTCACTCTCCAAGCAACACCCGCGCACACTCCGTTACCCCGATAATATCGATTTAACAATCAGCGGACGCCTTCCCTGAAAAAAGGTTCTTGAGCGCAATAGTGACCACGCGCGCGCTTACCGCAAGAACTAAAGTTTCCGAAGACTCTCTCTCTTGCCCTTTTTGCGAGCGGCAGTTAGGTGTATTATACGTCTGCGCGCGCTCGAAGAGAAATGAAGATGACCGGGCGATAATACATAGACGCGCTGCAGTTGCTAAGGGGAATGCGATTACACGCGTGGGCACGAGAGCCACTTGTACGCGCGAGCAAGCGAGCTAGCGGTCAAGAGTTCTTACTTATAGTTGGTTCGCGGCACGGCAAAACACGGCCGAATTGCTCTCGTTCACGTATACCCGCTCGGTTCAAGCGCATTTGCAGGGGGCAGACTCTGCGCGTGTAGAGCTATTCTGGTAGGGTTTCGGACAGGGAATTTGTCAAGATTGATCTTCAATTTCGACGAAAGTCTATTGCATAGTTGAGGTATTATATAGTACATTGCTAAATTAGAACATTCTTTTATAGTTTATTTAGCTTCTACGATGAGTAGTTGTTGGAACGATTCTATTGAATGTTTGTGATTATCATTTTAGTCTTTTTCATGCAAAAAAAAAAAAAATTTATACCCATAAAGAATAATACGTACAATTGCGCATTTAATTGCATATCTTTGAACGCGAAAAGCAACTATTAAAAACTTCTTTATGATATTGAAAACTCGGAAATCGAAAATCTTGAACTCCAAAGCAGCATTGCAATTTCAGAAATGCAGAGACAATGCTTTAGAGAAAATATATTAAAAGCCTAATAAAAAAGAAACATAATATAGGTAATATCATAATGATTTCTCAAATTTAGTCTTGTAATTGATTTAATTCATTTTGTGCGAACATCAATACGTTCAAGAAAAATACTTTGTTTTGTGAAAAAGCGCGTGAAATACAATGTTACACCTACAAGATAGAAAAAATTTTGCAATAGAATCAAATTAACACAAGTTTATTTCAATAAATAATAATCGCCCATTACCAACTACATGCACCGAACTAAATTTGATTAATTCCAAATCAAATTTCATCCCTTCCAAAACCAACCTCGTTCACACTAATCCAACAAGAACAAACCATTCTCAGGCCTACCATATAATTGAAGAGCTCAGGGCAACAAACAGTCAACTCATATTTTTAGATGGCCCCTGAATTTGCCGTTTATACTGCTTATCTGGGGGTCAATTCGAAATATGAGCTGACCGTTTGTTGCCCTGAGCTCTTCAATTTCCCTAACTCCCCACAGACACACATACATACGTGACATCAACCAACCAACATAATAATTCTCTAGCCCACCTCTAGCCATCATCTACCGGAAGGAAGGATCGGCACCGACAGCAGCGAAACTCTCCTCCTCCCCTATCCTTGGCGATGCCTTCGAGGCTGTTGGGGGTGGCGCTACCCGGCGCACTATCAGTGCTGGAGGAATGCACCGACGCATTGGCCGTATACCAGCGCACGCTGAAGAACCGGCGTACTCCGGCGGTGCGCTCCCTAGCCGATATCGACTGCCTGCAGCGGCGCGTGCCTGCAGCGCTGTCGGAAGCGAGGCGAGTTCCTCAAATTCATGCGAGCGAGGAGTATAGGTACTTACTAGGCTGGGAGCTTCCGCTGGGCGCGAGCGAACGGCCGAGTGATTCGCTTTTGAGCGTCATAGAGGCTGAGATTCGCTTCTCGTTGTTTATGCGGGGATGGGGCGAAGAGAGAGATAACGGATGAATGTGTGTTGATGGGGGATTTACGTATACGTATTGATTTTCGATTTTAAATTTCGAATGAAAATCCATTGGCTCGCAAAATGTACAGTTTTCTGAAATAGAGAAAATTGTTATAAGCTTAACAATAGGTAATGATTGCAGGTGATCACCGCCATAAATATTTGTCTAGAGAAACTGTACAAGATTAAAAATATAATTTCAAGTTATTAAAGTTTGGATTTAAAAGAATTTTATTGATCGCTTTAGGTACAGAACAAAATAAAAAGAATGAAAAGAATGAATATTATTGGACTTCTTATTACTTTTACAACGATTTTAATATACTGCAGTAATTCCATTGGCATTCTCCTTTAAGATTAAAAATTTTCAATTTCAAACTTATAACAACATAAAATAAATAATTTTGCGAACTTTTATTAATACAAAAAAGTTATATCATTCATAATATATTTATGTATTCATTTATTTATTTCATTTTCAACGGACAATGCTGCCTTTATTACACAAATTTAACATATATTAATTAGCCAATTAATATATTGAAAATAATTTAAAAAAGAGCATACGGCTTTTTAATACACTGAGAAAAAGGTTCATTTAATAATTACTATGTTCGCTAGTAATGGAGCGACAGACTTATATTCTGAGCCTATTTAGTCTACTTTCAGTAATTATCAATATAACATTGACGAAAAATTAATATAAATTAATCTAATCGCGGTCTCTCTTTTATAGAAGGACTAGCGGATTTTTGTGCGCGCGATGCACGCACATGGTCCTATGTATTTTCAACTTTACCCACCAATGAGAGTCAGTTTTATCCATCTAACAATATGGCTGACCTCCAATTTGAACATGGCTACCTCCAATTCGATACTTAATCGCGGTCTCTCTTTTATAGATCGATTCAACACTCTATCACTCTGTTCCCATACAACATAGTACATTTTCATAGATAATTTAATAATTTTTCACAGAACATTTTTTTCCGTATAGTGATTGCAATTGCAATTTCCATTTTCCTTTTTAGCATAAAGCATCCTGATGTGAAGAACAGTCGTGCGGCTTTTGACATGGGGAAAGAGGAAGTAATATTTGAAAAGCTGCAACAAGACACGTGAGTTCGAAGACTTTTAAATAGATTCAATCACTACAGCTATATAAACTAAAATCACCTATCACCTTTAATCTCATAATTTCATATCAGTTGTTCTTATTTTCCTATTATTAAATGCACAGCTCGAGCAAAATCTTTCGAGTATAAACATATTTTTACTTGTTTCATCAATTTAATGTAAGTTTAAATTTATCGATTCATCCTAAACATTGAGAATCAATCCATCATTTATCATTTTTTCCTCTTTCTCGAACGATTATCATACCTCACCCTAATCTAACGATAATTCTTCACCTGCAGCTTATGGCTGGAGGAGCTAATACGCGCAGCGCAGAGACAGCTCAACCGGGAAGGCCACCTCGACGTCCTCGTCGACGAGGTCGTACGTAAACTGGCCCGGCGAAGCGACGAGGAGGAACTGCTCGCGCAGGCACGTGATACTCAGCTAAGGCTGGACCAGATGCGTCAACAAGTGATAGAGCAAAGAAAAACGCGCGACGAGGAGGAGACACAGTTGAAAGCCGAGCTCCTAAGGCTACGGGTAAGTATTTGTGAAGTAACGAGCGAGCTATGCATAGAAATAATTGAAAATTGGTCGATGAGACATTTATAAAAATCGTGTTTTAAGATGACATTACTTATAGAGCCGATCGTATACAAAATGATAATAGGAACATTCTCAAAGAGACACCATAGCTAATATATAGATTGCACTAGTAGTAATCGAGAAATTGAGAATTCCGATTTTGCCCCAGTATCCGGTTTTACCCCAGTCTCCTCTATATTCCAAAGATTTATCGAATTCGTATTGATTTTAATATATTAGTCAGTCTCATAGGCATTATATGATATATATAAATCATTTTAATTTTGTCATTTACTGGTTCTAAAAGGTTTGCATTGTATGAATATCAATTTTAGAAATATCACCTCAAAGTTGACGTATAAGAAAGGCTTCAATCTCATAAAATATTTTAAAAAACTGTATCATAAATAAAATCATTTATTTAAATTAGTTGTGAAAAAATATTAATTATATACATTATTCATATACAAAAATTAATTTAAATGAGATAATAAATAGTTACGATAATTTTCGTTTAGATCGAAATATAGAGTCAGTTGTGCGTAGCCTTTTGAGATCAATATTCATTTCACATAACATTTTGTATATTTCCTCGTCAGATGGAATAATATACTCAATTATTTTCAAGTATTCACCTATAGGGCAAAATTCCTCAAAATTTTCTAGTTTTAATGTGATAAACTCCTTTCCAGTCCATGCCAGCGTCTGCAAAATATATTTGAAAAATACTCATGATTTAATACAGCATACAATCTCGATAAATTTAGGTGTAGTTATTTTATTATATTATTACTGTTACCAGTTATTTTATTATAATATTATTTTCAATAATATTTTATTATAATTATTTACGTACTCTGACAAACACTTGATTTTCAGAATTCGTCAACTTTTATATCACAGCATTAGCATAATCTGGATAACTGAAATTCTTAATATGATGAGCTCTCGTGAAGGGAGCTATATTTATTTCATGACCACTATATAGATACATTTTTCTCGGATTGTTTACCTCGCCATTAAGATTTATATTTGCGATAAATTGCTTTATTAGAGAACCAACAAATATTTTTGCCATTTCTATCGTCCCCATCATCAAAAGATCGAAGTAGATGCAAACGTGTCTTTTTAAATTTTCATAGAGATCGTCGGTAAACCAGTCAGGAAGACGTGCATTTGATGTTTTCTAAAATACAAATGCATCCATTTAAAATTAATTACTAGAATAATAGAGGGATGTTATACACATTTTACATTAAAATACTTTACATGCGTCGACAAAACATTAAATATTCCTATGCAACCAAAAAATCCCATCTCTTCCAATGAATCAATACCTCATTCCTTGAAAAACTCATTGAATTCTTCTTTAGTTTTGGACACTTCATGTTGGAATTCTGGAAGGACTTGTAATACATCTTTCAAAAGTTGCTGATATCTGATAAGCATATAATTTATAAAATTTACACACACACACACACACACACATATATATATATACTAGGGGTACCCCCTACTCGCTACTCTCGTCAACCCCCCATTTTTAGAAAGTGACTAAATCGTAAATTTTGTTCTATTTTTTTCACCCTAGAGGTAAATAGAAAGATGCGTTTTATTTTAAAGTAGGCTTAATCCACTATCTATGTCACTATAAAATTTTAAAAACTATTAAAATTGTATGAGTCTATATTGTTGAATAATGTAAAAAAATTGAATGAATTTAAAATTACCTGATATACCTTTTGTATTACCTTTTCTTCTCATTTTTTGAATATCACTAATTACTTCTAATTTTAAGTATATATTTTCAATAGGAAAAAAAATAATGGCTCCAAAACCATGTATTCCACTATTTACGAGTGTGCCCTTTCGAATGGTGAGGTCTAAATTGCATTTGGATAGATCCAAAAAGCACCATAGCGGATTTTAAGTAAAAAATTACTAAAAATTTGAAACATATTTTTTTCATGATTATTTTCACATTGAAAAATTAATGAAAACGATTCCTAATCTCAACAAAATAGTTCAACTTGATGGAACAATTTTTTTTCGTTCAATTTTCATATTGGATCCGCCATTTTGAATTTCGAAGCCTAATAGCAAAATCGTGATCAGCGACCTCAAGAACCCCTGTATATCAATTTTCAGCAAAATCTAAGCCTTTTCAACCGTCATATCAAATCCGCCATTTGGAAATTTGAAAAGCTGATAGACAACCGTAATCAGCGATCTCGAAGATCGTGTATCACTTTTTATGGGAATCACTTCCATTATTTATGGGAATCGTTTCCATTAATTTTTCAATGCAAAAGAAATCATTTTACATCAATTTTAGAACGTTTTAATGTCCATTTTTTTTCACTTTTTGGTATGACTAATGCAGTTTTTCCTCTCTTAAAAAAATGATGACCATTTAACTGGAAATTTAGTCGAATAGACTCTTTCTTTTGCTCGTGATATTTTTATTTATATGAATACAAATATATTTAATATAAATATACGTAAAATAAAAAATCATGATTTTGTCCCTATTTGTGTGCCCAGACAGCTCTCTCTGAATGGATTTGTGTCCCCGATTTATGTCCCTATGGGTGAGCCCCGCATTAGGGTTACGGTTCTTCTAAATTTTGAAAGAGGTAGAGTAGTAAAAATTTATTTTATGATTAATTTAAAATTTTTCAACAATAATTAGGGTTAGTGATCAATTTTAATCAAAGATATAGTCATCGCGCTCATTAAAAGAAGGTTAGATTCGCGATCGCGAAGGGGCGCATGACGTCACACACATGCGGACAAGTTTAAAAGTTGACCCTATTAGTGGATTTCACTTATAAAATAAAGAAAAAGTTTTAAATATATTTATTTTACTGATGTATTGCTAAATAAACTATTTTTATTGCATAAAATACGTCATTTGAAGTAAATAGCTCTAATAATTAAGCTATTTAATCACTTATAAAAAGTCATGATTTCTAAGAGTTTTTCATAAGAGAACACGATAAATTTCGTAAAATCGGAAGATGATTTTTTTTAAATGTATAAACTATGCTTTAAAAGTCTTGAAATACAATTTCTTTTTTTCAATATGAAGAAGTACTTAAATTTGACTATAAAAATTATTTCATTTAATTATTTCCATATACTTTTTTGTGTGAATTGTTTAACTAAAGAAGCACATAAATAGGGATAGGAACACTGATAGAGACTGTTACTCTATGACTATCGACTTTTTTTTAATTGTACAGAATTTTATCCTGCATAGAGTGAATTCATAATATATAAACAATATTAGTTCTATTGATTTTTACAAAAATAGAATATTGACCCCAACTGTGTAAAAAAATACGCACACACACACACACACACACGCGCACACGCACACACACACACACACACACACACACACACACACACACACACACACACACACACACACACACGCACACACACAACACATATCCATACGGACATTTTCTAAAAATAGTGTATTTCGATTTGAAAAACAACATTCCTAACACATTTTCTCAAAAAATTTTTGCTTCCTCCTATAATGAAAGGTTTGTGATAGTAAAAAAAATGTTCAAGAAGTAAAAAATTAAAATCTCTTAAATCTGGGCTGTTTTTCATGGCACATCGATCTACCAGGGCTTAAATTGAAGCTTTTGTTATAAAAATTTTAAAAGTTCTAAAAATTTGACAACGATAGTAAGTTACTTTTCTTTTCTAGATCGAAAAACACATAAAAATATATTCAAAATGACCACTTTTTTCCTTTTTTTTGAAAATTTTCGTAAAAAAGTCTTCCTCTTCTATTGAAAAATGAATATTTTCTTTTTTGGTTTAGTCATGTGCTTTGTAAAGAACTTGAGTTATAGTCTTTTAAATCCAAAATTTTGGAGTACTATAAATTTTAAAAGTTTCTAGGATTTGCTTAATATGCGTTATTGCATCCTTACGTTATAAATGTCGAAAAGGTAATTTTTATTATAAATTTGCATGAGATTACAATAATTATTGTTGAAAAAAATAAATTAAAACAGTTTGTAATATGTAGCTTGCATTAAAATTTTTTTTTTCTTTATCAAAAGTTAGAAGTTTTTGAGATTTATACATATGCAAAACAGAATATTGGCATTCATCTTTTTTATTTTCAATTTTTTTTTTTTTTATTAAATATAGAAACTATTTAAATTTTTTAAAACTATTTTTAATACATATCGCAACCGGAAAAATAAATGATTTTAAAAAAAAACTAAATAAATAAATTACTTACATTTGTTAATTGATCGTAACCATCGTAATTGTCCACGAATGATTGATCGATGCATGTGGGCATAGCGCGACGAGCTTCTTTTTTGGCAGGCGTTCTAGCTTCATGCCCGAAAAGCTATATAAATTTCATGTAAATAATTTAATTATGATGATAAGATAAAATATATTCTGCAGTTTTCAAAAAGAAAAATACTAACAACGATTGAGTGTTTACGGAGATACTACTCCCAGTATTACAGGATTAAATGTTTTTTCATATACTCATGTTTGCTTTAAACGCGGCAATTCACTATATTATTTTTAAACAAAAATTATTCTAAAAGCATTTGCTTGTAAACAGAAGAAGGAAAATTTGCCAAATGGCTGCTGATTTTCGTCATGTGATGAATGAAAATTCACTAAAAATAGGATGTACTGTTTTTTGGATTGTATAGTCTTTTATGACATAAAATATACATGACTTTTTTTTTAAGTATGGAAAATGCAAGAAATCAAGCGCTTTATTCCAAATGTACGTTCGATAAACAACATTTTTGACCAAAAAAAAAATATAATCCTCAATTATCGTAAACGCAAATAAAATTATACACTCCTTTATACTCAACACCTGCCATAGCACTTATCTCGTTCAAACATTGTAGGGCAAAAGTCATCACACGTCTATACCTACTCGTGAGTGTAATTATTTTTAAAAGCACAGAATAAACATGGATACTCACCACTTGGACAAGTTCTAATTTATAGCCGCTCCACTCACCCATTCTGAAAAATAAATATATAATAAAAAGTCCATTAATCAGCGTCACGATAATATGTAATTTTTTACATTAATCACTCGTCAATTATTCCGCACTCTCGCATCCTGTAATACGCGCGTGCGACTCTGTTTACCGATGTATACCGTGCGCAGCGCAAATAACGCATCCGAAACGGATTTTCCCGCGTGGTTCCGCGCACAAATTCACCTGGCTTTTTTCCCTTTTTTCTGTACATAAATAAATATATCGACGCCCCTTACGAAGACTAGCGCGTTTCATGGTCTCCTCACGAAGAGGATACCACATTTCTCAAAACTGCAACGAAAATGTCGAAGACTGGCATAAGTCACGACTTTGGTATGTGCTATTCTTCGCCACAAACGCTAAAATGGACTATACTAATGTTCGTCGGAATCTGAAATGTTAATTTTCGTAAAAGGCGTCGATATATGAACCGCGATTACCTCTCTGCGTTTGCTCTGATGACGACGCTCCAAACAAGCTAACCGAAAGTTACCCCTCGAGGACTAGCGACTGTGGCACCACGTATCTATACAACATGCGATCGTTTGAGTTCCACCTTACTGCAACGAATACGACTACTCAGCGGCGCGCACCGCGACAGGGCGATCGTGTCAAGTGTCACTCGACATTTTCCCGCTCATATAAGTAAAATAGTTGTAAAAGCCAGCCTGTATATAAATGTGCGCGACGAGAGACCAGGTACGTATTAATCGGCTTGTACTTACGTAAGCCAGGGGCCTTATCGAGTGTTCGGTACAAGGCCAAATTTTCGAGGTGTTGAGAAATTTGATTGGCTATTGAAAAATTTCCAGCTCGCTGATTGGCCAGAAATGAAAACAGCATTTTGTTTATCTCGATAAAGCCCCTGTTGTGTATCCTCGATACAGGCGAGCGATACGTCTACTGATAATGTATTCTACCGCCGCGCGCGCACGTAAAAAAAATATATATATATATTATATTACGTGCGCGCGCGCGACGGTAGAATACATTATCAGTAGACGTATCGCTCGCGCGCCGCTATCTCGGGTGATTCAATCGTCAAGCGACGCTTCGTCCGGAGATAATTTTTATGGTTCTCAACACTCATGATGATATAAGGGAAATTTTTAAAATGACATAAGCTAAAAAGGCTTGTACGTGGTGTTTTGAGAGAGCAGGAAATGAAAATTCGAAGCTCATCTCGCAAGGCTATTAATTTGTCGATTGCCAGGGAGATAAGAAATAATTCCCGCAGTTGTCAAGTCTTTTCTGGAATTTTAATTGAAGTGAGAGGTTTTTACTAAATTGCAATGATTAACGTTTGAGAAATAAAAAGCCTAATATATGTATACGAGCCCAGTCGGGGAAGTCTATAAAAAAACCGCTGTCAATTCATTGGCACGAGGCTTCCTCAAAGTTAATTTACTGATTCCTTTAATTAATTTTTAATGCCAAAATTTAAAATTATTGCACCAGTTTTTGACACAATTCTAATTACATTCATTTATGAAGATTAAAAAGTATTAATTTTTAAAGTTATGTATAAAATATGAATAAAATAATAGGTATGATTTAAGATACGAAAAATGAGATGAGAATACACGTGAGAATCTCACGTGAGTTTTAGGAACTTGTATTTTTTTACTTTTGTAAAATTTCAAACTCGATTCAGATGAGAATACACGTGAGAATCTCACGTTAGTTTTAGCAACTTGTATTTTTTTAGTTTTGTAAAATTTCAAACGCGATGCAGATGAGAATATAATATATGAGTTTTAGGAACTTGTATTTTTTTACTTTTGTAAAATTTCAAATTTGATTTAGATGAGAATACACGTGAGAATCTCACGTGAGTTTTAGATTCTTTTACTTTTGTGAAATCTGAAACTCGATTCATATAAGAATATACGTGAGAATTTTGCATGCGGCTTTGGAACTTGCGGAAAAATAACATTTTACATTCAGTTCTTCAATTACAAATTTTACAATAAGCTACACAAAATTAAGAAATTGTTTACAGTTCGCAGTAGTCCCCGCTATCCGCCAGACGACTCCGGGTCCACCGAGAGTGAGAATGAGAGGGAGGGGAGAGAGGGAAAGAGATAGAGTGAGGAAGAATGAGAGGGAGAGAGCGAGAGAGACTTGTGGTAGGAGCGGCCATCGCCGTAGATGCGAGCAGAGTGTCGGTAGATTTGCGGCATCGGCAACCGCAGCGGGTAGGAGCCCAGCCAGGGACAGCACCGCGTAGCGACGTACCAGCGACTACCGGATCAACGGGTGGAGCAACAGCGGAGTTCCGAGCATTTCGGCGTTCCCGGAGTTCTCCTACGATTCGTCTCGAGTGTGGTGCTGTACACATCCGGAAGTCCAGTGATGTTAATATCTAAAAAAGAAAAATTAAAAAACCACAAAGTATTTGTTCGCTTGTTACATTATTCGAAATATGTTTGGAGTACATGATTCTTATCGTCTTAAAATAATGCAAGTAAAAGGTATAAAAGTAGAACAATGTAGAGGTTAAGATGTATCTGGGTTTCATTAGTAAGAATAAACTACTTATCTGAAGCGGGTGACTGCAACTCCGTACATCTCTTATTGTACTACAGCAGTTATTGATTGTACCTGCTATAACAGTAAAGTAACGTAAATTGCGTAAAAAATACAAGTCAATTAAAAATTCAGCTAAGCACATAAGTAATGCTATCACTAGAAACTGCTCAGCAGTTCAAGTTTGTTACTATAACAACGACTATTGATTGACTGTCCTCCTCTACGCATAGAATCTTGATGTTTAACAAACAGAAAATTTTCTAGTTTCCACTTTTGAATATGTGTAATATAAAAACATCAGCGAATTAGGGAAATTCTGATTCATGAAAGATGTAAATGCTGCTAATTTGCGGAGTCGCAGGTACCTGTTTCAAATAGGTAGTTTTTCCTACTAAAGAAACCCACATTCACCTTAACCTCTTCACGTCTCTACTTTATACCTTTTACTTGCATTATTTTTAGACGAACAAATACTTTGTGGTTTTTTAATTTTTCTTTTTGAGATATTAAGATCCCTGGCTTCCCGATGTGTACAGCACCACACTCGAGACGAATCGCAGGAGAATTCCGGGAACGCCGAAATGCTTGGAACTCCGCTGTTGCTCGACACGTCGATCCGGTAGTCGCTGCTACGTCGCTACACTGCCGCAAATCTGCCGTCGCTCTGCTCGCATCTACGGCGATGGCCGCTCCTACCACTGGTCTCTCTAACCCTCTCATTCTCCCTCATTCTATCTTTTTCTCTCTCTCCCCTCCCTCTCATTCTCCCAATCTCTGTCTATCTCTTTCTCACTCTCGGTGGACCCGGAGTCATCTGGCGGATGTCGGAGACTACTACGGACTGTAAGTCATTTCTTAATTTTGTGTAGCTTAATGTAAAATTTGTAATTTAAGAACTAAATGTAAAATGTTATTTTTCCGCAAGTACAAAAAATACAAGTTCCTAAAACTCATGCGAAATTTTCACGTGTATTCTCATCTCTATCGCGCTTGAAATTTTACAAAAGTAAAAAAATACAAGTTCCTAAAACTCACGTGAGATTCTCACGTGTATTCTCATCTGAATCAAGTTTGTAATTTCACAAAAGTAAAAAAATATAAGTTCCTTAAACTCACGTGAGATTCTCACGTGTATTCTCATCAGAATCGACTTTGAAATTTTACAAAAGTAAAGAAATATAAGTTCGTAAATCTCGTGTATATTTTCATCTATATCGCGTTCGAAATTTGACAAAAGTAAAGAAATATAAGTTCCTAAAACTCACGTTAGATTTTCACGTGTATTCTCATATGAATCGAGTTTCGAATTTCACAAAAGTAAAAGAATCTAAAACTCACGTGAGATTCTCACGTGTATTCTCATCTGAATCGAGTTTGAAATTTTAAAAAAGTAAAAAAATACAAGTTCCCAAAACTTAGGCGTATTCTCATCTGAGTCGCGTTAAAACAATTACAAAAGTAAAAAAAACGTGAGTTGCTAAATCTCACGTGAGATTCTCACGTGAGATGTTAGCTTAAAATTTTTTTACTAAGCTCACATGAGAAATTGACACCAAAAAGAAGATGAGATCTCACCTGAGATCTCATCTGAGATCTCACTTGAGATTTTTCAGTGTAGCTGTTTGCGTCTAGGTGTGAGAATGCATTCAATGCGTGGTCTAGGCGGCCGGGTAGCCGATGACTGTATAAGTGATGCGTTCCGTTGTTTTCATCGTCTATACCATGTTTTTGATGTGTTCGAACACGTAGAGCCAAAATGTACGGAGCGCATCACCTATAGATTCCATTATGAGCCACCCCAAAAGAACCAACCAACCAAACCAACCACGCGTTTGATGCATTCCAAAATCTATAGAAAAAAAAAAACTGCGGAGCGTACCACCTAGACATCATCATCGACTACCCTGAACACCTGGACCACCTATTAGATGAAACCCGGATATCTAAACCCAAAAACCTACGGTGCGCACCACCTAGACTCCATTATTGTGGCAGTGATATTATTAAAAATACTATATTTCAAAGAACACTAGTACTATAACAGTTACAAGATATACATTTATGGGCAAATCTTTATATTGTAATTGTTACAATATAACATTTTGTATGTATAATTCACCATAATTAAAAATACGTATGTTAACATTTACAATATATGATAAATATGATAAATATAATCTCATCGTTTTCTCAGTGAATAAAACTTTCAATTAAAAAAAAACATTTAATTCTGTATTTTTAAAAAAGTATATGTAAACAACGATAATTAATTATTGTCAATAATGAGGTTATGAAGTATAATTAAATCGGTCGTCAGGGAAACATAACTTGTCAATTCAAGGCTTGATAAAAAAAGCGTCACCATTCTGATTGGGCTTTAATCAAGAAGCTTGATCAAGGCCTGATTTCAAGTAAGGCTGGACTGATTTCATTTACGCTCGGGATGATCTAATTCGAATCGTCTACACTGAGAGACTTTCGGAGTAGCTGGTACTCTTCAAGTTTAGATAGAGCTCTGAACCGTGGGGAGGCGCTACACTTCTCATTGGAGTAACAGTTACTCCGATCTGAGTAGTGGTTACTCAGATTCGGTACAGCCACTGCGCTGATCTGTGTGCGCGTGACCTAACCTCTTGGAAAAGAGTATGAAGCGCGCCGAAAACGCGCAGCTGTTACTCGCTTCAGAGTACTGACCACGCCGAATGGCGGCGCTACTGTTGCTCGGTGTGAAGGTTAGAACCTACTCGGAAAGTTTTTCAGTACTGTAACATATGTATACATATGTTACAGTATAACAATATTTATAAAAGTGAATTATTCTTATCAAACTTTAAAAACAAATTGAATATTAATCTATGGATAATTATTTAAGTGTTGATCAAAGTAATTAATAAAAAACTTATCTATACTATATCTAAAGCAAGTTTTCTTCAACAAAATTGCAGGTTAGAACGAGTCGACGCGATGTTATGTTGTTTTGATGGTAGCGCGCATGCGCAGTGCAGTGCGTACTCCTAAATTACTATACTGTACAGGAAAAATTTTTATCCAATATAATAAAATTTACTAGTTTTCTAGATAAAATTTATATTAAAGTTTTGTAAAATTTATGAAATCTAATTTTTATCATGCTGTTTAGTAATTTTTTCTACTTTTGTATAATAACTTTTATTAACCCTGGTAGAAATTGTAACCAACCGTACGCCATCGGTTCGCCAAATCGCAAGGATTTGGCCAACCGTTTAACCAACAGTTAGCGATAAATACCACTTATTTCGTCACGGAATCACCCTTGCGCTTGGTCAATGAATGCTTAATATTAAAAATCTTAAATAAAAATCATTTACACAACTTATTATTTAAATAAAACTCTCAAAATTTGTATTATTCATAGAATAATCAAAACCCACATATTAATAGTATATTTCTTCAGATAAATATGGTTAAATCGGTAACGGGTATAGTTTTGTTTGTTCAAATTGAGGTTAGGGCGTGTTAATGTGTAGTGTGGGTGACTTTTTGACGTAAGTCAGGACATGTACAGGTGGATACTTACATTTTTTTAAATTTAAAAGTATCCTATATTTAAAATTTGAAAGAATCCTACATAAAAGGTATTCTACGTTTAAAATTTGAAAGTATCCTACATAAATTCTTCGTACTCGTATTGCTCCGTTTTCTACACGGTGCTCCGTTACCATCTGACCTTTACAGTGAAGCAAAACCACGCGATCCCGGCAATCCCGTCACGTGACTCGTATGAGTCTGCGCAGTTAAATACTTTTACCTATACATAATACATGAACCTGCGATCGCACTCGTGTGTATGTAATATGTGTGTATTTATGTGCATGTGTGCTTGTCTTGCGGAAAACGGGATGCGGACAGGAATTTCGGAGCATAGCCCACGTGCTACGCTGTCTACTTAACCTTCAAATAGATTTACTCCCAACTTCATTCAAATATTTTTTTAATCCATTACAATAATTTTTATTATTGTTTATGTATCAAAATCTTTTTACATATCTATATTTCTTATTAATTTCTATTATTGTTTTATGAGTTACTCAATGTTTTATTATTGATTGATAGTCCACCAACCGTTGGTTAACCGTTGGTCAATATTTTTCTTATTCGTTGGCCTAAATTATTGGCCAACAGTTAGTAGATAAGCCATCCGAGTTGGTTTATTTTCTACCAGGGAACTTTTTAGTAATTTTTTCATACTTTTAGTGTAAAAGTTATTAGAATTTTAGTAAATATCTCACTTGTGCGATCTTGTGATACGATTCTCCGCACAGTATAATAATTTTTCCTATAAGTATTGTAAAAATTATAAAACTTTTTTCTCAGTGCATCTTCTTGAACTAATTCACGGGGTGTCTAACGAAATTCGGATTTATTTTTAAAAAAAATCCAAAAAGAAAGTGATTGTAAGGCAATTTTACAATTTTCTTCAAGTCCACTATCAACGGCATCTCGTCGTATATTGGGTCGAAATAAAAAAAATAATCTAAAATTGAGCTTTGATTGTATTTGCAATAAAAATTATTGTATGGGAGACATAACGCATGTGCGTTTAAAGCAATTTTATTCTTTATTATATTTCTATAAAAATTATAATATAATTATATATTATTACATATAAAATTTTTTATTCTGATTTTATAAATAAATCATGGGTCTACTTATATAAATATTATTCTTCTCTTTCAAATGCTACCCATCCCATTCAGATACATAAAGCCGTTCTCGAGAAATTACGATTTAAAAAATATACGACGCCTCTTAACACTCGGCGTAGCAGAAGCAGTGTCAGTGTCAGTGCAGTGCTCCCAGGTGATAGGACATATTTATAAATAAATTACTTACGTATATCTACATGTTTGAGTTTCGCTTGCAAATATAAATATGGTCTATCATCAGAATAACCCATAGACGTTTCAACTTTAAAATTTTTTTTTATCTCGAAATTTAAGTAGGAAAAAATCTTACTATATTCACCTTTTAGATAGCAATTATTAAAAAAAAATGAATTTAAAAACAAATATAATTCAATTTCATTATTTCTTACTTTCCCAGAAACTACATCCAAACATTGTATACCCCGAAAAAGTATATAATATGCTAAACGTACACTCATATCCTTCGAAGACGGTATTCAAAGAACATCACGATTGCAACATCAACGAGCAAACGAATGTGACAAACAACTAACAGTATACAAACAAAGAGCAGAACGACATAGAGCAGCTGTAGTTATTGATAGAAAAAGTAAAAAAACGAAAAAAAGATTAGATAAAATGTACACTCTCAAATGTATATATCACGCCTATTACAGGCTTTGTTTAAATAAAAGAAACTAGTCTTTAACAGCATGTATATAGTTACAATTTATCTTCTGCGTCTTAAAAAAATACATTTAGTGACAATTTATTACAAGCTAACCAATCACCAACATATTAAAGATAGAAAATTTGTTGACATCATTGGATACTATTTCAACTAAATTGAGAGTCTGTAATAATAACTATATTCTCTCTGGAATTGTTAAATTCGTCTCATCTCTTACTTCTGGGATGATGGGCCATTACATTGCGATATGCCGGTCCATTAATAATATGTGGAGTGAACGAAATGATTTAGTAAAATGCAAAAAAACGATATCAAACAAAAGTTTTAACCTCAAATATCTCTGAAATTTATGTATCAATCATTTTGCCTAAAGAACTCAGCCGAGGGCTACCCAATATCTATCACCACAAGAAATTTTAAAGCAATTAAGACAATTTAACTCCCGCAATCGTTGGATATACAAAACTCATTTTCTTCATTTTTCAAGCTTTATGTTTTTGCTAATAACAAAAGAACCGTGATAGCTAGAAATAAATTTTTTTAGGAAATGTAGGTATTTTAATTCTCTTTCGAATGACACCCATCCGATTCAGATACATGAAGCCGTTCTCGAGATATTACGATTTAAAAAAAAGGTTAAAACAATATTAACCTCAAATATCTCCGAAATTTATGGACCAATCATTTTGCCCAACGAACTTAGCCGAGAACTATACAAAATCTACCTCTACGGGGAATTTTGAAGCGATTAAGTCAATTTTACTCCAGTTATCGAGCGACAACGAAAACCAATTTTTTTCATTTTTCAATTTTTTTCTCAAAAACTAACCAAAAGAATTGATCCAAATTTTTGCAGATTATAGCTTTTTATATTCTGCATTATCATGATTTTTCTCCAAAAAATTGACCGTTTAGATTGGGAGTTATGATCTTTTAAAAAAAAAACAAGTTTTTGTTAATAACAAAAGAACCGTGATAGCTAGAGAATTTTTTTTTTAAATATAGGTTTTTTTATGCTCTTTCGAATACTACCCACCCGGCTAAAAAATTTAAATCAAATCATTCAAAAAAATCAAAAATAATTTTTTCTAAAATCAAAAATTCGACATAAAACAAATACGAATCGGTGAATCATAAAAAATAATTTTCTTCCCGAATTCGGAACAAAAAAACAAAACAAAAATGAGTCCCACCCGGTTAAAATCGACCGCGTGGGTCCGGAGATAAAGCGGTATACGTACACACACACACACACACACACACACACACACACACACACACACACACACACACACACACACACACCCATACAGACATTTTCTAAAATCATGTGATACAAATTTCTAACACCTTTAATCATGTTTCTAGAGAAATTTAACGAAACTTAAAATTTTACTATTACAAAGCTTTCTCTAGGAGGAAGCAAAACTATGTTTAAAAATGAGGAGCACACCCTTTTTATTTTTATTTGGGGTACCTAGAACAAAAAAAAATGAGTTTTGTGAATGTGCCTCAACATTAAATTTTGAAATTTCTATTTAGCTTGTGACGGAGACAAGTCCCCGCACATACGCGACCACACAGTAATACACACGCTCGCGCAAACATAGAGACACAATGCGAGTAGCCAAAGCGAGAGGCGAAGCGGCAGGAGCCGCGCACAAGCGGCACACAGTGGAGCAGATGAAACTTTCGTGGGACAAAATTCCTCTCTGGCTGAAATCGCATCGTATCGAAACTAATTTTTTTTTAAACCTCCCTTTTTGTAAAAGCTACAAGATGTGCTTGCAACTTTTTTTGATTTTCTAATGCCTACATATAGAATTTTTCCGAAAAAAGCCAAAAAATTGTTTTTTTTTTTGTTGGGGAATGAGGGTATGTATTTACCAATAAAAAACCCAATTTTGTCTATGAATATTTCAAATAAAAAAATGAAGATAATCTCTTGAAATTTTAACCAAATACAGTCTTCAATAAGTGTAATAAACGATTAAAATTTTAAGTCGATAAGTCAAATATTAAAAAAAAAATTAATTAAATAATTTTGAGCACATTTTCCTCAATAACAAATGACAGGGTGAAGATACTTTAAATATTAAAGAAAGAAAATGTAGGTAATTTAAATACTTTTCAAGAAAAGTTCATTATATTAAGTAATAATAGCTTAAAGATATAAAAAAAAAATCAAAAAACTAAAATTTCAAAATCGTTCTTTGGTAAAAAAAGACAATAAAATCCGATAATTTTCATCGAGGAGAAGAGAATAACCCTGATTCTTAAATGATTGAAATCAAGTTATTGGACTATTGGGTCATGTTCAAAAATGACAAAAAGTGTATTTGAACATAAAATTTTCCACTCTTTCAGAATTCGAGGTGAAAAATTGACTTTCCGTGTAACTAACTAATTTGACTTTCAAATGACCTTGAACCTGATGTGATGGGATCAAACGGATTTCGGATTCCTATTAAGTGATCCAAAAAACATAAAGATGTACTGTCCACTTTACGGAATTTGATCTTTTTTTTGGATGCCTTTGTTATATGACCCAGATTTTTAAATGGTTAAAAACAGTTTTCAAAATAGCAAAAAATTTCTCACATAGAGTTTTTAAGTACCGATCACATTTCTATCATCGATATTGACTGATCCGAAAATCCAAAGCTTTTTATATGTCAACGAATTCCAAAACATCGTGTTCTACGAAAAAATTGCAATTTTTTGTCTTTTTTCAGGAAAATTCTATATAAAGTTGCAAACACATCTTGTAGCTTTTACAAAAAGGAAGGTTTAAAAAAAAAATAGTTTCGATACGATGCGATTTCGGCCAGAGAGGAATTTTGTCCCACGAGAGTTTCATCTGCTCCACTATGCGGTACGGGTACGAGTAGGGAAGTACCGAAGAAGGTAATAGAGAGAGGGAGAAATAATAAGAAACAGAGTAAGAGAGAGAGAGACAGACAGAAAAACCGACGCTACGGCGGGGAGAGAGAAAAGTCGGGAAATATATGAGTATCAAGCGAGCCGGCGCACAGTGGGCCAGAAAAGAAGAAAAAATTTCTAAGCCTTGCTTGAACTGGTTTTTGAGGATAAGATTTTTTATAATAGTGGATTTTTTTTTGTTTTGATGTGGAGAATAAGGATCCGGTGCCGATCGTATATTATTTTCCCTCTAAACCTCGTGGGATACGAAAATACTGGACTAAATCGGTTATTGACGATTGTTGTAATTCGTCGATGCTAAAATACTTATTGTACCTCTCAAAAATAATATTCTTTAACGTACCAGAAAGCATTTTAAAGCTTAAAAAAAGTACTTTAATATAATTCCTTATTCGTACAATTCTGTCCAATTCTGTCAAAAGCGTTATACACGGAAAACAATAATTCTTACCACTAAAATAAAAAAAAATTGATTAGTTATATTTTTTTATACTGCCAAAATTTTTTACATAAAAAAATTTCTTTTACGAGCTCAGAGTTAGAATTTTTCAAAATCCATTTATCAATTTTTTTTTATTTTAGTGGTAAGAATTATTGTTTTCCGTGTACAACGGACACACGCCGTAGCGCTGAGCAGCCAGGCAATTGTCCGAGCGCGAGCCCCCACAAGCGGGCCCGCACATTTTTGCGACGGCGCTGTCCCACACGCTGCACTCTGACCTGGGAGCACAGCAGCAACGTCACAAGCTAAAAGTTAAAAGATCCAGAGAAATACTCATATCACACACAAAATTGCCAATAAATTTGGAGCTGATTCATCGAGCCTTTCTCGAGAAACTATGATTTGAAAAAAAGGTTAAAAAAAGGTTAAAAAACCTCAAATATTTCTGAAATTTATGGACTAATCATTTAGCCCAAAGAAATCGATCAAAAGATGTCCAAAATCTACCTCTCCGCAAGGAATTTCAAAGTGATTAAGTCAATTTTACTAAAGTAAACGTGCTTCTTACAAAATGCATTTTTTTCATTTTTTAATTTTTTTCTCAAAAACTAGTCCACAGAATGGATTCAAGTTTTTACAGATTATAGCTATTTATATTCTGCATTATCATGATTTTTTTTTTCAAAAAAATTGACCATCTAGTTTGGGGGTTATAAGCTTTAAAAAAAAACGTTTTTATTAATAACCATAATAGCTAACATAATTTTATTTTTGGAAAATATAGGTATTTTTATGCTCTTTCAAATGCTATCCATTCGATTTAAAAATATGTCGGTCCTATCATTAAAAAAAAAGTAAAAATCAATTTTGCGAAAATCGTAAATTCACCATAAAACAAAAACGTATCTACAAAACGAAAAACGGATTTTTGACCCGCAATCACACAAAAAAAAATTTTAAAAAAATGAGATGCGAACGATTAAAATCCGTTCAGTATAAGCTGAGATCCAGGCGTGTACACACACCCATATACATCCATACAGACATTTTTCAAAAACGATGTACTTTGATTCCTAACACCTTGGAAAACAATTATAACATGTTTTGACAACAACTCAAAAAATTACTATGACAAAGCTTCCTCTAGGAGGAAGCAAAAATGTTCAAACGATTGTTTTAGGCAATGGATTTCGTGAATTCCACAATAAATTGTTACTTTTAAACTTGTCAAAGCAGAAACTTCTTTTGGACAATTCGAAAAATTCGATTGTGCCATTTTTTTAGGATCGCGTACAATCTCGAAAATGTTTGATGACCAGGGCACATTTTTTAAATTACAGTGAATAAGTACTTGTCTGTTTCAGTAAAATTTCACAGCAATCGGCAAAAATGAGATGTCAAAACATCCGTTACGTTTGCAGGTGCGACCTTTCCTTTTAATTATGAGCATGATAATATCCAATACAGATAACATTATATCAGCGTGAGCATAAACAAAAAGACCTTTTACATATCAAAAGTACCTTGCAAAAGCTTTATTAAAAAATACGCAAACTCGACATATTATCCAGCTCTCCCTCTGCAAAAATTAATTCTTACTTGCCAAAATCTCGCTGCACCATGAATACGCACATCGTGAAAGAACCACCCGAAACCCAAAGACCTGAGCTTCTTCTCTTCGTATAAATAGGCTGTTTATTTACCGGATCGATTTGCGTTACACATCCCTTTCGACTCCCGGCCTCCGACGCTTTGTCTCTCTCTCTCTCTCTCTCTCTCTCTCTCTCTCTCTCTCTCTCTCTCTCTCTCTCTCTCTCTCTCTCTCTCTCTCTCTCTCTCTCTCTCTCTCCCTGCCTCCCTCTCTCCTTCTCTGTTTCGACTGGCTACCCACGTAGCGAATGCTCTTCCGATAAATGTATATAGATGACTGTACAGAGGTACACGCCGAGGTTTTTACCTGTCTGTAGAGGATGCTGTGTGCGCGCGGGCTCCATAGTTAAAGCTATACAGTGTTCGAAGAAATAGATTTGGTTTTCCAGTTTCCTGAGATTCTGAAGACCTTAAAATGTGGGATTTCCGTAGAGCTGTTTGTTATTGAGGAAAAAAGTGTATATTTTAACATTTATTTAACATATTGACGTAAGACGTGAAATTCTTACACTCACATTTTACATAGTAACTATTACTATACATGTAGGTATTATAATTGTTTTTACCATAATTATATCAAAATACTATAATACAGTAGATATACGTCTACCATTTGTTTTTAATTTAATTTTAGAAGTATGTTAAATCTTTTTTTTTTTCGAAACAAATTTTATTTATCTTATAGTCAATAATTTTTAAGATTTTTGATGCTATTGTCACACTTCCAGATAAAGTACTTTGGATTTTCCAGTAGTTGCACTTATACATTGCAATTTCAGAATAAAACAAATAGATATACCATGTTTCAATTGATCGATTTCAAATGTCATTCATAGCTCATTATGCAATTTATCAATTATTTCGTTTAAGTCCAATTAATTAAAATGATGTCACTGATTGATAGTATAATGGGTTCCGAGTTCTAAAGATGAAGTTAATCAATTCGAATGTGCGATACGGATCTAATTTTAAAGCCTTTGTGTACATTTCCAGTAATTCCAACAATCTCGTCATGTACGAATGAATCTAATTGCTTTATACATTTTATACCATATTCTTAAAATTAGAGTTAAGATTATTTTAAACGAGTAATTTGTTGTCGATAATTTAGCGTGTCATTCGAAAAAGTAAATACTGTCGTACAGTAAGAAAGGAATATCATCAATTTCACTCGTTCATTATGAAAGTTTTCAGTGACTTCCAAACTACGATAACAGAAAACAAATTTTTGCCGAATCAATAGCTTCTTCATTATCATACTAGTCTAATTATACGGAACTAATTGCTTTCATTTCAAGTGTTGGCATAATTTAATTACCAAATTTAGTTTTTATCGTAATTACCGACACGATTATCGTGCTTTTTATTTAGATAAAAGTATGTGTGCTTTTAAGATTCTTTTATACGTGAAAATATTAACAATCATTGTATTTTTGCAGCATCTTTTATATGCCATTATTTATTCACACCGATTATACAGCAACAAAGTCATACTCGTAAAAATTAAATTCACGGTCTCTCACTTAACAGAACGAGAAGGAGAAGCTGGGAGTAAAGTCGAGGGCCGAGTCAACGTTCGCGGAGGCCTGGCTGGACTTTCGCAGTGAGCAGCATAGCCTACGGGCGGACATGTCGCGCAATCAGCTGGCCAATGAGCTGCAGCGTTGCAGGATACGCGAGGACAATGAGCGCCTCGTCACCGACAGGGTCGAGCAGTTTCTACGTCAGAGCATCGAGGTGGGTTCCCTGTTGAAAATAACCATATGGTTTACCATATGGTTTTTTATGATACAAAAACCACATGGTTTTACCACTTGGTTAACCATATAGCTTTTTGTTTCAATTTACCATATGAGTTTGAAAAAACCAGATGGTTTCCAAAACCAGGTAGTTTTGAAGAACCATGTAGCTTTTAGGTTCCTTATTTGAGTATTGAGTTTGTCAATGAAAATTTTCTGCATAGGAGTTGCGATAAAGTTCAACACTCGCGCTGCTACGCACAATGAAAATCGTTTTTAAAGTTACTCTATATATATCCCTAATATACTGGATTTATAGAATAAGTGGAGAGTGATCGACGATTTTTAATTTTTTAAAAGCGTATATAAAACGTTTCGTAGTTTTTTTTTATCAAACAATACAGCGACGTTAAGAAAAGTGCTTATCATCTTTAGTATACATTTAATGTTAGCTTAAGTTTTACATACCTATTTAAATATATATTAATATAAGTGCGCTTCTCTCGTAACTTCTCGTATTTTTTTTTTTTTTTTTTTTCGATAAGACCGATTAACCGAATATCATCGCGGAAGTCACTCATTCACTCTGCGCTCGAGTAATTCCCTCGTCGTTTTCTTGATAATCCGTCGATCGACAATTTATAAGAGCGGAATATAATGAGCAGTTTTATCACTTTTTATATAGGCAGAAACACAGAGTTCCCTCGGTTCTTACCTCGCACATATTCGTGGAATTGACGAAAGGTCAAACCGATTTTTAATACCTTCGTAGCTATATTACTCTTTAAAATAAGCTCAAATTGCAAAAGTTCGAGCCTGATAAAGTTTCCTTTATGGGCGTTACTCTTTTATCACTCTTCAAAAGCCGTAGAAGTAACGAGGTGATGTCACAAAAGTTTCACCACGTTATGTCTTCTTCAATGTTCCAAGGTGTAATAAATGTTTTTCCAGAGTATATTAAGGTGATCTATTGTGATGTATTGTTATATGTCGTAGAGTTGGATTCAGATTGTTAAACTAATTTTCGTTTTAGTTATTGCACAGTAAGTACAAAAACAAATTATAATTTTATTCGTTATTTGAAACAAGTTTACTAAACAGAAAATTAGCCAGAAGACATAAAATTAGCGAATAAGCTTTTATTCCAATTTTTTCCAATAAAATTTAATTAAAAATATATTTTACCCTCTGATACAATTAATTGTTCTTAAATCAAAAAGGACTCTGCAGCTCACTATTATCCTTACTATGTATTATTTTAAACTTACAATACACCTATCCCCTTGTCAATTTTAGTTTCTATCAAATTAAAAAAAAACTATCTATTTCAAGAAGAACTTTAAAACAATACGCATTCTTGCACAATGAGTGCGCTGTTACAAACAGAATAGCAGCAATACACCTATACTTTTTGCAATTGTCGCAAAACAAACTTTACTTTCATCATCTCCCATTATATCATCTATACACCGACGCTGACGACTATTAAATCAAAATCATCCCGCCGCAAAACCATTTTCAATCCCGACACATACACACGTACCTCTCGGTTAAAAAAATAAAAAAGAAAAAACACCCTCCCCTCAGCAACAAAAACCGTATTACAAGAGCGAATCAATGCGCAAAACTGCTTTTAATCGCGGCCAGGGCGAAAACAAAGGCGCGCCGGAAACAATGGAAACTCGCGTTCGCGGACAAAAAGAACTCACTGACAGCCGCGCACATATAAAAGCTCCGCTTCTGCTGCCGCCGCTGCCGATGAGACGATATACGCGCGAGCGCGCCATAAAAGACCGCCGCGACGCTGAGCTGACAAACTGCCCTTCGCCCGTATATAGGTGTATATATATTTTTTTCTCCCGTTCAATCGGGGCCGTGTCATATATAGACACGTGTGTGTGTGAGTGAGTGTGTGTGTGTGTATGTATGTGTGTGTGTATGTGTGTGTGTGTGTGTGTGTGTGTGTGTGTATAGGTAGAGGCGTCGCAATCTTTCGGACACGATTGACCGCAATCCGAGTGGACACGTGTACCTGTGTATAGGTGTGTGTGTGTATATATATAACGCGCTAATTACATCCGAGGTCTGGGACTTTATAAACTGGCAGCAGCACGGCTGATCATCTCTTCGTTAATTAATTGAATCGGAACCTGCAGGGGTATTGGCGACTGTCGCAGCCGCCCCGGTTTGATGAAATATAATGGACCGCGCGGCGATGATGAGTTTCTGGTCGCCATGCCCCTGTTTACGTGTTTTGATGTAGAGTGTCGATAGTGCGCTCGTACACGCGCAACAGTGAACAAAAAAAAAACGAGTAATTACACTGGTAGAAATCCAAAACATTTTCTAACTAATAACTGGCCATATTTATATTAGAAACTTGCTATAAAATGGGAATTTCCCTTTTCCAGTTTCTAGCTCCCGGTGAAACGCTTTTTTCTCTATTATTCGAACATTTAATAGATTGAAAAATAGAATGAGTTTTGCGAAGACAAACACAAGCTTGTTCTTGAGTATTTTAAAGGTATTAAAACTGATCAGTTTTTTTAGTCCGGAAATGGCTAGTAAAAGGCCTGTTGTTATGACAAGGAGTGAGAGAGACAGAATCTAATGGCAATAAATACATTCTACGTAATATCTTCAAAAGGACTACTGTAAATGGTTTTTCTGTCTGCTCATATTGTTTATATTTTAGTAAGCTATCAGTTACAGCTGAATACCGTCCAATTTAACGTCAATTCTTTAAGTAAACTTGAAACGAAAATTTGGAGGTTATGTCCAATCTATTAAATGTGCGAATAATGGGAGAAAAAGCGTTTCACCGGGGCCTATTAACTAGCCATTTTTTCTACCTATTTATTGAGATTGTTGGCCATTTCAGATAGACAAATTTCCACCAGGGTATATGTCATTGGAGCGCTGTGAATTAATAAAACATTTTTAAGTGGGACACTACTTTCGGATGCAAAATTATACATAATAATGATACTTCTAAGAAAAAATAATTTATTTATTGATTATAAAATAAATTTTTGGAATGAATTAATATTAAACTAATTAAATTCAATAAGAGTATTATATTGTGATTTATATACAGATTAAAACAAGTTCGAAATTTCATCCTTCATTTAGATATAATTTATTCATTCGTCGATCAATGTTAGTTTAATATAAGATATGAGTATAATTTTGCACATTAATTTTAGTCATGACGCAAAAAGTTTTATGACATTCGAATTGTTGAATTTTAAAGTAGGGGAGACCGGGGCTAGTTGGCATACGAGGCAGATTGGAAACATGCTAATAACTCGTGATTGAAACAACAGATATCAAGGCTATTGATGTCAGTAATGTAAAATGGAATCAGGAATATTTGTTTTTTATTTTTAGTCTGAAAGTATCGTGCACTTTGGAAATACGCAAGTTTTAAAACTTTTTGAGATGTTGGTGAAAATTTTACATTTTTAAAAATGTCGCGTAATTCTTTGAAACATTTTGTTAATCTATTTTTTCTTAAAGTAGGGCAAAATGATTGCTTTTTTACAATTTTACCAATTGGTATTTTTTTCATCTTTCAATTTTTAATATTATTAGGAGAATTAACTAATCATTTTACTATTTTAATACCTAATTAACAACATTATTTTTATATATAAAAGTTCTTGAATGTTAATATAGAAAATCTAAGGAAGTCTAATAAAACCTCCATTTATACATTTTGGATAATTTATAGTTTTTAGCTAATTATAGCTTATTTTCTGTTCAATGTCACATTCTCATATGTGATTCTTTTATATAATATAATAATATCGTTATTTACTCAATGATTTATTATCAGTGAACTTACCACAGGCACGTGGTCAACTTACCCCGCTTATGGAGCAGGGTGACCAAAAATCGTGAAATTAGAAACTTGTTTCTACCTTTTGTGATCAATTTACAAATTTGAAAAAAATCATGAAGATGCTCTACATGAAGT